>JARQOD010000007.1:128535508-128637287 GCA_033576555.1 Oophaga sylvatica
TCCGTGCTCCTTGTCCTCTCCTCCTCATACCACCCCCCCCCGTGCCATCGCTGACGTCCTGCAATCGGTTTTTCCCCCCGCTTCCTGCAGTCTCCAGCGCTGGGCGGTGAGTATACCGCTCTTTAAACCCATAAATTTTGGAGGCCACGCCATGGGGTGGCGCGCGTCCATACATGATTTAAATGACGGGTATTCTTTTCCGCTCGTGCGGGGAGGGCTCAGAAGCGGGGGAACGCGGATTGCAGGACCCGCGATGGACGGGGAGGGGTGAGTATGACCCCAGTCACCGGCTCCCTGCCGGGGCACCCCCTCCCCGGGTTTCTCCCCCTTTGATCGTGAAAAAGCCGGGGGCTTTTTCAGCAACAAAAAAAAAGGTGCTGAAAATTGGGTTTATACCATTAGGTGTTGTTGGCCCTCAGGGTAAAGTCTGCAGTCCTCATTGACCCCAGATTGGGGAATCTCACGCGCGCAGTTGTGGCTTTTTTGGGATTTTCCAGGCCGGCTGGGAGCGGCCCAGGGGGTTTTACAAGTATGGATTTGCATACATGTGGGTCCCGAAAAAGTGCGCGCAGCCCGCTCAGTACAAAAAAAATGGCAAGGGCCGGTTACGTCTATCCGGTCAAAATGTGGCTTGGAGTAGCATCACAAAAACCGCTCAACCCCAGCCCCGGAAATCGGGAATCCTCAAAAAAGCGCAGTTGAGTTAGGCCGGGTCCATTGCTTGGGGAAATGCGTGACGGCATCCGTCCATAGCGGCACAAACGCTATGTAACGGTGCGAAAACGCCCCCTTCCCCCAAAATAGTATACGCATCTATTGAGCCGAAATCGGCTGGGTTTAAGCGTTTGTGTCTTCAGACGGAACAGAGGGGGTCTGAGCGTTCGGGGTCTAAGCTAGCTCGAATAGAGCGCTGCGCTATTTGTGATCATTTAACCTCCAAATGAACGCTTTAAATGCGTCCGTCAACGCTATGGTTAAACGGACTGCTTTAACGCATGAAAACCTACCCTAACGGGCAACCTTGTACCCCAAAGCTGGAAAAATCTTGAAGAAAGGAGCGGAGAGGGATACAAAAACAAGGGGTGGGAAAGGTCATAAAAACTGCTCAGCTGCCAGGGTGAAAGCACCTGCGCTTTGAACAGTCATTTTGTGCTGACAATTACTTGTAAGGGGTTTAGGTTTAAATTAATGTGGCCAATAAATCAGCTGACCATTATCTAGTTTGTAGAAGTTTAGATCCATAACGCCTTACTCTTCTAAACAATTCCAGAAAATAAGTCTTCTTAGTTCTTTGCTTGCCCCTTAAATAGTAGTAGGTGGGGTAACAGTGTCAGTCACTACTGGAATAAGTGCTCTAACAGTCACCCATTTCTAGTTGCTATTATTATCCAAAGGAACCAATTTTGAGTAAAAAAATGGCAATAAAATAAGAGTATTTTGATACGACAAAAAGGTACAATATAAAGGGGTTGCGTAAGATTAGCCAAAATTAGAGCAAAATAATAAAATATAATTTACTTACTTGCTGAAACGCAGGCCAATCCAGCTCTGAATCTCCACTGCTCCCTCAGTCTTTGCTAAAAGGGCTGCAGAGGTCACAGTGATGGCTGCAGACAATCACTGGGCTGAGTAGTGCTGCTGAGGTTGATGGCACAGTGGTCACATGTTGTGGACAGTGACATCCCCTGTGGTGGTGCTGCTGAAGCATCAGGGATTGAACAGGTAAATTATTGTTTATTTGTTGTTTTACATTATTGCCAATTTTGCCCAATCTTAGACAACCTCCTTAATTAATCAGATAGCTTATCAGATCGCTTCAGAAATTCTGCGTCCAAGCATCTCTGGAAATTGAACGTACCTTTTGATTCCTGTTTTTCCCAGAATTCTTGAACTTTTTATTAATATCTTTATTCTCTCTGAGATCTTTTTGCCACTGGCGTAATTCTTGGACTTCCGGATCACAGCGTACCTAGTGAAGAAAAAAAGAAAGTAAGATAAAAATGTGTGGCTCTGGCCTTCCGTCCCTTCTTAAAGCATCCACAGGCTTGCCAGGAGCTACGGTATGATCATAAAGTGCATAAAATCATTGAAAGGGTCAATTTATTACACAAAGAGTTATTAACAATATTTCCTGCTTCTGTGTTATAAAGAGAGATTACGCCTGGTATGATGGCCGGCACATAGGACATATTCATCCCACGTCATACAGAAGATCAGCCAACCAGACAAAGCACAATAGTCCCCGGGCGATTGCAGTGTTTGTGCAGTTGCAGAATGTCATTTGTATTAATACAGCCGCCTGAAAAGTTCTAGGACAGTTCAAAGAAAATCAACAAGAAAGAAGATTTCTCTATCACAGCTACTGATAATGGGGAATGAAGTAAAAACTAACAATAAACTGTGCATATATTATACAAGATGCAAATAATCTACATTTTTTTAAAAGGAAACTGATGGAACTCATGGATTCCGATGATTGCACAGAAACTCCTCTCTTTGGAAAAGGCAATCAATGCTAGTGTATGTACAATTCAATCGAAGTCACGAAGAAAAGTGGTGCTATTACTGAGCGTCGTCTGTGTTTGGTGCAGTGTGGCACTAATGTAAGGCATGTGCAGTGAATGGAGAGGCAGAAAATCAACCAACTTCTCCATCTGGCAGCTGGATGTGGAAGTAACGGCTAAGAAACTTATTAAAGGTATCTAACTTGACACCTATGGTTTCTGCCCACTGGTACAACCGGACAAAAATAGGCATAAGCGCTGGAGAACTATAATGTCAAAAATTGCCATATACACCAGCCATTCGTAATGTTTAAACCACCTCCCTAACATTGTGTAGGTCCCTCATGTCACCAAAAGAGCTCTTGAATCACACTTATACAAGGAGAACTGTCCGGCACAGAGTTTCTCCTGCCCTGTAATATGCGGTCTGCCGACTAGAACCTCGGGATCAGCCTGGTTTTTCCATCACATTCGGCAAATGCTCAATTAAACAGAGGTCTTCTGAATCTCGAGACATGTCATCACCACAAACTCTTTATGTTCCTCAAACTGTTCCTTGACAATTTTTGCCGACCACCGCTGCTATGAAGGGTGTACTGCTCTCTACAGTTTTAAGGTAGGAGGTATATGTCAAAATCATCTGCATCCAGATAAATGCCAGGACCCAGGGATCACCAGCAGGACATCACCCAGAGCCTTACACTGCCTCCTCCAGCTTGTCTTCTTTCTATCTCTCCGCTAGGTAGGTGACGCACACGGCTATCCACATGATTCAACAGACCAATCCACCTTCTTCTATAGCTCCATGGTCAACGTAGGTGCTTTCAGCTGCGGACAAGTGTCAGCATGGGCACACTGACCAGTCTGATACTTTTCGTCAGAGTTAGCAACTTTTTCAGCAGTTTGTGCCACAAGAGTTCTTCTATGTGTTTGGACCAAAACCGCTGCGCTTCAGTGCCCATTGGCATAAGAGCACCCATAACTCTGCTACCGACACAACGGTTGTCCTTCTTGGACCATTATTGGTAGACATTAACCCCTGCATGGTACAAACACCCTAAAAAACCTGATATTTTGAAGGTACTCTGACCCATTCTTATAGTCATCAGGCCCTTTGGCTCAGATCCTTACGCTTGCCCATTTTTCCTGCTTGCAACACATTAAGTTCAAGAATTGACCGTTTGCTTGCTGCCTAATATATCTCATCTCATCGATTCACAGGCTAATCAATATGAATCACTTCACTGGTCAGTGGTTTTACCAATGTGGCTGATCAGTGTATGTAAGGAATCAAGGATTAACTAGTTATTCATAGTATCAATGGGGGGTCCAGTGGTCAGACCTCAACCAGTCTAATCAGTATTCCATCAGTATGGTGCTTTGGGACTGTACAACTACTTAAAGGGAATCTGTCATCATGATTTCACCCCCAAACTATTTATATGCTTATGTAGCTCTTTCCAAGACAAGTCCACCCATACTTTTACCTAGACAACCCATTCCTCTGCTACTGAGTAATCAGTATGTGAATGGCTATGTAAATGAGGCTGAAGTGCTTTCAACCCATGGAAGCTCTTCCCAAGGCTCTGTTCCCCAACCGCGCGCCACCTCTTTCTGCTTGACTGACAGCTTCTTTGCATGAAATCACACAGCAAATGAGCTGCAAGTCAAGCAGAAAGAAGTAGAATAGAGCTGAAGTGACAGAAACTTGGGAAGTGCTTCTATGTACCCAAAGCACTTCAGCCTCATTTGCATATCCATTCAAATGCTGTTTTATCAGGAATGGTGAAACAGACTGTATAGTTAACGGTATGGATGGATCTGTCATTGAAAGAGCTACATGTGCACATAAATAGTAGTGCCAGATTATTTTTACTCTTTGACACCACCACGCATAACAAGGGCCCGATGCATGATCGGTATGACCTTTGTGACTATGATGGTGTAATGTTGTATTAAACAAGGACAATATTCATAGTAACAAGCGGCAGAATGTTTCCTGGATAATTTATAGGATTTGAAGTGTGTGGAGTATGGCAATGACAGACTGGAGCTACATCAGACATTCAGGGCTGTTATATAATGCTGGCTGTCATGAATTACTCAGTGACCTGACAATATTTCATTATCAATGCTCTGCTAGACAAACTACGCAACGAGCAGAGCACAATCTCGTGCAATCTCCCTGAGAGGAAATACATTTGCATCTTCCAGTTGCTAATTATACATTTCTCTCCGTTCTGCCCTCATTTGGATGTACTCCGGAGCCCCTTTTAAATAATTTACAAGTAATTAATGATGAAAAGTGATGATACGTCAGGAATTCGGCAGAGAGAAGATACTGAGACTATGGAAAAATAAGAATATGGTTAAATTCAGATAAAGATTTTAATCCTTTTTTGTTCATCCCAATCCCAGTATATATTGAAAAATCAGACCAAAAAATGTATGAAATTTACAATTATTATATGCAAGATCTCTGCCTCCTGTCACAGAGTGGAAAAATTAATCACTAACTGAAAAGTGGTGTAGAAACAGTCCTGCTCACACAGCTGCAGGGCTCGGTACAAGAAACACGCTATGCACAGCACAAAACTAGCAATGGCTGTCAGATACCCAACATTAAAAGGATTGCCCAGCCAAAAACAAAATACAGAAGTGAAGTTTAAACATAACCCGACCCTTTAACACTAACTCTTGTCCCGGCAGTTTCACATCCGGTCTTGGGCCCGATACAGGATTTAGCTTTCTTCGTCGGTATGTGACCCGAGAATTGGGTGAAGAGGAATGGCTGACACCATTATGGGAAGAAGGCAAGTCAGCTGAGGCTGTGCCAAGCTTTGCTGTGAAACCTTGAGACCTGGAATTTATGTGGATGTTTCTTTGACAAGTACCATCTACCCAAGCCTTGCACACCCCTTAATGGCAGCGGCCATGCCTCACAACTTACAGGACGTAAAGGGATTCATCTCAACTTTTGAAAAATTCAAAAGTCCTTGTAAAAACAAGCAATTTTGCAATTTACTTCTTGTTAAAACTCCTTTGCGTTCTCGAAAATGGAGAAATTTTCTAAGTGCGTAGTTTACTGCTCCTTTCCTAAGTTACCAGCTATCTTTGTAGTTTATCAGCGGTGGCCTGTCTCCTAGACAAGGAGTGTACGCCACTTTGAAGGTGACCACATCTCTTAATCCGGCCAGCTCAAAGGCCATGTTCTTCAGAGGCAAAGTTGCCTCTGCAGCAGCATCGGAGGGTTCACAGATGGGACCACCATATTGCTAGTCCGGACTGTCTATCAAGAAGAGTGCACTGCTTTCGGCAAGTAGAAAGCTGGGAGGCTGGGGAGCGGTGTGCTCCTGAAGATAGTAGTAGAGAGTAGCAATTTAAAGGACCTGCTTGCACCTTGGTGTTAGAAACCACAGGACACCTTCAGAGGTCTTGTGGAGTCCATGTCTTGATGCTCACAGCTGTTTCAAAAGCGCTAGTTGACATACAAAATATCTGATCGGCATAGAGTATTACTAGCTAATAGACTAGTCAGATATCTTATCACCTCTTTTAGGGTCACAATTGAGTTGTTTGTGTACTGACATTAGTAATTTGTTTCCAAAAAAGACCCCAATCCTCCGACAATAAAAAAAAAAAAAACATCCAAGGGCTGCACACATCTGCTCAGGGTGTAACAGTTTATACATAGACCGTTTCTTCCACATGTTATGAAATGCTTTTCCTCTCTAGAGATCCAAGTGCAATACTAACTTTCTGGAAATGGATTTGCTGAGAAAATAACAAAACCATGAACACGATTTTTTTTATAGCTACAAAGAGGAAGGTCAGAATATTTCCACAATCTACTACAAGGAAGGGGTGCTATAAACAATATAAACAGGAATTAATCAGATCATGTGGATATTTTCACACTGAGGTAACCACTGTGAGACTACGATCCACATCACATGAATCCAATGTCTGAAGATGGAGGTTAGCTACCGCACATCAGTTCGACAAGAAGGATGTCTAACCCATTTTCTTCTCGATCAGTGATGGCCACCTGGTAACCTTCAATTATTGCTAAAGGGAACCTAAGCTTTCCAAAGGCCTCTCCAACCACCACCATTATCATAGAGAGGCCAATCCCTAAGTTTTATCAAGCTTGTGGTGTGACAAAACTTGGGAGCTATGAGCCGTAAATCATTTTTGTTTTGCAGGTCACGATACGCTAATTAGCCTATCCCCCCAGACTAGTCCAGGCCTCAGGTGACTGACATCTTCTTCAATGTGCCCAGTCATCACCTAGGTACGCAAAGGGGTCCAATTTTTGTCACCTCCACGGATCATCTGTTTGAAGGTCCCTGGAACTCGTGCAAGTGCTGCAGTCTCCATTCTCTGTGTACATCGTCTTCCAGGTGGTTTCACGCTTAGGCCTCTTTCACACTTCAGTCGTGCGACGTCAGTCAAAATCTGCCAAAGTGTGAAAAAAGCGGATCCGCCATTTTTTTTTGGCGGATCCGCTTTTTTCCCATTGACTTGCATTAGTGGCGGATTTTGACGGATGGTCGTCCGTTAGATCCGTTTTTTGACGGATCCGCCATAAATTTGGCGTCCGCCATTTTTGGAAAACGTTCAATGCAACGTTTTTTGTGTGCGTCAAAATGGCGGACTATGGTGGATCCGTCAAAAAACGGATCTAACGGATGACCATCCGCCAACGGATCCGTTGCTCCCATAGAAAATCCATTCAAAATGCCCAGAATACTGTCCGGTCTCTCTCGCGCTCTCTCTCTCTCCTCCGTGCCAGACATGCGTACCTGCATTTTCCGGGTTGAAAAGTTCATGGCGGGTCCGTCAGAAAACGGATCTGTTTGCATCCCTTTTTCACTCTTTCTGACGGATCTGCTATTTTCACACTTTGGCGGATTTTAGCTGACGCCAAACGACTGAAGTGTGAAAGAGGCCTTACTCTATATGTTTCCTATCGGCAGTGAAATGTATTGCTCAGTTTACTTTCAAGGGTTATACCCAAGATAAGTAGGTTATCCTTTATGCATACGGGCTGGGATCCCTTGCGATCCTGGGAATGGAGTCTTGTCTTGAATAGAGCTGAGGTGCACATGCTGAACCTCTACTCCATTCATTGTCTATGGGACTGCTGGAGAAAGCAGAGCACAGCACTCAGCTATTTCCATCACTCCCATAGACGACGAATGGAGCAGACCTCAAGCATGTGCACCTCCGCTCTATTCAAGACAGGGCCCTGCCCTATTCTCAGGATCAATGTGGCCTTAGTAGTCAGAACCCCCATGATCAGTAAGTTATCCCGTATGTTCTAAATAGTGAATAATTTACAATTGTGGGTGATGACCTCCTAATGGGACAGAACCGTAATACCCTGCATGGCTGTTAAGTAAAGCCGGAAAGTACGACCCACCCTAAAATGTCAACATTGGCCTTCAAATTTCAGATTGATGGGGTGCTCAGAAGGGTGCTGAGAGTCGGACCCCCTTATATGTAATATTGATGGCCTACTTTAAGGACCGGCATCAATTTGAAAAGGCTAAATAGGATACATAAACTGTCAGGCAAAATCCACGTCTTAAGGTGCCAGGAAAGCAGGAGTTAATTCTGTAAGCAGGGTGCACTGCGTTTTTTCCATGTCTTTCTAGAAGCTATAGGAGCTGCTTTATGCTGCGGACACAGAGCATGGCCCGCTGCACTTGACAATGACTGAATGTGTAGTTTGCAGCAATGCTGAGTCCTGCAGTGGTATTGTCACAGCTAATTAATGTTACTGGGGGCATTAGTGTCAAACCTTGGGAATTTGGAGAAAATGTCTACACAGTATGCATGCAAAATACAGCCCATGTCTTCCCGCAGTCACCACTGCCCAGTATAGGAGAGGAACGCCGAGGGGAGGACATTGTCACATGCAGTCTCTCAATACAGAAACATTCCTTGAGTGACCGAGGTCTCGTGATGAAAATTACATTTTATGATTTTATTTTTTAAATACAGGAAGCATTGTGCAGACTAACATAATAATGACACGATGGCACACTAACATGCGATTCCATCATTTCTATTGGGAGGTTTGTGGGCTGTGTGACATGGTATGTGTGGCTTTAAAAACCTCAATGGTGGCATTTCATAACGTGCTATGTGTTTCTTATTAGATGGGTTCCCCAGGACTTATATACGGATGACCTTTCCTTAGGATCAGCTGGTAGTAGGTTCCATGGCGCTGGAAGTACAAGGGACTAGTGTTGGGACCGCACTGCTCAATACTCTGCGTAGTGGCCGCACTTAGGTACTGCAGCTCTCCTTCAATTCACTTAAGTGGCTGAGCTGCAGTACCCCTGAATGGCCACTACACAGTGTACAGCGCTGTGACGTGGAAGCCCTTTAAGGCCCCTATACACATCAGACTAATGTCGGCTGAACCCGCTGATATAGACTCAAAGACTCAACAAAAAGTGTAAAAAAGCCACAAAATGTGCCATTTGTAGACAAAAAAAGAGTTAGGAAAAAACTAACAGAGCAGAGGTTTAGTGAAACTACATTGACAAGTGGGGACGGGTAGCAGTCTCATGTAATAATATATTACACCATTGTGACCATTGTGTTAGTTACTAGGAACTTTATTAAAATTTTGCAGTTATATTGGTGCTGGTAAATATAATGATTATGTCTTGTTTATATATATATATATATATATATATATATATATATTTATACAGTACAGACCAAAAGTTTGGACACACCCTCACATTTAAAGATTTTTCTGTATTTTCATGACTATGAAAATTGTACATTCACACTGAAGGCATCAAAACTATGAATTAACACATGTGGAATTATACATTACACTTAGCAAAAAAGTGTGAAACAACTGAAAATATGTCTTATATTCTAGGTTCTTCAAAGTAGCCACCTTTTGCTTTGATGACTGCTTTGCACACTCTTGGCATTCTCTTGATGAGCTTCAAGATGTAGTCACCGGAATTGGTTTTCACTTCACAGGTGTGCCCTGTCAGGTTTAATAAGTGGGATTTCTGAAAAAAGCAGCTAAGTAAAGAAAAAACGAGTGGCCATCATTACTTTAAGAAATGAAGGTCAGTCAGTCCGAAAAATTTGGAAAACTTTGAAAGTGTCCCCAAGTGCAGTTGCAAAAACCATCAAGCGCTACAAAGAAACTGGCTCACATGAGGACCGCCCCAGGAAAGGAAGACCAAGAGTCACCTCTGCTTCTGAGGATAAGTTTATCCGAGTCACCAGCCTCAGAAATTGCAGGTTTACAGCAGCTCAGATTAGAGACCAGGTCAATGCCACACAGAGTTCTAGCAGCGGACACATCTCTACAACAACTGTTAAGAGGAGACTTTGTGCAGCAGGCCTTCATGGTAAAAGACGGATTTTGGTAAGAACTTACCTGTAAAATCCTTTTCAGCGAAGAAGGAAGGGAGACACACTAGTCATTACTAGTGGGTAGGCGGAGCCCAGATGGGATAGACACCTCAGATTAAAAAGAGTGTTGACCGGCCCCTCCAGCTCGGGCTCCTCCTACTACAGCTCTCCAGTCGTACACAAGCTAAGGAAGAGCAAATATCACCAGCGGAGCAACATAACCCCTTCTGAAGGACTTCAGAGAAAAGACAAGAATACAGGTTATGCATGTAACAGGAAAAAAACACACAGTTCCAGGTACTACTCACTGAACCTGACTACTGCGATGAGCTGGCGATGCTGGAACAGAGCCTTAGCGCGCCGACCTCAGCCCAGATAATCGCCATCAGAGAAGGGTCACGCCGCATCTGAAAACACAACAACACACTTCTGCCATGGGAGGGATGTGTGTCTCCCTTCCTTCTTCGCTGAAAAGGATTTTACAGGTAAGTTCTTACCAAAATCCGTCTTTCAGCAGCAGATGAAGGAAGGGAGACACACTAGTCATTACTAGTGGGACGTCCCAAAGCAGTCCAGAAATTAAGGGTGGGAAAAAACCCAAAACAAAGGCAGATCCCAACAACCTAGGTAAATGCGCAACTAGCGCTAAACACAAGTTAACAAGAACTTTAAACTACAGCCGCCTGCAGGACCCTTCGTCCCAAGGCCGCATCAGCGGAAGCACTAACGTTCACCTTATAAAATTTTGTAAACGTGTGGACGGAGTGCCAGGTTGCCGCCCGGCAGAGCTGAGCTGCCGAGGCCCCTTGATGAAAAGCCCACGATGAACCCACAGCCCTTGTGGAATGAGCTCGAATCTTAACCGGCAAGGTTCGCCCTTAAGACGGTAAGCCTCTAAAATGGCCGACCGAATCCAACGAGCTATAGAATCCTTGGAAGCTCGTTGATCACGCCGACGACCTGCTGGAATCACAAACAGAGAGTCCGACTTCCGAAAACTTTGAGTAATAGACAAATAGAACTTCAAAGCCCGCACCAAATCCAATGTGTGCAAGGCCCGTTCCTTCGCATTCCTCGGCACCGGACAGAGCGAGGGCAACACAATATCCTGGTTAACATGAAATTGTGACACCACCTTAGGTAAAAAGTCGCCCCGAGTGCGAAGCACTACGCGATCCGGGTGGAACTCCAGGAAAGGAGGCGAGCAAGAAAGAGCCGCCAACTCAGAAACCCTTCTCAAAGAGGTGACCGCCACTAGGAAGGCAACCTTCCAAGAGAGCAAAGAAAGGTTAACAGAATCCATAGGCTCAAAAGGCCCATGTTGAAGAGCCTCCAAGACAAGATTGAGCCGCCAAGGAGACACATGCGCCTTCCGCGGGGGAAACTGACGGGTTACTCCGCTAAAAAAGGAACGGGCGTCCCTACGCGAGGCGATAGCCTTCCGAAACAGCAAGGACAGAGCAGAAACCTGACCCTTCAGGGTGCTAACTGCCAAACCCTTGTCCAGCCCGAATTGCAGAAAAGCCAACAAATTGGGAATGGAAAAAATCCTCGGGTTCCTTAAAGAACCCGAACACCACGAAAAGAAGGCTTCCCAAGTCTTGTGGTAAATCCTAGTAGTAGCCGGGCCTCTGGCAGCTCGCAAAGTGGCAATGACTTCGGCTGAAAAACCTCGACGGGTCAAAATTTCGGTCTCAAGAGCCACGCCGTCAAACGCAGTCCGGATGACGAACGGGCTCTTGGTTAACAGGTCCGGGCGAAGAGGAAGTGGAAATGGAGGCGCTGCCAGAAGCGACACCAGTGTCGAGAACCACGTCCTCCTTGGCCAATCTGGGGCTATCAACATAGCCGGGATTCTCTCCAGCCTGATCCGACGCAACACCAGAGGAAGTAAGGATATCGGCGGGAACACATAGATCAGCTCGAACTGGTCCAACGGAGCCACTAGAGCATCCACTGCCACAGCCTTCGGGTCCTTGTACCTGGACATGAAAGTCGGTAACTTGGCATTGAACCTGGATGCCATCAAATCCACTTGGGGAGTTCCCCAACGGGAGCACAGCAGTGCAAAAATTTCCGGATGAAGACTCCATTCTCCGGGATCCATCTCCTCGCGACTGAGAAAGTCCGCCGTGATATTCTGAACTCCTGGAATGTGGATCGCAGAGATGGCTGGCACTCTGGTCTCTGCCCATTCCAGGATCCGAGATACCTCCACCATGAGCCTGGAACTCCTTGTCCCGCCTTGGTGGTTGATATATGCGACCGCCGTCGCATTGTCTGTCTGCACTCGGACTGGTCGACCGCTTAAAGGGACCGTCCAGTGTTGGAGGCAAAGGAAAATCGCCCTCAATTCCAGGATGTTGATCGGCAAGACCGACTCTTCCGACGACCATACTCCCTGAATACAGAGATCGTTCCAGACACCCCCCAGCCCGTCAGGCTGGCATCGGTGGTTATGACCGACCACTTCGGAGGGAGGAAAGACTTCCCCAGGGATAACGCTTCTGGACGTAACCACCATCCTAGCGACTCTCGTACCCTGTGGGAGATGATGACCCTGCAATCCAGCGAAGCCTGCAATCGATCCCAACGGCTCAGAATGAGCCTTTGGAGGGCCCTGGAATGAAACTGGGCAAACGGAAGTTCCTCCATGGACGCCACCATCAAACCCAGAAGGCGCATACAGTTTCTAAGAGACATTGCTGTCGAAGATTTCATAACCTGTGCATGTCGAAGGAGACATGCTTGCTTGTCTGGAGGTAAAGACACCACTGCTCGTACAGTGTCGAAATGCATCTCCAAAAACCGGATTGACTGCGACGGTTCCAGAGACGACTTCTCCCAATTGACCAGCCACCCGAAGTCCTCCAGGAGCTGAAGGGATAGATTGCGAGCAGTCATCGCCTCCTCCTTTGAAGACGCCACAATCAGAAGGTCATCCAGGTAGGGAAGAATCGTAACCCCCTGCCTTCGAAGAATCGCCATGAGGGGCGCCAGAATTTTTGTAAAAACTCTGGGCGCTGAGGCCAACCCGAATGGCAAAGCAAAGCCACAAACTGGTAATGGTCCTGACCTATGGCAAAACGAAGGAAGCGTTGGTGGGCCCTTCCGATTGGAACGTGCAAATAAGCGTCGCGAATGTCGATTGACACGAAAAAGTCGCTCTGCGACAAGGCTGCCACAACGGAGCGAAGCGACTCCATGCGGAATTTCCGGGTGTGGACATGCCGATTCAATCTTTTGAGATCCAGGATGGGGCGAAATTTGTCCTCCTTTTTGGGGACCACAAAGAGGATGGAATAAAACCCTCTTCCCCGATCCTCCGGCGGAACCGGTACCACCACACCCTTCTGCAGAAGGGAATCGACCTCTCGTAGTAGAGCGGCAAATAGCTCGGGCTCTGACGGAATGCGAGATTGGCAAAAACTGTCTGGGGGTCGAGAAGAAAACTCTATGAAGTAACCTGCCGACACAACCCGCGTCACCCAGGCGTCCGAAACGCGGGACACCCAAGTCGATTCGAATTGAATCAGGCGACCCCCCACTCGAGAGCCCTCGAGTGGGACCCTGGCGTCAGTCCGCCTTAGCGGGCTTTTTGTCCGCTTCCCGCTTGTCGTGACGGAAACTCTGTTTCCAGGGAGTGCGGGATTTCTGAACGGTCTTTTTTCCTGAAAAAGAGGGACGACCCGATCCCCAAGAGGGCTGACCGAACCGTCCCCTGGACCGAAAGGACCGCCGACCACTACCGGCACTAGGCCTGCCAGACGCAGAAGCCACAGCTCTTCTCTGCGGTAAAGCCGTTTCTTTTGCCTTAGCCTTGGCAATCAGCTCCGTGAGGTCAGATCCAAACATCTGACCACCCTTGTAAGCTAAAGAAAGCAAACCTTGCTTGGAAACCGCGTCCCCGGTCCACTGTCTAAGCCACAGAGCTCTTCTGACTGTGACCGCCGAGGATTGTGTCCTGGACAGCAGTGACGCAGTGTCCAGACCTGCATCATAGCCATATCGGACTGCATTCTCCAAAAAATTGAGAAGCCCCTCTACCCCGGATAAAGGGGATCCATTTTGCCAGGCCGTCCGTAGACGGTCCAACCAGCTCAGGGAAGCTTTACAAGCACACATGGATCCTAGTACTGCTCTGAATCCATGACCTGCGGCCTCGTAGATGGATTTTGCCGCCATCTCCGTTTTTCTGTCCAGCGGGTCCTGCAGACTCGCCTTCCCTTTAACAGGAAGTAATGAAGATTTGCTAAGCTGAGATAAAGGGACATCCACTTCAGGAGAAGGAATCCAATTATCAACCAACTCCGTAGCACACGGATACAGTGTCTCAAAAAGCCGTGTCCCCTGAAAACGTTTGTCTGGACACAGACGCTCCTTCTCCACTGCCTCATTAAGCTCATCCAGGGATGGTAAGGTCGAACGCGACTTATGCGACTCCTGAAACATCCGGGCCGACTTACCAGGACGTCTAGTTACCTCCTCCGGTAACTGTAACGCCTCCCTCATAGCTTCAATAAAAGCTCCTGCACGGCCCGAAAAAGAGGCAGAGTGTCCCTGCCGATCCTCCTTATCCGAATCGGACATCTCTCCCTCCGAACTTGAAGGGGAACCCTCCATACCAGAGATCTCCGAGTCGCTACGCGGGAAGGAAGGCACCGACCTGTGTCGCTTCCTGCCATGAGAGGATCTAGCTGACACCCAATAACCTATAAGGTCAGACAGGCCATCAATAGAACGAGTGAGGGCCTCCATTTTGACATCACTGAGACCTCCGACTGCTGCGCTTGACGCCGTCGAAGTCTGCGTATCAGACACGCGAGACTGATCCTGTAGCGGATCTGGGAGACGGTCCGCACCTTCTGGAGCCTGATCCGACATGCCCTCACACAGTATATGGCAGGTCAGAACCTGTCAGTAACTAGAAAAAGTGTGGTTTCTTAAGAGGATGAAACAAGAACGCTGAAGGGTTAAAGCTCTTAAAGGGGGGAGCTACCCCAGCTGTCCCTCAATTTAAAATATCAGCAGACTATGTCAGCAGTATAATTAACCCTTTAAGTTCTGATCCAAACTGGAATAGAACCTACGGCGGGTAGTTGCTGGCTTCTTGCGCTGAGAGGGTTAACCATCCAATAGGGGTTAATGTCGCAGGCTCCCCACAACCCCCTTTTAGGATGAAAAGGGTGTGCGAGCCCCAGACAAAAATAAGGTCTCTATATGAGACCGCAGCTGCAGGATAGCGCAATCTGCCACTTTGTTACACAGAAAGGTCCTGCGCTGTGGGGATGAGGGCGTTAAGCTATTCACTCACCCAGCTGGCCGCGGTGATGTTCTCTGATAGACGGGAGGAGCGGAGCATGAGGAGCCCGGAAAGCCTAGTAATGGCTGCCACGCTGAGAGAAGCCGGAAGAGAAGCACAGTGAAAATCGCGCGCTCAGAGCACTTCCTGTCACAAGAAGACCGGGAAGCGCGAAGCCACGCCCCCCCGGCTTCAAAAAAAGAGCGCAAACTCCTCCGCTCCCTGCTCTCCCATGTCTTGCAGGCATCTGCCTGCGGACAAAAAAACACAGTCACCAAACACTGTCACATGTAACAGCGGCTGCCGCAGCAGCCGCTGAAGCACTCACATACATTAAAAATGTGGAGTACTCACCAGCTGAGCGTCACAGGGACCCCCAGGGGTTTGTGGCGCTGTGCCCATCGCTTCCCCCCAGGGCGGGGAACGCAGTGACCCCAGATGCGCGGTTTGCGTCCCCGCCAGGGAAGAAACCCTCATCCCCCAGGGCCGGCAGGGTTCTGCAGGGACCACCATACAGGGTAGTACAGATCCGCCAAGGGAGAGGTGGGGGTCCAGCGCTGAGACCCCTGAGACCTCAAGACCACTTCTGGTGATCCAAGTCTCTTGTCCGATGAAAATAAAAAAATCTTCTGAGGAGCTGCTTCCAGCAGCGACTATCCTCTGAGACCTCAAATTTTAGACTGGAGAGCTGGAGTAGGAGGAGCCCGAGCTGGAGGGGCCGGTCAACACTCTTTTTAATCTGAGGTGTCAATCCCATCTGGGCTCCGCCTACCCACTAGTAATGACTAGTGTGTCTCCCTTCCTTCATCTGCTGCTGAAATAGCTGCTAGGAAACCATTGCTAAGGACAGGCAACAAGCAGAAGAGACTTGTTTGGGCTAAAGAACACAAGGAATGGACATTAGACCAGTGGAAATCTGTGCTTTGGTCTGATGAGTCCAAATTTGAGATCTTTGGTTCCAGCCACCGTGTCTTTGTGCGACGCAGAAAAGGTGAACAGATGGACTCTACATGCCTGGTTCCCACCGTGAAGCATGGAGGAGGTGGTGTGATGGTGTGGGGGTGCTTTGCTGGTGACACTGTTGGGGATTTATTCAAAATTGAAGGCATACTGAACCAGCATGGCTACCACAGCATCTTGCAGTAGCATGCTATTCAATCCGGTTTGCGTTTAGTTGGACCATCATTCATTTTTCAACAGGACAATGACCCCAAACACACCTCCAGGCTGTGTAAGGGCTATTTGACCAAGAAGGTGAGTGATGGGGTGCTACGCCAGACGACCTGGCCTCCACAGTCACCAGACCTGAACCCAATCGAGATGGTTTGGGGTGAGCTGGACCGCAGAGTGAAGGCAAAAGGGCCAACAAGTGCTAAGGATCTCTGGGAACTCCTTCAAGATTGTTGGAAAACCATTTCCGGTGACTACCTCTTGAAGCTCATCAAGAGAATGCCAAGAGTGTGCAAAGCAGTCATCAAAGCAAAAGGTGGCTACTTTGAAGAACCTAGAATATAAGACATATTTTCAGTTGTTTCACACTTTTTTGTTACGTATTTAATTCCACATGTGTTAATTCATAGTTTTGATGCCTTCAGTGTGAATGTACAATTTTCATAGTCATGAAAATACAGAAAAAATGTTAAATGAGAAGGTGTGTCCAAACTTTTGGTCTGTACTGTGTGTAAATATATATATATATATATATATTATATATATATATATATATATATATATATATATATATATATATAAACAAGACATAATCATTATATTTACCAGCACCAATATTACTGCAAAATTTTAATAAAGTCTCTAGTAACTAACACAACGGTCAGCGTTGGATCTATGGATCATTATGAGGATCGATATACAATTTAGGTCTGCACTAGGGGAATACAGGATAATGGGACTTCGGTAGAAGCGCTTACTATGCATAGAAGACAACCAGGCTGAGCAAAGAGGTGGTAAGAAAAGCTGATTATTGACAATTTAAGCAATTGGACTGGATGTATAAGATTTCCCAGGCACAAAAAAATGATAAAAAACAATCTACGTCTATGTTCACATGTTGCGTTTTTGCTGTGTTTTTATGCAAATTTGAAGCTGCGTTTTACAGTAGCAACAAAAGCTCTGAGATTTCAGAAATCTCATACACACACATTCATTTTTTTGTCCTGACTGAATTGGAAAACTGCTGTGTTTTTGACAACTGTAGCCGGTAATTTATTTCGGCATTTTTCAGAGTTTTTGGAGCGTTTTTTTCACCCATACAAACAATGAGGAAGTGCAAAAACGCAGCAAAAAATGCAGATATCAGGTTTTGGTGCGAAAACCTAAAGAAGTTGAATCATGTTTTCTGGGGGGCACTAAACTATTAGCATGCACTAGAGAGAAATGTATCTGATAAAAACCCAGCAAAAAAATTGCAGCAAAACCTGATTTTTGAAAGCAGCTTCTTTACTGCCAAGAAGAGCAGGTTTAAACGCAGCAAAAACGCAACGTGTGAACATAGCCTACCTGTATGAGTATTTGCAAGCCAAAACCAGGAGTGAGTGAAAAATACAGAAGTGCTGACGTGTTTCTAGTAAACGTTTCCTCGGATTGTTTTACTCCTGACTTTGGTTTACAAATACTGAGGTAAATTACTGAACATGTAAATGTGGCCTAAAGCCAAATCTGCGGCTGGGCTCCATAGCAGCTTAGCAATTTAACTATATACTTCAATACTGTCAGATTACAGCATATAATATAAGCGATCAAGTGAAAAATAGGAAAAAAAAAGTTTAAAAAAATGCTAAATTAAAAAAATAAAGTTTAAATCGCCCTCTTTTTTTACATAAAAAAATAAATGTACTTGATATTACTGTATCTGTAAAAATCAATTCTATTAAGATATGACATTATGTATTCGTTAAACGTTGAAAAAGAAAAAAAAGATTCCAAATCCAAGTACGGTACTGCATTTTCAGTCTTTTTCTTTCGGTCGCTGCACTCCTCACAAAAAAATGCAATAAAAATGTAATATGTAATGCACAATGTTATCAGTAAAAACATAATCTCAATGCACATAAAATAACCCATCACTCAGCTCCTCAGACAGAAAAATAAAAAGTTACAGGCCTCCAAAAATGGCCATACAAACCCCAATTTTTATTTATTTTTTTAACAAAATTCAGGGTTTTTTTTTACTACAAAAGTATAAAAAATCCTTATTGGTCTGATATCATCATACTCATACTGACCTAAAATGTCCTGTTGCTAGGTTATTTTTACTACATAATGAAAGTCGTAAAAATGGATGAATTGTGGGTTTTTTTCATCATTTTTAAACACTTGGATTTCCCCCCACTTTTCAGTAGGTTATATGGCAAATTTCTCTCAAATTTATGTTAACATACAAATAATAAAATTTATAGGTCTTGGAAGAAAGGATTAATAGTCTGTGTGATCTGAAAACGCCCTTAGGGCTCATACTCACTGGAGACAAAAACGGACGATTGCAAACCGATAAAAAATCAGATTGCAATCGGACCAATGTTATTCAATAGGTGACTTCTCATTTGCGATTTTTTTCTCAGCTGAAATCGGTCTGAGAAAAAAATCGCAGCATGCTGCGATTTGCAGCGATTTTGGCATGATAATCGCTAATGCAAGTCAATGGATGCGATAAAAAATCAGACAGCACTCGCACCATGCAAGTGCTGTCCGATTTATAGCATCGGTGTCCTTTGAAAAGCCGGCAAATCATCCCCGGCTACTGTAAAATCACACTGACAGCTCACAAAACAGTACATATATACACATAGAATACACATATATATATATATATATATATATATATATATATATATATATACACACGTGTCATTGTGACATATATATATATTTATAGTTCATACACTTCTACATAGTGTAATAGCCGTTAATTCAATTGCCGGCTTTTGTGAAATTACAGAACCCGACATGAAATGACACAGTTGTAAATTGACAACTCTCAATTATTAACCTGGCTTAAAGTCACCTTTCAATAACAAGGTGGCTTTAACCCATTATTAACCTATTCGCCACCGCTACAGGGCAATGGGAATAGACGGGCAAAGTGCCAGAAAAGACGCATCTAATTATAGATTTGCCTTTTCTGGGGTGGCTGGGGGCAAATGTTATTAGCCAGGGGGAGCACTAAATAAATGCACCCTCCCTAGGCTATTATTATCTGCCCCCACTCGCTGGCTTTGTCTGTCTCGTTGAGAAAATAGGGCGGGAGCCCACACATTTTTTTTCAACTAATTTACACCTTTCATTAACCCCTACATGTGTGAAATTTTGCACACATACACTCATTTCATTGTTAGTGAAAACCATATATCAAACTACATGAAATTACATGGTTAACTGTATGTAAACCATGTGCCATTTCATGTCGGGTTCTGTAGTTTCACAAAAGCCGGCAATTGAATTAGCGGCTATTATACTATGCAGAAGTGTATGACCTATATATATATATATATATATATATATATATATATATATGTCACATGTATATATATATATATATATATATGTATATATATATATGTATTTTATGTGTGTATATGTATTCTTTCCATTCTTTATTAAAGCTGTCAGTGTGATTTTACAGTATAGCCAGGGATGAATTAGCGGCTATTATACTGTGTAGAAGTGTATGACCTATATATATATATAATTATTTGCTTTTGTGTACATTTTTATTTTTTGACAATGTGATTTTTACATGAATTTTGACATAAAGAGAACTGCTCTATGTGAAACGTCATGTTAAAATCGCATTGCATACAGATGGAAAACGGATGGTGCGATTAAAAATCGCATACAAATCGCATGACGATCGCATGATAATTGCATATATTCGGACCGTTTTTTCCATCCAGAAAACGGACCGTTTTTTTTTCCACAAATGGAAAGGAGCCCTTGGTCAGTATTTTACCTCAGTATTTGTTAGGGCCCCGTCTCACATAGCGAGATCGCTGCTGAGTCACAAGTTTTGTGACGCAACAGCGATCTCAGCAGCAATCTCGCTATGTCTGACACGTACCAGCGATCAGGCCCCTGCTGTGAATTGTTGGTCGTGTCAGAAATGCCTGGACTTTTTTTTGATCGCTGGTCTCCCGCTGGCCAGCATGCATCGCTGCGTGTGGCAGGCAGGAGAACAGCGATCAGCTGGTAACCAAGGTACGGGCGGCGCATGGAAACCCGCAGTGTACGTTGGATACCAGCGCACTGCTGCAGGGGAGCTGGTAACCAAGGTACACATCGAGTTTCCAGGCACCGCTCAGCGCCTGGAAACCCGATGTGTACCTTGGTTACCAGCTCCCTGCATCAGCGGGCTGGTATCCAACGTACACTGCGGGTTGCTAAGCTTAATCACAGTGTCGCTATCCTGATCGCTGCCTGTTTGCCAGCTCAACAGCGATCATGTAGCGACACACCAGCGATCCTGACAAGTTCATATCGTTGTCGGGATCGCTGGTGCGTCGCTATGTGAGTCGGGACCCTAAGCCAAAACCAGAAGAGGAACAATCAGAGGAAAAGTATAATAGAAACACGTCACCACTTCTGTATTTATCACCCACTCCTGGTTTTGGCTTACACATAATGAGGTAAAATACTGACCAAATACTGAACATGTGAACATGGCCTCAAGGATATTAATGGACGACTTGAACAGATAAGTGATTTATATACAGTACAGACCAAAAGTTTGGACACACCTTCTCATTCAAAAGATTCTTCTGTATTTTCATGACAATGAAAATTGTAGAATCACACTGAAGGCATCAAAACTATGAATTAACACATGTGGAATTATACATTACACTTTACAAAAAAGTGTAAAACAACTGAAAATATGTCTTATATTCTAGGTTCTTCAAAGTAGCCACCTTTTGCTTTGATTACTGCATTGCACGCAGAAAAGGTGAACGGATGGACTCTACATGCCTGGTTCCCACCGTGAAGCATGGAGGAGGTGGTGTGATGGTGTGGGGGTGCTTTGCTGGTGACACTGTTGGGGATTTATTCAAAATTGAAGGCATACTGAACCAGCATGGCTACCACAGCATCTTGCAGCAGCATGCTATTCCATCCGGTTTGCGTTTAGTTGGACCATCATTTATTTTTCAACAGGGCAATGACCCCAAACAACCTCCAGACTGTGTAAGGGCTATTTGACCAAGAAGGAGAGTGATGGGGTGCTACGCCAGATGACCTGGCCTCCACAGTCACCAGACCTGAACCCAATCGAGATGGTTTGGGGTGAGCTGGACCGCTCACCGCTTCAATTTTTAATAATCCCCAACAGTGTCACCAGCAAAGCACCCGCACACCATCACACCACCTCCTCCATGCTTCACGGTGGGAACCAGGCATGTAGAGTCCATCTGTTCACCTGTTCTGCGTGCAAAGCAGTAATCAAAGCAAAAGGTGGCTACTTTGAAGAACCTAGAATATAAGACATATTTTCAGCTGTTTCACACTTTTTTGTAAAGTGTAATGTATAATTCCACATGTGTTAATTCATTGTTTTGATGCCTTCAGTGTAATTCTATAATTTTCAGTCATGAAAATACAGAAAAATCGTTGAATGAGAAGGTGTGTCCAAACTTTTGGTCTGTACAGTATGTCAATGAGATGTTACCTGGTATCCTCTCCAGAACGACTGGATAAGTAACGCTGCCTCGTCTTCAGACAGGAGAAGAGATAGAGGAATGGGTGGTCTTGGGCTTCAAAAGAAAAAAAAAAGTACTACAGTAAGTTTTTTGATTGCTTCCCAAATATCTAAAATTATTAGATTTGTCCACGGTCAGTTTTGGTGAGTTTACCTCAGTATTTGTAAGGCCTCTTTCACACTTCAGTCCTGCGACGTCCGCCAAAGAGTGAAAATGGCGGATCCGCCAGAAAAGTGCAAAAACTGGTGCAAGCGGATCACTTTTCTGACGGATCCGTCATGAACTTTTCAACTCGGAAAAAGAAATGTTCTACTCGGAAAATGCAGGTACGCATGTCTGGCACGGAGAGAGAGAGAGACCGAGACCGGACAGTTTTGTCAGCATTTTCAATGGTTTTCTATGGAAGCGACGGATCCGCTGGCGGATTCCGTCAAAGACGGATGCCAGCGGATCCACCGCCCATAGGCGGCCATTATACAAAATGGCGGATGCAACAGATCCTCCATAGTCCGCCATTTTGGCGGACCAAAAAAATGTCGCATTGGACGTTTTTCTGAAACGACGGATGCCAAATTTTTGGCGGATCCGTCAAAAAACGGACCTAACGGACGACCATCCGTCAAAATCCGTCACTAATGCAAGTCAATGGGAAACAAGCGGATCCGCCAAAAAAAATGTCGGATCCGTTTTTTTTCACATTTTGATGGATTTTGACTGACGTCGCACGACTGAAGTGTGAAAGAGGCCTTAGCCAAAACCAGGAGTGGGACAATCGGAGGAAAAGTATAATAGAAACACGTCACCACTTCTGTATTTATCACCCACTCCTGGTTTTGACTTTCAAATACTGAGGTAAAAAACTCCTCAAATATTCAACGTGTGAACATGGCCAAAGGTTTGTACATCTCAGAGTTGCGGTTTGGCTGTAAAAAGAAAAAAACAAAAAGCATCCAACTGCCATCTCCTATCTAAGTAATGGGAAAATCTGTATTCACTGAAGGCCGATTTTACCCATGAATTGAGGATGAATGATCAGTCCAGGAGGAGAAAGAAGCAGATTTGTCTAATAAAATATATTACAAAGTTTGTTATATTCATGTGTTTTATTAGTTTATGAAAAAAAAATGATATAGCGGTTACCCTGCGTAATCACAGTGTATCCTAGCCTTATATACGAGCCTTGTGACTGTGCCAGGACAGACGGATTTAACAGAATGCCAATGAAAGGTGATCACAATGTGAATCCACCCAGGACAAAGAAGAGTCTGATCCTATCACAAAACATCTTCTGTCTCGGGAGATGAAACATGTTAATTTGGAATATCGTTTATTATTCGGGATATTCTTCATGACTTTCAAGCAGCCGCCAATACGCATTATAGCTGGAGATAATGGGAAGTAATTTCAATCTGACAGGAACGTATTGTCTCTTCTATAACGGCCTCCATTGTGTTCACTCAATCAATCAAAACTAGGACGAGGGTCAGGAGCCCGTTCAAGTCAGTGGAGAGTCTCAGACATGGACGTGCTGCCGTGTGTATGAGAAAGAAGAGGAAAAACAAGTGCAAGGTGTCATGTCAGGAAGCCCATAAACGTACAAAACCGGAATAGCCCTCTAATAGATATATGTAATATCCACAAGATACGTCCTAAATGTATGGAACCCGCATCATTCTCGGCAATAGGGTCATACTGTGCGCTGCTTTAAGTGGAGAAGTGGTCAAAATTCCTACACAAATGAAGGGAAATTCTGTCCATCTCTTGCCAAGAGTCGGGGCCTGTTCTTAAGACACATGCAGGTACCATTGGTGGTCGCATCGACTATACATTTATGACTGTGAATATGTCATAAATGTAGGAGATGAGGATACCCATTTAAATGCATTGTGCACATGAGCCGATGGGAAGACTGGGCTCTTTATAGCACTTTCTAAAGACAATAGAGTCTAATCATCAAAGCTATTTCACCAAATTACTGGTGTAAATTGCTTTTAAAAAAGAAACAAAGCATCATGTGAATGGGGAGCGAAGGCGAGCCCATCTGGTGTGATTTCCCAGAAGAGCTACTGTAGCACAAATTCCTGAAAAACACACTCATCGCTGGCTATGATAGAAGATTGTCAGAAGAACACCATATATCACTGCTTGCTGTGTATACAGTTGACTACTGTTCACCTACAACAGGGGTCTCAAATACCGTCCATGGTTGCTCACGTGGTCTTCAGATGGAAGATGAAAACTGGATTGGAGCATTGGAGGTCTGTCCTCTTCAACAAAGAGTCCCATTTTGTCTTAGCATGGATAGCAGGAGATTGGTTTGGATGCCATGAAGAGTCCTTCACAAGGGAATGTCACACCCATCCTACTCCTGGGATTTTGGTGTGGGGTGGCATAATATATGGCAGCTGGACCCTCTAGTCTTCATTCCAGATAAGCTAACAGCTCAACATTACTTTGATTTGGTCATGGAACCAGTGGACTAGGGGGCTGTGGAGTCAGAGTCTTGGAGTCAGTGTCCATTTTGGTGGACTCGGTAAAAAATGTATCGATTCGTAAAATATATAATAAATTGGGTACAGTAGTACAATGCACGATGTGCTGTAAATGTTTTCATAAGAGTTTGCAGAGTACTGCAGTGTGCAGGCGCCGTACCTCTCTGACCTTTCCCGGCGCCTGCACACTGCAGTACTCTGTGCTGCCCTCACCAGGGCAGAGCAGTGGCCTGCGCCGGGAAGATAAGAAGAGGAGGGCTTCACTAGAAGATGGGAGGTGCCGGACCGGACCGCGACACCCATCGGACCGGACCGGACGGCGGACCGCCCCTGGGTGAGTATAATCTAACTTGTTTTTCTTCTCTTTCAGGTGACATCGGGGCTTACCTACAGCATTACAGAATGCTGTAGATAAGCCCCTGATGGCGGTGGCTTCAGCTGATGGTCGAAAAATGGGGTGACAGATTCCCTTTAAGGCAGGTAAGCTTCCAGGAGCACTTAACTGAGCAGATTAACCCTAGATTAACTGCTAGAAGAAATCGGCACCGTTTAATATGAAGGGGTAGTGCTTCTAGTCAGTTCAGGAGCAGGAGAAATCAGACAGAGCGGTCTTCTGACTCCTCTCTGTCACGACAACCCATGACACTATGGGGACTTTAAGCAGGACACCCTCTGCCATGGTAATTCATTGGTTGCCTGCGATAGGAGCTGGTGCACACGAGCACCGTTCTACTTAAATGCCACTGTCTGAGATTAACAGCAGCATCTAAATGGATAACAGCAGCTCCACTTGCTGCTGTTACAGGCAAATGCTGGCTATATAACACAGCTGGCATCTGCACTGTGTGAAGTGGGCTCAGCTCCAAACACGATGACCCATTCTGTGGCGTTAAAGAGGCTGAGTACTCAGGGGGTAGACTGCTCAACTTGCCTCATAGGAAAAGCGGGCCCTGGTTGCACAGTGTGGGTGGCACACCCAGCTGTTCGTGTAATAGACCCACATACTCTCCAGAAAGAGCTTCTGCAGAAGCTGAGGTGTGTTTTATAAGGAATCATGTACTGCCATTGATTAATTCAAGAGGTTTCCAAGCCTTTATCATGAGGAGAGGTCATCAATATCAGATTGCAGGGGTCCGACACCCAGCACCTCTTCTGACGAGCTGACTGAAGGTGCTTCGATGCCCTGTACATTATATTCGGTAGAGTCCATTAATTATACTGCAAGCCCTCTTCCATTCACATGTATGCCCTGAGCCCTGTATAACTACACTAAGCCTATTAGCTTTTTACATGTTGTGGGCATCCTCTGTGACCCTTACTGGGCCTCCTACTTATAATTTACAGTAAGGAGTTGATTATCAAGTATGCTGTATTATATGACACCGTTGTATTCACTGGACCACATTGCTTTGTGCTGCGCTGCTGCCAAGATGAATCCTGTTCTTGCAAATGAGAAGTAAACGTCAAGTACCAAGTTGTTTAAAGTGCTATGATAATGTATTTATTGGCAGGAGGCAACCTGACGAGTGATAGTCTAATGATGATGAAGAACACACAAGGTCCGACCAAACACATCCAGTGCAAAGTGTTTAATGGCTGCAGGGAGAGGGCTTCACTTACAAAGCAAAACCGCTGAGGCTACACTATATATTCATTATAAACATTCGATTTCTCTTCCAACAATTTCTGCTAATGCTTTTCTCCCAATCACAAGGGGATATGTAGATTCAGAAGAGAGCATATATTTCATTTTTCACTAATAGCTTGCACTATTCCTCCGTAGTTTATGTGTTTTGTGGTTATTCATTAAAATGATAGTTTGTTTTTTAAAATCTATGTATAGCGATCTTGTTATTAGAAGCTGCCAAAAAAACAACAAAAAACTGTGCTAAAGTGGAAATAGTGAATTATGATCAAATATGTCAACGTGATTGACCAGACGTGACTCTACAAATCGGTGATCTATAAGTATCATGCAGAAAGAACGCACTACGATTCATCTGTAGTGATCCTAAGAATATGTGCGCATGGATCTATACAAAGTAGATGTTTGGTTTGGATTTTCCAGGTGCGTATTACAGCACAAGCATTGTGGATCAGATGTTATGAAATCTCATCAACACAATCTGCAGCAGAAACTGAATGCTGCTGAGGATTTGTCATCCGCAGAATGTCAAATTATGCTGCAGATTTACAAAACTGATTTCACTGCAATGCCGCAGGGTGAAATACGCAGTTAATTTGCAGCTTTGACAAGTTGCAGATTGTGTTCCTGCAGATTTCACTGTAAATTTTCCACTATGGCATTTTTGCAACAAGTAGGCCCCATATAGATGTATCCTAAAACTTGAATTAAAGGGGTTGTCCAGGCTTGACATAAGAGAGTGCAGTTACTCTATATAACTAGAGACTTCTGGAAACCGGTGTTATAGCTGCATAGGTCCTAAAACAGCAATAAAAGCAACACCAGTCTGGTAGGAATCCGATGTGCCCGCATGGAGAAATCACACTTTGAATCAACATGCAAATTTGCCCAAAAGTGCATGGAGGGTGTAAAGATGAACAGTGAGTGCATCGGCACTGTGGTTTCATCACTCAAAAGGAAACTTCATCCCATACGATACTTTGTAATGGTGTATGGTGAATTCCTGAGTTAAATCCGTAAAAAAATCAGCAAGTAAAACATGTTGATTTTGTTGTGCAGCAGAAATTTTCGCAACGTTAGAACAGAGCCTGAATGTCAAGATCTTATTTTGGTTAGTAAAGTTGAGGAAAACATTCACAAGACTCTGGGCAAGCGGTCATTTCATTAAACTGAGCCAGTCGGATCTGGGTGCCTCTTCAAATTACGTCATGGATCGTCGTGGGGCTACTCATCAGAAGAGGCGCCAGGATACCAGCAGGAAGTAAGTTAGCAGTACTCAGGTCCGACTGCACAACGTCTCCGCTGGACCAGGGTCCTGTGAATATTATTTAGTCAAGATCTTATTTTGGTTAGTAAAGTTTAGGAAAAGATTCACAAGACTCTGGGCAAGCGGTCATTTCGTTAAACTGAGCCAGTCGGATCTGGGTGCGTCTTCAAATTATGTCATGGATCGTCGTGGGGCTACTCATCAGAAGAGGCGCCAGGATACCAGCAGGAAGCAAGTTTGCAGTACTCAGGTCTGGCTGTACAACGTCTCCGCTGGACCAGGGTCCTGTGAATCTCTATTATTTAGTACTTACTGATCTTTTAACCATTCTTGAACAAATGGAATCTCAAAGAAGTCAGTACTCTGCTGATCTTTTCTTAATGGATTCTTACTGAAAGACAGAAAGAAATACAATGTATTTATACACACAACTCATTCCCAATAACCCTTGGATACATTTATATTGGCCGGAGGGAGATGGGGGTTCAGATTCGAGCAATTGGCCAATGCCCAAGGTTCTAGTCTATGGGGGGCACAGTTCTAGGCTCCAACATATATCTTCATAGAGGCTGGCTCTCTATTTTGCTTGGACTTCAATTTCTCATAAAAGTGGTAGATTATTTATTTTTTTTACATAAAGTGGAAAAAAAAAAAAAATCAAAATCCTGTATCTTAGATGGTCCCGGGGTCCATGCCATATATTGCCTTTGAGACCAGGCAGATTTCAATCCATCCTTTGACAGTAATCCTTTGCTAAACAGAGCAGTCATTAGTGATCTACTTACTTATATAACCACTGAGTGAGGAAGTCACAAGCAATGAATTTCGTCCTTTTTCTCTACAAAAAAAAAGCAAACAAACAAATGAAAAATAAAACACATTTTATGAAATGGTATATTCAGTTTATTCTTTATTAATAATTATTTTGCTTTGTAGCTTATAGAGGATCAAACTACATACATTATTAAATAGATCACTCGGACTCAATGAGGCTGGTGTACTTACCTTGAAAACCCATGTCAAAATGGCTGTATATTAATCTTTTAAAGCTGATAAAAGCTAGAGCTATGGTAAAATCGTCATGGCATGGAATAGATTTGTATATAGACCTAAACAATGTTACTACAAGAAAAAAATGTGTTCATCTTATAAAAAAGACTACAGTCCTATGGAGCGTAAGTACTGCGGACCTCTGTAAGTGGATGGCTCGCAGAGACATACGGTATAAGGATATAATTGTGAAGAAGGCGCAGGGGGAAGCTTTGCATTGCAAAGTCTGAAATTTGTACTTAAATTGACTTTCTATGAATCCATAATTTGCAGCCAGCAGCGAACAGAGAAGTCATGGGGACCCAAAGCAAAAGTCTAAATTGGTCCCATACCATTCCACACCAACCTTCCACTACCACCCCTCAAAAAAAATAATTTGGTGGAGTAGGCATTGTCACTGCGCATAGGCGCAGACACAGAAGGCTCACCTCCCAACTTTTAAGGAAAGGGGGTGGGAAGTTTATTGCAGCACATACATAGTAAGCCCCTACTGAAGCCCCTTAGTGTTCTCACCCACTACGATACTCCTTTTAGGTCCCCTATAGAGTATGATGCTCTCCAAATTTGCCCTTACACATAGAAATATAGCACCAGAGTGAATTCCTACACACAATTTTCTTCCACAGTATCCCCTAAACGCACAGTATGATGAACTCAAAGTGCCCCCAGTAAAGTATGATGCCCCCACAGTGCCCCAACAATGTATTAAGCTGCCATAGTGCCCCAGAGTTTGATGTCACAAAGTTCCCCGCCACAGTATGATGGCCCCCACAGACTACCCCACATAGTATGATGTGACAAAGTTCCCCCACACACAGTATGATGGCCCCACAGACTACCCCACATAGTATGATGTGACAAAGTTCCCCCCACACACAGTATGATGGCCCCACAGACCACCCCACATAGTATGATGTGACAAAGTTACCCCACACACAGTATGATGGCCCCCACAGACCACCTCACGTAGTATGATGTCACAAAGTTCCCACCACACACAGTATGTTGGTCCTACAGACCACCCCACGTAGTATGATGTCACAAATTTACCCCACACACATTATGATGGCCCCCACAGAACACCCCACGTAGTATGATGTCACAAAGTTACCCCACACACAGTATGATGGCCCCCACAGACCACCTCACGTAGTATGATGTCACAAAGTACCCCCACACACAGTATGATGGCCCCCACAGAACACCCCACATAGTATGATGTCACAAAGTTCCCCCACACACAGTATGATGGCCCCCACAGACCACCTCACGTAGTATGATGTCACAAAGTTCCCACCACACACAGTATGATGGCCCCACAGACCACCCCATGTAGTATGATGTCACAAAGTTACCCCACACACAGTATGATGGCCCCCACAGACCACCCCACATAGTATGATGTCACAAAGTTACCCCACACACAGTATGATGGCCCCCACAGACCACCCCACGTAGTATGATGTCACAAAGTTCCCACCACACACAGTATGATGGCCCTACAGACCACCCCACGTAGTATGTCACAAAGTTCCCCCACACACAGTATGATGGCCCCCACAGACCACCACACATAGTATGATGTCACAAAGTTCCCCCACACACAGTATTATGGCCCCCACAGACCACCCCACATAGTATGATGGCACAAAGTTCACCCCATACACAGTATGATGGCCCCACAGACCACCCACAGAGTATGATGTCACAAAGTTCCCGCACACACAGTATGATGGCCCCACAGACCACCCCAAGTAGTATGATGTCACAAAGTTCCCATATTCCACCACAACAATGTATGAAAAAAAAAATGATGGCCTCCACAGACCACATCACACATTATGATGGCACCCACACAGTATGATTGTCCCTATAGCCACCCAGGCAGTATAATGCCCCCACAAGTACTGTACAGTGAGTGGACTGATGAGAAGCAGACACACACTCTGGTGGTACAGGGAGCCAATGGCTCCATGTTCCGCCATTGTATTTAACTGTATCCACATCCTCAGCCGAGCGATCCTGTGCTCTGTTTAAGAAAGCTGCCGACTGACACGTCGTCTGGAGGATTATCTCAGGGAGAACAATGTGACTGGCAGTCTGAAATCACAAATACCTGATCGACATCTCTCCCGACCATCATTTGGCCGGCGTCCCATAGACAGTCAGCTGAACCTGTCGATATCGGCAGGTTCGGCCTACATAAGTCTAATGTGTATGGCCAGCTTTAGTATCTATGGTTTGTGACTGGATAGCTAAATATCAGTAGTGTACAGCATGGTGTGTGTGCAGTAACAATGAAAGGGATGTACATGGAGGGTCAGCAGTTCACGGCCAAAAGCTACAAACAGCGGAACAGGGGAGCTGGATGTTGTTAGGAAAAGTCTGACACATAACCTGACCTACATTCACGAACCTCTGGCACCAACTGCGTCCAATTTTAACATTAAGAGAAACACAGGAAGCTTTCACCATGTGAATTGTTTGCTGTGGGATACATTTTTTGAAGCAAGATGTGTGTGAAGCTCTCCTGACCTGAAATTCCAAAATCCATCACACTTGCCTTAAATGTGCAGGTTTTTTTTTTTATCATATTTTTCTCTTTGAATATTAATTTTCAGTCAATTTAGGAAAAAAAATGACTAAAAAATATAGTACATAGGAAACGGTTTATAATGGAACCACAGGAACACTTGTATAGTAAACTCATACACCTCATAAAGCTATCCATAATGAGATAGTAGCCAATACATAGAACTGCAAGGGAACACTAAATAGTTTTTACCTAAACTGAGAATAGTTAATAAATAATTACTATGAGTCAAAGACCCCAATAGTCACCTGAATGGTGGTCCTGAAGTGCCCTGTGTGAATGGAGCACACATGCGTGACCACCAAGCCATTGACAGAAAGACAGCCGCTCTGTCAGTTCCCCAGACCATGGGAACAGTAGAGGGGTCCCAGAATTTGGAGAATCCCTCATGCTTAATCTATAGGATTCCGCATGACTATAGGGGTTCTCTGTGGTTTCGCTTTAAAACAGCACTCCTCCTACTCCTCATGAATGTCTTTATCCTCTTAATATATTATAATCACCATATTATATAGCACTGTGTACTTACAATTGCTCATTTTGCCTTTCTACCCAGTTAAAAGGAATCTGTCACCCCATTTTTGGACTATGAGATGCGGCCACCGCCATCAGGCGCTTATCTACAGCATTCTGTAATGCTGTAGATAAGCCCCCGATGTCACCTGAAAGAGAAGAAAAACGAGTTAGATTATACTCACCCAGGGCGGTCCGCCGTCCGGTCTGGTTCGATGGGCATCGCGGTCCGGTTCAGCACCTCCCATCTTCTAGCGAAGCCCTCCTCTTCTTAGCTTCCCGTCGCGACTCCGGCACAGGCGCAGTGATCTGCCCTGGTGAGTCACTGTACCAAGCGTGGGCTGATGAGCGCTAGTCAGCAAAGGGAACCGCGCCTTAATGTCCTGTAGCCGGCCCACACTTCTCCGTACGAGCGCTGCTCGATGTCTATACGGGCGCATGGCGCTCGTCACCGTCACTGTCCCGCTGGAGCATGCAGGTAAGTCTGGTCGCGGCATATCTCGGCGCTGCCGCACTGGATCCGTAGTGCGCTGCACACCCTGCTGCACTCTCCCAGACAGCGGGCAACTAACTCTTCATTTGCGCGCTTTTTCCTCAGCGCCTGGCTCAGCCACACCCCCCGCTCTCTGGGTCATGGGGCCTGTCCGTTCCCCTATACTTTCCCCGGGCAACATGGAACGCAGCCTCAGCAGTTCTGGACCCGGCACGATGCAGGCACCTGCCGTCCGGCCTTCCTCCTTACACATGTATATCAAGATAGTATGACAAAATAGAAAGGCATGCCAAAAAACAAAAAAAAAAAGTCATTGTACATATTTACTCATCTAGTCTAATTTTAGACAGACTAAACTTAGCCTAGACAGTCTAAAAATGTGCCAAATATATCACTAAAGCTTATGCTGGATCATAAATTTTGCTAGTTTTTAGACACTTTAGGGCAATTCTTGGTTTGGGTAGTTTATGCCAATAATTTGCCACATTTTGCCATACATTTTCATCTTAAGCCATGCCACTTTTCAAAAAATTAAAACCAATTTGCCACTAAAACATTCCCACTTGTGGAGCAAGGCGCAAAAAGTACCTAAGACACATAATAAAAGTGGCGAAAGTTACAACAAAGCATGTCAGTTATAGTACTTTAAAAGTTAATTTTTACTAAAAAAGGAAAACAATTCTCCTTCACAATCACTGTATGAAATGTTGAGGGAGCAGTCTAGTGATTTACGATATTTTTTATTTATCCTATCACTAATAGTTTTCTCTCTGTATATAATATCCTGTATATACTTCAGGTAGCATTAATTTATTTTGTTGCTTCTTGCCATCTTGAAATTCTTAGATTCCTTCTTAGCTAGCTCAGGTGATCTCATGGTGCCCACTGGAAATTACTTGCACTTTTGTTTTCTGAATTGGGTCACCACGAAAACTGCTTGTATGAAGTATTCCACAAAACAAAAAACTCACATTGCAGTTACTGATGATGACTACACAGCTCCTGTCACAGAATTCAAATGCAGATGATCACAGTTCAGCCTACTTATAATATTTTAGCTTATTTAGGATAATACAATGGGGAGGATAGTCACAGTATTAGCACTACAGGCAAAGATGGTACTGATGCATCATGGGACTGATAGCAAAACACAGGAATAAAATGCAGGGTGAGATCGGACGAGGGATCCATAAGAAGAACAGAGGTACACAAATGAGACATAATTTGATACCGCATCATTTTTATCCTATTCACCTACGCTTTTTACGTGGTTTTAGGTGGAGTCACCATTCATGGGATGATGACAGTCATACACCTGTGCTATGACAGCCATGACCAAAACTTACAATCGCAGCTGAACGGGATTTAGAAGAATAGACCAGCTGTATACCCCTGTATCCACAATGAACACTGACGTGGACAGAATATAATAAGCTGGATATATATTAATCCAGAAGGTCTACTGTTATCTCCAGACTGTGAATAACTCGCCATTCCCACACTTTACAAATACATGCCACTAATTATTGTATAGCTTTTAATGAAGCTCACGCAGACTTCTAAGAGATGGACATCATTAGTAAACCAGTCGGCGCTAACCCTGACCGATATACCACCTCTCATGTGAGTTTTCACCGTCGCATAATAAACGCATTTATCCTCAATCAGTATGTTTATAGTACCTAAATGCCCAAAATACGTACAAACTTTGGTTCTGAGATTTGGTTCTGAATTTCTTGATCTGGAGGACCTGTCCTGTCCTGCATTACATACACCAGTGTTCCCAGCTCCAGTCCACAAGAGCCACCAATAGATCATGTTTTCAGGACATAATTCCATCACCTGGGCGATAATAATAAGGAAATCCTGAAAACATGATCTGTTGATGGGCCCGTGAGGACCGGAGTTGGGGATCATGGACATGCACAATCCATTGATTTGAACAGATGTTGTGTCATGCTTTATTTCTCCTCTGGAGGCACTGCAGGGAAACTGAATGCTTCCCTACAAATAACAACTGATTGCTGGGAGCGCCAACAGGAAGATCCTTTGTAAATAGCTGCTTATCAAAGAAGGGATTGTGGAAAGCGAAAAACTCCTTAAAAAGTGGTGTCCAATTTTTTTCACGGACCCATTTCCAAAGGCCGATTTTTATCTCAAACTTGGACCAAAATTAGACATGTCTCCAATTTTTTCCATGGATTACTCGGTCAGAGGTAAAAAAAAATTGGACATGTGCACAGCCCCATAGACGATCACAGGTACAAGTGCTATGTTTAAAAACCCCAGGTAGCAATTGTACACGAAAATCGGACGTGTGAACGAGCCCTTACAATGAGAGTCTGTTCTTTTACATGAAACTTCCAGGCAATAAAAATGCAATAACACTGGTATGATTTACAGTCTGGTTACATGTATTATCCCACAATCCTTCTTCAATTATGGACTCGAAATTGAAAGGTCACATTTAATTTAGGCTGCTCTCAGAGCAGAGACTTAGTAGAGAGTCATTCTGTGATCAGATTACACAATTTTTTCTTCCATAGAGAGGAGAAAATATCTATGTTGGCTTAGTTACTAAGTAAATATCTGTTCATTTATTTGACATCATCGGACTTCCTCTGGGTGCTCACCAAATAGATGACTCTCCGGAGTTACAGAAAGTTCAAAAACCTGCACGTGCGTCCGACACACAGGGAAGTAACATGGCAAGGTGCAGGCGGCAGCGATCTGCATGTCTGCGGTTTCCAGAAGAACTGCTCTAGAACAGATTCTACAATGCATAGTGAACGCGCAGAGCCAGCTAAGGAACTTAAAGGGGTTGATCGGGACTTTTACATTGATGGCCTATTCTTAGGATGGCTCATCAATACCTGATCAGTGAGGGTGCGAGTCGACACCCGGAATCCCCACCGATCAGCTGATCCCAGCGGACGGACCTCTGCAGATTCGCAACTAAACACATCTAGCCGGCACCCACAACAGGGTGCCAGGGGCTGCACCCTTACCGATCAGATAGTGATGAGCTAGCCTAAGGATAGGCCATCAGTGTAAAAGTCCCAGACAACCCCTTTAAGAATTACATGGTGAACAATGCTTTATAGATGCTCTGTATTATGGGTTATTAAGGCTTCAAATACCTATTAAAAAGGTATTTTATAATGAGTTTTATTAATCAGACAACCCCTTTAACAAGTTAAGAACTGGGAGATTTTAGTTTTAGCGCTTCTTTCATTTTTTTCTCCCCTTCTTCCAAGAGCGATAAATCCTTTTTTATGTGTTGATATAGCAATAGGAGGACTTGTTTATTTGCATGACAAGTTGTAGTTTTGAATGATACCATTGATTTGTTTGGTAGTACTACACAGCAATTGTTGGGATCAAGGTTACCTCCAATCCCAGCTTGTGAACCCTTTAGATGCTGCAGTCAATAACAACCGCAGTATACAAGGTGTTAAAATTCTTAGTATTATTTTAATAGTTCACCATAAAATACATATATCTTTAGTACACGCACCAGTGTAACAGAAAGTAAAATGAAGACAAATTATTATTTACACAGCAAGGCACCTTGGGTAAGAAAAAAAATGGAGGATTTTATGTTTTTACCATCCCCTTGAAAAAAAAAAGGTCCAATCACCAGTCATTTGTTCCTGCAGCCAATCACTGGCTTCAGGGATCAGTTGACTAGTGGTTGAGACCTTATCACTTCTGGTCCTTTCAGAAACCATCTGAACATCAGTGCTGGAGCAGTGAGGACACTTTGAGATGTGACAAAGTCACTGGTAAAGTGCCGGAGGGGAGATATGTTTCATTACGCCGAATGTGTCAGTGATATAAAACCCAGAGTTTTTCCTCCAGCACATTAAGAGTTGTGAGGATGAAGCCAAGTTGCATAATGGGCTGGCTTTTTTGTGGACATCCATAGAGTGGGTGGAGGATGTCCACCTTATCTCCACCTGCAGAACCGTCACCACCGTGTGCTGACAGGGACCTGTGTGATGTCACAGTCATGTGATCAGTCACATTATGGAGGAGTCACATGGTCTGGGGCTTAATTAGCTGGCTTCCGAAGGTAGCAGTGTTCAGTGTGCCTGGAGAAGAAGCACCCCAGGAAAGTGTTTGTACCCATGTGGTTTGTTAAAGAACCCCAACCGTGGACATTGCTGATTCCTGATAGGAGAAGGACTGTGTTTTGATATTTTGCCCAGAGGGCCGTGTTTATTTATCCCCAGCTTGGTTTATGTTGCCTTTAATAAACCAAGCACGTTCTTCAAGAGACATTTCCGTTTCTACCTCTGTGTCCAGCCAAGTGAGACGCTCTACCACAAAGACCAAAAGAGGCCTGGTAGTTAAGGGGGAAAATATATTTGCAAGAGATTTAAAGCCTTTCTTACAATACAAGATACATTGCTTGAGTTGGATAACTGGCCTTAGAATTAATTCCAATAGTCATATTCCTCTAGGATTAGATGAGGATGATGGCCAATTTCTTCATGGGGTTTGGTTTTTGTGAAACTAGAAGACATGAGTGAATCAATTCCAGGGTCCTGCGGTCTTCTACCTTCTGGCATCCTCGATGCCCCTTATGATTAGCCAGCCAACGTTTTCTGTACGTCAAAGAAACAATGGTGTTGCGCAGGGTCTACTAATAAGAGGGGCTGAGGTTTCGACAGGTTGGAGGTAATCTACAGGGCTCCCATTTGGCAGCTATGGAGTATTGACCAGGCTGTTGGACCAGAATCTTGTGAATTCATTCTCTCATCCTTAATAATTAGCTATACTAGGATATAAATATGGCACATTTTCATCTTTTTGTAAAATATTTCACAGCACAACATGCTAATCTCTGCTTTACTAATCACAAAATACTCATCAATCCATTAGAAAAGAAATACAGAAATCGCGGCAGTGATACTTTCCTGAAATTTAGGCAGCCATAGAAATAATTAGCATCCTGCAGCCCGGCTAATGCTAAACATGAGATCAAGCTGCTGGAAAATCGCGAGGCTCGCCCAGTGAAAGGAAACGCATCAAGTCATGAGCATTCTTCATAATACCTATGATTAAGTCTTTTAGGGGCCCAATTATCTGCTCTGTGACAGGCCGGGCTGGGAAGAATGGCACAGCTGCATCAGTCATTCTGCAAAAGATGAATTCTGGAAAGTGTCCAAATTACTAAAAAAAAAACAAATTTAGAAAAAGACATTCATGCAGTTAACACATGATGTGAGTTAAGGCTGGGTACTGTCATCTCTCTCTGGAGGATCTCTGAAAACTGGATTTTTTTTATCAGTGACTCCCCACAATCATGAAACAGACATGAAGGCAGATATCGTCAGTCATGCAAAAATATTATTTTACTGAAGTCATTGGGAAAGAATTCATACACAAAAGCTGCAGGCGGTAATCTTCAGGCCAAAAGTGGATCTTTCTAGTAAATGGATCTATGAGAGTGGTATACGGCCGGTCAGATAAGAGCACATCCTGTAAAAATCTCTGCATGTTAAGCAACTAAGGTCGGATTGGGCAAATCACAGCATGCTGCGAGTGGCCAAGTATATCGGATGAGACTCGGCAATGCAAGTCAATGGGTGCGAGAAAGAAATCGCACAGCACATGGACTATGCGTGTGGCGTGTGATTTTTACGCACCCATCTCGTAGGAAATCTGATATTCCATCAGCCAAGTACAGTAAATTTACAGCCTGAACCATCAGAATAGAACAGATAAATAGATAGACTAAAGGAAAAAAAATGACGTGTGGTTCCCCTAATTTTTATTAACCAGCTGATGTAAAGCAGACAGCTGAGAGCTGATCTTAACTTGGGAAGGGTGTTATAAACATGGAGCTTCCCAGGCTATTAATATCAGCTAACAGATGTCAACTTAGCGTTTACTGGTTATTAAACAAAAAAAAAATTACATGGGGTCCAACTTAATATTAGTAACCAGCAAAAGCTAGGGAGACAGCAGCAGGCTGATAATAATAACCTATGAAGGAGCCATGGATATTTCACCGCCTCCCAAACTAAGAACATCAGCCTTCAGCCACCCCAGAAATGGTGCATCCATTAGATGTGCCAATTCTGGAACTTAAGTTCCACTCTTCTCACTTGTCGTGGATGCGGTGGCAAGTGGGGTGATGGTATTGGGGTTGATGTCAGCTTTGTAATGTCAGCTGACATCAAGCCCAGGGGCTGGTAATGGAGAGGCAGATATAAGAGAACCCCATTACTAACCTCATAGTCAAATGTAATAAAGACAAACACAGAGTAAAGTCCTTTATTTGAAATAAAAACTCCCTCACTCTTTTACCCATTTATTACCATTTTTTAACCCATTTATTAACATCAAAATAAAAACACAAAGTAATGCTCACCTGTCCGCAGATAATCCGTATGTGATGCTGTCCCACAAAGAACTCCAGCTCTGCTACATCTGATGGTTTTGCTGAGGCATGATGCGACTGCTCAGAAAGCCAGTCGGAACACACTGAGACAACAGTGTGAGAAGTCCCGGCTATGGGGTGCATGGGCCAAAGTGGATGTGAGTTTCCGGCTTCTGTGTATGTGTCAGGTGAGGGGGAAGGGTAACTGTGTAGATTTCTGGGTATAAAGCATAGGGTCCCCACATCCAGTGTATAGTGGTGGCCATATGTTGTGCCCAGCTATGTGGTGCGTGGTTTGGGCTGTATGTGGGTCTTCAGCTGTTGTGTATGATATATGTGTTGGGATTAGTGGACAATAAGCTATAATGAAATCTGGATATACAGTACAGACCAAAAGTTTGGACACACCTTCTCATTTAAAGATTTTTCTGTATTATCATGACTATGAAAATTGTACATTCGCACTGAAGGCATCAAAACTATGAATTAACACAAGTGGAATTATATACTTAACAAAAAAGTGTGAAACAACTGAAATTATGTCTTATATTCTAGGTTCTTCAAAGTAGCCACCTTTTGCTTTGATGACTGCTTGCACACTCTTGGCATTCTCTTGATGAGCTTCAAGAGGTAGTCACCGGAAATGGTTTTCACTTCACAGGTGTGCCCTGTCAGGTTTAATAAGTGGGATTTCTTGCCTTATAAATGGGGCTGGGACCATCAGTTGTGTTGTGCAGAAGTCTGGTGGATACACAGCTGATAGTCCTACTGAATAGACTGTTAGAATTTGTATTATGGCAAGAAAAAAGCAGCTAAGTAAAGAAAAAAGAGTGGCCATCATTACTTTAAGAAATGAAGGTCAGTCAGTCCAAAAAATTGGGAAAACTTTGAAAGTGTCCCCAAGTTAAGTTGCAAAAACCATCAAGCGCTACAAAGAAACTGGCTCACATGAGGACTGCCCCAGGAAAGGAAGACCAAGAGTCACCTCTGCTTCTGAGGATAAGTTTATCCGAGTCACCAGCCTCAGAAATCGCAGGTTTACAGAAGCTCAGATTAGAGACCAGGTCAATGACACACAGAGTTCTAGCAGCAGACACATCTCTACAACAACTGTTAAGAGGAGACTTTGTGCAGCAGGCCTTCATGGTAAAATAGCTGCTAGGAAACCACTGCTAAGGACAGGCAACAAGCAGAACAGACTTGTTTGGGCTAAAGAACACAAGGAATGGACATTAGACGAGTGGAAATCTGTGCTTTGGTCTGACGAGTCCAAATTTGAGATCTTTGATTCCAACCACTGTGTCTTTGTGCGACGCAGAAAAGGTGAACGGGTGGACTCTACATGCCTGGTTCCCACCGTGAAGCATGGAGGAGGAGGTGTGATGGTGTGGGGGTGCTTTGCTGGTGACACGGTTTGGGATTTATTCAAAATTGAAGGCATACTGAACCAGCATGGCTACCACAGCATCTTGCAGCAGCATGCTATTCCATCCGGTTTGCGCTTAGTTGGACCATCATTTATTTTTCAACAGGACAATGACCCCATACACACCTCCGGCTGTGTAAGGGCTATTTGACCAAGAGCGAGAGTGATGGGGTGCTAAGTCAGATGACCTGGCCTCCACAGTCACCAGACCTGAACCCAATCGAGATAGTTTGGGTGAGCTGGACTGCAGAGTGAAGGCAAAAGGGCCAACAAGTGCTAAGCATCTCTGGGAGCTCCGTCAAGATTGTTGGAAGACCATTTCCAGTGACTACTTCTTGAAGCTCATCAAGAGAATGCCAAGAGTGTGCAAAGCAGTCATCAAAGCAAAAGGTGGCTACTTTGAAGAACCTAGAATATAAGACATATTTTCAGTTGTTTCACACTATTTTGGTAAGTATATAATTCCACATGTATTAATTCATAGTTTTGATGCCTTCAGTGTGATTCTACAATTTTCATAGTCCTGAAAATACAGAAAAATCTTTAAATGAGAAGGTGTGTCCAAACTTTTGGTCTGTTCTGTACATATGCTGACTATATGTTGTTCACCATCTATGGGGTGTGTGGTCCACAGTAGATGGGGTTTCTGGCTTCTGTGTATATGGCGGCAAAGGAAGAGTAATTGTGGAGAACTCTGGGTATAAAGCACAGGGTCCCACCATCCAGAGTGTGGTGTGGCCATAAGTTTGCCCGGTAATGACATATGCGTGGGGGCTGGAAGTAGGTCTCTAGCTGTGTATATGTATTGGGTTTAGGGAAGAGTACCCATAAAAACTCCAGAGCATACATATGCTGACCATATGTTGTGTACCAGCTATGGGTGTGCGATCCATAGTGGATATGGGTTTCCAGGTACAAAGCACGGGGTTTCCGCATCCAATGTATGGTGGTGGCCGTATGTTGTGCCTGGCTGTGAGGTGTGCAGTGCGGGCTTTCTGGCTGTGCTGTACACGTGGGAGGTGAGTAACTTAAAAAGAACTATGGGCCAATGTTAGTAAATGTGCAAGCGCACATAAAAATCTCAGCATGTGCTGTTTTGTCTGTTTTATGGATGAGAACAGTACACATTTTGTACATATGGCGCTCGTTACAGTGGCTTGTAAATGTTTGGGCACACCTTGTCAAAATTACTGTTATTGTGAATAGTTAAGCAAGTTGAAGATGAAATGATATCTAAAAGGCCTAAAGTTAAAGATGACGCATCTCTTTTGCATTTTAAGGAAAAAATATATATATATGTATTTTCATCTTTTACATTTTAATAACTATAAAAAAGGAAAATGGGCTAATGCAAAAGTTAGGGCACCCTGCATGGTTAGTACTTAGAAGCACCCCTTTTGAAAATATCACAGCTTGTAAATGCTTTGTGCAACCAGCGAAGAGGATTTCAATTCTTGCTAGTGGGAGTTTCATCCATTCTTCCTTGTAAAATTCTCCCAGTTCTGTGAGATTCCTGGCTCGTCTTGCATGCACTGCTATTTTGAGGTCTAGCCATAGATTTTCAATGATCTTCAGATCCGGTGACTGCGAGGGTCATTGTAAAACCTTCAGCTTGCGCCTTTTGAGGTCATCTATTGTGGATTTTGATGTGTGTTTACGATCATTATCCATTTGCAGAAGACATCCTCTTATCAACTTTAGCCTTTTTACAGATGGTGTTATGTTTGCATCAAGAATTTGTTGAAATTTCATTGAATCCATTCTTCCCTCTACCCGTGAAATGTTTCCCGTACCATTGGCTGCAACACAACCCCAAAGCATGATTGATCCACCACCATGCTTAATGGTTGGCGAGATGTTTTATCTCCACACAAATTCTATTTTAACCTCATCAGTCCACAGGACTTGTTTCCAAAATGCATCAGGCTTGTTTAGATGTTCTTTTGCATACTTCTGACAGTGAATTTTATGGTGAGGACGCAGGAGAGGTTTTCTTCTGATGACTCTTCCATGAAAGCCATATTTGTGCAGGTAAAAAAATAAAAAATGGAATGCACCAAACTCCGGTCACAGGGGAGCGCAAAGGACACAGATGAGGAGATAAAAATATTCTTCATTTATTTAAATCCACAACGCGTTTCGACGGAACGGCTCCGTCTTCATCAGGTGGCAACTTGTGCAGGTGTCTCTGAACAGTAGAACAATGTACCACAACTCCAGAGTCTGCTAAATCTTTCTTAAGGACTTTTGCAATCAAGCAGGTGTTCTGATTTGCCTCTCTATCAATCCTACAAGCAGCTCTCACTGAAATTTTCCTTGGTCTTCCAGACCTTATCTTGACCTCCACTGTTCATGTTAACTGCAATTTCTTAATTACATTTCAAACTGAGGAAAGGGCAACTTGAAAACACTTTGCTATCGCCTTACAGCCTTCTCATGCTTTGTGGGCCTCCACCATTTTAATTTTCAGCGTGCTAGGCAGCTGCTTAGAAGAACCCATGGCTGTTGTTTTTTGGCACAAGTTTAGAGGAGGCTGGGTTTTTATATAGCTGGGAAATTTGCATCACCTGGCCTTTCCTAACGATGATAGTGAACAAGCCATAACCCTAACATGCTAATTAAGGTCTGAAACCTTGGAAGTTATCCTAGCACACAAATTTTGAAGGGTACCCATACTTTTGCATCAGTCCATTTTCCTTTTTGTAATTTTTAAAATGTAAAAGATGGGGGAAAAAAGATATATATATATATATATATATATATATATACATACATATATATATATATATATATATATATATATAGACATATTTTTTTTGCCAAAAATACAAAGGAAATATGGGCTAGATGTGGATTTCAGGCTTCTGTATGCGTGGTGGGTGTAGGGGAAGAGTACTTACAGAAAACTCTCGATATACAGCATATATGGTCCCCACATCCCGTGAGTGCTGCTGGTCGTGCGTTGTGCCTGTCTATGAGGTGTGCGGTCTGATGTAGGTTTCTGGCTGTTGCATATATGGCGGGTGAGACCTTGCAGAGAACGTTGGGCCAATGTTATCCAAAGTGCAGGGGGACATAAATATCTCAGTATGCGCTATTCTATCTGTTTTATGAATGAGGACAGTGCATGTAATGGCAATCAACTAGAAGCTGCACGCGGACCCAGTCACGTCCACAATTTGCAGACATGACTGACATGATAATTTCAATGCTCCTCCGAACACAGCCTCAATCAGTAATGTGCTAATAAATAGTAAGACGAGCAGGTTAATAAGTCACATGCTAATTCCTGATTGCACCTGCTATCACCCATTCTCCTATATATTCTACATCTTTCTTGGAGTCCATGTTAACTGTGGGTGAATGTGCATTGTTCCCTGCGCTGACAGGCGGCGGTGATGTGCTTTGTTCGGAGATCTGCTCACAATTCCCACGACCGATGCTCTGCGGTTTGCCTTGGGAAAAGTTCAGAGACAGAGAGCATCTCTAAATAACATGACAAGCAAACAATGGTCAAGTAGAGAAGTCTTATACGTCTGCCTGTTACATCTGGGCCGGCCGCCTCGCGGAGAGGAGTCTCTGTACCACTTTGTGCTGCTCTTTCATAATATTTCTCCTGAATGGCTCCTCTTCTTGTATGGCGCTATTGTCCCGCTGATTGCCTTTGTTGTAGGGCAGGAGAACGTCTGTCTTAGCATCTGCTGTTTCCTTCAGAAGCCGCTGCTGACATTATGCAAGTGTCATGCGCTTGTTATTTTGGCCAAGTCTCGTGGTCATGAGATGCTTCTAGGCATTCAGACCGTATTTCCATATTCAATCTCCGGAGAACGTGAGGAGCGAGAGACGAAATCAATACAGATTTATCCCCCGAAGTATAATGGCCGAGCGCTATAATATCACTGCTGCCGTCTTAGGGCACGATCGCTCAATCTGTATCCTGGGGGCATGAGACGCTCTGTGTACTTCCAGTGATGGCCCAAGGATGGTTACTTCTCCCCCGTGCTGCCCCCTACTGCCAAGAAGTGATTGCAGACAGCTAGAACTGTGGCTTTCCAACATCTTTTCCTTTATTATTTAATTTCAAATTATTTATTCAGCCAATATATTCTAAAAAGCAGTACAAAGAACGAATCTATGCACATCAGCCCGTACTGTTGTGCGTGTTGGGAGAACTCTGGATATACAGAAGCTATGGTGCTGGCTATGTGTCATGCCCAACTATGGGGTGTGCAGAGTGGTGTCGGCTGGATGTAGGTTATCTGCTGTGCTTATATTGCTCAGGTTCTCCCATACAATATCTGTGGTACTTGGTGAATGAGCTCCTGGTTTTTGGGTTGTATTGTGTGGGTAAGATTCCAGTTCTTGGCTAGGGTAAGAGGGGTGGGAACGAGTACCTGCAGAGAAGTTGAGGCGTTGGCCATATGTCATGTCCAGTTACGGGGAGTAGGACGGCCTGAACATGGGTTCCCAGCAGGGCTGTGGAGTCGGTAAGCCAAACCTCCGACTACAACTCCAACTCCGACTCCTCAATTTCCATGACACCAACTCTGACTCCCTCATACCAGTGCTGTGGAGTCGGTAAGCCAAACCTCCGGCTCCAACTCCTCAATTTCCTTGACACCGACTCCAACTCCGACTCCCTCATACCAGGGCTGTGGAGTCGGTAAGCCAAACCTCCAACTCCAACTCCTCAATTTCCTTGACACCGATTCGCTCATACCAGGGCTGTGGAGTCGGTAAGCCAAACTTCTGACTCCAACTCCTCAATTTCCATGACACCAACTCGACTCCTTCATACCAGGGCTGTGGAGTCGGTAAGCCAAACCTCCGACTCCAACTCCTCAATTTCCTTGACACCGACTCCAACTCCTCAATTTCCTTGACACCGACTCCAACTCCGACACACTCATACCAGGGCTGTGAAGTCGGTAAGCCAAACCTCTGACTCCAACTCCTCAATTTCCATGACACTGACTCTGACTCCAACTCCGCCAAAATGGGCTCCGACTCCGACTCCACAGCCCTGGTTCCCGGCTGCTGTATATGTGGCAGGTGTAGCAAATAAGTACCTACAGAGATGCTGTGGGATTCAGAAAAGGGCACACAATATGTGTGGTGCTAGCCATGTGTTGCCCCCAGTTATGGGGTATAGGATGGCCTGGATGTGGGTTCCCAGCTGCTGTATATGTGGCAGGGGTAGCAAATGAGTACCTGCAGAGAAGCTGTGGGATTCAGAAAAGGGCACACAATATGTGTGGTGCTAGCCATGTGTTGTCCTCAGATATGACGTGCGGGGTGCAGGCTGGACGAGGGTTCCCGGCTGCTGTAGTTCTCAGCTTGATTTTCTCGCCATGATTAGAATTGGGGTACATAATTGGGCAGTGGTCAGGCAGAGAACACAAAATATACTGCCGTGCAACATGCCCCACAGTAACTAAACCTGAGGTAGAGAGTGAAAGTTGGCCGAGCCGTTAATAAAATATTAACATTCTCACTATGTCTTCCCTTTTTTAGACTTTTCTATAAAAATAAAGAACTAAAAGGTATATAAAGGGCTTGTAAGTAAACAGGAGGGGTTCTCTGTGGGGAAAGTATTGTGCTTCGCCACAGGGGGCTGACATACACCCCATGACAGAGAAGCTTTTTTAGGTGACAGCAGAAGCATAAGGCACAGTCAGATAAGCCAAAGGTCACGGACAGAGGAATGGATCAAAGTACAGCACATGCTCACTACATTAGGTTAGGTTGCTGATGGAAACAATAGTAAGGATCACAGAAGGTTTGTCATCAAGAATCAAGCCAAATGTCAAAATGAAATCACACATAGAATTACTGGGTAACATTAGAGCATCATAACTGCAGGAAATGAAAAGATAGAAGAAATGGGGAGTGGAGGAACTGATCCAGTATTAGGGAATAGGGTACAGGAGAGTGATCCTGTGATGATGCACACCTACATAGATACAGAACCGGGACAAGCTAGGAGAGGACACCAATGCTAGAATATCTTGGCCTAATGACTCTGTTACAAGGTAATTCCTATGATATTATGCTGTGGCATACAGATAATATTCAGCAGTATGGCTGACGTAGAGATGTGTACTCTTGGAAGTTTACCCTCCGCTGCGGCACTTCCATCACAGACTGTGTAGAAAGCTGCAGAACTGGGGGCATCGGGTGGAGGGCATGCACAGATTGAGATCTTGGCTATGTCATTAATCTGATGACTCAGTGTGCACATGTGCCAATTCAGGTGCCATTTTATTGAAGACCAGCCAGGAAATCAATCTGTGCATGCGCCACCCCACAACAAGGAGGGCGACATCGTAACATTCAACAGGAGACAAGTCCATGTAAAAGCAGTGACCTGCCATTCAAATATGGGAGGAAGAGTGGGGCCGGGCAGCAAAAGACCCCCTATACAATCCGGCCCCTGTGTACCTAAATCTGATGACCAGAAAACTTCAAATGCTGATTAAAGAAGAACAACGGAGAGGATTTCTTCACTAAAAGTATCAATTTAATCTGTAGCATAGCGCCATTACGGCCATGTCTTTACTTTAGCTGGCAAAATCATGCGAGTTCTCTTTACGACCACTGTGTGAGCGATCGCACTGACACTGCGAGTGTGCTGCTGGGCTTTGCCACGGAGCTCCTTCAGTGTCAGCACACAAGAACAGAAACAATCATTGATTTTAGACAGCGCTCACTCTCATCAAGTGAGAATTGTCAATCCTGACAAGGAACCGGGCGTAGTATACAATTCGAAGGGCATCACGGTGCACCAAGCCATAGGCTCCCCCCAGGATGCACCAAATCGCCCTCATTTGCAAAATACATAAAATAATTTTCTGCAAATATAGCATTAAAATGTACATGCTGGTGTGTGATATTACACAATGTGATCTGTAAAGGAACTGAATCAAACAATAACTATGACAGATAGATGTAATTTTTCACCCGTACTGACTGTGCAACTCTGTGGCTATGTAATAAATGACATTTCACATAAAATACTCACTAAAAAGCATTTCTCCTTCTTTGCCTCCATCAGCATTTCAGCCATTCCTGGGAGAAGCACAGGGAATATGTAACTTTCCAAATAATCCTGGGGTGAACCTGGTGTTGAAATTTGATAAATAATACTTGTATCTTATTACATTTTCTTAATGACTTTTCATGCAAATCTTACAGGGTTCCTTCACTTTATGGACTACAAAAATCGACAAATGCTTTACAATGGGTCGAAGTGCCAGGAAAAGAATAACTCCTGTGTATTGCACCGCTCTTCCCACTGATTTGCAAGCCGCCACTGCCACTTTTCTCATTGATAATGATCTTAAAATAATCTTAAAATTGGCATGTGCCTCGCTAAAAATCTTACTCCAGTCCCTCTTTGCCTTGCGCAAAAATGTAGTGACTTTTCATAATGTTATAAACCAGATTTCTTGCATAAACGCTTTGATGAATCGAGTCTTAAGGAGTCCTAACGGTGCGATTTTAAAGGGGCAATGTCCCTTACAAGGCAATGTGCTTAGTTTATACCGTCAGTTTAGGGTTCAGGGTGACATACTCCCTTTAAAGAAACTCCCTTTAAACTTATTTGGCAGTAATTTTAATTGCGAGCAGATCAGTGGAGTCTGGGTCCTGAGACCCTCGAATAATATGTAACTCAGGAGACGGGAGCGCATAGCTCCTGCCTTAGCGTGCAAACAATAGAAAGCATATTCCCTGTGGGCGCACTCAGACAGGAGCTCCGCACTCCTGTCTACCGAGATGTGCACTGTTGGGGGTCTATTGAGCAATCGGTAAGGGTCTCAGGACCTGGACTCTTACTGACCTGAAGGCAATTAAAATGACTGTCATATTTGGAAAAACTCCCTAAAAGTTTAGTTGCTCTTTGGAGTTTTCCCAGGCGTAGCCGTTCCAGTAAAATGCCGGTGGTGGTTTTCCTGAGGTGGCTGAGCTGACGGTCTCGCCGTTTTCTTGCAGTGGCTCTGCCGCCGCCAGTTTTTACATTATACAGTTAAGAGTACATTATAATGTAACGTCTCTTAAAGTGAACCTGTCACCAGTTTTGGCCGATATAAGATATGGCCATCACCTTTCAGTACTGATATACAGCATTCTATAATGCGTATATAAGCCCCCAACCCGCCTTGCAAGAGAAGAAAAATAACTTTTATTATACTCACCTGCGGGGCGGTCCGAGGGTATCGCTCTTCTTGGTCCAGTGCCTCCCATCTTCTTATGATAGCCGCCCTCCTGCTTGCTTTGTGTGGATGACGCATCACTGCATCATCCACACAGTCTCCTCAGCACCGTGCTCCTGCGCAGGCATACTTATCTGCACTGTTGAGGGCAGAGCAAAGTACTACAGTGCGCAGGCGCCGGGAAAGGTCAGAGAGACCCAGCGCCTGCGCACTGCAGTACTTTGCTCTGCCCCCAACAGGGCAGAGAAGTATGCCTGCGCAGGAGCGCGATGCCGAGGAGTCTGTGTGGATGATGCAGGGACGTGTCATCCACACAAAGCAAGCAGGAGGGCGGCGCCGGACCAAAAAGAGCGACACCCCTCGGACCGGAGCGCCCCGCAGGTGAGTATAATGAAAGTTATTTTTCTTCTCATACAGGTCGGGTTGGGGGCTTATATGCAGCATTATAGAAAGCTGTATATCAGGCCTGAAAAGTGATGGCCTTATCTTATATCGGCCAAAACTGGTGACAGGTTCACTTTAATTGTTCCAGGGTTTTTGAACCCATAAGTGGTTAAGAGTAATGACATAAGGTGGAACATGTGCACAGTACTGTTCTTTTGACATTGCTGTGCACTATGCACATTTTATCGGACGTTTCTCCAGCGCGTTTTCAGAGGGATTCCGAACGGAATCCACCTGAAAAAGACGCTGTGGTCACATAGCTGAAAGAATATGCCCATACTTGCAATTTTTGGAGAAATTTCAAACAAATCTCAAGACATTCACTTTCTCCTTACTTACATGTCTTTGGATCAGGGATTCGTGCAGATGATATACCATCACATAACCCTTCATCATATTGATTATCTTTTATCTGTGCAGTAAAACAGAAAAGATTATGACATATATTCTCTTTCTTAGCGGAGCAGACAAGATACATATACTGTATGTGCATATTCTTTATTAACTCCATCACCATCAATAATGGCATAGTTGCTAACACTAACATTAGACATTTCTGCTTGATCAGCTCAAAACATCATGCCAAGCAGGACGCTTTTTGCTTTATAAACCTAAAGATTTTGGCACCATAAATTAGTAGCAGCGATGCCACGTTGCAGAATGTGCCCATGTCACTATTAGCTGCTTTTTGTAATTCAGAGTGGGAGCATTCAGCTACGCGGCATCACTGTGGGAGCCATATGTGAGTTTACTACTACAAATTGATGTGTGAGCAGGAAGAGAGTGTATATGGCTATATCATAACCAACAATTCTTCTACAAACATGCCACATTCCCCAGGGACATGTACCACAGGATGAGAACCTAGGGCAGTGGTGCGAACCTATGGCACACGTGCCAGAGGGGGCACGCAGAGCCCTCCCGGTGGGAATGAGCGCCATCTCCTCAGGACTAGAAGTCGTGGGGGAGGGGAGCGGCGGAGAAGCGACATCCCGGAAGCAGGAGCCGGTGGCTGCAGCTAACTTCTGTGCCTGCTGCTAAAGAGAAATAAATATTCACTGCACTGGCAATGAGTAGACACACACAGTTTCAGCCGCTGGCTTCCAGCAGCTGCCGGGCTATCACGGGTGCCCGCTCATTAAGGTAATGAATATTAACCTCTCTCCACTCCCATAGGCGTGGAGAGAGGTGAATATTCATTACCTTAATGAGCGAGGACACGTGATCGCTCAGCTGCAGATGCTGCTGGCATAGGAACAAGATGCTGCGAGGGCGCGCACAGAAGGTAAGTAGGATGTTTTTTTTAATGCTTTTCTCATGGGGGCCATGCATACAAAGATAGGGATGAGGAACCATGCATACAAGGATAGGGATGAAGAGCCATGCATGCAACGATAAAGATGAGGAGCCATGCAGACAAGGATGGGGATGAGGAACCATGCATACAAGGATGGGGATAAGGAGCCATGCATACCAGGACAGGGATGAGGAGCCATGCATACAAGGATGGTGATAAGGAGCCATGCACACAAGGATGGGCATAAGGAGCCATGCATACCAGGATAGGAATGAGGAACCATGCATACCAGGACAGGCATGAGGAGACATGCAGACACAGATGGGGATAAGGAGCCATGCATACAAGGATAGGGATGAAGAGCCATGCATACCAGGACAAGGATGAGGAGCCATGCAGACAAGGATGGGGATGAGGAGCCATGCATACAAGGATGGGGATGAGGAACAATGCATACCAGAATAGGGTTTAGTGGACAATGTATACCTGGCTTATACTCGAGTCAATAAGTTTTCCATGTCAAAATTAGGTGCCTCGGCATATAATTGGGTCAGCTTATACACGAGTATATATGATATTTATTTATTTTTTAATGAGAGGTCATTATACAGTATGGAGCACTATGTGGGCACATTATACAGTATGAAACACTATATGGGGCCATTATACAGTATGGAGCATCACGTGGGGCCATTATACAGTATAGAGCATCGTGTGGGACCATTATACAGTATGGAGCACAATTTGGGGCCATTATATAGTATGGAACATCATGTGGGGCCATTATACTGCATGGAGCACTATGTGGGGCCCATTACACTTTATGCAGGACTATGTGGGGGCCATTACACTGTATGGAGGACTATGTGGAGCCATTATACTTTATGGAGATCTATGTGGAGCCATTGTACTATATGGAGGACTTTATGTGCCCATTACACTGTATGGAGGGGTGTGTGGGGATTATAGTTGGAGAATCATACTGTGATGGGGTCACCATTCTTTATTGGGGGAACTGAGGGTGGGGGTTTAGTAGAGTCATCATACTGTGTGCGTGGAGGAGTTCACTGTGGGGGTATCATACTGTGTTTGGGAGCACTTTTGTTGGCATCATACTTTATTATCTGTTTTATTCAAGATTATTTTTATCCTTTGTTATTACATCTGTAAATTAGGCCATTGGGCCATATGCTTTTTACTGCTCTTACATAACATATTATATTAATTCACTATAATTCCAAAAGTTAATCGTTTTATTTGATAAGGAAAAACTTACTCAATTGTAGACATTTTGTTTTAGCAAATATCAAGGTTGACCTGCAACTTTCTGCAAGCTTTTAACTTTGGCCCTCTGTGTATTTGAGTTTGATATCCCTGCCTTTGGGTCCCGTCACACTCTTCAATGTCCCAGCGATCCCACCAATGATACGACGTGGATGGGATCGCTGGGACATCGTTAGCTGATCGCTGGTGAGCTGTTACATGGGCAGACTCACCAGCGATCAGGACCAGCGAGCACGCTGGTATCCAATGTACATATCGGGTAACTAAGCACCACGCGGCACCTAGTTACCCGATATGTACCCTGGATACCGGCTCCCAGCTTCTGCTGTAGAGCGCTGAGAGCCGGTATCCAATGTACATATCGGGTAACTAAGCACCGCGCGGCACCTAGTTACCCGATATGTACCCTAGATACCGGCTCTTAGCGCTCTACAGCAGAAGCTGGGAGCTGATAACCGGGGTACATATCGGGTAACTAGGCGCCGCACGGTGCTTAGTTACCCGATATGTACATTGGATACCAGCTCGCTGATCGATGGTCTCTCGCTGTCACGACGATCAGTGATACCCAGCAGGGGGGCTGGTCGTCGCTGCGTGTCACACTAAGCGAGATCGCTGGCTAGGTCGTTGTTGCGTCACAAAATCGGTGATGCTTCAGCAATCTCACTTAGTGTGACCCCCCTTAAAAGGGTTTGTTATCATCATGATAAAGGGTTACAATTGCAAAGAGGTTGTAAAAACAAACAACTTTGCAGTTTTACTTTTGATTAAAAATCCTCTCCATTCTCAATAACAGACCTTCACTACAATTGATGGCTAGTATCTAAAGGTACTGCCACACTTAGCGATCTCAATAACGACGCAAGCTAATGAGATCGTTTTTGTGATCGTTTTAATGTCTCTAGTAGCTGCCACACTTAGTGATCTCGTTAACGACTCAAAAGCAGTTAGCGATCTCATTAACGACTTTATCGGTCATTGCGATGTAAAAAACAGCGCACATCGCTCACAAAAGGTGCCAGACACAGCGATATAGGCTCACCAGCGGGACGCCAACGATCTAAATACGGTCCAGAACTCTAGTGAACGATCAGCGAGATCACAGCAGGGGCCACGTCGTTGCTACATGCCACACACGTTAGTGTCACGAACGAGATCGCTAAATAGTGACATATTTTAGCGATCTCGTTAGCGACGCTGTTTAGTGTGGCATACCCTTTAGGCTTGGAGTGCAGCGCTTACAAGCTCTTTGATATTCATTCTATAACGCGGTAATGTACGAGTTGTCTTTCTAATCTAAAACCGCAGTACTCAGGGCACTTTGCGAAAAATAAGTGGGTTTTGGATTGCAGTTGGGGCACTAGGTCTTTAAAAGGTTCGCCATCACTGACCTAGGGCATAGAGGCCAGGAAGCATATAGTTGTTTCTATGCCCTTTACTAGGATTATTGGCAGGGGCACTGTGGAGCAACGGACTATTTGGAAAAGAGCGCTCGAAATTAAAGACTAGGACAAGGTAGAAAAGACCCTTACCACAAAGACATCAGTGATCTTCTGTAGTGATGAGCGAACGTGCCAGATAAGGTGTTATCTGAGCATGCTCGTGTGCTAACAGGGTCTTCAGCGTACTCGAAAAATATGTTCAAGTCCCCGTTGCTGCATGTCTCCCAGCTGATCAACAGCCACAACGCATGTAAGGATTGCCTAAAAAACAGTTCGCTCATCACTAATCTTCTGCCATTACCCTGCAGTCACTAGTGTAATGTGTTATCAGGTTTTGGATCAGCTTGTTTTCCAAAAGATCTAGAGAATACAGATGGGGTGGGAACTTTCCTTTCTAATAAATTGGTGAATGAGGGACAGTCTCTTCTCTTTATTTCTCTCTTTCTATGTTTTTCAGGTTTCTATTTGTGGACTACATCAAATTCCCTGGACTATGTGAGACCTGCATGGTTTTTGTTTTTATAATAAATTGGTGAACCAGGGAAAGTCAGAGAGTGTTTTTTTTTTAAATAAAATATTTTTGTGTGTTTTTTCTTTTTACTTACAGGGTTAGTAATTGGGGGTGTTGAATAGACCCCTCTCCATTACTAACACCAGGGCTTGATGGCAGCTGTGTTTTTGCACAATTCACAGCTGACATCAACCACAACTACCATTACCCCGATGGCCAACGCACCAGGGCAATCGGGAAGAGCTGAGGCGAAGCTCCAGAATTGGCTCATCTAATGTGATGTACCATTTCTGGGGAGGCTGTGGGATGGTATTTTTAGGCTGGGAAAGGCCCAATAACCATAGACCTTCCCAGCCTGGTAATATCACCTTGGAACTGTCTGCTTTACCTTTGCTGGTTAGTAAAAATATGGGGAACCTCACGTCATTTTTTTTTCACTCTATTTATTCAATTATTAGGATAAAACACCCTTGCCACATGAAAGGCAATAAAGGGTGCAAGTTTATTACATTTAGAGAGCTTGTGACATTATGTATCTGCAGGATATCTGAGTGTGCTCCATTCATTGCAATAGTCACAAACTATACTTGTTTTTTTTCTCTCTGACAGTACAATGGACAATGAATGGAGCAAGGTCAAGCATAAGCACCTGCAACCATTCAAGACAGAGCTTGGCATAGCCCCTCTCTCGGGATCTAAAGCTCCATTCTCATGATTGCTGGGGTCCCAGTAATCAGAAAGTTGTTCCCTATTCTATGGATTCTGGGAAATCCCCCTCAAAGTCTTGAAAAACCTATTAAAATTGTGTTTAGCACAGCAGGAGCTTTGGCAATGACTACTGACGGGTTGTGGATTTAAGGCAATAATAAAACAGTATGCAGAAAGCTTCTGAGCGCCCCTAGTGGTGACTGCAGGGAGCCAAAAATACATAGCGGAGAGAATAAAAATACAAACTCCCACAGCACGCAGGTATGCCAACAATGCCACTATATTACCGAATGTGTTTATAGGTCATTCCCTAGTTTATTATGGCTAGAGAGACTCTTGGTGAAAGGAAATATCCTCAATATTTCACACTCTCTCTGCGTGACAGTCTGTTTTCGCCCTTTTGTTCAGTTGTTTGGATTGTCGGGTTATCGTTATGCTATCACACGTAGAGGAAGACAAACAAAAGTGCTGAAATGAACTTCCGTTATGAGTCACAATTTTCCAAAAGCAAAATCCTTTAAAACTGAAAGAAAAAAAAATAACGTTTTTTAAAGTGACTCTGGCCGCAGTGAGTCACCCGCTTCACAGCCATGCTGCTAGGACCATCTGCCCGCTGTACTTACCCATATTATCGATGATCCCTTAGATTTATAACCGGGAGGTAAGGACGGTTCTTCCCGCTCGTATTCTGAACGAAAAAGAAAGACATGGACGTTCAGCGATGGCAGTGAGGAAGACAGGAAAAGACAAGAGCAACTAATATGATCGTCACTGTGCTACAAATCTGACAACCAGAAGATGAAGTGTAGCCCGAGAGGCCCTGATACAGTGTAACACGCACCGCTGTGGAGGACAAGACCTGGCTGACTGACTCTCCTAGGGTGACTGCTTAATCCTTAGTCTTAGGAAGGATCAAGAATGACATAAGTCTAACCCTACACACGTGTGCACTGCTGCCAAGTCTTCAGACTGTAAATGCTATATATCTGTGACGCAGGGACACCCATACAGCAGGCAATATGTCACATTGCATTTTTTTAAGCCAAGGAAGCAGCACCGGATATGATCTCCACACTGATGCGAGAGCTTCTTAGAAGTGTCAACCTCTTCTGCTCTGGATAATTGTTAGTTGTTAGGCCTCATTCAGATGACAGCATTTTCCACGTACGAGAAAAACGGACCAATTATTCTAATTAGACTTTGATCAGAGTTTAAACAGGGTTGGATCAGAGTGCGATCAGAGTTGGATCAATGTTGAATCAGAGTGCGATCAGAGTTGGATCAGAGAGCGATCAGAGTTGGATCAATATTGGATCAGATCAGTGTTGGATGAGAGTGCAGTCAGAATGCAATCAGAGTGCGATCAGAGTTGGATCAGAGTGCGATCAGAGTTGGATCAATGTTGGATCAGAGTTGGATCAATATTGGATCAGATCAGTGTTGGATGAGAGTGCAATCAGAATGCAATCAGAGTGCGATCAGAGTTGGATCAATGTTGGATCAGAGTGCTATCAGAGTTGGATCAGAGTGCGATCAGAGTGCGATCAGAGTTGGATCAATGTTGGATCAGAGTTGGATCAATATTGGATCAGATCAGTGTTGGATGAGAGTGCAATCAGAATGCAATCAGAGTGCGATCAGAGTTGGATCAATGTTGGATCAGAGTGCTATCAGAGTTGGATCAATGTTGGATCAGAGTGCGATCAGAGTTGGATCAGAGTGCGATCAGAGTTGGATCAGAGTTGGATCAATGTTGGATCAGAGTGCGATCAGAGTGCGATCAGAGTTGGATCAGAGTTGGATCAGAGTTGGATCAGAGTGCGATCAGAGTTGGATCAGACAGAGTTGGCTCAATGTTGGATCAGAGTTGGATCAATATTGGATCAGATCAGTGTTGGATGAGAGTGCAATCAGAATGCAATCAGAGTGCGATCAGAGTTGGATCAATGTTGGATCAGTGTGCTATCAGAGTTGGATCAATGTTGGATCAGAGTTGGATCAGAGTGGGATCAGAGTTAGATCAATATTGGATCAGATCAGTGTTGGATCAGAGTGCAATCAGAATGCAATCAGAGTGCGATCAGAGTTGAATCAGTGTTGGATCAGAGTGCGATCAGAGTTGGATCAGTGTTGGATCAGAGTGCGATCAGAGTTGGATCAGAGTTGGATCAGTTTTTCTCGTACGTGTAGGAAAAAAAAAAAAGTTTCTCCCCCTTCTCAATTCTGACAGTCCGAGAAAATCGGACAGCACTCGGATGCCATCTGAGTACGGTCTGATTTTTTCACAGACCCATAGAATTGCACTGCTGATTTTGATCAAAATCAGACACGTCTCCGATTTATTCAGTGGACCACTTGGTCCAAGAGAAAAATCGGACATGTGCATGGCCCCACAGCATATCATATTTATGAGTGCTATCCATGAAAACCACGCATAACACCCGTAAGAGAAAATGTGACATGTGAACGAGCCCTTAGAAAGGTCTTATAACAATAAATTTATGAGACAGTGTCCCACTGATGGGACCCTCAGCATCAGCTGTAACCAGTGGGCAAACCCAATAATAAGTGCTAACTTCCCCTACAGTGCCCTCAATGGAGACATTAATTGTTAGAGAATGTTGTCTCGTCTTATGAAATGGATAAAATTACAAAGTGTTTGGAAAAAAAAACGTTGCACAGGGATTTTTAATTTTACAGTTTGCCATTCACTGCCTCGGTTACCGTTCATAGCTGCAGTTTATCAGAGGAGACTAGCCTCCTACGTAAGGAGTATGCACTTTCAAGATCTTTGCTTTAGAGCTTGTAAGTGATCCTCTGAATCTGTCAAGATCAATGGATCCAGCCAGACTTCTCTTATGCTGCAGAGGCCTCTCCTAGCAGCCTGGCAGAGTTTGTGCCAACAGAGCAACCATGTTGCTGATCCAAACTGTCAATCATCAGGAGCACACCGCTTATGACAAGCAGAAAGCCAAGAGGCAGGGGCGCATGGTGCTCCTGAAGAATGAAGATCAGAACAACCCTTTACTGTCATTACATGACATCAATGGGTTGTCCATATAGTGAGGGGCAGCTCAGTTCATAGGTGCTAGTAGGCATCACAGTACCAAACAGCGCTGCTTCACCTTCATTGGGGTGCAGCATTACCTAAATCCATTAGTTAAGAATAGGACATACGGTATATATAATATATGTTGTCCATGAAGGCACCGATGAGGTAACAACTCATCAGCTACTTTAGATGTGCACAAAGAAATGGCAACAATACAGAACTTCTTTTAAGGGAACCTGTCACTTATTTCCTCCTGGGAGCCGCCGGCTTTCAGTCATGTGACTAAACTGTGAGCAGCGGTTGTAAGCACGGCAATTTGATAGACAGCTCGCTATATGCAGATGTGCAGAACTGCAAGCTGTCAATCAAAGTGCCAGGGCGCGCTGACAACCGCAGCTCACAGTATAGTGACCGATGACTGGAGCTGTTCCCCGCAGCACCGTGATGACTGAAAGCCGGCAGTTCCCAAACACCCGCATTGTGCTGCGGGTACATGCTCCTGCATAGTGCTGCGGGTACATGCTCCTGCATAGTGCTGGGGGCCGTGCCCCTGCATAGTGCTGTGGGGCCATGCACCTGCATTATGCTGAGGGGCCATGCTCCTGCATTATGCTGAGGGGCCATGCTCCTGCATTATGCTGAGGGGCCATGCTCCTGCATTGTGCTGCGGGGCCATGCTCCTGCATAGTGCTGCGGGGCCATGCCCCTGCATAGTGCTGCGGGGCCATGCTCCTGCATTGTGCTGCGGGGCCGTGCTCCTGCATTGTGCTGCGGGGCCGTGCTCCTGCATTGTGCTGCGGGGCCGTGCTCCTGCATTGTGCTGCGGGGCCGTGCTCCTGCATTGTGCTGCGGGGCCGTGCTCCTGCATTGAGCTGCGGGGCCGTGCTCCTGCATTGAGCTGCGGGGCCGTGCTCCTGCATTGTGCTGCGGGGCCATGCTCCTGCATTGAGCTGCGGGGCCGTGCTCCTGCATTGTGCTGCGGGGCCGTGCTCCTGCATTGTGCTGCGGGGCCGTGCTCCTGCATTGTGCTGCGGGGCCGTGCTCCTGCATTGTGCTGCGGGGCCGTGCTCCTGCATTGAGCTGCGGGGCCGTGCTCCTGCATTGAGCTGCGGGGCCGTGCTCCTGCATTGAGCTGCGGGGCCGTGCTCCTGCATTGTGCTGCGGGGCCGTGCTCCTGCATTGTGCTGCGGGGCCGTGCTCCTGCATTGTGCTGCGGGGCCGTGCTCCTGCATTGTGCTGCGGGGCCGTGCTCCTGCATTGTGCTGCGGGGCCGTGCTCCTGCATTGAGCTGCGGGGCCGTGCTCCTGCATTGTGCTGCGGGGCCGTGCTCCTGCATTGAGCTGCGGGGCCGTGCTCCTGCATTGAGCTGCGGGGCCGTGCTCCTGCATTGTGCTGCGGGGCCGTGCTCCTGCATTGTGCTGCGGGGCCATGCTCCTGCATTGTGCTGCGGGGCCATGCTCCTGCATTGTGCTGCGGGTACATGCTCCTGCATTGTGCTGCGGGGCCGTGCTCCTGCATTGTGCTGCGGGGCCGTGCTCCTGCATTGTGCTGCGGGGCCGTGCTCCTGCATTGTGCTGCGGGCCGTGCTCCTGCATTGTGCTGCGGGGCCATGCTCCTGCATTGTGCTGCGGGGCCATGCTCCTGCATTGTGCTGCGGTACATGCTCCTGCATTGTGCTGCGGGGCCATGCTCCTGCATTGTGCTGCGGGGCCATGCTCCTGCATTGTGCTGCGGGGCCATGCTCCTGCATTGTGCTATGCCACCAGCCAAAAATCAATGTCAGACGGTCGTTTTTGCAGGTAGATTTTGGTGCAGAACATGGGATTGTACGGTCCACGGTGACACAAGATTATTAGTTAAAAGGGGGTTTCCACTTTCAGAAAACTCTAAAGTTAAAGTACCAAACAGAGTGACTACTCCCCAGCAAACATCACCGCTGCAGCCAATCACTGAGCTCAGCCACCCATGCTATCTACCGAGAAATAGCCACTGAGCTCAGTGATTGGCTGCAGCGGTGATGTGTGCTGGGGAGCTGGGGCCGGACCCCGGAGGGTGAGCAGTCCCTGTTTGGTATATTACAGTCTGGGGTCCACTTTCTTGTGAGTGGAGACCCCCTTTACACTATCGTGACATGCAGAATATCAGGAGACCCACAAAATAATGTATGATCAACCAGGCAGCTGCACTGACTTCTGTGCTGGGGGTTGTAGTTCTGCAGGAGCTGAGGGTCACATGTTGTAGACTGGCAGCACAATGCAGCACATCGGACTCCTGCCATCACCGCAGTCACACAATGATACCTTCACAGATCCGCGGCCACAGACTCCGGGGCGCACAGGCTGCAGCCATGGCACGGGCAGGGGTTGTCATAGCGACCAGTACACACTGCTTACCCAGAACTCACCGCGGGACGGTCAGCAGCACTATGACTTCCGGGTACGCCTGGCGCAGACACGTGGGCGCAGCTTCTGTGTGAGACGCGCTGCATATTGTCAGGTATTTCTATACTGCCACGAGACCGGACTACAACACCCAGCATGGCTTAGCAGGCTGAGAGTTGTACTGAAGGTGTACAGAGTCTCAATCATGAATGCTGCGTTTGAAAGATTGGGAATGAGGGGACACAGACGGAGGAGACCCCTCAATGTGGGACGTCCTCATAATAACATCCACCCCTGAGCGAGGGTAGCCCTCATAATGACGTTCACCCCTGGGCGAGTGTCGCCCTCATAATGACGTTCACCTCTGGGCGAGGGTAGCCCTCATAAGGACATCACCCCTGGGCGAGGGTAGCCCTCATAAGGACGTCCACCCCTGGGCGAGGGTAGCCCTCATAAGGACATCCACCCCTGGGCGAGGGTAGCCCTCATAAGGACGTCCACACCTGGGCGAGGGTAGCCCTCATAAGGACGTCCACACCTGGGCGAGGGTAGCCCTCATAAGGACGTCCACCCCTGGGCGAGGGTAGCCCTCATAAGGACGTCCACACCTGGGCGAGGGTAGCCTCATAATGACGTTCACCTCTGGGCGAGGGTAGCCCTCATAAGGACATCCACCCCTGGGCGAGGGTAGCCCTCATAATGACGTTCACCCCTGGGCGAGGGTAGCCCTCATAAGGACATCCACCCCTGGGCGAGGGTATCCCTCATAAGGACATCCACCCCTGGGCGAGGGTAGCCCTCATAAGGACGTCCACACCTGGGCGAGGGTAGCCCTCATAATGACGTTCACCTTGGGCGAGGGTAGCCCTCATAAGGACATCCACCCCTGGGCGAGGGTAGCCCTCATAATGACGTTCACCCTGGGCGAGGGTAGCCCTCATAAGGACATCCACCCTGGGCGAGGGTAGCCCTCATAAGGACATCCACTCCTGGGCGAGGGTAGCCCTCATAAGGACATCCACCCTGGGCGAGGGTAGCCCTCATAAGGACATCCACCCCTGGGCGAGGGTAGCCCTCATAAGGACATCCACTCCTGGGCGAGGGTAGCCCTCATAAGGACATCCACCCCTGGGTGAGTGTCACCCTCATAAGGACATCACCCTGGGTGAGTGTCACCCTCATAAGGACATCCACCCCTGGGTGAGTGTCACCCTCATAAGGACATCCACCCCTGGGCGAGGGTAGCCCTCATTAGGACATCCACCCCTGGGCGAGGGTAGCCCTCATAAGGACATCCACCCCTGGGTGAGTGTACCCTCATAAGGACATCCACCCCTGGGTGAGTGTCACCTCATAAGGACATCCACCCCTGGGTGAGTGTCACCCTCATAAGGACATCCACCCCTGGGCGAGGGTAGCCCTCATTAGGACATCCACCCCTGGGCGAGGGTAGCCCTCATAAGGACATCCACCCCTGGGTGAGTGTTACCCTCATAAGGACATCCACCCTGGGCGAGGGTCTCCCTCATGAGGACGTCCACCCCTCGGGCAAGTGTCACTTCCACCCCATTGCAGTGTATTGACAATTCCCTTGTTCAAATCTCCAAACGAAAAATATCTGTGACCGAACCATTTAGCCCAACTCCAAGCCACCAAGACAGACCCTTTTTTATGTAAATGCGGTTTAAAGCTCTCTGAAAAAAATTCTTGCTTGTCAAATAATTTTTGCATTTTTTATTAGTGATAAGCGGGGGCCTAATTTTTGTTATTTTCATTCTATTTTTTTTTTCTTGTCTCTATTTTTTTTTATGCCCAGAATAGACCACTAATGTATTTTAAGATGTATTCTGTTTCTGTAACAACTATTTTTTATATATATCAGACAATTTTTTTGGGGGGGGGGGGTGTTTTTATGTGGGTTTGGGCTATTAACAGCTGTTTGGATTAGCAGCAGCTTTTTTTTCCTGCTTTTTATTTTTATTTCACACATTGTGCCCCCTATAAGGTCATAAATAACCTTAAAGACCTTTGGGGTAGCAGTCATTTAAATCCTTTTTTTTTTAATCTGAGTTTTCCTGCATCTGGAGGTGGTATATTAGCCCCGGTCGCATCAAATTCAGCACCCAGGAGCTGTCCGTACTTCATCCTATACTGTATACACAGTGGTCAGGCAGGTAGAGACTGTAACAAACCCCCTCTGCCTTCTCTGTGGGGAGTCTGGCTGTGTCTGACAGCCGACTCAATGCTCCCACAGCTGCTCGTTGTGCCCCTGCTATACTATGAAGTTTCTTTTGGACAATCTGGTGCATGTCACTTCACTTACCTGGGTAGGATACACTATGGGAAGAGGTCAACCTTGGCGGTGGCAGTGTGATGGTTTAGGCAGTGTTCCGCCAGCAAACCTTGGTTCCTGGCTTTCACATGGATGTTATTTGACATGGACCACCTACCTAAAATATTGTACTGACCAGATACACCCAGGCCCTGCCACACTGCAAATATCGTCCAGGAATTGTTTGAAGAACATGACGAAAAGTTCAAGAAGAGTTCTTCAAATCTCAGTCTGATTGAGCAACTGGAAAGCAAATCCGATCCCTTGAAGGCTGAAACGATCTGCTAACATTTTGGTGCCAGATACCATAAGACACAGAGGCCATGTTTCCACGTTGCATAATTTTTCCTGTAGGTGTCCGCACCAAAATTTGCAACAGCAGCCTGTCTAAACAATAGGATTCTGCACTTAAAAAGGCAGTTGCATGTTTTTTTCAGGATTCACACAGAAGCCTATAGGGGAAAAAATGTATCAAAAACTCTACGTTCAACAGCGTCTTTAGACGGATGGTGGGCAGGATTTTTCATGAAAACATCCACTTTGCTTGAACTGTTGATTTTTTGCACACACAAAAACGCTACGTGAGAACATGGCCCTATAGAGAACTTGGGAGTCCATGGCATGATGGGTTAGAGAAGTTTAGTCTGGACAAAGGGGAACCACGGAATATTAGGAAGGTGGATTTAATGGTCTACATGGTCATGGTCTACATGTTATACATGTATATGTTCTGTTTGTTTTTTACTGCAGTGAAGCATTATTTGCCTTCTATTCCTTCTTAATGAACTAATTTTACTTTTTGATATTATACAGAAGTATGACAGGCAGTGATGAGGAACATATAACCTGCACTGAACCAACAAAGAAAAAGAAGAAACAGAAACATGACGAATGTGGGAAAACTATAGTAAAGGAATCACAGTCTCATAGTAATGAAAATAAGAAGAAAAAGAAAGCCAGCGTTACCGAAGATGCTTTGGAAATAGCGGATGTAGTTCCTAAAAAGAAGAAGAAAAGTAAAGCGTTAGAAGAAGGTATGGCATCGTGTGACCTTATTATAAACAATGTCTCAAAAAAGAAGAAAAAGAAAAATGTTGAAGACGAAGTTCTTGAAAGTATTGATCCACTGCATAAGAAAGAAAAACATTTTTCTGATGAAAAATTTGGACACGGAGATTCAGCTCTGAATAGAAACCTAGATAATGAATATGACATCATATCTGATGGAGCCGCAAAGAAGAAAAAGAGAAAAAAAGCAAAAGACGCTTCTGAGTTGGCGGATGGGGCCCATGAATCTTTACATGTGACTTGTCATGAAGAAGAAAAGCAAAAGTCAAAGATGAGGAAAAAGGAGAAGATGGCTTCTGTACAGAGCGAAGATGATGTTATTCATGGTCATGAAGTCCACCATGGCGAAGAAGATGGAGACTCTTTCAGTGTTCCCAAAAAGAAGAAAAAGAGAAAACTACCAATTACTGATGAGAAATTTGGGCACGGAGAATCAGATCTGAATAGAAACCTAGATAACGAATGTGACATCATATCTGATGGAGCCTCGAAGAAGAAAAAGAGAAAAAAAGCGAAAGAGACGGCTGAGTTGGCGGATGGGGCCCGTGAATCTTTACATGCGACTTGTCATGAAGAAGAAAAGCAAAAGTCAAAGATGAGGAAAAAGGAGAAGGTGGCTTCTGTACAGAGTGAAGATGATGTTATTCATGGTCATGATGTCTACCATGGCGAAGAAGATAGAAAATCTTTAAGGGTCTCCAAAAAGAAGAAAAAGAGAAAACTGTCAATTACTGATAAGAAATCTGAACACGGAAAATCAGATCTGAATCAAAACCTAGATAACGAATATGACATCATGTCTGATGGAACCTCAAAGAAGAAAAAGAGAAATAAAGCAAAAGAGACGGCTGAGTTGGCGGATGGGGCCCATCAATCTTTACATGTGACTTGTAATGAAGAGGAAAAGTCAGTGAGGAGGAAAAATGAGAAGATGCTAAAGGATGAGGAGCACTCTGCAATTGAAGACATAGTTCCCAAAAAGAAGCAGAAAGATAAAGAAGAAACCAAAAAGTCTAAAAAATCGAGCAAGAAGCAAGTATGTGTCACAGAGCCAGACATGTCTGTTTAAAAGAAATACTTGTTTTCGATAAAAGTCGTAAAACTCTCCTCTGCCGTTATGTCTCCTGGAAATGTAGGCATTAATTGACAAATGGGTGTTGCGACTACTGTTGTCGGGGTTTGTGCTGACAGTCAGTAATGATTGACTATCAGACACATCCCTTTTAACAAGATGCATGGCGACGCTGACTGTCAGTTTACTTGTGTAGTTCCAGGAGGCATAGCAGAGGAGCAGTGCAAACAGTTTTGAGGAAAGACTGGATTTATGTCATGAAAATGTTAGTAATTTCTGATATATTTTAAAGTGCTAATCTTATTAAAGACATTGATGACATATCAGTAGGATATACCATCAATGCACAGTCGGTTGGGGTCCCCCCCACCTGATTACAAGAAGAGTACCGTGCCCGCCTATTTGTGTTGGAGGATTCTTCTGTAGGCATCTTTCCTACTGCTTTTTGCTTAAGGAGATGGTCATGGGTCACTGATTGAACATTGATGCCATCAGTCTCTTTTAGTAAATTTTTTTCAATGGCACAGTGGGGGTCTCAGTTTAGTGTACAGATTTTTTCTTTTTTAATGCAGTGGACAACCCCTTCAAGAAGAGCGCTATGTTACTATTGTATGATCACGAAACCACAACATTTTCACTTATGATAAATACTTTTTCTAAGTCCAAGTTCAGACGAATGTAGAATTTGGACGCAAATTGAAGTCCGTGTGAAAAATAGTCCATGTGCACTATCTGGGTAATGTGTAGTCCATGTGCACTGTCTGGATAATGTGTAGTCCATGTGCACTATCTGGGTACTGTGTAGTCCATGTGCACTATCTGGGTAATGTGTAGTCCATGTGCACTATCTGGGTACTGTGTAGTCCATGTGCACTATCTGGGTACTGTGTAGTCCATGTGCACTATCTGGGTAATGTGTAGTCCATGTGCACTATCTGGGTACTCTGTAGTCCACGTGCACTATTTGGGTACTGTGTAGTCCACGTGCACTATCTGGGTACTGTGTAGTCCACGTGCACTATCTGGGTACTGTGTAGTCCACGTGCACTATCTGGGTAATGTGTAGTCCACGTGCACTATCTGGGTACTGTGTAGTCCACGTGCACTATCTGGGTAATGTGTAGTCCACGTGCACTATCTGGGTAATGTGTAGTCCATTTCCCGTATAGACAGCACAAGAACAGAAATTCTGTCTGCACATACTTTTACACAGGAAATAAGTCAACCAAGAGCTTTCTTTAGGCTTCTGGCTTCCATGACGACCCTATCAAACCACTTAGATGCCGCAGTTACTAATGAGTGTGGCATCTAAAGTGTTAAATGACTAGGATAAAAGATACCTCTGGTCCCGGGACTTTGGCTGTTAGTTAATGCCTGCCTCTCACGGTCTTGCCTATGTGGTCACCATGACTTGGTGGCTTAATCTGTCCCTATCCTGGTTCTCCCACAGCCCTTCTTCTCCATCTGAATGCCAGCTCTTCTCATCTGCGCTTCCTTCCCCAGCCATATACATCGCCATACAGTGAGTTACCGTATGTGGCACTAATGTACATGTTTATTATGATATAGGAGGAGCACACAGACATCCTGCCGGGGCCAGCGCAAGATGAAGTCCATATCCACAAGGTTAGTTAATCATTAAGGTATGGACTGGTGGCAGTCATGTGTATGTGTGCTTTCTCCTGCACACGAGCGAAGTGCATGTGGTGCTCTCTCCTGCACACGAGCGATGTGTATGTGGTGCTCTCTCCTGCACACGAGCGACGTGCATGTTTGCTCTCTCTTGCACACGAGCGACGTGCATGTTTGCTCTCTCCTGCACATGAGCGATGTGCATGTAGTGCTCTCTCCTGCCCACGAGCGACGTGCATGTTTGCTCTCTCTCCTGCACACGAGCAACGTGCATGTTTGCTCTCTCCTGCCCACGAGCGATGTGCATGTGGTGCTCTCTCCTGCCTACGAGCGATGTGCATGTGGTGCTCTCTCCTGCCCACGAGCGATGTGCATGTTTGCTCTCTCCTGCACACGAGCGACGTGCATGTTTGCTCTCTCCTGCACACGAGCGACGTGCATGTTTGCTTTCTCCTGCACGCGAGCGATGTGCATGTTTGCTCTCTCCTGCACACGAGCGACGTGCATGTTTGCTCTCTCCTGCACATGAGCGATGTGCATGTAGTGCTCTCTCCTACCCACGAGCGACGTGCATGCTTGCTCTCTCCTGCACACGAGCGATGTGCATGTGGTGCTCTCTCCTGCCTCCGAGCGATGTGCATGTGGTGCTCTCTCCTGCCCACGAGCGATGTGCATGTTTGCTCTCTCCTGCACACGAGCAACGTGCATGTTTGCTCTCTCCTGCATACGAGCGACGTGCATGTTTGCTCTCTCCTGCACGCGAGCGATGTGCATGTGGTGCTCTCTTGCACACGAGCGACGTGCATGTGGTGCTCTCTCCTGCACACGAGCGACGTGCATGTGGTGCTCTCTCCTGCACACGAGCGATGTGCATGTGGTGCTCTCTCCTGCACACGAGCGACGTGCATGTGGTGCTCTCTCTTGCACACGAGCGACGTGCATGTGGTACTCTCTCCTGCACACGAGCGATGTGTGCGCTCTCCTGCACACGAGCGACGTGTGCGCTCTCCTGCACACGTGCGACGTGCATGTGGTGCTCTCTTTTGCACACGAGCGATGTGCATGTGGTGCTCTCTCCTGCACACGAGCGATGTGTGCGCTCTCCTGCACACGAGCGACGTGTGCGCTCTCCTGTACACGAGCGACGTGCATGTGGTGCTCTCTTCTGCACACTAGCAATGTGCATGTGGTGCTCTTTCCTGCACACGAGCGATGTGCATGTGGTGCTCTCTCCTGCACACGAGCGATGTGCATGTGGTGCTTCTCTCCTGCTCACGAGGGATGTGTATGTTTGCTCTCTCTCCTGCACACGAGCGACGTGCGCACATGTTTGCTCTCTCCTGCTCACGAGCGATGTGCATGTGGTGCTCTCTCCTGCTCACGAGCGATGTGTATGTTTGCTCTCTCTCCTGCACACGAGCGACGTGCGCACATGTTTGATCTCTCCTGCTCACGAGCGATGTGTGTTTGCTCTCTCCTGCACACGAGCGATGTGTTTGCTCTCTCCTGCACACGAGCGATGTGCATGTGGTGCTCTCTCCTGCACACGAGCGATGTGCATGTGGTGCTCTCTCCTGCACACGTGCCATATGGAGCCCGTTGTGACATGTGACTGGGACAGGCTGCTGTTTGAATTAGTTAACAGGTGTCATTTTATTAAATTCTTGGATGCCTCTAAGTAAGAAACCAAATAAATGTCTACAAAGGTGGAAAACCCCCTGTAATTTCGATGAAATGAGAGTACTTCAACAAAGTATCCATAGGATGTCCGACAAATGTCTGATTTGTGATGGTCCAGTTGGAACAATCGTGAGACTGGGGGTCTTGTAACACTTCCGATAGTTGAGGCTGGGAGAGCTGGTAAACATAACTGTCTATTATAGTCTATGGAACAGCCTAGACCTCACCGATCAGTCACACTTGCTGATAACCAACAAGGCTCGGCCCTCTACACTGTAACACACAACTAATGTAAGAGACCCCGTCGGCAATCCCCTTCCCTTAGTAGTAAGCAGTACCGTCCAGAACGTGGCGACCCATGCCTTGTCTAGCTGAGCCCTATGTCTGGAGTTGCTATCCTCCATCCTCTCATCCGCCATTCAGGCTTTTTAAAAAAAAAAGTCATTCTAATGCAAATGAAGGCGGCAATTGATCTTTCTCTACTCTCCTGTTATCATTGCACGTTTCATTTTAGCTCCCCGGGCATTACAGGGTGACAAGTTACTGAAGAATTGTAGCAATTTGTAGATGATTGGAGGCCGATCATTAGTCGCGGAGTTCGGCAGGGTAATTATTTAGGCTTTGGGGAGAGGTTACTAGCGATGTGTTTTCTAGAAGAATAATTGCCTGCACTTATCTTTAAAAGACAAACCCTGAAATGTTGTAATTATGTGCAGCGGGGCCACAATGGGTTAATAACACCCTTTGAAAAAGCCAGAAAAGTTTCGCACTCGAGTCGGCTCCACCAGCCAACAATAACAAGACGCGGTAATATGGAAAGTTGGCAGGATGAAGTGGACTACATGACGCCATCTGTAGGAGGTATACGCTGATGAACTCAGCAATCGGTGTAGCCAAGGAACCGTGTGTCCATCTTGGCAGTGACTACCAGTTTCCTTTCTCTTGCCGGTTGAGTGGATGATGGATTGTCGTTGCTTTGACTCACTGGTTACATTTCTGGCTTTAAGTTTGGCTACTGATGTGTGATGTGTCTGGGTAGACCGGCGAGGATCACTCATGTAAGTCCATAGAGTCCTGTTTCACACATCGGTGTTTCGGGATCCATAACTGGACTGCTATGTTCCTGACCCAAAATTGACAATCTCATGTATGTCTGAGACTGTCGAGACCCGCTGCCTGGCCAGGCGTCATGGCCCAAGCATGGACCACAAAACACAGATGAATGAAATCGGTCTTAGAAACGGTTAAACTTTTCCTCTTCCGTAAAAGGTTTGTCCCAAATTGGTAATTTTTCACCCAGTTATTGGATAAGTTATGACTTGTTGATTGGTAAAGCTCCGGTGGGATTCCGCTACAATCTTGAAAATTAATGTAGTGATGACGTAGAGATGAGCGAATTTGTTCTGATTCGGTTCCGAATACGATCGGAATCGAATGTTGTTTTTGCAATATTCTTCAAACACAGCCGAACGTCATTAGAGTCAGTGGGAGTAGAAATAACCGAATATGTTCGGAACCGATCATAAGACATACATTCGGCACGAATAGTGTGCGAATATGGCAGGAATATGTCAAAATCAGATTTGGGGACAAAATACGAACAACTTCGCTCATATCTAGGATGAGCGCACATGCGCACCACTGCTCTGCTCATTGTCTGCGACTGCCGGACATAATGGAGCGCTGTTTTCTGCTATCGCCTAAAGCAGGCATGTTAAATACACAGAGCGACAAAGTAAAAAAATTGGACAAAGTCACAGGCCAACCTTGATACTTATTAAAAAAAAAGTCTAGAATTGAGGAAGGTTTTCCTTATCATACAAATATAACCATGAACCTTTTCATATGGAAACAGACTTAAAGGGGTTGTCCCGCGAAGAAAGTACATTTTAGTTAATAGATCTTATAATAAAATAAGCACATAATCACAAATGAGGCTTGCTGCAATAATATACCGTATATACTCATGTATAAGCCGACCCGTGTATAAGCCGACCCCCCTAATTTTGCCACAAAAAACTTGGAAAACTTATTGACTCGCGTATAAGCCGGGTGTATAAAGTTGCTGTCCTGCTCTGTGCTCCCCCATCCAGCTCTGTGCGCCCCCATTCTCCTCTGTGCTCCCCTCCTCCTGCTCCATTATCCTGTCCTGCTCCGTGCTTTCCATCCTCCCCCGTCCTGCTCCGTGCTCCCCATCCAGCTCTGCACTCCCCCATTCTCCTATGTGCCCACCCCCGTCCTGCTCCGTGCTCCCCCATCCATCTCTGCACTCCCACATTCTCCTCTGTGCCCACCCCCGTCCTGCTCCGTGCTCTCCGTCCTCCCCCCTGTCCTGCTCCGTGCTCTCCGTCCTCCCCCCTGTCCTGCTCCGTGCTCTCCGTCTCCCTCCTGCTCCGTGCTCTCCGTCCTCCCCCGTCTTGCTCCGTGCTCTCCGTCCTCCCCCGTTCTGCTCCGTGCTCTCCGTCCTCCCCCCCCCCCCGTCCTGCTCCTGCTCCTTGTCCTCCTCCATGCTCCCCCCATCCTCCTCCATCATACTCACCCTCCCCGTGCCATCGCTGAACGGCCGGCAATCCTGCGTTCTCCCCGGCTTCCTGCAGCTCTCCAGCGCTGAGCGGTGACGTAATACCGCTCATTAAGGCCATGAATATGGAGGCCACGCCAATGGGAGTGGCGTCGCGTCCATATTACATGACCTTAATGAGCGGGTATTACGTCACCGCTCAGCGCTGGAGAGCTGCAGGAAGCCGGGGAGAACGCAGGATTGCAGGGACGTTCAGCGATGGCACGGGGAGGGTGAGTATGATGTCCCAGCCACCAGCTCCTGCCGCCGCATCCCCTCCCCGCTGATTTCTGCCCTATGACTCGTGTATAAGCCCAGGGGGCATTTTCAGCACAAAAAAAGGTGCTGAAAATCTCGGTTTATACACGAGTATATACGGTATGTTATGTAACAGCAGTAAAAAGCATATGGCCTAATTTAAATATGTAATAACAAAGGATAAAAAACCTTGAACCCTGCTGTGATCCCCACACAGCCCTCCACACAGTATAATGGCACCCATATAGTTCTCCATACAGTATAGTGGGCCGCATATAGTTCTCCATACAGTATAGTGGGCCCCACATAGTCCTCCTTACAGTAGAGTGGGCCCCACATAGTCCTCCATACAGTAGAGTGGGCCCCACATTGTCCTCCATACAGTAGAGTGGGCCCCACATAGTCTTCCATACAGTATAGTGGGCCCCACATAGTCTTCCATACATTATAGTGGGCCCCACATAGGCTTCCATACAGTATAGTGGGCCCCACATAGTCCTCCATACAGTAGAGTGGGCCCCACATTGTCCTCCATACAGTAGAGTGGGCCCCACATAGTCTTCCATACAGTATAGTGGGCCCCACATAGTCTTCCATACATTATAGTGGGCCCCACATAGGCTTCCATACAGTATAGTGGGCCCCACATAGTCCTCCATACAGTAGAGTGGACCCCACATAGTCCTCCATACAGTATAATGGGCCCCACATAGACCTTCATACAGTATAATCGGGGGGTAGGGGGGGTAGGGTGTGCAGGTGCCGGCGTCACGGGCCAGAGCTTGACGTGTGTTCTAAAATCATATGGACAGATGAATAGAGTGTTGGTGTATGCAGCCATTGCTTCATTCCAGCAGGACACTTTTGAGTCCAATTCGTGGAATTACTAGAGGTTCCAGTGGTGAAATTCCCCACAATCAGCAAGTCATCACCTTTCCAGTGGACAGGTGATAATTTATTCAATTCGGACAATCCATGCAAATAAGTTGTTTGGAATTAGAAAGAAGTCTTTTTTTTTTTTTTTCCAGAAATAGCGCCACTCTTGTGCATAAGATTTGTCTGGTGTAACAGCTGAGGCTCAAGCAATTTTTAGGTTTAGGTGAGCTTATATATATATATATATATATATAATGTGACCTGGTGCCTTGGGTCTCCTAACCCTGTAAGAATGGGTGTCTGCTATACATCGTGCAGTGAACCATTACTGGCTACTCCCATCCTTCCTATGCAACGTCTGCTTATATAATAACAATGGGTGTTAAAAGAGGCATGAACCCTGGAGACAGGAAAATGGTATTACCGCTTTAGGAAGCACTAGTGCGACCTCATCTGGAATATGCAGTTCAGTTGTAGACACCGATTCGTAGGACGGATGCCCGAAGTGGAAAGCGGCACAAAGAAAAGCCACAAAACCAATAATTGGCATAGATGCTCTTGCAGAATAAGGCTAAGTGCACACGTTTCAGGAATGTTTGCAGAATATTCCTGAGCAAAAACGGACTTTTTTCGCGGTAAAAACGCGCGGTTTTTTGCGCGGATTTGACGCGTTTTTACCACGATTTTTTCCTGAACTTTCTAGGTCAATAATATAGCGGGAAAAACGCTAGAATTCCGCAAAATTAATGGACATGTTGCTAGATTTTCTGCAATGCGTTTTTTTTGCGGAAAAAAACGCACCATGTGCACAAAAATTGCGGAATTCATTCTAAATGATAGGATGCTTAATACATGCGTTTTTGACGCGTTTTTTTCCCGCGAAAAAACGCGAAAAAAACGCAATTAATCCTGAACGTGTGCACTTAGCCTATCAGTCACCTTGTTTGTTTCATAAATCAGTAGTATATGTGAAAATAAGAAACTTTTTTTTTCTCCTCCTGGATTCATTCTTAAAATTCTTCAGTGAACACAGATTTTCCTATTATTGAGAGACAGTTAGTGATCATAAAGTTCTATGGAACTTGCAGCAGGATGTCTGTGTCTGCTTCTAGCTCCTCCCTCCTCCATAGAATTTTAAAAGCCCCAACCAGCATCTCCTATCTCAGTAATGGGAAGATCTGTCTTCATAGTATAAAGATTGTACCTATGAATTGAGAGTACAAGATGAATTCATGAGGAGACATACTTGGCCACTAAATCACTTTCACCCTGTTGTTCAGAAATGGCCTTAGGTGTGTGTTTTGGATCAGTCATGTTGAAAACGTTCACTTCACAAAGTCATGGGAGCATCTTCTTTTTCGGTATAAAGCAGTGCATCTGTGAATTCATGATACCACCAATAAATAAGGACACTGCCACCACCATGTGTCACTGTAGGCACCATGCATTTTTCTCAGTGCATGGTGCCTACAGTGAAACATGGTGGAGGCATTGTCCTTATGTGGGGCTGCATGAGAGATCCTGGTGTCAGGGAGCTACATTTCATTGATGGTATTGTGAATTCACAGATATAATGTTCAGTATTGAAAGAGAAGATGCTTCCATCACTCCGTGCCCTTGGTAGAGGTGAACTTTTCTAACATGACAGTGTTGGAAACACATCTGTTGCATTTCTGAAGAACAGGGTGAAAGTGATGGGGAATGCTGAAGAGACAAGTTGTCATCAAGTAGACAAGTTGTACTAATTTATGCTGAGCACTGGGCATAGCTCATCTTGGCAACGATAATCCAGTGACTGACGGTGAAATATTTTATCCTTCTATATAGGGACCTAAATTTGGGCAGTGGGACACTGCTACGTTCCAAAGCCCCGACCAGCAAACCAAATTCTTACGACTATTGGGTGGATTCAAGAAGGGAAACCAAGCAAACTTAACGTCAACCTCGAACCAGGTAAAAGCCAACATGGCCTTGGGGAAGCAAGGAGAACAAGTTCTGGAGAGGAACCTGCAAGCAGAGTTTGACAAAGCGCTTTCTTGGAAAGAGAACAGAGGGATTGGCTTAGGCTTCCAGCCGGCCCCGAATAAGGTCTTCTACATAGACAAAACTTCATCCAGATCGGTAAAATTCAGTGACTGACTTCTGCTTTCCTATCCCAGACTAAATGTGGTCAGCAGTATGATGATGGTGCTCCCATCTCTGTTGCCTTGACCTGCAGAGTCCGGGTGGTCCCACAATAATGCTGCTTGTAGGAGCAGCTATAACCAATGACGACTGCTGGTCACAGCTATAATGTTTAGATGGTTTTATTACATGTAAATCTTTGTATATGTTACACCATAAATAAAGTCCCAATTAGTCTGGTTCTGTACTTTTACCATCCACTATTAATGCTTTGCCAGTACTATATGTGCTGGAACTTCCATTGCTTTACTTCCCAGCATGCACCACCCTTGGCTGCCCTGAACTGAAAGCCTGTAACTCTATTATGACTATATACAGTTTGACAGACAGGAGAGCAAGGAGACATAGCCCCAGCCAGCTTCCTGTAATCTGTCCCTAGGTCTCTGCGGATAGAGACAGATTACACTTAGGCAGTAGACAGAAGTGAGATATCTAGTGGCCTGTGCATTGGAGCAAGTGTTTGGGGGGTAAGACCATGTTATTTCCAAATAATCTGATAAATAGATAAGATGGAAATCAGTTTATTAAATGAGATCAAGCTTTCTGGAAATGCAGAAACCACTTATTGATGCATTATTGGTTTTCAGCTCTTTATCACCACATCAAAGCTGAGCTGAACTTTGATGTGGTGATAAATCAGCATACAGGAGTTAAAGGGACTGGCAGCACGAAATGACTGTTCAAACCAAGCCCTGGGGCCAATCATTTATATACACCTTCACACCGGCTTGTTTTCCCTCAATCTCCTGCCCCCCCTCTTGTTTGTTTGACAGCTCTGACTCCATAGAGCCAGAGAAGGGAGGACATAGAGGGAGCCAAAATGGGTGGAGCTGGGGAGGAGCCTGAATGGGGCATGGCTACACCCGCCAGTAAATTTTAGCAAAATCGGCGGCGTTTCTTATGTCAGCAATGAGACTACACTGCCTGGCTTGAGGAGCATTTTTGGCAAGGCGCACGCCACTCAGAAGATGTGTCGAATTCATTAAAGGAGATATCCGGGACTTTACAAAAAAAAAAAAAATACAAATATATCTAAGCACTAACAGGCAGGTAACTGCAACTTACCTGCCCGTTGTGTCCAGCACTGTTCTTCCCCGACACAGAGCGATCAAAGATGCTCCTGCCGGGGATTCAGAAGCCTCTGCTGACGTCACGTCTACAGAGCGGAGGCTTCTTTCCGCTCTGTCAACAGGGTGGGACGTCCGAGGTCATTCTGATTGACAGCTGGATCTCCGCTGCCTAACTGGGGGAATCGGCTGTCAATCAGAATGACCTCGGAAGTCCCACCCCGTTGCGTCAGCAGAGGAAACTGAAACCCCGACAGGAGCGGTCCGTGCCAGGGAAGAACAGCGCTGGGCACATTAGGTAAGTTGCAGTCACCTGCCTGTTAGTGCTTAGATAAGTGCCTCTTAATGAATCCAGCACATCGTACACCAGGTGAGCCCTTACATTTTATGACATCATGTCCTATAACCTATTTCACAATAGATGTGGAGAATGGGTCACACTTCGACCAGAAGCGGGACTCCTACAACAGGCTGGACGGCCATATTATAGGGAACCGGTCACATTTGCAGTATTATCTGCTGCCAAAAATGTTATGGAGCTGAACAAATTGTTTTATAGCGCTATTGGATGAGGAGAAGAAGTATAACTTGTAATTTATTCATTTAGGCTATGGTTCCACGGTCCGGAACCATAGCGCTTTTGACGGAGCGGAAATTCCGCTCCGTCTAAGCCCGCCCCCTTTCTGACGCGCGATCTTTCCGGAGGTGTTCAGGACACCTCCGGAACACCTCCGGAAAGAGCGCAGGGCTACATAGCCCTGTGTTAATTATGTTGCGGCGACGCACCGTCGCCGCAATACGCGAGGACATGCTGCGGTCTGAAAAAGACGCGCCGCATGTCCGTTTACGCAGGTCTGCCACCTGCGTATTGTTACGCATAGTGGAGACGGGATTTCTTGAAATCCCCTCCACTATGCTGTAACATCTGGACGCTGCGTGTTTGGCGCTGCGCCAGCGCACAGCGCCAAACACGCAGCGTTTCTGTACCATGGAAACTCACCCTAAAATCTCTGCTCATTCCAGGCTTAGGTGTCAAGTAGGCGGTCCTAATCCGTGATCGACAGCGATCTCTGGATGCACACGGATGCAAGAAAGGCTGTCACTCCCAAGGACCTTGAGATGCAATGTTACTGGTTATCTACTATGTGACTGAAGATGCCATAAAGAGCAAACCCAACTCCTTTTTCCCCACAATGCAGTTTTTTTTTAGCAGCCAAATATCTGTACTCCCTTTTTCTTAGCGGACAAGTATCTGTACTGTTTTCGTTTTTCTTGCGTCATTCTAGTAACTACATCCGTTTCCCGTATTCCAGAGGCCTCCCTAACTGACTGGGATAATATCTCCGACAATACAAAGAGAGGACGGACATTGAGCGCAAACGGTTTTATTATATACAAAAATCATTTTTTAGTTTTCTTTTGCAGAGATTTTTTTTTTGTTACATTCTGCTATGATTTCAATAGTAAAAATAACAGCTAATAACACTGACTTCTTATCACCTCTGTGGCGCCTCTTTAGACCATGTTCAGACGTAGCAAATTTTCACAAAACCTGATTCACGCGTGGACAAAAAAAAATAAAAAATCAGTCCGGATGGCAAAGTTCTTGTTGCAGCTTCTCAGGAAAATCCCCACTCTCCATGAAAGTGGCCCACCGGGACAAGGATGATTACCTTCCACTACACCTGCCATGCACGGCCCCATACAAACCATTCTAGAATGAGATCTTTATATTTAGCAAATGTATAAATCGGTGGCACTGCTCATCAGAAATGCTGCTGACCCCACTCATCAGAAATACTGCTGACCCCATATATGACATGTAGATTTCTAATACCGTCCCGATGCATGGCTGGATGCTATGAGGTTATACACATCTGTACATGACGGCATTAGTGCTTCCAGGCCGAATGCTCCAGGGCCACAGATCAGGCTCAGCGTTATAATCTGTGCACCAGGAATATCGGCAGACCCTGGCGATGCCACCCACGTGTCCTTAGGTTCTAGTCTGCAGGGGAAGTCTGCTCGCCAGCTCACTTAGGTGACTGCAATCTGGGTGTTTGCTTCTCTTCTTGATGTATTCCAGAGTCTTCACCTAGTTGGGGAGAAAAAAGTAATACAATTAAAACTTTGTCAATAAAGAAAACAAAAATTTACACTTTTCACTTCTGCTCTGTAATCTATGAATATGTGAAGTGTAAGTAAGGCCGACTTCATACAGTGGGGAAATAAGTATTTGATACGCTGCCGATTTTAAAGTTTTCCCACCTACAAAGAATGGAGAGGTCTGTAACTTTTATCATAAGTACACTTCACCTAAAGACCAGAAAATCACATTGTATTAATCACCTACCAACCAGCGAGAATTCTGTCTGTCACAGACCTGTTAGTTTTTCTTTAAGAATCCCCCCTACTCTGCACTCATTACCTGTACTAATTGCACCTGTTTGAACTTGTTACATGTAAAAAATACACTTGTCCACACAATCAATCAATAACACTCCAACCTCTCCACCATGGCCAAGACCAAAGAGCTGTATGAGGATACCTGGGACAAACTTATAGACTTGCACACGGCTGGGATGGGCTACAGGACAATATGTAAGCAGCTTGGTGAGAAGGCAACAAATGTTGGCACAATTATTAGAAAATGGAAGAAACACAAGATGACAATCTTCCTCGGTCTGGGCCTCCATGCAAGATCTCGCCTTGTGGGGTACGGATGATTCTGAGGAAGGTCAAGAATCAGCCCAGAACTACACGGGAGGACTTGGTCAATGACCTGAAGAGAGCGGGAACCACAGTCTCAAACATTACCGTTAGTAACACACTATGCCGCCATGGATTAAAATCCTGCAGGGCACGCAAGGTCCTCCTGCTTACACCAGCACATGTCCAGGTCCATTTAGATGATCCAGAGAAGGCATGGGAGAAGGTCATGTGGTCAGATAAGATCAAAATAGAGCTTTTTGGTATCAACTCCACTCGCCGTGTTTGGTGGAAGGATGAGTACAACCACAAGAACACCATCCCAACCGTTAAGCATGGTGGGGGAAACATCATACACTGGGGGCGTTTTTCTGCAAAGGGGCACCATATTGAAGGGAGGCTATATGCGGTCATGTACAGCAAGATTTTGGCCAACAACCTCCTTCCCTCAGGAGGATTGAAGATGGATTGTTGCCGAGTCTTCCATCATGACAATGACCTGAAACACACAGGGCAACTAAGGAGTAGCTCAATAAGAAGCATTTCAAGTTCCTGGAGTGGCCTAGTCAGTCTCCAGACCTGTATCCTATAGAAAATCTTTGGAGGGAGCTGAAACTCAATGTTATCCAGCGATAGCCCCGAATCCTGAAAGATCTGGAGGAGATCTGTATGGAGGAGGGGGCCAAAATCCCTGCTGCAGTTTGTGCAAACTTGGTCAAGAACTACAGGAATCGTCTGACCTCTGTAATTGCAAACAAAGGTTTCTGCACCAAATACTAAGTTCTGTTTTTCTGGTTTTTATTTTTAGATTCCGTCTCTCACAGGTGAAGTGTACCTACGATAACTACAGACCTCTCCATTCTTTGTAGGTTGGAAAACTTCCAAAGTCAGCAGTGTATCAAATACTTATTTTCCCCACTGTACATCCAAGATTCACAGTTTGTTTACTGTAAAATCCGGATTTTTGGGTTCGGATCATAAAAACTTTGACCAGTCAGAAATCACTTTCTGTGATTGAAACATGGGTATATGAAGTTGTCCTTAGGGCTCGCTCATACCGGCAAGTACCATCCCATGATTCTCTCTAATACGAGAGCATATAATGCGATATGCTAAGGACACTCTGCTCCTGCTCTTTTGCAGCGTGATTGGGAGTGTCAGTGCTATGTGCTCTGATCCTCACACATGAGAGAATCGAGCACAGATGGGGGGGAGACAGAGAAGTATTTTCTCCATATCCTCCACTGCCAGCGTCCGCGGTAATCGGACTGCACTCGGATGCCATCAGAGTGCAATCCGATGTTTCAAATGCACTCATAAACTTGTGTGGGTGTGTGCGATCTGATTCACTTGCAGCATGCTGTGATTGTTTTCTCTTGCCAAATCGGTATAAGAAAACAATTGCAGATCTGCTACTCCATAGTATAATATTGGGCAAGTGATATCCGATAAAACATCGAATAGCTCTCGGCCGTGTTACACGCCAGTGTGAGGGAGCCCTTAGACTGAAATCCATCTCCTATCAGATCAAAGGCGTAGACTGCTCATCTGTCCTTCCCCATGCTTACACTGCAGCTTAGCCACGTGGAAGGGGCCTTACATAAAGGGGGCCGGAGTGCTAATTTTCGCATCAAGTAGCAAAGGCCCAACTAAACTACCGGTAGTTCTTACCATAGTTTTTGTATCAGCAAAGCCGTGCTTCAGCGCCAGGTTCCATAGATTCACAGCAAGTTGGTTTAATTTATTGTTCCTCAGGTCCCCATGGGCAAGAATACTGTTAAAAAATAACAGCGCAAGGGAGCTTTGCCGCTTCAAGGTCTACGGGGGAGCAAAAAACAGGATTTTAATAAGAGGTTAAATGGTTATTCCCACAAAAGTTATCTCCTACATATAGCATAGCGGAAAACTTGCTGATCGCTGTGGCCCCCGTCGATAGCAAGAATGAGGTGATGGTGCGCATGTGCGGGCTCCACTCTGCTCCATTCATTGTCTATGGGACTGATGGAAATAGCCGAGTACTATGCTCTTAGTCCTATAGACAATGAGTGGAGCAGGTGCTGGGGCATGGACCCCACCGAACTATTCAGGACAAGGAGGCCGAATGTGTCTTTCAAGATCACTGAGGGTCCCAGTGGTTGGAACAAGTGATCAGCAAGTTATCCCCTATCCAATGGATGGTGGATAAAGGGTTACTCCCCCCAAAAAATCAAGGTAACCATGTAGTAATATAGTGGTACAGTTACGTGTCGAAACGGATACATTAGGGTAACTGCGACCACAGCTGAAGGTGGACCTACACTGCGACCACCGCTGAAGGTGGGACCTACACTGCGACCACCGCTGAAGGTGGACCTACACTGCGACCACCGCTGAAGGTGGACCTACACTGCGACCACCGCTGAAGGTGGACCTACACTGCGACCACCGCTGAAGGTGGACCTACACTGCAACCTAGGAGAAGCAACAGATGAACATATATACATCATCACACTATTTCTAATGGCCACTCATAGCAAATACACTTCTATTGAGTTTTCAACACTGCCTTTTAGACAATTCCTCTAATATAAAGTTTCCTTTCTATTTTGGTGGGGATGGTCCATCCCTTGCAGGATGGTAGTGGCTCTCCGTCAGCGTGTGTAACTTATGATGGGTCCTGGGAGAGGACGCTGAGTAATGAGCTTCTAATGAGCAGTGGGAGATGGCGGATTGTGTAAGCGGGGAGATCATCCACAGTTCATCCCCCCTGCGGCAGCATGGGACAAGCTGTTTCTCATTACACGATTAGGTCATGGGCTGGAATCACAGCTGCACTGTCAGAGCGCTGCACGGCGCGGGCTGTAGTATAGAGATATAATAAACTAGCCCAGATGTGGAGAAGGGACTAGAAGTGACCCAATGACACTGTGTGAGATGTCAGGGGGTCCCTGTGGGGTAATTGCTGTATGGGTGTATCCCGATTATGTCACATTTTATCTTACTACCATCGTATCCACTTACTTAAGTGATACCAGGGGGAAAGATGAACCCGGATTCAGAAAATAATGGTAAATGAGGAAATAATTTAAGGATTGCATACTTCTGATCACCACTCCAATCACTATGGGGCTGTATCTAGGAGGAGACCCCTAGATGTGTCCTATACTGTTATATGTACTGAGTATATTACTAAGTTTAAAGGGAACCTGTCCTCTGATTAATGCTGCCCAAACTGCGGACAGCATGAATCAGGGGCCCGGCTGTAATCGCATAGGTTTCTAAGAAATGCTCTGAAGTACGAAGATATACATCTTTACTGTAAGAAATGCTCTGGCGTTTTAGAGAAAATATACTTTAAAAATGGTAAATCCAGGTGATTGACAGATCGCACCCTATGTACACACATGGGAGAGACCTGTCATTCACCTACATCAGTGTGGGGAGAAGCCGGTCTAGTCTTGTCCCCGACCAAACCTTTAAATGGTTGTCTGGCCTTAGACTTTATGCGACTGCAGACTTGTGAATCCTCACAGCAAACACACTGCACACTGTGAGGATTCTCCGGTGCAGAGAGTTGGTGATCATGTGACCACAAGAGGGCAATTTGCAAACTTCCAGCCACATTACGACTAGACGTGTCCGACCTGCCTAAATTTACTGCGCACGTCTAGTCGGTATGTGACTGCACGTATGCAAAATAAGAGAATCCTCACAGCGTGTAGTGCGCTCGATGTGAGGATTCACAAGTCTGCAGTCACACAAAATGACGTTCAGAGAAAAATATACCTGACTTAAAGCGTGCAATGATTTACATCTAAAGAACTTTGTTTTTTTCATCAGACAATCCTGGATTCAATAGCTTGACGTAAAAGCAGCAGCAGTCCCGTGCAAGAAGCTCACAGAGGGATAAAAAAAACACATAGCGGTTGCCATTGTTCCAAAACGTTGTGCAAGCAAGTATTAGGGAAGGGAGTCTATCCTGTCCACGTTGTATGCTTCAGTATGTTTCTTATTTCTTTTTTTAAATTATTGCATGTACGGTGACTAGTGTTGAGCATTCCGATACTGCAAATATCGGGTATCGGCCGATATTGGCTGTATCGGAATTCCGATTCCGAGTACCGATATTTTCGTCTTATCGGATACCGGAATCGGGATTGTCACTGTCACTGTCAGTGTCCGTCGGTCGGGTCTGTCAGGAGTCAGCGGCACTTACCTGGCAGAAGATCTCCGGCGGTCACGCTGGACTGCTTGATGGCCGCAATCTTCTTTCCCCGGCGGTCACATGCAGTTTCTCGCGATAACTGCAGTGACTGCTGGGTAATCCCGGCCGTAAAGCAGTCAGTCCGATGACGTCACCGCCGGGGAAGCAGGTAATCAGCTGTGCTGCGTCGCGATGTCAGGCTCTGCCTGTCATTGCGATGTAGCAGAGTTGGATCGTCGTGGGACTGTCGTTATGGACTGCGTCGGACAGGTGGTATACTGTTGGTTTGTTTTTTTTTTTTTTACAGGAGATCGATGGCGTCGCAGGAATGAGAGAGTAATAAATTAATGAAAACTGTGTTGTCTCTTTTATTTCATTAAAAGACTTTTTTCTTGCTGTGTCTTTTTTTTATACATTTAATAACTTTGGGATTAATAATGGATCGGTGTCTTATTGACGCCTCTCCATTATTAACCGGGCTTATTGTCACCGTGCAATCAACGGTGACATTAACCCCTTATTACCCCGCTTGCCACCGCTACAGGGCAAGTGGGAAGAGCCGGGTAAAGTGCCACAATTGGCACATCTTTTGATGCGCCAAATGTGGGGCTGCTGTAGCCTGGTATTATCAGGCTGTTGAGGGCCAAAATCCATGGGCCTTGACAGTCTTTTAATACCAGGCCGCAGCAGTCTGCATTTTACTTGGCTGGTTAACAAAAATAGGGGGGATCCCCACGCCGTTTTTTTTTCGAGGGGATCCCCTATTTTTGTTAACCAGCCAAGCTAAGCAGACTGCTGTGGCCTGGTATTATCAGGCTGGCAAGGTCCATGGATATTGGATCCTTACCAGCCTGAAAAACCAGGCCTCAGCAGTCTGCTTCATCTGGCTGGTTAACAAAAATAGGGGGACCCCACGCCAATTTTTTTCGAGGGGATCCCCTATTTTTGTTAATCAGCCAAGATATGCAGACTGCTGTGGCCTGGTATATCAGGCTGGCAAGGTCCATGGATCTTGGCTCCTTAACAGCCTGAAAATCCAGGCCTCAGCGGTCTGCTTCATCTGGCTGGTTAACAAAAATAGGGGGGACCCCACGCCAATTTTTTTCGAGGGGATCCCCTATTTTTGTTAATCAGCCAAGATATGCAGACTGCTGTGGCCTGGTATTATCAGGCTGGCAAGGTCCATGGATCTTGGCTCCTTAACAGCCTGAAAATCCAGGCCTCAGCGGTCTGCTTCATCTGGCTGGTTAACAAAAATAGGGGGGACCCCACGCCAATTTTTTTTCGAGGGGATCCCCTATTTTTGTTAATCAGCCAAGATATGCAGACTGCTGTGGCCTAGTATTATCAGGCTGGCAAGGTCCATGGATCTTGGCTCCTTAACAGCCTGAAAATCCAGGCCTCAGCGGTCTGCTTCATCTGGCTGGTTAACAAAAATAGGGGGGACCCCACGCCATTTTTTTTTCGAAGGGAACCCCTATTTTTGTTAATCAGCCAAGATATGCAGACTGCTGTGGCCTAGTATTATCAGGCTGGCAAGGTCCATGGATCTTGGCTCCTTAACAGCCTGAAAATCCAGGCCTCAGCGGTCTGCTTCATCTGGCTGGTTAACAAAAATAGGGGGGACCCCACGCCATTTTTTTTTCGAAGGGAACCCCTATTTTTGTTAATCAGTTCCCTCTGACGTCACTGATTGTGTCCCTGGCTGACCTGAAGTGAAAGTGGAAAGCAATCAATTAAGCTTTCCACTTAAGGGCCCGTCTCACATAGCGATATCGCTACCGAGATCGCTGCTGAGTCACTAGTTTTGTGACGCAGCAGCGAGCTCACCAGCGATATCGCTGTGTGTGACATTCAGCGACGATCAGCCCCCCTGCCGGGTATCGCTGATCGTCGCTGAAATGTCAGGACCTTTTTTTGATCGCTGGTTTCCCGCTGACAGGCACACATCGCTGCGTGTGACAGGCGGGAGACCAGCGATCCGCTGGTAACCAAGGTACACAGCGGGTTTCCAGGCGCAGGGCTGTGCCTAGAAACCCGCTGTGTACCTTGGATACCAGCGCCCTGATGCAGGGAGCTGGTATCCAAGGTACACAGCGGGTTTCCAAGCGCTGCGCGGTGCCTGGAAACCCGCTGTGTACCTTGGTTACCAGCGGATCGCTGGTCTCCCGCCTGTCACACGCAGCGATGCGTGCCTGTCAGAGGGAAACCAGCGATCAAAAAAAGGTCCTGACATTTCTGCGACGATCAGCGATACCCGGCAGGGGGGCTGATCGTCGCTGAATGTCACACACAGCGATATCGCTGGTGAGCTCGCTGCTGCGTCACAAAACTAGTGACTCAGCAGCGATCTCGGTAGCGATATCGCTATGTGAGACGGGCCCTTAAGCGATGTTACGCGCAGTGTCGCTGTCCTGATCGCTGCCTGTTTGGCAGCTCAGCAGCGATCATGTAGCGATACACCAGCGATCCTGACAAGTGCATATCGTTGTCGGGATCGCTGGTGTATCGTTATGTGACACCCAGCCTTTACTCTCCTGTCAGGCAGGAGAGGAACTCATTCATTTGGGGTTTACTGTGAGGCTGCAGCATTAGCTGCGGTCCCTGCAGTAAACATTAACCCTTTCTGAAGGATTACACCGTGGGACCTGACTGTGCATGGGATAGGTAAGAATAATTTTGCTTTTTTATTTTATTTTTATTACAGGAAATGGTTTTTGCAGTAAAATAAAAGATGGTCAAAAACATGTGTCTTTATTTCATTAAAATGATTTTTAATTAAAGTGTGTGTGTTTTATTTTTATTTCATGCAATAGGATTAATAATTGATAGTTGTCTAATTGACAGCTCTCAATTATTAACCTGGCTTAAGGTCACCTTTCAATAGCAAGGTGGCTTTAACCCCATATTAACCCATTCGCCACCGCTACAGGGCAATGGGAATAGACGGGCAAAGTGCCAGAAAGGGCGAATCTAATTATAGATTTGTCTTTCCTGGGGTGTCTGGGGGCAGATGTTAGTAGCCGGGGGGGGGGCAAAAATAATGGTCCCTCTCTGGGCTATTATTATCTGCCCCCACTCACTGGCTTTGTCTGTCTGGTTGCGAAAATAGGGCGGGAGCCCACGCATTTTTTTTCAGCAATTTTACACCTCATATATATATATACATGTCATTGAATTTGTGACACATATATATATATATTTATATTTGTAGTTCATACACTTCTACATAGTATAATAGCCGCTAATTCAATTGCCGGCTTTTGTGAAAATGCAGAACCCGACATGAAATGACACTTGGTGTACATAGGGTTAACCATGTCTTTTCATGTCCTTTGCTATCTAATTTGCACAAACAATTAAATCAGTCTATGTGTGCAAAATTTCACACCTGTAGGGGTTAATTAAAGGTGTAAATTCGTAGCAAAAAAGTCCGTTTTTTTTACAACGAATTTACACCTTTAATTAACCCCTACAGGTGTGAAATTTTGCACACATAGACTGATTTAATTGTTTGTGCAAATTAGATAGCAAAGGACATGAAAAGACATGGTTAACCCTATGTACACCAAGTGTCATTTCATGTCGGGTGACCCGACATTAAATGACACTTGGTGTACATAGGGTTAACCATGTCTTTTCATGTCCTTTGCTATCTAATTTGCACAAACAATTAAATCAGACTATGTGTGCAAAATTTCACACCTGTAGGGGTTAATTAAAGGTGTAAATTCGTAGCAAAAAAGTCCGTTTTTTTTACAACGAATTTACACCTTTAATTAACCCCTACAGGTGTGAAATTTTGCACACATAGACTGATTTAATTGTTTGTGCAAATCAGATAGCAAACGACATGAAAAGACATGGTTAACCCTATGTACACCAAGTGTCATTTCATGTCGGATGCTTCTGTCTTTTCACAGAAGCCGGCTTTACCCGGCAATTGAATCAGAGGATATTTTACTATGTAGAAGTGTATAAACTATACATATATGTATATATATATGTCACAATGACATGTATATATATATATGTATTCTATGTGTGTATATTTAGTGTTTACAAGGAAAGAATGGGGTTTTTTTAGTTGCGATATTTTGTTCCCATAGACTTACATGGGACTTCCGGTATCGGGTATCGCCGATATTTTAGTGATATCGGCGATACCATTCCGATTCCGATACTTTAGGATATCGGAAAGTATAGCTCAACTCTAACGGTGACAGGTCAAAAATTTTGTCGAATGTGTTTGCATTTGCTATTAAAATATTGTAATCGATGCACTGTTTGTACATAGTCAAAATAAAGATATTGGCTGTTTATAATAATCTATCAGGGACGCCAATTGGCAGTTTATAATAATCTATCAGGGACGCCAATTGGCTTTTTATAATAAAACTATCAGGGGCGCCAATTGGCTGTTTATAATAAACTATCAGGGACGCCAATTGGCTTTTTATAATAAAACTATCAGGGGCGCCAATTGGCTGTTTATAATAAACTATCAGGGGTGCCAATTGGCTTTTTATAACAAAACTATCAGGGGTGCCAATTGGCTGTTTATAATAAACTATCAGGGACGCCAATTGGCTTTTTATAATAAAACTATCAGGGGCGCCAATTGGCTGTTTATAATAAACTATCAGGGGTGCCAATTGGCTGTTTATAATAAACTATCAGGGACGCCAATTGGCTTTTTATAATAAAACTATCAGGGGCGCCAATTGGCTGTTTATAATAAAACTATCAGGGACGCCAATTGGCTTTTTATAATAAAACTATCAGGGGCGCCAATTGGCTGTTTATAATAAACTATCAGGGGTGCCAATTGGCTGTTTATAATAAGCTATCAGGGGCGCCAATTGGCTGTTTATAATAAGCTATCAGGGGCGCCAATTGGCTGTTTATAATAAGCTATCAGGGGCGCCAATTGGCTGTTTATTATAAACTATCAGGGACGCCTATCGGCTGTTTATTATAACCTATCAGGGGCGCAAATTGGCTTTTTATAATAAAACTATCAGGGGCGCCAATTGATTGTTTATTATAAACTATCAGCGACGCCTATTGGCTGTTTATTATAACCTATCAGGGGTGCCAATTGGCAGTTTATAATAAACTATCAGGGACGCCAATTGGCTTTTTATAATAAAACTATCAGGGGCGCCAATTGGCTGTTTATAATAAACTATCAGGGGTGCCAATTGGCTGTTTATAATAAGCTATCAGGGGCGCCAATTGGCTGTTTATAATAAGCTATCAGGGGCGCCAATTGGCTGTTTATAATAAGCTATCAGGGGCGCCAATTGGCTGTTTATTATAAACTATCAGGGACGCCTATCGGCTGTTTATTATAACCTATCAGGGGCGCAAATTGGCTTTTTATAATAAAACTATCAGGGGCGCCAATTGATTGTTTATTATAAACTATCAGCGACGCCTATTGGCTGTTTATTATAACCTATCAGGGGTGCCAATTGGCAGTTTATAATAAACTATCAGGGACGCCAATTGGCTTTTTATAATAAAACTATCAGGGGCGCCAATTGGCTGTTTATAATAAACTATCAGGGGCGCCAATTGGCTTTTTATAATAAAACTATCAGGGGTGCCAATTGGCTGTTTATAATAAGCTATCAGGGGCGCCAATTGGCTGTTTATAATAAGCTATCAGGGGCGCCAATTGGCTGTTTATTAATAAACTATCAGGGACGCCTATCGGCTGTTTATTATAACCTATCAGGGGCGCAAATTGGCTGTTTATATAATAAACTATCAGGGGCGCCAATTGGCTTTTTATAATAAGCTATCAGGGGCGCCAATTGGCTTTTTAAAATAAAACTATCAGGGGTGCCAATTGATAGTTTATAATAAACAATCAGCGACGCCTATTGGCTGTTTATTATAACCTATCAGGGGTGCCAATTGGCAGTTTATAATAAACTATCAGGGGCGCCAATTGGCTTTTTATAATAAAACTATCAGGGGCGCCAATTGGCTGTTTATAAAAACTATCAGGGGCGCCAATTGGCTGTTTATAATAAACTATCAGGGGCGCCAATTGGCTGTTTATAATAAACTATCAGGGGCGCCAATTGGCTGTTTATAATAAAACTATCAGGGGCGCCAATTGGCTGTTTATAATAAACTATCAGGGACGCCTATCGGCTGTTTATTATAAGCTATCCAGGACGCCTATCAGCTGTTTATTATAAACTATCAGGGGCGCCAATTGGCTGTTTATAATAAAACTATCAGGGGCGTCAATTGGCTGTTTATAATAAAACTATCAGGGGCGCCAATTGGCTGTTTATTATAAACTATCAGGGGCGCCAATAATGTAGATGACAACTGCAGCTGGAAACGCCATTGGCTCTTGAAAAATTAACCGAAGGACACAGCCAGTAAGCAGTCAGAACTAGATGATAGCAGGAACTTGCAGGCAAATGGACTGAAGTGGCAGCTAGGAGGGCAATATTTGGAGAATGGAGGGGTAGGAACGTCACACTGCTGCTTTTCTGTATCCAAACGCAATAAAAAAAACAAACCACTGCAGTCCATCCCAGCTAAGGACGCCAGCATTTCTCCACAGTTTAGTTCTGTCTTGTACCAAGCTGTACATACACATTAGAGGAAGATTTTACCATTGCGTTTGTATAAGCAGGTACAATATACAGTAGTAAAATACCTTTCACGCTTTTCTATCATCATCTATCATGTTAGGGGACTGGGAGAAGTCTGCAGTGAGAGATCGACGATCTTCTAGAATATTAATGTTGGACTTACCTTTTCTTTCCCAAGAGCTTTCAGGTGCTCCAAAATCTGTCCAATCAGAGTGTCGCACAGTTTGTTGATCTCCGTCAAGAATTTTGTATCTCCACCGTAAAGATTATCATTGGAATCAACTAAAGAGTAGACAAAGGAGCGTATTGTCGTGATAAAGGTATGTCCGCCTTCTGCAGGCAGCGTAAACACTGGTGCTTCAATACAACGGTCGACCTATAATGTGACATTCTGGCTGCCTGCTGTAGTCACCACTAGAGGGAGCCAGCGTGCTCACTGCATACTGATCACCCATTGAACACTATAATAACCCTGTATGCAGTAATCTCATGCTCTAAAAAATGAGAAAATGGTTTAACAACTGTTTTTCCAGAATAACTAAAGTGCCCGTTTGTTTACCGCCATGTTGGTGCATATCACATTTGGTTGGTCAACACTGGATTTTTCAGATGAGCCTAATCTCTAAGTGAAGCTGTAGTGTGGATTAGCAGAGACCACCAATTCTATGTTAGGTTACGGCGGGATAAACCAGCTACAAAAGGAGTTTATTTTGGGTTTCTTAGAGTCGCGCCAACTATAAGCAACAGCTGCTGGAGAGCACTGCCAAGTGCAAGGACTGGCACTGAAACAGCTCCACGAGCTCGGAGCATTACTGAATGCTGACCAGGGCCAGTGTCGGCCTCACAGCCGATATGCGCCATCCACATACGTGATTACACATGCCCCCGGCGATCCTTTAGGGACGACCTTATTCTTTCAAAATATATAAATTCTGAAGAGGGCGATTCCCAATCGGTGGAGGGACGCTGACGAGCAGAGAGTCTATATAGGATGTGTGTAATAAGATAACCCATATAACTGGAAGGGTTACATTTCTGCTCAGCAATTCAATCAAATTGTAAAAATTTTAGAAAGAAAAACTGAAATGTAATTTTTCATTGTTTGGGGAGCCCCTTACTCCCAAAGTTGTACTAGAATAAAGGGTATCCCTCTTCTTCTTCTTTCCCCCTGGAGCAATATTAATTGCACACATGGACATCACATATTTGCCCTTATAGCCACCAAAGAGAGCCCCAGGGACAGAAGACTGCTCAAGTAGTCATCACAAGTACGATGTTTCCAAATGTTTTCCACCCAAATCAGCAGAAATATTCTTAAAAATATTATATTCCCCCTTGTAACATAAAATATCATCTTATACTTTCCTCCCATACCGAAACCGTTCCAGCGATGTCAGCATCGCATCTTCCAGTGCTCACGTGACATTACTGTGTCAAGTGAGCCCTGTGGCCAATCAGTGGCTGCTAATGGGCTGCAGTGCTCACACCTCTCCTGGATGTCCGTGGTTCATCTGATGGAAGTGAGAGTGCAGAAGCTCATTAGCGGATACTGTTTGGCTGCAGTGCTCACATAGCACAGTAATGTCACGCAAGCCCTGGGAGACATCGCTGGAACAGTGCCGATACGGGAGGACAGTATAACATGTTTTATTTTACAATAAGCGGTTGGCATAGTAGTGGACAACCCCTTAAGACCAGCTCACCTTTGTCTATGTGATAGAGATAGCTCTCTTGACTTAAGGCAGCCAGTAAGTGCAGGACACTGGTGTAGATCCGGACTTTGTCATCACTGTTGTCCTCCCACGTGTAATCTTCAATCACATTTAAAAGACCCCGGACCAGGAAGAGGACGCCTTGTTCTGGGTGGTCCTGCAGATACAACCGTAGCGTTATTCAATAGGAAAATAATAAAAATGCAATTTTGGGACTTTTTTCTCACTTTTGGTTTTTTTTTCCTTTTCTTTTTTTCATTACGCAGCTTGGTCTAAGTGTGGTGGTTTCACCCAAAAGTGAGAACACAAGGCGGTTTTCCAGACTCGGTACCAGGCACAGCCGCCCTGTCTCAACCGGTAAAACGGAAGTGATACTCACAGGAACGACCAGCAATGTGGAGAAGAAGTTGCTGAGGAACTCGAGGAGAAAGGTCTCAGAAGATCGCATCTTCCCATCTATATTAATGGTCTTCGGCACCTCCGGAACAAGGCTGACGGCAGCTCTGAAGAAGGCATCAGCTGCAGACGGAGACAAAAAGATCTAGAGAATAATACTGATAAATTTATCCACAGATGCTAGTGATCCGCATTCTTTTTCTCCCCATTGCCGTGCCACTTGTAAAGCCCACCCACTCATCGGACCCCGGATTTCTGCTCCCTGAAACGGACTGGCTGGCAGCTCTCCCGACCAGAGCGTGACAGCTGCATAGAAATACATGAAGCCGTCACGCTCGGGTCAGAAGAGCCGCCGGCACTGCGCTACGATCTCTGTCCAACTTATACGATCGTCTGACTGCACCCTAAGGATAGATCATCAATAAGGGTCTGGTGGTGGTCCGTCACCCGCACCAATCACCTGTTATTAGCCCCATTGGTGGCTCACTGTAAACACTGAATGGAGCTGAACAGCCCAGCTCTGTGCAATGTGTAGCGGCCTCTGCTGGGTACTGCAGAACAAGATCTTACTGTCAGTGCCCGGAGCGAATATCAGCTGATCGGTAGGATTGTCAGGTGTCGGACCCAAGCTCATTGATGTTAATGCCCGAATTAAAGGAGAAGTCATCAATATATGACCGGACAACCCCTTTAAATGGATTTTTCGGTTGCAGTAAACCCCTCTCCACCGACTGCATTTCCTTCCTCAACGTCCCCGAGACAAGCACCGAGTCTCCTCCACAGCTCCCAGAGTCTGTGACTGTCTGCAGTGCTGACATCTCGACAGCGCTGCAGCCAATCAGTGAGCTCAGCGACCACACGCTAGAAACGCGTCAGTTTTCTCTTCCATATGAGATCACTTTTTTTTTTTTTATATTTTTTCAATAAAGCTCAAGGCTTTTACCACTGATAGCCATAAACTCTTGTTTTTCTACTAGGATGGCCACTACTGTAAAAGTTTAATGGGCCCAGACAATGCATATAAAAAAAAAAACTAAACTTGTTTCCGCAAGCGGCGTTGATCCTCCGCACTGTCACCCGCTCCCCTTAGATTAAAATCCGCCAGGAGGAATCACATGACAACAGCGGCCAATCAACTGCAGCCTTCACATTGGAACGGCGCCGGTCTACGATAAGCAGTTTGCAGAATTTGTGCACAACCATTATAAGGGCTTACGGCTACTCGATGACATGCTGAGAATTACGGTCCTTATTTTTTTTTTTAAGATTTATTAATAAAACCTCTGTCCTGTGCCCACTTTTCCAAACAAAGAGCTGATTATTGGGGTCCTGCTGCTTGCATGGCGGTGATTGGCAGCTATGGCCAGGGAAAGTGGCGATTAGTATTCATCCCCTCCCTCAAATTCCATTAAAATCCTTTCTGAAATCCGTGGTGCATGTAGCTGCTCAGGTCACACATCATTAGACATCAGATGGCAGGAATAAGCCCGGCTTCTCTACCGCTGACTGCTCGGGTAGTCATCCGGAAAAACGTAAGACGCAATATAGCATCAGTCATTAATAACGCTGATCTACAAGTGGTGAACATATGTAGGAGCATGGCGGCGCAACGAGAGTAGTCTGCTGTCCATTGTATATATACTGTACATATGTATACAGAACCTATGAAAAGTTTTGACGCCCCTGTTCATGCAACCGTTTTCCTTGTTCTTATTGGAATGTGCACATTGTAAATTCAGACTTAAGGCAGCAAAACGATGGCAGAACACGTATGGATACAAGGAGTAAAAAGACGTGTGAAACAAAGCAGAGTGTATTAAACCTTAGATGCCTCAGCGTACCCCCAGTTTACTCTGATGACATTGTTACACCCCCTTGGCATTGTCTCATGCAGCTTCATTAGGTATCATCTGGAATTAATGAGCAGGTATGTCTCATCAAGAGTTCATTTGTGAAATCACCAGAATTCAGAAAGTGTTTGCAACTATCAGGTGTGTTTTGCCGAGGCAGTGTTGGTAAACGGATCCATACTGTGCTGAGCCCTATTCCACAACTGGTCTAAGCCAAAATATGACAAGAACCACTCAACTAAGTAAAGAGAAATGACAGTCTATCATTACTTTAAGACATGAAGGTCAGTCAATCCAGAAAATTGCTAGAAACTTGAAGGTATCCAATCATGAAAACCTTCATTGGCTATGATGAAATAAAGAAATGAGATAAAGAATTACCTCTGCAGCAGAGGATAAGTTCATCAGAGTTACCAGCCTCAGAAACTGAAAATTGACAGCATCTCAGATAACAACCTTCATAAATGATGCACAGACATCAAGTAGCAGAAGCATCTGAACATCAAATGTCCAGAGGAAAGTACAAGAAGCAGGCCTTTATGGTCAAATTGCAGAAAAGAAGCTACTACTGAGGACTGAAAACAAGAAGAGACCTGTTTGGGCTAAGTAACACAAGGACTGGGCATTAGATAATTGGAATTCTGTACTATGGCCTGATGAGTCAAAATTTGAGATTTTTGGAACCAACTGCATGTCTTTGTGAGATGCAAGAAAGGAGAGCAGATGGTTTCTACATGTGTGATGCCCACCATGAAGCATGGAGGAGGTTTGATGATGTAGGGGTACTGTGCTGGTGATCACCAGCACAGTACCCCTACAACATCACACGTCCTCCTCCATGCTTCACAGTGGGCATCACACTGTTGGTGATTTATTCCCAATTCAAGGCACACTTACCACCTAATATGGCTACCACAGCATTCTGTAGGAACAGGTCATTCCATCTGTTTTACACTTAATAGAACCATCATTTGTTTTGCAACAGGATAATGATCCAAAACTCGCCACCAGGAAATGTAGAGGGTTGAAAGCTGTCCTCAGTGTAAAAAGGGGGCACTGTGAGAAATCTAAGGTCTAACACACATCCAGGTTTCTTCCACAAGTGTTTCGTTAGTCCTTGTCTCCTTATGTGTCTCTTTGTAGATTCAGACTGAAGGCAGAAGCCTCTAAAGAAGCCCCTAAAGTCACTTGCTTAGTGAAGGGAAGTCCGCCCAATCTAAGTGTCACACGTCTGTCAGTATATACCCTTTACCTTTTTCTGAAAGGCCACCGAGGCTGCCACACCACTGAGCTGATCCTAAAACCCTGTACTAAGCTTTGGATTTGCATCGGTTACATGCAGATTTCTTGTGGATTTGCTGCAGATGTCACCCATGTAAAAGGGCGAAATAAGCGTGAAAATCCACAGATAAAGAGTTCGGACTATTCTCTGTCCACTATGAATACTTGTTTGCTTCTGTAATCCTGTCCTTATAAACACGGCTTCATTATTTTACCAGCTCCATAGGCATAAAATATTAGGATTAACCCTAAGTGTCCAGAATCCTCCCTAAGTGATATGTAACGAGGAGCAGAAATGGCGCCCAGCCGGAAGCGACAGCACACGGAGCGACGCTGCATCACCGCCCGGGTAATAAACACGTCATATCTGACTTTGCAGCTTTTTTTTTTTTGTTCCTTTATAATAACCGGTTAAGAAAATTGCTCGGCTGTAAATTCTTTTGTCCGGGGCCGTCCGTAGCATCAGGTCCAAAACAAAGAAACCTGCTATAGTGGTGGACTTCCAAAACCCGGAGTCAGCTTCCTGCGTCAGCAGCTGGAACCTACTGGGGGGTGGAGAGCCTTTCCCTTCCTTTTTAACAAATCCAGTATTAAAAAAATACATAAAACCGATCCAAAATGAAAAAATTTCTGTGTTTGTACAGATCCATCTTTAAAAAAAAATAAAAAAAATGGATCAATTTAACCAGTTCAGGCCCGGGCCATTTCCCCCTGATTTTTATAGTTCATGCTCTTTTAACGACTCTAAATATTCAGATAATAAAAAAATTTTGCCTCTCTCTTTCATGATACATTTTTATGTTATTTTCACACACTCTTTTTATTTTTTTGCCACTATCGGGTGGAATGAGAGAGGAAAAATGTGTCCGTTTTTTTTACACAAAAGACCGCTAAAAAGAATTTCAAATTTTGTTTCCATTTCTGTAATAATTATTTTTCTATATCGGAAAAAATTTCCTTTTTTTTAATCTATCTTCATTTGTTTATTTCACATATTGAGCCCCTTCCCCCATAAGGCCATGAAAAAACCTTTAAGAAGGGGGCATTTCAATAACTAAATATATATTTTTTTTACCTGATTTCCCCTGTAACTGGGGCTGGTATATTGGCCCCAGTTACAGTGGAAATTCAGCCTTCTGGTTGCATAGCAGAGCTAACTGGGTCTCCTAAAACCCAACATCTCCTGCTCCTTACACCCAATGTTCATGACCACTGGATCAGGAGCAGATAGCGCTTCCTATATACTGTATAGAAACACTTGTTTAGAGCTGTGTATATAGCGATCTAGAAGGCAGGGATGGTAATAAACCCTTTCTGCCTTGCCTATGGGAAGTTCAGCTGTGTATGACAGCTAGTTCTACGCTCCCACAGCTACACAATCGTGTGCAACTGCTCTATTATGCAGTGACCTTACAGAACAGAAATAACAAGCGGACATGTGAACAGAGCCCAACACACTCAGGACTGAGATGTTTGCTGTGAATGACAGGAAACAATAGAAAACAGATTATCCCCTGTGGGCATAAAACTCTCAAACTCTTCTATCCGGCCTCAATCTTCAGACTTGGATATATAATATTTCCATAACTTGGAAAGTAAAGGTTCGAACTGATTTACAGAGTCGCATAAAGTCACTGCTGCGCTCACTTCTTCCACTTGTCCCCAAGGTTCACGCCGTCGGACGAACCTTTGTCAAGTGGAAGTGGTAAGAGCCCATCAGGCCAATAGCGCCCCCTGACTGTTACACCGCACGAGCCCTGTAGCTAGTTGCATACGAGCTGTGACAGATCCCCACCATTGACATTGCTGGAACGTCGGAACACTTTTTTTTTTGTTTTACAGTTCATTGCCTCGGACGCCGACCACCGCTGCAGTCTAGCTTGTAAAGCACTGAGCTGAGATTATAAAAGTAACAGTGCGCTCCAGCAATCTTGGCCAGCATCAAAACAGTGCTTACAAGCTCAATCAAACTAAGCTTGTAAGCGCAGAGCATATTCTGCTGTCTAACAGCGGTGGTCGGTCTCCAAGGCGACGAGCTGTAAACAACAAAAGTGTTGATATCTCAAGAACGGCTGAAAATTTTAATAAGCAATAAATTGCAAAATTGCTTGGATTGACCAACTCCATCCGACAATATCCATCTACGAAGATGGGAAATAACCCTTTAAGTACTATGTTGGAATGCACTTGTCCTGTACTCACCTTGGGAAAGGCATGGTTTGCAAGAGCCACTTGGCCAGAATGCAGGTACAGGTTGAGTCGAGTGAAGATGCTGGTCAGGGAAGGAATGGTGATAAAGCAGAAGGCCACGCACGCCTGGAACAAGCAAGGAACATAAGACTTGTATGAGCGGTTTCATAGCGCAAGAAATACACAGATACATCCAAACTTCTCCTTCCAGAATTTCATGGTAATATTTTATTTCAATAGTGAATTAAAGGAATTGTCCACTACTATAAAAGTTAGCCTTGACGGGCCCAGGACAATGGAAGGCTAAAAAAAAACAACAACTTCGCTTTACTCACCCTCCTCAGGTCCAGTGTTGAGTTTCCGCCGCTGCTCCTGGTGTCAGTTAATGTCGGCAGCGCTGACGTCATGTTGAAAGCTGCAGCCTATACGTGAGCTCAATGGTTCTGTCCGAGATTACGGCTGCTCGGAGCAGCTCACAGCCACTGATTGGCTGCAGCGCTGTCTACGTGACGTCAGCGTTACAGACAATCCTAATCCATAATTATGGGGGGAACAGCGACATCCCACCTACCCTGACAAACGAGGCCGTCTTTCTTGAATGATTCCCTTTCATCACCTTCTTGGTTTCCATGGCCAAATGGTTGACACTCTGAAGAAACAGTAAAGTGACTGTTACCTGCAGATCTTATTTATTACAGTCAAGAAATAGAGAGAGAGCGCAAGTGACAGAGCGAGAGAGAGGCAAGTGACAGAGCGAGAGAGAGAGCAAGTGACAGAGCGAGAGAGAGCGCAAGTGACAGAGCGAGAGAGAGGCAAGTGACAGAGCGAGAGAGAGAGCAAGTGACAGAGCGAGAGAGAGCCAAGTGACAGAGCGAGAGAGAGGCAAGTGACAGAGCGAGAGAGAGAGCAAGTGACAGAGCGAGGAGAGAGCGCAAGTGACAGAGCGAGAGAGAGCGCAAGTGACAGAGCGAGAGAGAGCGCAAGTGACAGAGCGAGAGAGGCAAGTGAGACGCGAGAGAGCAAGTGACAGAGCGAGAGAGAGCGCAAGTGACGAGCGAGAGAGAGCGCAAGTGACAGAGCGAGAAGAGCGCAAGTGGACAGAGCGAGAGAGAGGCAAGTGACAGAGCGAGAGAGAGCGCAAGTGACAGAGCGAGAGAGAGGCAAGTGACAGAGCGAGAGAGGCAAGTGACAGAGCGAGAGAGAGCGCAAGTGACAGAGCGAGAGAGAGCGCAAGTGACAGAGCGAGAGAGAGCGCAAGTGACAGAGCGAGAGAGAGCAGCAAGTGACAGAGCGAGGAGAGCCAAGTGACAGAGCGAGAGAGAGCGCAAGTGACAGAGCGAGAGAGAGCGCAAGTGACAGAGCGAGAGAGACGCAGTGAAGAGCGAGAGAGGCAAGTGACAGAGCGAGAGAGAGCGCAAGTGACAGAGCGAGAGAGAGCGCAAGTGACAGAGCGAGGAGAGCGCAAGTGACAGAGCGAGAGAGAGCCAAGTGACAGAGCGAGAGAGAGCGCAAGTGACAGAGCGAGAGAGAGCGCAAGTGACAGAGCGAGAGAGAGCGCAAGTGACAGAGCGAGAGAGAGCGCAAGTGACAGAGCAGAGAGGAGAGCCAAGTGACAGAGCGGAGAGAGCGCAAGTGAAGAGGAGAGAGAGCAAGTGACAGAGCGAGAGAGAGCGCAAGTGACAGAGCGAGAGAGAGCCAAGTGACAGCGAGGAGAGAAGTGACGAGCGAGAGAGAGCCAAGTGACAGCGAGAGAGAGCGCAAGTGACAGAGCGAGGAGAGAGCGCAAGTGACAGAGCGAGAGAGGACAAGTGACAGAGCGAGAGAGCAGTGAAAGCGAGAGAGCGCAATGACACCGAAGAGAGGCAAGTGACGAGCGAGGAGAGCGAAGTGAAAGCAGAGAGGCGCAAGTGACAGAGCGAGAGAGAGCGCAAGTGACAGAGCAGAGAGAGAGCGCAAGTGACAGAGCGAGAGAGAGGCAAGTGACAGAGCGAGAGAGAGGCAAGTGACAGAGCGAGAGAGAGGCAAGTGACAGAGCGAGAGAGAGGCAAGTGACAGACGAGAGAAGGCAGTGACAGAGCGAGAGAGCAAGTGACAGGCGAGAGGAGGCAGTGACAGAGCGAGGAGAGCGCAAGTGACAGAGCGAGAGAGAGCGCAAGTGACAGAGCGAGAGAGAGCGCAAGTGACAGAGCGAGAGAGAGCAAGTGACAGAGCGAGAGGAGCAAGTGACAGAGCGAGAGAGACGCAAGTGACAGAGCGAAGAGAGACGCAAGTGACAGAGCGAGAGAGAGCGCAAGTGACAGAGCGAGAGAGAGGCAAGTGACAGAGCGAGAGAGAGCGCAAGTGACAGAGCGAGGAGAGAGCAAGTGACAGAGCGAGAGAGAGCAAGTGACAGAGCGAGAGAGAGGCAAGTGACAGAGCGAGAGAGAGCGCAAGTGACAGAGCGAGAGAGAGCGCAAGTGACAGAGCGAGAGAGAGGCAAGTGACAGAGCGAGAGAGCGCAAGTGACAGAGCGAGAGAGAGCGCAAGTGACAGAGCGAGAGAGAGGCAAGTGACAGAGCGAGAGAGGAGAAGAGCAGAAGGCGCAAGTGACAGAGAGAGAAGCATGACAGGAAGAGAGCGCAAGTGACAGAGCGAGAGAGAGGCAAGTGACAGAGCGAGAGAGGCAAGTGACAGAGGAGAGAGAGCAAGTGACAGAGCGAGAGAGAGCCAAGTGACAGGCGAGAGAGAGGCAAGTGACAGAGCGAGGAGAGCGCAAGTGACAGAGCGGAGAGAGCGCAGTGACAGAGCGGAAGAGCGCAAGTGACAGAGCGAGAGAGAGCAAGTGACAGAGCGAGAGAGGCGCAAGTGAAGAGCGAGAGAGAGCGCAAGTGACAGAGCGAGAGAGAGGCAAGTGACAGAGCGAGAGAGAGGCAAGTGACAGAGCGAGAGAGGCAAGTGACAGCGGAGAGAGGCAATAAGAGGAGAGAGCGCAAGTGACAGAGGGAGGAGCCAAGTGACAGAGCGGAGAGGCAAGTGACAGAGCGAGAGAGAGCCAAGTGACAGAGCGAGAGAGAGCAAGTGACAGGCAGGGCAGTGCAGAGCGAGAGAGCCAAGTGAAGACGAGAGAGGCGCAAGTGACAGAGCGAGAGAGAGGCAAGTGACAGAGCGAGAGAGAGGCAAGTGACAGCGAGAGAGAGCGCAAGTGACAGAGAGAGAGAGCAAGTGACAGCGAAGAGAGGCAAGTGAAGAGCGAGAGAGGAGGCAAGTGACAGAGCGAGAGAGGCAAGTGACAGGCGAGAGAGGGCAAGTGACAGAGCGAGGAGAGCCAAGTGACAGAGCGAGAGAGAGCGCAAGTGACAGAGCGAGAGAGAGCCAAGTGACAGGCGAGAGAGAGAGCAAGGACAGAGCGAGAGGAGGAAGTGACAGCGAGAGAGAGCGCAAGTGACAGAGCGAGAGAGAGGCAAGTGACAGAGCGAGAGAGAGGCAAGTGACAGAAGCAAGGAAGGAGAGAGCGAAGTGACAGAGCGAGAGAGAGCGCAAGTGACAGAGCGAGAGAGGCGCAAGTGACAGAGCAGAGAGAAGGAGGGAGAGAGCGCAAGTGACAGAGCGAGAGAGAGGCAAGTGACAGAGCGGGAGAGAGGCAAGTGACAGAGCGAGAGAGAGCGCAATGCGAGCGAGAGAGGAGCGAAGTGACAGAGCGAGAGAGAGCCAAGTGACAGAGCGAGAGAGAGGCAAGTGACAGAGCGAGAGAGAGCGAGCAAGAGAGAGCGCGAGAGGGAGAAGTGACAGAGCGAGAGGAGAGAAGTGCAGAGCGAGAGAGAGTGCAGAGGAAGAGAGGCAAGTACAGAGGAGGAGAGCAAGTGAAGAGCGAGAGAGCAATGAGACGAGAGAGAGGCAAGGAAGCGAGAGGAGGAGTGACAGAGGAGAGAGCAAGTGACAGAGCGGAGAGAGCAAGTGACAAGCGGAGAGAGGCGTGAAGAGCGGAGAGAGCAAGGACAGAGGAGAGAGGCAGTGACAGAGGGAGGAGAGGAGACGAGGAGAGAGGCAAGTGACAGAGCGAGAGAGAGGCAAGTGACAGAGCGAGAGAGAGGCAAGTGACGGGAGAGAGGCCAAGTGACAGCGAGAGAGAGGCAAGTGACAAGCGAGAGAGAGCGCAAGTGCAGGCGAGAGAGAGGCAAGTGACAGCGAGAGAAGGCAGTGCAGGGGAGAGGCAAGGACAGGAGAGAGAGCGAGGACAGAGCGAGAGAGAGCGCAAGTGACGAGGGAGAGAGAGCGAAGGACAGAGGAGAGAGAGAGCGCAAGTGACAGAGCGAGAGAGCGCAAGTGACAGAGCGAAGAGAGGCGCAAGTGACAGAGCGAGAGAGGGCAAGTGACAGAGCGAGAGAGAGAGCAAGTGACAGAGCGAGAGAGAGGCAAGTGACAGAGCGGAGAGGAGCGCAAGTGACAGAGCGAGAGAGAGACGCAAGTGACAGAGCGAGAGAGAGCGCAGTGACAGAGCGAGAGAGAGCGCAAGTGACAGGAGGAAGGCAGGAAGAGCGGAGAGCGCAAGGACAGGCAGAGAGAGCAGGAGGAGAAGTAGGAAGGAGGAGAGCAGGACAGAGCGAAGGACAAGTGAAGAGAGGCGAAGTGACAAGGAGAGAGAGCGCAGTGACGAGGAGAGAGAGAGCGAAGTGACAGAGGAGGAGAGCGCAAGGACAGAGCGGAGGAAAGTGACAGAGCGAGGAGAGAGAAGTGACAGAGCGAGAGAGAGGCAAGTGACAGAGCGAGAGAGGGCAAGTGACAGAGCGAGAGAGAGGCAAGTGACGAGCGAGAGAGAGCAAGTAGAGGAGAAGAGAGCAAGTGACAGAGCGAGAGAGGAGCAAGGACAGAGCGAGAGAGGCAAGTGAGAGCGAGAGAGAGCGCAAGTGAGAGAGAGAGAGCAAGGACAGAGCGAGAGAGAGCAGTGACAGAGCGAGAGAGAGCGCAAGTGACAGAGCGAGAGAGAGCGCAAGTGACAGAGCGAGAGAGAGCGCAAGTGACAGAGCGAGAGAGAGCGCAAGTGACAGAGCGAGAGAGAGCGCAAGTGACAGAGCGAGAGAGAGCGCAAGTGACAGAGCGAGAGAGAGCAAGTGACAGAGCGAGAGAGAGCGCAAGTGACAGAGCGAGAGAGAGCAAGTGACAGAGCGAGAGAGAGGCAAGTGACAGAGCGAGAGAGAGCGCAAGTGACAGAGCGAGAGAGAGCATGACAAGGGACAGAGCGAGAGAGAGCAAGTGACAGAGCGAGAGAGAGGCAAGTGACAGAGCGAGAGAGAGCGCAAGTGACAGAGCGAGAGAGAGCGCAAGTGGATGACAGAGCAGAGGAGAGAGAGCGCAAGTGACAGAGCGAGAGAGAGCGCAAGTGACAGGGAGGGCGAAGGACAGAAGAGCGCAAGTGACAGACGAGAGAGAGCGCAAGTGACAGAGCGAGAGAGCGCAAGTGACAGAGCGAGAGAGCGCAAGTGACAGAGCAGAGAGAGCAAGTGACAGAGCGAGAGAGAGCAAGTGACAGAGCGAGAGAGACAAGTGACAGAGCGAGAGAGAGAGCAAGTGACAGAGCGAGAGAGAGCGCAAGTGACAGAGGAGAGAGAGCAAGTGACAGAGCGAAGAGAATGCGCAAGCAAGGACAGAGCAGAGAGAAGCGCAAGTGACAGAGCGAGGAGAGCGCAAGTGACAGAGCGAGAGAGAGCGCAAGTGACAGAGCGAGAGAGAGCGCAAGTGACAGAGCGAGAGAGAGCGCAAGTGACAGAGCGAGAGAGAGCGCAAGTGACAGAGCGAGAGAGAGCGAGCAAGTGACAGAGCGAGAGAGAGGCAAGTGACAGAGCGAGAGAGAGCGCAAGTGACAGAGCGAGAGAGAGCAAGTGAGAGAGCAAGTGACAGAGGAGAGCGCAAGTGACAGAGAGAGAGAGCGCAAGTGACAGAGAGAGCGCAAGTGACAAGGAGCAGCCAAGTGAGAAGAGCGCAAGTGACAGGCAGACGTGACGAGAGCGCAAGTGACAGAGAGAGCACAAGTGACAGAGAGAGCACAAGTGACAAGAGAAGACACAGGAGAGGAAAAGTGACAGAGCGAGAGAGCGCAAGTGAGAGGAGAGAGCAAGTGACAGAGAGAGAGAGCGCAAGTGAAGAGCGAGGAGCGCAAGTGACAGCGAGAGAGAGCGCAAGTGACAGAGCGAGAGAGAGCGCAAGTGACAAAGACAAGACAGAGCAAGAAGTGCAAGACAGGCGAGAGAGAGGCATGCGAGCAGAGAGAGCGCAAGTACAAGAGTAGAGGCGAGCAAGAGCGTGACAAGACGAGAGAGAGCGTGACAGACGAGAGAGCACGAGTGACAAGCGAGTAAGCAGCAGAGCGAAGGCAGAGAGAAGAGTAAAGAGACGGCACAAGAAGGAGAGAGCCAATGACGACAGGAGCGCAAGTACAGGCGAGAGAGCGCATACAGAGCGAGAGAGCGCAAGACAGGCGAAGAGAAGTGAGCAGAGGAAGACAAGCGAAGAGAGGTCATAAGAGATCTGGAAACACAGGGGGACGGAGAGGCCAGTAGCAGCGGAGAGCAAGTGACGACAGAGAGGAGTACAGGGAGCAGACGCAGGACAGAGCGCAACCAGGAAGGCAGGAGCAATAAGTAACATACAGGGCGAGAGAGCGGTAAAGCGGAGAAGCCATCCGGAAGAACCAAGGACAGAGGAAAGAAGGACAAGAAGAGAGAGAGAAAAGAGAAGCAAGAGGCAGACAAGAGAAGAATACAGAGGAGAAGTGACAGCGAGAGAAGTCAAAGCGGACAAGAGAAGGAAGAAAGACAGGCAAGGAGACAATAGAGCGAGGCAAGTAAGAAGAGAAGGAGATGACAGACGAGAGCAGGACAGAAGAGAGAGCGGAAAGAGAGAAGCAAGGAAGGAAGGCAAAGGAGAGAAGAGGAAAGGAACGAGAGAGCGAACGAGCAAGAGCAAGAAGAGAGGAGGAAGACGAAAAGCAAGGAACAGAAGAGAGACGGGAGAAGAGAG
>JARQOD010000007.1:128637387-128676082 GCA_033576555.1 Oophaga sylvatica
GTCCGGAGAGGTCGGGAAACGCCTGTGTCTAGGTTCGCTCGGAGAGGTCAATCTAGACAAAAATAAATCCTCTTCATCTCTGCGCTATCGGTCTCAATTCTCCTCGGTAAGAACCGTTACTTCGAAATGGCCCAACTGGATTCTGGAGCAGCGGGGAATCTTGTGTCACAGGCTCTAGTAGAGAAGTATCGCATTCCCACCAAACCTCTGGTTGAACCAGTATCTGTTGCTGCTGTGGATGGGGGTCTCCTACCTCGTCCCATCCAACTTATCACCGAAGCCATAACCCTGCAGGTGGGAATGTTGCATTCTGAGAGCATCTCGTTTCATGTTTTACCTGGACTCTCTCATGCTTTCTTACTAGGTCTGCCTTGGCTCCAAAAACATGCACCCGTGCTCGACTGGCAGAATGGAGAGATTCTTCGCTGGGGACAGGACTGTCATAAAACGTGTCTGGTGCCTGTTCATCCCGTCCGTTCTTCTCCCACACCTGCTAATCTACCTGGACTCCCGATTCCATATTGGTCATTCGCTGATGTCTTTAATAAAAAGGAAGCAGAGACATTACCCCCGCATAGACCATATGATTGCCCGATCGACCTGCTACCCGGTACTACGCCTCCCCGTGGGCGTATTTACCCATTGTCTGCTGCAGAGACCAGGTCGATGTCAGAATATATCGAGGAGAACTTAGCGAAAGGATTCATCCGGAAATCTACCTCCCCCGCGGGAGCAGGTTTCTTTTTTGTAAAAAAGAAAGACGGATCTCTCCGTCCCTGTATTGACTACAGAGGCCTAAATTTGATCACGGTGAAAAATAAGTACCCTCTTCCGCTCATTCCGGAATTGTTTGATCGTCTTAGAGGGGCTAGAGTCTTCACTAAACTGGATCTTCGTGGAGCATACAACCTGGTTCGTATCCGTCGAGGAGATGAATGGAAGACGGCATTCAACACCCGGGACGGCCACTACGAGTATCTGGTTATGCCCTTTGGTCTCTGTAATGCTCCAGCAGTCTTTCAGGAGTTGGTCAATGACATCTTCCGGGACCTCCTCTACTCCTGCGTTGTGGTGTACCTTGACGACATCTTGGTCTTCTCTCCGGATCTCCAGTCTCACCGGAGGGATGTTCGTCAGGTTCTGCTCAGGCTCAGGCAGAATCACCTCTTCGCCAAATATGAGAAGTGCCTCTTTGAGCAGACCTCGCTTCCGTTTTTGGGCTACATCATTTCTCAGACAGGCCTACGAATGGATCCGGAGAAACTGTCTGCCATCGAGAAGTGGCCCCGACCAGAGGGGTTGAAGGCCATTCAGCGGTTCTTGGGATTCGCCAACTATTACCGTCTCTTCATACCGCACTTCTCTTCCAGGACTGCCCCAATCTCCGCGCTCACCCGCAAGGATGCTAACCCCAAACAGTGGACGCCCGAAGCAGAGGAGGCCTTTCTTTCTCTGAAACAAGCCTTCTCTTCCGCTCCAGTGCTGCATCGCCTGGATGGCAACAAGCAGTTCTTCCTGGAGGTGGACGCTTCCTCTGCTGGAGCCGGAGCGGTACTTACCCAAAAATCTTCATCCGGGAGGATGGTATCCTGAGGGTTCTTCTCCAAACTCTTCTCCTCCTCCGAGCGTAACTACTCCATAGGAGATCGAGAGCTATTGGCCATTAAGTTGGCATTAGAGGAGTGGCGTTACCTCCTCGAGGGGGCTCTTCATCCGGTAATCATCTACACGGACCACAAAAATCTGGCTTACCTCCAGCATGCCCAGAGACTTAACCCCCGCCAAGCCCGGTGGTCCTTGTTTTTTGCCCGCTTCGATTTTCTTTTGCATTTTCGCCCGGCTGACAAAAACATCAAGGCGGATGCCTTGTCCCGGTCTTTTCTGGTATCGGACCTCGAAGATGAGCCTAAACATATCATCGATCCCGCCAGAGTGATGCAGGTGGCTCCCGTGAGTCTAAATCGTCTCCCTCCTGGTAAGACGTTTGTATCAGAGACTGATCGGAAGAGAATTCTACATTGGGGTCATTCGTCTAAACTCGCTGGCCACGCTGGTCAGAAAAAGACCCACCAGCTCATTACCCGGCATTATTGGTGGCCTACCCTGCACAAAGACGTAATAGACTTTGTTTCTGCCTGTGTCTCCTGTGCCCGCAACAAAGTTCCGAGACACCTGCCTGCCGGCCGTCTTCTTCCACTTCCTGTACCTGCTGCCCCCTGGCAACATATAGCCATGGACTTCATTACGGATCTGCCCGTCTCTGCCGGTTGTACGGTCATTTGGGTGGTCGCTGACCGCTTTTCCAAGATGGCTCACTTCATTCCTCTGCCAGGTCTTCCGTCTGCACCCGAGTTGGCCAAAGACTTTATCCGCCACATCTTCCGTCTCCATGGTCTGCCTCGTCACATTGTGTCGGATCGTGGGGTACAGTTCACCTCACGTTTCTGGAGAGCCACTTGTAAGTTACTAGACGTCACCTTGGATTTCTCCTCCGCTTACCATCCACAGTCCAATGGACAAGTTGAGCGAATAAATCAGAATCTGACCAGCTATCTCCGACACTTCGTTAATGCCCACCATTCTGACTGGGTGGAGCTCCTGCCTTGGGCCGAATTCTCTTACAATAATCACGAGAGCGAATCTTCCACCAAATCTCCGTTTTTTATAGTCTTCGGTCAGCATCCTCGGATTCCTGTCCCTGTTTCCATCTCTGTGGACAATCCAGCTGCGGAATCTCTGGTTAGAGAATTCTCCTCCATCTGGGAGAGTACCCGGTCCGCACTCATTCAGTCATCCGAGCGCATGAAAAGACATGCTGACAAAAAACGTCTGGATCCTCCTCAATTCCGTCCTGGGGACAAAGTCTGGCTTTCGTCCAAATATGTTCGGCTCAAAATTCCTTCCTACAAGTTAGGTCCTCGGTTTATCGGTCCTTTTGAGGTCATCAGGCAGATCAACCCAGTGTCCTATAAATTGAAACTCCTGGCCAATTTGCGAATTCCTAACTCTTTTCATGTTCTCTCCTTAAACCTGTGGTACTTAACTCTTTTTTTAAGTCTACAGGTACACCTCCGGCTCCAGTGTCTGCTGACGATGAATTTGAGGTAGAGAACATTCTGGCCACAAAAAGGGTAGGAAGAAAGACTTATTTTTTGGTGGATTGGAAGGGGTTTGGTCCTGAGGAGAGAACCTGGGAACCTCGGGAGAACATCCATGCCCCTCTCATCCTAGCTAAATTTCTTTCTGGCCTAAAGGGGGGGGCCTAGAGGGGTGGGTACTGTAGCGTCGGCGTCCCTGCCCTCTGCCAGGCAGGGACGCCGTTCCCCTTACCAGCGCTCTGCGTCCTCGGTGCCCCCGGCGTCCTCAACGCCCCCAGCGTCCTCGGCGTCCTCTTTCCGTCCTGCTAGGGCCGCGCGCTCCTTTCCGGCTGCTGGACTTAGGGCGCGCGCCCGCGCCCTCCCCCGCTCTTAAAGAGCCGCGCGCATTTTTCAAAAAGTCCCCGGCCAATGCCGGAGGACTCCTCCCTATATAAAGTACCTCCTCCTTAATGGAGGTGCCCGAGCAATGTTGTTGTTGCGCTGTATAACTCTGCTTCAGCCCTCAGCTCCTGTTTCCAGTTGCCTGCCTGTTGCCTGTCTGTTCGCTGTCTGCCATCTGACTGCAGCCCTCCCCGGAGGTTCGGACATCACCTGCAGTGATCCCCGGCTATTACAGAGACTCTTACCTGCTCACTTGGGAGCGATCATCTGCCATCCGACTGCAGCTCTATCCGAAGGTTCGGACTTCATCAGCAGTGATCACCGGCTACTCCAGAGACTCTTGCCTGCTCACTTGGGAGCGATCATCTGCCATCCGACTGCAGCTTTATCCGAAGGTTCGGACATCTCCAGCAGTGATCACCGGCTACTCCAGAGACTCCTGCCTGCTCACTTGGGAGCAATCATCTGCCATCGGACTGCAGCCTACCAGGAGGCTCCAACATCTCAGGTCGTATAAGCCTGTCTATTCAGAGACTGTCCTGGTCACTTGCCGTGACAACCTGCCTGTCCAGAGACTGCCCTGGTCACTTGCTGTGACAACCTGCCTGCCCAGAGACTGCCCTGGTCACTTGCTGTGACAACCTGCCTGCCCAGAGACTGCCCTGGTCACTTGCCGTGACAACCTGCCTACCCAGAGACTGCCCTGGTCACTTGCCGTGACAACCTGCCTACCCAGAGACTGCCCTGGTCACTTGCCGTGACAACCTGCCTACCCAGAGACTGCCCTGGTCACTTGCCGTGACAACCTGCCTACCCAGAGACTGCCCTGGTCACTTCCCGTGAATTCCTGTCCGTATTCCCCGGGCGCCACCTGCTCTCTTACAAGTATACTGTCTTGTATAATAAAGCGCAGTGGTTTCACCTACCAGACCCGTTACAGGTATATTCAGTTTATTCTTTATTAATAATTATTTTGCTTTGTAGCTTATAGAGGATCAAACTACATACATTATTAAATAGATCACTCGGACTCAATGAGGCTGGTGTACTTACCTTGAAAACCCATGTCAAAATGGCTGTATATTAATCTTTTAAAGCTGATAAAAGCTAGAGCTATGGTAAAATCGTCATGGCATGGAATAGATTTGTATATAGACCTAAACAATGTTACTACAAGAAAAAAATGTGTTCATCTTATAAAAAAGACTATAGTCCTATGGAGCGTAAGTACTGCGGACCTCTGTAAGTGGATGGCTCGCAGAGACATACGGTATAAGGATATAATTGTGAAGAAGGCGCAGGGGGAAGCTTTGCATTGCAAAGTCTGAAATTTGTACTTAAATTGACTTTCTATGAATCCATAATTTGCAGCCAGCAGCGAACAGAGAAGTCATGGGGACCCAAAGCAAAAGTCTAAATTGGTCCCATACCATTCCACACCAACCTTCCACTACCACCCCTCAAAAAAAATAATTTGAGGAGTAGGCATTGTCACTGCGCATAGGCGCAGAAACAGAAGGCACACCTCCCAACTTTTAAGGAAAGGGGGTGGGAAGTTTATTGCAGCACATACATAGTAAGCCCCTACTGAAGCCCCTTAGTGTTCTCACCCACTACGATACTCCTTTTAGGTCCCCTATAGAGTATGATGCTCTCCAAATTTGCCCTTACACATAGAAATATAGCGCCAGAGTGAATTCCTACACACAATTTTCTTCCACAGTATCCCCTAAACGCACAGTATGATGAACTCAAAGTGCCCCCAGTAAAGTATGATGCCCCCACAGTGCCCCAACAATGTATTAAGCTGCCATAGTGCCCCAGAGTTTGATGTCACAAATTTCCCCCACGTATGATGGCCCCACAGACTACCCCACATAGTATGATTGACAAAGTCCCCCACACACAGTATGATGGCCCACAGACAACCCCCATAGTATGATGTGACAAAGTTCCCCCACACACAGTATGATGGCCCCACAGACTACCCCACATAGTATGATGTGACAAAGTTACCCCACACACAGTATGATGGCCCCACAGACCACCTCACTAGTATGATGTCACAAAGTTCCCCCCCACAGTATGATGGCCCCACAGACTACCCCACATAGTATGATGTGACAAAGTTCCCCCACACACAGTATGATGGCCCCACAGACAACCCCACATAGTATGATGTACAAAGTTCCCCCCAACACAGTATGATGGCCCACAGACCACCCCACTAGTATGATGTGACAAAGTTACCCCACACACAGTATGATGGCCCCCACAGACCACCTCACGTAGTATGATGTCACAAAGTTCCACCACACACAGTATGTGGTCCTACAGACCACCCCACGTAGTATGATGTCACAAAGTTACCCCACACACAGTATGATGGCCCCCACAGAACACCCCACGTAGTATGATGTCACAAAGTTACCCCACACACAGTATGATGGCCCCCACAGACCACCTCACGTAGTATGATGTCACAAAGTTCCCCCACACACAGTATGATGGCCCCACAGAACACCCACATAGTATGATGTCACAAAGTTCCCCCACACACAGTATGATGGCCCCCACAGACCACCTCACGTATATATGTCAAAATTCCACACCGATGTCACAAAGTTACCCCACACACAGTATGATGGCCCCCACAGACCACCCCACGTAGTATGATGTCACAAAGTTCCCACCACACACAGTATGATGGCCCTACAGACCACCCCACGTAGTATGATGTCACAAAGTTCCCCCACACACAGTATGATGGCCCCCACAGACCACCACACATAGTATGATGTCACAAAGTTCCCCCACACACAGTATTATGGCCCCCACAGACCACCCCACATAGTATGATGGCACAAAGTTCACCCCATACACAGTATGATGGCCCCACAGACCACCCCACAGAGTATGATGTCACAAAGTTCCCGCACACACAGTATGATGGCCCCACAGACCACCCCACGTAGTATGATGTCACAAAGTTCCCCACACACACAGTATGATGGCCCCCACAGACCACCCCATATAGTATGATGTCACACAGTTCCCATACACACAGTATGATGGCCTCCACAGACCACATCACACATTATGATGGCACCCACACAGTATGATTGTCCCTATAGCCACCCAGGCAGTATAATGCCCCCACAAGTACTGTATAGTGAGTGGACTGATGAGAAGCAGACACACACTCTGGTGGTACAGGGAGCCAATGGCTCCATGTTCCGCCATTGTATTTAACTGTATCCACATCCTCAGCCGAGCGATCCTGTGCTCTGTTTAAGAAAGCTGCCGACTGACACGTCGTCTGGAGGATTATCTCAGGGAGAACAATGTGACTGGCAGTCTGAAATCACAAATACCTGATCGACATCTCTCCCGACCATCATTTGGCCGGTGTCCCATAGACAGTCAGCTGAACCTGTCGATATCGGCAGGTTCGGCCTACATAAGTCTAATGTGTATGGCCAGCTTTAGTATCTATGGTTTGTGACTGGATAGCTAAATATCAGTAGTGTACAGCATGGTGTGTGTGCAGTAACAATGAAAGGGATGTACATGGAGGGTCAGCAGTTCACGGCCAAAAGCTACAAACAGCGGAACAGGGGAGCTGGATGTTGTTAGGAAAAGTCTGACACATAACCTGACCTACATTCACGAACCTCTGGCACCAACTGCGTCCAATTTTAACATTAAGAGAAACACAGGAAGCTTTCACCATGTGAATTGTTTGCTGTGGGATACATTTTTTGAAGCAAGATGTGTGTGAAGCTCTCCTGACCTGAAATTCCAAAATCCATGACACTTGCCTTAAATGTGCAGGTTTTTTTTTTATCATATTTTTCTCTTTGAATATTAATTTTCAGTCAATTTAGGAAAAAAAATGACTAAAAAATATAGTACATAGGAAACGGTTTATAATGGAACCACAGGAACACTTGTATAGTAAACTCATACACCTCATAAAGCTATCCATAATGAGATAGTAGCCAATACATAGAACTGCAAGGGAACACTAAATAGTTTTTACCTAAACTGAGAATAGTTAATAAATAATTACTATGAGTCAAAGACCCCAATAGTCACCTGAATGGTGGTCCTGAAGTGCCCTGTGTGAATGGAGCACACATGCGTGACCACCAAGCCATTGACAGAAAGACAGCCGCTCTGTCAGTTCCCCAGACCATGGGAACAGTAGAGGGGTCCCAGAATTTGGAGAATCCCTCATGCTTAATCTATAGGATTCCGCATGACTATAGGGGTTCTTCTGTGGTTTCGCTTTAAAACAGCACTCCTCCTACTCCTCATGAATGTCTTTATCCTCTTAATATATTATAATCACCATATTATATAGCACTGTGTACTTACAATTGCTCATTTTGCCTTTCTACCCAGTTAAAAGGAATCTGTCACCCCATTTTTGGACTATGAGATGCAGCCACCGCCATCAGGCGCTTATCTACAGCATTCTGTAATGCTGTAGATAAGCCCCCGATGTCACCTGAAAGAGAAGAAAAACGAGTTAGATTATACTCACCCAGAGGCGGTCCGCTGTCCGGTCTGGTCCGATGGGCATCGCGGTCCGGTTCAGCACCTCCCATCTTCTAGCGAAGCCCTCCTCTTCTTAGCTTCCCGTCGCGACTCCGGCACAGGCGCACTGATCTGCCCTGGTGAGTCACTGTACCAAGCGTGGGCTGATGAGTGCTAGTCAGCAAAGGGAACCGCGCCTTAGTGTCCTGTAGCCGGCCCACACTTCTCCGTACGAGCGCTGCTCGATGTCTATACGGGCGCATGGCGCTCGTCACCGTCACTGTCCCGCTGGAGCATGCAGGTAAGTCTGGTCCGGCATATCTCGGCGCTGCCGCACTGGATCCGTAGTGCGTTGCACACCCTGCTGCACTCTCCCAGACAGCGGGCAACTAACTCTTCATTTGCGCGCTTTTTCCTCAGCGCCCGGCTTAGCCACACCCCCCGCTCTCTGGGTCATGGGGCCTGTCCGTTCCCCTATACATTCCCCCGGGCAACATGGAACGCAGCCTCAGCAGTTCCGGACCCGGCACGATGCAGGCACCTGCCGTCCGGCCTTCCTCCTTACACATGTATATCAAGATAGTATGACAAAATAGAAAGGCATGCCAAAACAAAAAAAAATCATGACATATATCATAGTCTAATTGACAGACTAAACTTAGCCTAGACAGTCTAAAAATGTGCCAAATATATCACTAAAGCTTATGCTGGATCATAAATTTTGCTAGTTTTTAGACACTTTAGGACAATTCTTGGTTTGGGTAGTTTATGCCAATAATTTGCCACATTTTGCCATACATTTTCATCTTAAGCCATGCCACTTTTCAAAAAATTAAAACCAATTTGCCACTAAAACATTCCCACTTGTGGAGCAAGGCGCAAAAAGTAAGACACATAATAAACGTGGCGAAAGTTACAACAAAGCATGTCAGTTATAGTACTTTAAAAGTTAATTTTTACTAAAAAAGGAAAACAATTCTCCTTCACAATCACTGTATGAAATGTTGAGGGAGCAGTCTAGTGATTTACGATATTTTTTATTTATCCTATCACTAATAGTTTTCTCTCTGTATATAATATCCTGTATATACTGTACTTCAGGTAGCATTAATTTATTTTGTTGCTTCTTGCCATCTTGAAATTCTTAGATTCCTTCTCAGCTAGCTCAGGTGATCTCATGGTGCCCACTGGAAATTACTTACACTTTTGTTTTCTGAATTGGGTCACCACGAAAACTGCTTGTATGAAGTATTCCACAAAACAAAAAATTCACATCGCAGTTACTGATGATGACTACACAGCTCCTGTCACAGAATTCAAATGCAGATGATCACAGTTCAGCCTACTTATAATATTTTAGCTTATTTAGGATAATACAATGGGGAGGATAGTCACAGTATTAGCACTACAGGCAAAGATGGTCCTGGCGCTAGCTGGTCATGTGATGTTGTACTGATGCATCATGGGACTGATAGCAAAACACAGGAATAAAATGCAGGTGAGTCGGAGAGGTGATCATAGTGGAACAGGCTGCCACAAGAGGGGGTGAGTTCCTCATGAAATTAAAAAGCTGATAGAATCTCTGGATGATTAGAGATCTGCTTTGAGCAGGGTGACCAAAGGCAGAGGTCTTCCACTCTACCATTATGATTTGATCTATGAGGATCATAGAGAACAGAGGACACAATGACAAAATTTTTACGCATCATTTTTTCTATTCACCTACGCTTTTTATGTGGTTTTAGGTGGAGTCACCATTCATGGGATCATGACAGTCATACACCTGTGCTATGACAGCCGTGACCAAAACTTACAATCGCAGCTGAACGGGATTTAGAAGAATAGACCAGCTGTATACCCCTGTATCCACAATGAACACTGACGTGGACAGAATATAATAAGCTGGATATATATTAATCCAGAAGGTCTACTGTTATCTCCAGACTGTGAATAACTCGCCATTCCCACACTTTACAAATACATGCCACTAATTATTGTATAGCTTTTAATGAAGCTCACGCAGACTTCTAAGAGATGGACATCACTAGTAAACCAGTCGGCGCTAACCCTGACCGATATACCACCTCTCATGTGAGTTTTCACCGTCGCATAATAAACGCATTTATCCTCAATCAGTATGTTTATAGTACCTAAATGCCCAAAATACGTACAAACTTTGGTTCTGAGATTTGGTTCTGAATTTCTTGATCTGGAGGACCTGTCCTGTCCTGCATTACATACACCAGTGTTCCCAGCTCCAGTCCACAAGAGCTACCAATAGATCATGTTTTCAGGACATAATTCCATCAACTGGGCGATAAGAATAAGGAAATCCTGAAAACATGATCTGTTGATGGGCCGTGAGGACTGGAGTTGGGGATCATGGACATGCACAATCCATTGATTTGAACAGATGTTGTGTCATGCTTAATTTCTCCTTTGGAGGCGCTGCAGGGAAACTGAATGCTTCCCTACAAATAACAACTGATTGCTGGGAGTGCCAACAGGAAGATCCCTTGTAAATAGCTGCTTATCAAAGAAGGGATTGTGGAAAGTGAAAAACTCCTTAAAAAGTGTGGTCCAATTTTTTTCACGGACCCATTTCCAAAGGTCGATTTTTATCTCAAACTTGGACCAAAATTAGACATGTCTCCAATTTTTTCCATGGATTACTCGGTCAGAGGTAAAAAAAAATTGGACATGTGCACAGCCCCATAGATGATCACAGGTACAAGTGCTATGTTTAAAAACCCCAGGTAGCAATTGTACACGAAAATCGGACGTGTGAACGAGCCCTTACAATGAGAGTCTGTTCTTTTACATGAAACTTCCAGGCAATAAAAATGCAATAACACTGGTATGATTTACAGTCTGGTTACATGTATTATCCCACAATCCTTCTTCAATTATGGACTCGAAATTGAAAGGTCACATTTAATTTAGGCTGCTTTCAGAGCAGAGACTTAGTAGAGAGTCATTCTGTGATCAGATTACCCAATTTTTTCTTCCATAGAGAGGAGAAAATATCTATGTTGGCTTAGTTACTAAGTAAATATCTGTTCATTTATTTGACATCATCGGACTTCCTCTGGGTGCTCACCAAATAGATGACTCTCCGGGAGTTACAGAAAGTTCAAATACCTGCACGTGCGTCCGACACACAGGGAAGTAACATGGCAAGGTGCAGGCGGCAGCGATCTGCATGTCTGCGGTTTCCAGAAGAACTGCTCTAGAACAGATTCTACAATGCATAGTGAACGCGCAGAGCCAGCTAAGGAACTTAAAGGGGTTGATCGGGACTTTTACATTGATGGCCTATTCTTAGGATGGCTCATCAATACCTGATCAGTGAGGGTGCGAGTCGACACCCGGAATCCCCACCGATCAGCTGATCCCAGCGGACGGACCTCTGCAGATTCGCAACTAAACACATCTAGCCGGCACCCACAACAGGGTGCCAGGGGCTGCACCCTTACCGATCAGATAGTGATGAGCTAGCCTAAGGATAGGCCATCAGTGTAAAAGTCCCAGACAACCCCTTTAAGAATTACATGGTGAACAATGCTTTATAGATGCTCTGTATTATGGGTTATTAAGGCTTCAAATACCTATTAAAAAGGTATTTTATAATGAGTTTTATTAATCAGACAACCCCTTTAACAAGTTAAGAACTGGGAGATTTTAGTTTTAGTGCTTTCATTTTTTTTCTCCCCTTCTTCCAAGAGCGATAAATCCTTTTTTATGTGTTGATATAGCAATAGGAGGACTTGTTTATTTGCATGACAAGTTGTAGTTTTGAATGATACCATTGATTTATTTGGTAGTACTACACAGCAATTGTTGGGATCAAGGTTACCTCCAATCCCAGCTTGTGAACCCTTAGATGCTGCAGTCAATAACAACCGCAGTATACAAGGTGTTAAAATTCTTAGTATTATTTTAATAGTTCACCATAAAATACATATATCTTTAGTACACGCACCAGTGTAACAAAAAGTAAAATGAAGACAAATTATTATTTACACAGCAAGGCACCTTGGGTAAGAAAAAAAATGGAGGATTTTATGTTTTTACCATCCCCTTGAAAAAAAAAAGGTCCAATCACCAGTCACTTGATCCTGCAGCCAATCACTGGCTTCAGGGATCAGTTGACTAGTGGTTGAGACCTTATCACTTCTGGTCCTTTCAGAAACCATCTGAACATCAGTGCTGGAGCAGTGAGGACACTTTGAGATGTGACAAAGTCACTGGTAAAGTGCCGGAGGGGAGATATGTTTCATTACGCCGAATGTGTCAGTGATATAAAACCCAGAGTTTTTCCTCCAGCACATTAAGAGTTGTGAGGATGAAGCCAAGTTGCATAATGGGCTGGCTTTTTTGTGGACATCCATAGAGTGGGTGGGAGGATGTCCACCTTATCTCCACCTGCAGAGCCGTCACCACCGTGTGCTGACAGGGACCTGTGTGATGTCACAGTCATGTGATCAGTCACATTATGGAGGAGTCACATGGTCTGGGGCTTAATTAGCTGGCTTCCGAAGGTAGCAGTGTTCAGTGTGCCTGGAGAAGAAGCACCCCAGGAAAGTGTTTGTACCCATGTGGTTTGTTAAAGAACCCCAACCGTGGACATTGCTGATTCCTGATAGGAGAAGGACTGTGTTTTGATATTTTGCCCAGAGGGCCGTGTTTATTTATCCCCAGCTTGGTTTATGTTGCCTTTAATAAACCAAACACGTTCTTCAAGAGACATTTCCGTTTCTACCTCTGTGTCCAGCCAAGTGAGACGCTCTACCACAAAGACCAAAAGAGGCCTGGTAGTTAAGGGGGCAAATATATTTGCAAGAGATTTAAAGCCTTTCTTACAATACAAGATACATTGCTTGAGTTGGATAACTGGCCTTAGAATTAATTCCAATAGTCATATTCCTCTAGGATTAGATGAGGATGATGGCCAATTTCTTCATGGGGTTTGGTTTTTGTGAAACTAGAAGACATGAGTGAATCAATTCCAGGGTCCTGCGGTCTTCTACCTTCTGGCATCCTCGATGCCCCTTATGATTAGCCAGCCAACGTTTTCTGTACGTCAAAGAAACAATGGTGTTGCGCAGGGTCTACTAATAAGAGGGGCTGAGGTTTCGACAGGTTGGAGGTAGTCTACAGGGCTCCCATTTGGCAGCTATGGAGTATTGACCAGGCTGTTGGACCAGAATATTGTGAATTCATTCTCTCATCCTTAATAATTAGCTATACTAGGATATAAATATGGCACATTTTCATCTTTTTGTAAAATATTTCACAGCACAACATGCTAATCTCGGCTTTACTAATCACAAAATACTCATCAATCCATTAGAAAAGAAATACAGAAATCGCGGCAGTGATACTTTCCTGAAATTTAGGCAGCCATAGAAATAATTAGCATCCTGCAGCCCGGCTAATGCTAAACATGAGATCAAGCTGCTGGAAAATCGCGAGGCTCGCCCAGTGAAAGGAAACGCATCAAGTCATGAGCATTCTTCATAATACCTATGATTAAGTCTTTTAGGGGCCCAATTATCTGCTCTGTGACAGGCCGGGCTGGGAAGATGGCAAGCTGCATCAGTCATTCTGCAAAAGATGAATTCTGGAAAGTGTCCAAATTACTAAAAAAAAACAAATTTAGAAAAAGACATTCATGCAGTTAACACATGATGTGAGTTAAGGCTGGGTACTGTCATCTCTCTCTGGAGGATCTCTGAAAACTGGATTTTTTTATCAGTGACTCCCCACAATCATGAAACAGACATGAAGGCAGATATCGTCAGTCATGCAAAAATATTATTTTACTGAAGTCATTGGGAAAGAATTCATACACAAAAGCTGCAGGCGATAATCTTCAGGCCAAAAGTGGATCTTTCTAGTAAATGGATCTATGAGAGTGGTATACGGCCGGTCAGATAAGAGCACATCCTGTAAAAATCTCTGCATGTTAAGCAACTAAGGTCGGATTGGGCAAATCACAGCATGCTGCGAGTGGCCAAGTATATCGGATGAGACTCGGCAATGCAAGTCAATGGGTGCGAGAAAGAAATCGCACAGCACATGGACTATGCGTGTGGCGTGTGATTTTTACGCACCCATCTCGTAGGAAATCTGATATTTCATCAGCCGAGTACAGTAAATTTACAGCCTGAACCATCAGAATAGAACAGATAAATAGATAGACTAAAGGAAAAAAAATGACGTGTGGTTCCCCTAATTTTTATTAACCAGCTGATGTAAAGCAGACAGCTGAGAGCTGATCTTAACTTGGGAAGGGTGTTATAAACATGGAGCTTCCCAGGTTATTAATATCAGCTAACAGATGTCAACTTAGCGTTTACTGGTTATTAACAAGGGGTGACCCCCCCAAAAAAAAAAATTACATGGGGTCCAACTTAATATTAGTAACCAGCAAAAGCTAGGGAGACAGCAGCAGGCTGAAAATTAATAACCTATGAAGGAGCCATGGATATTTCACCGCCTCCCAAACTAAGAACATCAGCCTTCAGCCACCCCAGAAATGGTGCATCCATTAGATGTGCCAATTCTGGAACTTAAGTCTCCACTCTTCTCACTTGTCGTGGTGCGGTGGCAAGTGGGGTGATGGTATTGGGGTTGATGTCAGCTTTGTAATGTCAGCTGACATCAAGCCCAGGGGCTGGTAATGGAGAGGCAGCTATAAGAGAACCCCATTACTAACCTCATAGTCAAATGTAATAAAGACAAACACAGAGTAAAGTCCTTTATTTGAAATAAAAACTCCCTCACTCTTTTACCCATTTATTACCATTTTTTAACCCATTATTAACATCAAAATAAAAAACAAAGTAATGCTCACCTGTCCGCAGATAATCCATATGTGATGCTGTCCCACAAAGAACTCCAGCTCTGCTACATCCGATGGTTTTGCTGAGGCATGATGCGACTGCTCAGAAAGCCAGTCGGAACACACTGAGACAACAGTGTGAGAAGTCCCGGCTATGGGGTGCATGGGCCAAAGTGGATGTGAGTTTCCCGTTTGTGTATGTGTCAGGTGAGGGGGAAGGGTAACTGTGTAGATTTCTGGGTATAAAGCATAGGGTCCCCACATCCAGTGTATAGTGGTGGCCATATGTTGTGCCCAGCTATGTGGTGCGTGGTTTGGGCTGTATGTGGGTCTTCAGCTGTTGTGTATGGTATATGTGTTGGGATTAGTGGACAATAAGCTATAATGAAATCTGGATATACAGTACAGACCAAAAGTTTGGACACACCTTCTCATTTAAAGATTTTTCTGTTTATCATGACTATGAAAATTGTACATTCGCACTGAAGGCATCAAAACTATGAATTAACACAAGTGGAATTATATACTTAACAAAAAAGTGTGTAACAACTGAAATTATGTCTTATATTCTAGGTTCTTCAAAGTAGCCACCTTTTGCTTTGATGACTGCTTGCACACTCTTGGCATTCTCTTGATGAGCTTCAAGAGGTAGTCACCGGAAATGGTTTTCACTTCACAGGTGTGCCCTGTCAGGTTTAATAAGTGGGATTTCTTGCCTTATAAATGGGGCTAGGACCATCAGTTCTGTTGTGCAGAAGTCTGGTGGATACACAGCTGATAGTCCTACTGAATAGACTTAGAATTTGTATTATGGCAAGAAAAAAGCAGCTAAGTAAAGAAAAAAGAGTGGCCATCATTACTTTAAGAAATGAAGGTCAGTCAGTCCAAAAAATTGGGAAAACTTTGAAAGTGACCCCAAGTTAAGTTGCAAAAACCATCAAGCGCTACAAAGAAACTGGCTCACATGAGGACCGCCCCAGGAAAGGAAGACCAAGAGTCACCTCTGCTTCTGAGGATAAGTTTATCCGAGTCACCAGCCTCAGAAATCGCAGGTTTACAGAAGCTCAGATTAGAGACCAGGTCAATGACACACAGAGTTCTAGCAGCAGACACATCTCTACAACAACTGTTAAGAGGAGACTTTGTGCAGCAGGCCTTCATGGTAAAATAGCTGCTAGGAAACCACTGCTAAGGACAGGCAACAAGCAGAAAGACTTGTTTGGGCTAAAGAACACAAGGAATGGACATTAGACCAGTGGAAATCTGTGCTTTGGTCTGACGAGTCCAAATTTGAGATCTTTGATTCCAACCACTGTGTCTTTGTGCGACGCAGAAAAGGTGAACGGATGGACTCTACATGCCTGGTTCCCACCGTGAAGCATGGAGGAGGAGGTGTGATGGTGTGGGGGTGCTTTGCTGGTGACACGGTTTGGGATTTATTCAAAATTGAAGGCATACTGAACCAGCATGGCTACCACAGCATCTTGCAGCAGCATGCTATTCCATCCGGTTTGCGCTTAGTTGGACTATCATTTATTTTTCAACAGGACAATGACCCCAATAACACCCCTCCAGGCTGTGTAAGGGCTATTTGACCAAGAGCGAGAGTGATGGGGTGCTAAGTCAGATGACTGCATTTGGAATCTGAATCATTGGTTTAATGAATCGGGGTCATAGTGTCTTCTTGTTCACATCTCTCCCCCAATACAATACAGTTACCCAAAATAACCAAGTGTAGTAGACAAGAACTAAAGACAGATAATTCCTAGAGTTGACAATATAAGTGTCAGCTGTGGTGTAATATGGGGCAGCAGGGAATTTCTGTGATGGAACCATTTGGGAGAAAGTAGCACTGAAGACATAGTTTTACCTCGCATTTACCCTTTCACTTTATGGCTGTGTGAAGAACAAAAAAAACACATTTCTAGCTGATAAACAGAAAAGAAAACACCAACCAATAAAATAATGGCCAATTTTCACATTTCTGCTTTAGATTTTCCTTCCCTCTTCTAAAAGCCATAACTTTATTATTTTTCTCTAAAATATAGTGATGTTAAAGGTTGTTTTTTTTTCTTTGCACGACAAGATGTAGTTTTGAATTACACAGATTTACTTTACCATGCAATGTACAAGAGAATAGGGTACAAAAATCCAAGAGAGGTGAAATAGTAAAAAAAAACACGATTCCACTATTATTTTCTGGGTTTTGTTTTTTTTTAAAGTGTGCCATAAAAGCACAGTATAGTGCACTAAAAATATATAATGTGATAAAAATGACCCGATATTGTGATTCTTCAAGTCAGTACGATTGTGATTATAACCAACCAACTTGTATAGTTTTCATTTTTGTGTGTAGTGAAAAAAAACTTCTAGTTGAGTCTTCTCTTTGAGTCTAATGGTGAAGCATGGCATCTTGGCAAAGGAAAAACTGGGAACATTGGCTTGCATACATTTTTGTGGTGTATTTGAAATTCTTTTCGAGAGGTAAGGGTTATTGGCAATGATAGGTGTAGTCAGGGTCAGACTAGTCCACCAGATTACAAGAAGATTTTTCAGTAGGCTGAAGCACTCATGAAAACATGTGCCCAATAGTTTAGTATATGATTTACACATTTGGGTACTTTGGAGCCAACAACTTGACATTAGTTTTTGTCTGTTTTATAAATTGATTAATAAATAAAACTTTTTTGATGATATTGAGTTAAGGATTCAATTAAAAGCTCATGTGCTCAGGTTCTGCATGGTGGGACTCTCAGAATAATATCTATTGGTGGACACAGTTGACTCCAGTTCTTAAATGGGTAAGTGCCCAAAATATCTATTCAGCCCCGATGGTATGAAGTGTTCTCAGTATGGATATTGTAATGTGCAGTCACATATTTTTCTTCCTTACATGTCACTTTCATTTTTTGTGAAATGTCTATTTTTATCTCTATAGAATCACTTACGGTATATGTCAAAATGAAATATTTCCAGAATTTCTAGGTCATCAATATTTTGTGCTGGCAGCAAGTACACCCTTGCTTGGATGGTAGTAGGTAGGAAATAGATATTTATCAATGCTTTTATCAAATGCTAGCCTTTGTAACTACATTTAAAAGATATGACTGTGATGAACGGGCACCCAGTCCGCCACACGGTAGCCCGGGGGTCACGGCTTGTGATCCCACCGCTGCCACCACATGTGATGGAACGTGCACACACACGACGGCTGCTGCCGTCCGACCCAGTAAACTGCAGGGATTTATAACTATCCCACTTCCACTTAGGAACTTGCAGCTCTCTGGCGCCCCCCCTTACCCTCAGGTCAGTCAGGGAACTGCACCTAGGATAATTAGTCGCCAGACGGGTCACTTGGATGTGTGCTGGCTATTGGGCACGCTGCAGTGAGGGAATTATGATTACTCCTGGCTGCAGCCAGGCAGTACCCTTATAAACCCCGCTCCGTCACTGCCAGCGTCCCCCAAACTACTTTACAACCCCTTCCTTTTAGCTGCCACCAGCTACGGCTTTTGATGAACAATTTATCAAGAGGGTCCGTAGCAACCCCAAAACAGTAGCGTAGTGCATCAGGCACGTGCAAATTCGTTTATAGAGCAGGAGAAACAAACTAATAAATTTATAGGTTTATTCCTTAAAAAAAATCAGGCAGTGCTTATATCATATAAAAAGATGTAACAAACTGAGACAATATAGTTATGTACAGATCAGTTATAAAATAAAATGGGATTAAGAATGAAAGATAACTCACATGATAGTTAGATCATATACAGGCAAGCCAGGCTGGGGGAAGGAGCCACACGTCATAGTTCATTGGGAGATCTCTTACTCAGCACATCCCAGCAGAAAGACTCCCACTAAGGAACTTCACTGTAAGACTTATGCATGTTAGCTTCTGACCTCACAAAAAGGGCTGGTCCTCTAGCCACCTCCCCTGGCTGCAAGCTATGGTTTGAGCTCTGCGATATCATAAGGTTCATAACTCGTCCTGTGAACCTATCAGAATAACGGCAGACCTATCAATGATCTCACTCTAGAATGACGGTTCCAATGAGCCCACACTTGGGTGGGCTAGTTCATGGGGCACCCGAGAATTCCATTTCTCGGGTTCTGTTGGAGTTACAGGTTTACCAGTACCACGGGAACGATGCCCGTCGGCGCATGGTTCAACACAGTAACTTTCGTGTTTCTAGCGAATGCTCCCACCGTGTTATTAACCAAAAAAGAATGAATACTCCAACATGGCTGCTATAGGAAGAAAGCACGTGTTCGGACAATGCAGGACCCCTGCGGTGAAGCGGGAAAACTTCCAGCACTGGCAGCTCACATTACACTGCCTGAGTGCAGGCTGACAGGGGGGGAAGGGAGAAGTATGAGAGCTGCAGAGAGAAGGAGGGCTTTCAGCAGTACAAAAAAATAAAAGAGATGAGGACAGAAATTCCAGCACAGCACTCATCACAATGACTTTCACTACTTTAGCTGAAAACTTTTTTAGAATGCTAAAATGTAACTGAGAAGGGTGAAACACCATCTTGCCACCTGCAGATTGACTTAACCTTCTTAAAGAGGTTGTCCACTACTTGAAAAGTGATGGCCTTTCCTTAGGCTAGGTTATCAATGTCTGATCGGTCGGGGTGCGACACCCAGAATCCCCCCACCTATCAGCTGTTCACGGTGGCAGCGGTGGTGGCCAGAACTGCTCAGTTATTGAGCTGCACAGTTCCATCCATGGAATAGTGTCTGCGTCCGGGTACTGCTCATCCACCCTGAATCACCAGCAGATTGGTGGGGGGTTGCCCCACCGATCAGACATTGATGTCCTCTCCTAAGAGTAGGCAATCAATGTTATAGTAGTGGACAACCCCTTTAAGACTTGGAGCCCTTTTCACCATTTGTCATTTATTGAAGTCACTTTTCTTTTTTTTTTTGCCCTGTGGTATTTGCTGACTTTTTTTTAGACAAATTCTTCAAAATGGCTCATGTAGTTCTGAATTCATCACATCAAAAATGCTTTTTATTTTATAACTGTCTTTTGCAATCAAAATTTGCAAATGCTTTGAAAAGTTGCAAAAAGGTGCCAAATTGAAAATTCCTCCAGAACTCTTCTCCAGGCAGGGATTGGAGTGCTATGTGCAAAAAAATGCCACATTTGATAAAAGTTGCATTTCATAAATCTATGTAAAACCGATCTGAAGACTGAAGACTGTCAGGTCATTTTTTGCTTTATAATGATAGCCATAAAACAGAAACCTCAAAAATAATTGCCTTTTTACACCATTTTACAATATTTGACATTTTTTTGTTCCCGTTTTTCAGTACCGTACATTACATGGTAAAGTGAATGGTGTCACATAAAACTACAACTTGTTCTGCCAAAAACATGACCTCTAGTGGTTATGTTGATAGAAAAATACAAAAATTATGGCTTTTGGAAGAAGAAAAGAAGGAAAGTAAAAAAAATATCAAAGCGCAAAAAAAAGAAAATACCTTCGTCATTAAGAGGTTGAAGCAAAACTTGACCTTACTACTAAGTAATAACCCCTAGAAATATTGCATAAATGTACGACTGTTTGAAAACCTCGGCGTGGGAAAGTCCTATCCTGGTAAGTGAATGTAGGTTCTACAGTAAAGATCATATCTGCCAATTCCAGAAAAAGAGGAATCCTCCAGGTCTACATCAGAAGTTAGCAATTGTCCTATACCACCTAGACCTCCTAGAAACCTTGTAGAAAAAAATGACTGCTAGATTTTCCGTGCTTGACGCATAGATGTAGCCTCTCACGTACGTTTTTGAGGGGTATACAAAGGAACACTAAGGGAACATGCCCTCAGAGAGTGCCACTGGTGAAAACTTTGTGCTCCACGCCATGTTTTTTCTTATCCCCATTTCCAACAGTTATGATTAAGCTATACAATCAGTAAAACTGATGTAATCATTACAGGATGAAGTCATTTTCTAGTATTAAGTACTTTCTTGATTTTCTTTCATATGCTTTCATAAGGGTAACTATCCACTAAAGTGTTCAGTATATATGTAGACCTATGCAGAGTTACAAATTACTTACCGTAATCACAGTCCCGCATGCTCCTTCATCACGAGCCATACTTATGTACAAAATGCCGTTAATATTTGGAAATCCTCGACACCTATTGTCTATCAGGTGGATGTTGTCTACGTCCACCTTCATAGCTTGAAGCTCACTGACAAGTAGCGTTACTTTTATTTCTGAGATCCCACATTGAATTTTTGGGCAAAAACCTATCATAGAGAAATCAAAGTAATAAATGTCTTTACTATTCTTTTCAAATTTTGAAGTAGATAAATTAAATCCTGAGCCCTGTAGAAAACTGGAAAATCCCTCATGGCAATAACATTATGAGTATGTGCACATGACATCTTATTAAGGTGGGCGAACTGGCAGGGTTTTTCAAGAAGAAGATGCTTCAGGAAACGCTGATGTGTTCTTTTTCCTAAATTGTCTTCTTTAGTGTTTTGTTGTTGTTTTAGTATTTTTGCGGAGCCTTTTTATTGGCACTGTCCAGTCTTTTTCTTTATGCCATTCAATAATTAACTAACCGCTAGCAGTTTTGTAAGAAAAAACAAGACCAAAATGCTTAAATAGCATTCTGTGCCCGGTCGGGGCATGTGTCCGAAATCCCCCGGCAAAACGGGATCTGAATGCATGCGCCGATGGGGCCAATAGACTGCAATGATGACGGCAGAGCAAATGTGTGCTGGGCCATGCTCTTTTTTCGGGAGTGTACGTTTTATGTTTCGGTAGCTGAGGAGGACTAGAACAACAGCAGGGCAGCCGAATACCTGAGATGTTGGTAACTTATGGGTTGCAGATTCCTAAACTAACGACACAACTAGAGGTAGCCGTGGAGTGTTCCTACGTTGATCCTAGACGCCTCGTCACAGACTGAGAGATAACTACACCTAAAGGCAGAAAGATGAAAGCCATCTGCCCCGGAGCAGATCCCCAAAGAAAATAGGAAGCCCCCAAACATATAATGGCGGTTAGACAGGATGAAAATACAAACATAGGCAGAAAATAGACTGAGCAAACGCTGGGGCCACAAGCTGACTAAATAGGATAGGACAGGAGAGATTACTTTCTGCAACCCAGAAAACACTACAAAAATCCAACAATTCTGATTACAAAAATACTGAGATCACACGATCTCGCCACCCACTAAATCAGATCTCAGTGTGAACAAAACCAAGCCGCAGCCGCTGAAAAAGCAGGAAAAAGCAAATGAGCAAATAACAGTGGCTGCAGAAAAACTGTGAGGAGCTCAGGCCCCAGGAGGGGACCTGGCTGACCTCCACAAAAGTGCAGAAAACAATGCAAAAGCAAGCACAAAAAGAAAAGCAAAAAATATCTTATCTGAAAGCAGGAGATGCAGTCAATACTCCAGCAAACTTCCAAATGAACCAGGAACCACAATTGAGACAAGAACAATTGATCACCAGCAACCATCATGGGAGGGAACCTCCCTTATATCAGACCAGTCAGTGAACCCAGATTGCCACTCCTCGCTGAAAGGTTCAGTACTGTCTGTAACCACCAGAGGGAGCCTCTGCTCAGAAACCATCTCTAACACATTCATAACATGTACGTCTACAGGAAGCAGACACTCAGACGCAGTCGACGATGTCTGAGTGTCCGCCTCCTATAGGTGTACACTCCGAATAAAAAGTGCAAGGCAAAGCTCATGTTCGCTCTGCCGTCACCAGTACAATCTATTGTCCCCATCGGCACATGCGTCCGGACCCCGTTTTGCGGTGGATTTTGGATGTATGCCCTGACCGGTACACAGAGCGCAATGTGAAAACACCCTATGGGATGCAGAAGATTCACTGATGTACCATTTGTTAAACTCTGAAAGCTTGAAAGCAACATGATGGCTCCAATAAAATATTAATTTCCTGTGTTACACAGTTTGCGTAGGCTCCCTACATTGCGCCAAAAGTAACTTACCTGCTCGATCACACTGTGCATTAGTAGACAGCAGTATCTCATTGGTTCTCACTATAGAAACAAGAATTTAGATCTTATAAATAGAAATAAAACAAAAACTTGGAAAAAAATGAAATTTAAACTGTAATTAGAGATTAGAGAACTACTATTACTAAAAAAAAACATAAAAATACAGCAGCATAGTAATACCAGCATGTGTTTTAAGATAAAACTGTAGGTAACATACATGAATGGCACACTGATGGCTCACCCATAGAACACTGATCCAAAACTCTGATGACACCGGTACGTTTTTTCCGGTACCGATATTATACGAAAGTGTAAAGAGGCCTAAGGCTGGAGTTACCAGGCAACTTCAGCTCCGAAGTAGGTTTCCTGGCCAAATATCTCTCTGTGCAGCCGCAACATCTCAGTGTAATGAAGGTCAATTGTCTCTACCCACAGGGTAAAGCTGTTAGAACCCTCTTGTTAGATTTTGTTTCTGTTTGCTGGTCACATGACCTTTTTTCCCTATTTAGTCTGGCTCCGCCCTTCTGGCTTTGCTGGACTTCATTGTATTATCTACTCTTAAGCTAGCCGGGTGCTTAGGTGCCTTACTCTGTCAGTTTTGCTTAATCTTAGGATCTCGTAGTAATTTGTTTTCTGTTTAATTTTCCCTGCTACAATTTCTGTTAGGAGGTGTCCACCTTTTCTCCCAGTCCCTAGATCTTGTAGGGATTCCTCCCTCGCAACTATAGGTCTTCGTTCAGACTAGCTGAGGACTTTAGTGGGTCTGGTCGCAGGATCAGGTTCCCGGTTACATCGTAGGGATCAAGCTCAGTTTTATTGTAGGGACAGAGTTCCCATCTTTCCTTAGTGCTTGTAGCAGTTCATAACAGTAAGTCCAGCCAAGAAATTAAAAAAAAAAAAAAAATCTCTAAGGAAAGATTTTCTGTTTTCATCATGGTGTCGGTTCGGGATTTGGCTGAACGCCTGCAGGGTCTCTCTCTGGAGGTGGCTGAAATCCAGCAACACGTGAGTAGTTGTTCTGGAGCACATTTCGTGGAGCCAAAGGTACGTTTGCCTGATTTATTTTTTGGTGAACAACAAGATTTTTTTTCTTTTAAAAATGCTTGCTGGTTGTATTTTCATTTGAGACCCAGATCCTCTGGTGATGAATCACAGCGCATTGGGTTTATAATGTCACTTTTGCGCAAAGAACCTCAGGACTGGGCCTTTTCTCTGCAGCCTAGTGATCCATGCTTTGGATCAGTGGATGTTTTTTTTTCTGCTTTGGGGTTGTTGTATGACGATCCAGATCGTGTTTCATCAGCTGAGACAGAGTTGAGACGTTTGAGACAGGGATCGGGTAATGTGGAAAAATATTGTACTCACTTCCGTAGGTAGTCCACTCAGGTGGGCTGGAATGATTCAGCTTTGAAAAGTTTATTTCTTGCAGGATTAATTGAAAGGGTTAAAGATTTGCTGATTGCTTATCCTATACCTGGTAACTTGCAAGAGGCTATGCAATTGGCCATACGGGTGGATAGGAGACTGCGTGCAAGGGTTAATGAGAGTAAGTCTGCTTTGTCAGCTCCAGGTTTGGAGAAGGAATGTACTGACATTGCAGAGCCGATGGAAATTGGAGCAATGGCACCTCCCTCTCGGGAAAAAGAACGCAGATTTGCTCAAGGTTTGTGTTTCTACTGTGGTAAATCTGAGCATTTCATTAAGAACTGTGCGCTTCGAATCAATAAAGAAAAAAAAAAATGAGGTCAGTGTCGCATTCATAGCTTGTTTAAACAATAAAGGTGTCTTTCTTTCTGCTACCACTGGTGTTGAGGAGGAATTAATGGAGTTTCGGGTATTTGTGGATTGTGGTTCAACTCTCAATGTGATTGATGGGAAATTTTTGGAAAAACTAAAATTAAAACCCAAACTTCTGTCTTCTCCTATTAATGTGGTGTCTGTGGATGGCTCTCCCTTGAAAAATGTTACTCACCATATCTGTGAATTTCCTCTTACTATTAATGGTGTTCATCAAGAGAATTTGGATTTGGTAGTTTTGAATAATTTGCCCTCACCTGTGATTTTGGGGTTACCCTGGTTAAAATTGCACAATCCGGTACTGGATTGGTCTACCAATGAAATTAAGTCCTGGAGTCCTAAGTGTTATGACAAGTGTTGTAACGGGCGTATTGCTGCTGTAGTTAAGGGGGAGTTACCTGTACCTATTCAGGATTTTTGGAAAGTTTTTTCTGATAAGGAATCGCAGGTATTGCCTCCTCATAGAGATTATGATTGTGCGATTGAATTTGTCCCTGGAGCAACTCTTCCTAAAAGTCGTTTATTTAATTTGACTATTCCTGAGAGAAAGGCTTTGGAGGAATACATACAGACAAGCTTGGCTGCCGGTCACATTAGGCCTTCCAAATCTCCTGTGGCGGTTGGATTTTTTTTGTTAAAAAAAAGGACGGCGGTTTACGGCCTTGTCTAGACTTTCGTGAGATTAATAAAATTACTGTACGCAATCCTTACCCACTGCCATTGATTCCTAATTTGTTTAATCAGTTAGTGGGGGCCAAGTGGTTCTCAAAAATTGATATTCGAAGGGCATACAATTTGTTGCGCATGAAGGAGGGGGATGAATGGAAGACTGCGTTTAACACTCCACTGGGTCATTTTGAGAATCTGGTCATGCCTTTTGGACTTTCAAGTGCTCCGGCATTTTTTCAGAATCTTATTAATGACATCCTTAGACCTTTGATCGGCAGAAGTGTGGTTGTGTATTTGGATGACATTTTGATTTATTCACCGGATTTGGAGTCTCATTGGAGGAGTGTGCGTGAAGTATTACAGTTACTGAGTGATAATTCACTTTTTGCCAAACTAGAAAAATGTGAGTTCGCTGTACAGAGACTTAGTTTTTTGGGCTATATTTTCTCCAGTGAAGGTTTTGAGATGGACCCTGTGAAAGTGCAAGCTGTGCAGGATTGGCCTAGACCTATTGGTGTGAAATCAATACAGAGATTTTTGGGGTTAGCCAATTATTATAGAAAATTCATAAAAATTTTTTCTGTGATTGCCAAACCTCTGACCGATCTCACCAGGAAAGGTGCTGATGCGGTTCAGTGGACTACTGAGGCCATTGAGGCTTTTGTGTTGCTAAAGGAGAGGTTCAGCTCTGCTCCCATCCTTACGCAGCCTGATGTGACTAAACCATTTTTGGTTGAGGTTGATGCTTCTTCTGTGGGGGTCGGCGCGGTGTTGTCTCAGGAAAAGACGGATGGAGTACATCCCTGTGCTTTTTTTTCAAAGAAATTTTCTGAGTCTGAACTAAATTATGATATCGGTAATCGGGAATTGTTGGCAATTAAACTCGCATTTGAACACTGGCGTCATTTTTTGGAGGGAGCGGAATTTCAAGTCTTCACCGATCATAAAAATCTGATCTACCTTGATGCTGCCAAACGCTTGAATGCCCGTCAGGCTAGGTGGGCACTGTTTTTCTCACGCTTTAATTTTACCGTTACTTACATCCCAGGTACTAAAAATGTTAAAGCTGATGCTTTGTCTCGCAGCTTTTCTCCTATGGTGGGTACTGAGGAGGAGGAAAACATTTTGCAAGAGGGGGTTGTTATTGCGGTTTTGGACTCCGTGTTGGAAGATGAGATTCTTAAAGCACAGGAGAATGCCCCATCTAACACGCCGCATGGGAGGTTGTTTGTGCCTGGTACCCTGAGGAGAGATTTGTTTGTTGAATGTCATGACTCTCGGTTGGCAGGTCATCCTGGAATCTCTGAGACCAAGAGACTTGTGGGTCGCAGCTTTTGGTGGCCTGGATGGCAGAAGGAAGTCATTAAGTGGGTGCGTCAATGCACTGTGTGTGCTAGATCTAAGTCTTCTCATACTCCTGCTGCAGGGTTGCTTTGCCCTCTGGAGGTCCCTAGTGCACCTTGGACACATTTGGCTATGGACTTTATTACTGACCTTCCCCCCTCTGAGGGTTTCACTGTCATCTGGGTGGTCGTGGACCGTTTTAGCAAGATGTGTCACTTGGTTCCTTTCATCAAACTGCCCTGCGCTAAGACTCTCGCTAAGGCCTTTGTCAAGGAAATAGTCAGACTACATGGTGTTCCTACTGACATTGTTTCCGATAGGGGACCTCAGTTTGTGGCTCGTTTTTGGCGCGCTTTTTGTGACAGGTTGGGAGTTCATTTGTCGTTTTCATCCGAATATCATCCTGAGTCTAATGGCCAGACAGAAAGGAAAAACCAGGATGTTGAGCAGTTCTTGCGTTGTTTTGTGACTGATAATCAAGAGGGGTGGTCTGAGTTTTTGCCACTTGCTGAGTTTGCTCTTAACAATCATACATCCGCTTCTGCTGGTTGTTTGCCTTTTTTTTGTTGTACTGGGAGACATCCGTCTTTTGGGTCATTTTCCAAATTGGGATCGGCTGTACCTGAAGAGGAGAATTTTTCTGGTGTGTTGGAGAGAGTTTGGACTGATGTGCGTGGTAATCTTCAGGAGGCTAACAAAAGATCCAAAGTGTATTTTGATAGAAAACGACAAGAGGTTTTGTTTGCTATTGGTGACATGGTTTGGTTGTCCTCTAAGAATCTGCGCTTGAGGATTCCGTCTAAGAAATTGGGTCCCAAGTTTGTAGGGCCCTTCAAGGTGCTTCAGGTTATTAACCAATCTGCTGTTAAGTTGGAGCTTCCCACCTCCTGGAAGATTAATCCGGTGTTTCATGTTTCTCTCTTGAAAAAAGCTGAGGTCTCAGATGGAGACGTCTCGGCCACTGTTCCCCTGGTGATGGAGGACGGGCAATATGAGATTTTCCGCATCCTAAATTCTAGACGGTATAGAGGGGGTTTGCAGTACCTCGTCGCTTGGAAGGGTTATGGACCCGAGGATAACTCATGGGTGAGGGCGGATGATGTTTCTGCGTCTAGACTTGTCAGAGCGTTTCACAAGAGGTTTCCGGATAAGCCTAAGTCCTAGGGGATCCAGAGGATCCTCTTAGAAGGGAGGGTACTGTTAGAACCCTCTTGTTAGATTTTGTTTCTGTTTGCTGGTCACATGACCTTTTTTCCCTATTTAGTCTGGCTCCGCCCTTCTGGCTTTGCTGGACTTCATTGTATTATCTACTCTTAAGCTAGCCGGGTGCTTAGGTGCCTTACTCTGTCAGTTTTGCTTAATCTTAGGATCTCGTAGTAATTTGTTTTCTGTTTAATTTTCCCTGCTACAATTTCTGTTAGGAGGTGTCCACCTTTTCTCCCAGTCCCTAGATCTTGTAGGGATTCCTCCCTCGCAACTATAGGTCTTCGTTCAGACTAGCTGAGGACTTTAGCGGGTCTGGTCGCAGGATCAGGTTCCCGGTTACATCGTAGGGATCAAGCTCAGTTTTATTGTAGGGACAGAGTTCCCATCTTTCCTTAGTGCTTGTAGCAGTTCATAACAAAAGCGACTGCAAGAAACAAGTACTAAAAACCAGAACCTGTTGAATTTTTTTCTACTTACTTGTCTCAGTCGCTGTACCCTGTGGGTCACAATGGGAGCTCATTCACCTACATTACACTTTAATTGTAGCAGCGGATCTGGCGGAAATGTACATTCCGGCGGCCGGACAAAACGTTCACTGCAACGTTTTTTTTCTGCCGCACCCGCCTGATAGCGCCTGAAGCGGCGCATCAGGCGGCTGCAAACAATACAAGTCTATGGTGCCGGATCAGTCTTTTGTGCAATCCGGCAAAAGACTGATCCGGATTCTGGAAACCAAGGTCTCTCTCTCTCCTCGGTCCGGACATGCGTACCAAGCATTTACAGGTTCAAAAGTTCAGTACGGATCCGGCAAAAAACCTGATCCGTTTCATCAGTTTTTTCAAAATTAGCGCCGGATTCGTCCTTTCCGTTTTTGGACGGATTGTGCCTGACGCCAAAAACCTGATGTGTGAAAGAGGCCTAAGAGGTTAACCAATATTAGTTTATTGATTATGACCAAGGAATTGTGACTGTGTATATGTGTATGCGGTTGGAAGGTGGATACTGTGATCTAGATTATGGCATTGTGTCAAGGGCAAGAAAATTAAAAAATAAATAAGTAAAGAAGAGTAACAATGAAATTACAGAGCAGATATTAATAGGAAAAATTCCGACTGAAAGACAGCAAACGGAGTTCTTGAAAAATGTGATAGATTAATACAGAAATGTATTAGAATTTTGTATATATTTTTTATTATACAATAAAGAACCTTAATTTGTTGAAATCAAATATGCAATCACTTAAAGGGGTTTTCCACTTTATCTTTATTTTCCATATATGTTGGGCATATGATTTTGTGGCACTTACAGATATATGAGTATTACAGGTTCTCCTCCTTTTTGATTGATAGTACAAGCTTCTTTACCGATCGATCAGCTGTCTTGTCCACACTATGGCTGCGCATGGAGGAGCATGTGACCCAACCTGTTCATCATCCTCCTCCAATTGAAAACCACTGCACATGGGAAAGCCGGCTTTTATTTAGAGGAAACTGATGGACATGTCTGGTCACATGATTCTCTATCAACTGTTGTTTGGGGAACAGAGACACTGCGCAGAGCGGAGGAAAGCGGCATTCCAAGTGCAGAAGGAGAACCTGGCATACAGTTATGTTAGCAAAATAAGGTCTACAACACATTGATTAAAATAACAATAAAGGGGAGAACACTTTTGATTATTATTGTAACCTGTCTTATGGGAGCCCTTCACAAGAAAGAAGGGAGGGAAGACCCTTTAGCAGCTGTATAGAGCATGGTTCCCTTCCTCTGTTCTATGGTGGATATACCATATACAGTATGCAGCTTATACATTTCGTAGCTTACAATAAATGTGCAGCTATAGGAGATGAATGAAATATATACAAATCTGTCACAAGGCTTCCACTGTGTGTATTCGCCCCAGTGTAGAAAACTACAACACTGACCTATTTAAGTGGAATTTGTTAGCAGTATTTAACCCCCAAATTATTTATATGCATATGTAGCTCCTATAAAGGTAAGTCCTTCCATATTTTTAGCTAGCATTACCGAGAAATTGTCATTTGAATAAATATTGAAATGAGGCTCAAGTGCTTTCGACAGGTAGAAGCACTTCTCAAGCCTCTGTTTTCTCCAGCAATAATCCCTGCCCAGCCACCTTCTGGCTGACTGACAGCATCTGTTCTGCATGAGTCAAACAAAGGAGCCATCAGTCAAGTATGAGAAGGCAGAACTGGGTGGAGAATAGAGCTGGAGTGACAGAGGTTTGGTAAGTGCTTCCATACATCCAAAGCACTTCAGCCTCATTTTCATATGGATTCAAACAGCAATTTCTCGGTAGCAGAGTAACAGACTAGTTGCTGGCTAAAGGTATTGCTGGACTTGTGTTTGTAAGAGCTACATGTACAAGTAAACAGTTTTGGGGATAAAATGCTGCCGACAGATTCCCTTTATGGGAAAATAACTTTTTGGCAGTCCACAATAGAGAAACAATACAAAAAATTTTGGGAGCGGCAAAGCCTTCAATCTGAAGATCTAGGTGGATACAGTGGTATATCGACACAAATAAGGAAATTATGGCATATCCTAAAATTATCGTGTCACTTCTACTAGTGGGAAAATCCTTTTAAAAAGATCATGGGGAGTTTGTAGAAAGGCTTAAGGCCCCCGTTACACGCTACGATATCGTGAACGATATTGTTGCAAAGTCACCGGTTTGGTGGCGTTGTAGCGATGTCATAACGACATCGTTGCGTGTGACACGTAGTAACGATCAACGATCAGTCGGCTGATCGTTAATCGTTGCAGAATGTACTGGACCATAAATCTATCGTTGGTCTCCCGCTGGGCAGCACACATCGCTGCGTGTGACAGCGGGGGACCAACGATCAGCGAGCTCCCAGCGCCGTACAGCAGACGCTGGGAGCTGGTATCCAGGGTAAACAGCGGGTAAAGAAGCGCCGTGCGGCGCTTAGTTACCTGCTGTTTACCCTGGATACCAGCGTGCTCGCTGGTCCTGATCGCTGGTGAGTCTGCCTATGTGACAGCTCACCAACGATCAGTTAACGATGTTCCAGCGATCCCATCCACGTCGGATCGTTGGTGGATCATTGGGACATTGAAGCGTGTAACGAGGCCCTTAGTGTTGATTGTGATCATGGAGTTACTGAGATTAGCAGGGCTTATGTATTCCACTAATTATTCCTCACCTTTCTGTAATGATGTCATATTTTATAGGATCATCTATGAGTTTTCCTGGAGTAGCATAGCAAGTCTTCATCACCGTGACATAATCTGATGGCTTATGACCCTCTAGAAAGATTTCCACATACAGTGTTGATGATGTTGAGAGCACCACCTCCTCGTCTTCATATGAGGTCAGATAATTTTGGTCCTTATATATTGCCATGTGCGCCTTGAACTCCCCTTCACCCTCAATGTGGAAAGATATGGAACTGTAATTAAATAGTCAGTAATTACTAGTATTGTATAAACCTGTCGTGTTAACAGATCTCCTACCAATTAACAAAAATAATGAAAACATGGCTATTCATTTTTAAGTAAATTTTTTACCTTTTTTTTTTGCAAAAAATAAATCGAAACAGTGCATGATGTTTGACAAAATTGTGCAAATTAAAAAAAAAGATTTTTTCTTTGCTTTTTTACTTTATTTACACTCTTTTTGAGTAAAATGTCACACAACCCTTTCATTAAGCTTTAAAATCTCACATGTCAAATGTCACAAAAAATAGACAAATTTTGTACTTTACTAATTTTGAAATGTCTGAAATGATGAATTAATTAAAAACATTTGGTTAATAAAAACCATTCCCAGATTGGTTTGAAAAGGTCTGAAAAAAAAGTAGTGTAAAATGGCGCAAAAGCCATAATTAATTTGGAGCAAAAGTAAAAATGCCTAATAGTCAAATTTTTACTCCAAAAATGGTGCCAAAAGAATGATTGCTTTCCTGTTTCATGCACAACTAAAATATCAGGTAAGATACATTGACTGTATCGTACATTTATGCAGAAAAGCAATTGAAATTAAAAGTCCCCTTCTCCCCATACTCCCTTATCATTTCATTACACATGCTAATTTCTCTACAGGAGCCTCAAAAATGTTACATATGCAGTAGCATGATGGATTTCATCTTTTGAAATAAAAAACAATTTCTTACAGTAAGAAGAATTTTACAAGTTTAGGTGATTTCCACGTCAGAAACGGTGTTGGCGCTGTGCCTGGCGCAGCGCCAAACACGCAGCGTCTAGATGTTACAGCATAGTGGAGGATTTCAAGAAATCCGTTCCACTATGCGTAACAAATACGCAGGTGCAACCTGCGTAAACGAATGCGCGCGTTTTTTAGCCGCAGCATGTCTCGCGTATTGCGGCGACGGTGCGTCGCGAACATAATTAACACAGGTATGTAGCCCTGCGCTCTTTCCGGAGGTTCGGAGGGTCTGAAACTCCGAAAGAGCGCGCGCAGAAGGGGGCGGGCTTAGACGGAGCGGAATTCCGCTCGTCAAAGCGCTATGTTCCGGACGTGGAACCATGCCTTAGTCACATAATAATATGTGAAGCATATTGCAAAATTGTGCAACTTCTGAGAATACTTTATTCTTAAAATGAAGTTAAATGCTCATTTAGTTTTACACATATTGCAAATATAATTTTACTAAATGTACTAATATTACAAAATTACTCAAAGCTGGCACATTACCTTAGGACAGGTTTTACAGATGTCTTAATAGTAAGATCCAACGGATATGAACAAGAAAAGTTTAGCTGAAGTTCAGAGCTCCTCACAATGATCTTAGTTGGCTCCAGTTGTACATACATGGTATTCCAGTAGACAGCATGCGACCCATTGTTCTGTAGAATACAAAGTCCTTCCATTAGTTTCCGCTAACATTTTCTTATGGGAATCTTATTACTTTTAATACTTAAGACTCTAAACTAAATCCCTGCATGATCTATTCTAGAGAAAAAATGGAAGGAAGGGGTGTAGAACAAGTTCACACTATTCTATGTCAACACCAGATTTAAAACATAAGTCACACCAGCTATTGCTGATCATCATAGCAAGGGTCCAGGATGTCACTAGAGATCAGCAAATTAATTTGAGTAAAATTCTACTTGAATTTTACAAAAATTTGCATTTGTCAAAATGCAGATTTTTTTTTCATTTATTTTCGCAAAGATTCAGCAGAGTGGTTGCTCTCGGACACCATTTTTCTGAGCTGTAAAAGGTGATTAAAATGTAAAAAAAATATATATTTTCTTCTGCTCATTCATTTTACAGCTCTTCTCCCCAGCAGCTCTTCTCCTCACCGTCACCCCTCCAGTCCTTGTTGCATCTTCAGATTGCACCTTTCATGCTGGACTGGGGCTTCCTGGTTTGATTACCTCCAGGAAGGTTCTGCGCATGCAGGCGCAGGGTCATGGCAAAAGCAAGGTCAGCACAACCTTGGCGTGTGCTTGCGCAGAACCCTCCTAGGCTTCATCAGCCCTGGAAATCCACGCCCAGCGTGAGAGGCTGTAGAATTCAATGCAAGCAGCAATCTGAAGATGCGACATAGACTAGATGGCTGAGGGTTTGAGAAATGAATATGTGGACGGAGACGTGAGTATAAAGATTTGTATCATTTGTTACATACTATTTTTATTTTGCTCTTGGGTAGGAAGAAACCTCAAAGGACATCAAATCCAAATTTTCCAGGAAAATCCTCACAAACATGTGAATTTTCTATTTTGTCTGATCCTCTCATCTCTAATTTTTCACATCATGTATTAGGACAACAGAGCTCTGATAGCTAAGAAATGCATTATAAGATTTTTCAGCAGCTTCTCTATGTCTGCTCTGCTTCTTTCTCACTGTTACCTTCCAGCTCTTTCCCCTTTTGACTCCATAGATTTTTAGACCACATGATCAATTTGATCCCTCCCTGAAAACAGATCTGTAGACAGATTAGTAGTTATTTCCTCCTACAATAAAAGGCTCAGAAGCTTCTCTATGTGTTGTCTGACTCTTTCCTGCCTTTTCCTTCCATCTCTTTCTCCCTTCTGACTCCATAGAGCGCTTTAGACAGCATGGTCAATTTGATCCCTCCCTGAAGACAGATCTGTAGACAGATATGAGCAGTTTTCAGAATGAATGATCAGTGCAGGAGAAGTTGGAAAAGAATCACATTTCTTTAATAGATAAATAGATATTTTCAGTACATGCTTACATTAGGTGAGCTCTACACTTTTCATTTTGGAGAGGAGATATAATGGAAATCATGCTTGTGTTCTCTTTGTCTTTGATTCCTATGCAGCGATTGTCGGAGAAGTAAATATTTTTGGCATTTAAGCTTTTTAGTTGACACGTCCTAAATGACACTTCTATATTGTGTATGTTGCATTGTAACTTCAAATCCAAGTCTTCTAAACCTAGAAAGATGTGACAAAAGTAGTTTTCATCAAAAAAATAGTTTTTACTAGACTAGCAAATTAACATACCGTAGCTACTTATTTTCATCATATCAGTAGAATAGCGGAAAATGCCTAAGTTTTTTGTCACAGATTAATCACAGATTTGTTGTGATTTTTTCCCATTTATTGTATTGTAAAAGTAAAAATCTTCAAAAAAAAAAAAAGAAAAAAATTGTTGTGGCTTTCTCTACTTCATGGATCCTCAGCAAAATAAGCAAGGCCTGTAGGAAAAATCCTTTTCATAAAGTTTAAAAGCAAAGCAGCATAACTCCTTGACGTTCTGGGCTTAGTCCCCTGTTGATCGTTCTCATCTCATGTGACCACTGCAGCCGATCACACATGGACCACGCAAGAGAAACACAGAAGCACCATGGAAGGTATCTATAGAACTTTTTTACACATTCAGCTGATCCTGCAGGAAAGTCAGCAGCAACATCCTAACCAACATTTACACAATTTTAGGTAGATTTCCCTGCCAGTCGATGCAGAATTGTTGCAAAGATTTTTGACTACAACTTTACTACATATTCAACCTAAATTCCCTTCTCACCTAGTCCAGCTAGCCTAGGGGACGTGAAATTAGTAAGGAGTTTCAATATTTCACTTACGTTGAACATCTCGCCCGTCGTTGCAGTAGCAGCCTTCAACACCATTCACTCTTTTGCATTCCTCATCCTTCGCACAGGAGCATGGATTATTTCCAGAGGTTGGATCTGTTGATAAATCAATATGAGACAGATCTTACTTCTTCATTTCTTTTAGTGATCTCCCAGTTATTAAAGCAGACAGTGAAGACAGGAGACTTTAAAAGCCTTTTGAATGCATTAAGAATCTATGTTCTTAAAATATTGGTTGATACCTTGGAAAGTGTGTTACTTTAAAACATGATTTCGCTCATACAAAAGAACTGTGCTCACAGGGCTTGTAGAACAGATCCATATGTATCTTATGTGCTGCCAATCAATACTATATCATAAAGATTTTCAGGCCTAGATAAAGCGACCCGAAAACCACTTTTAGAGCTAAGCATCTGGTATGGTCAGTTTACGAATTTTGCAAAGACTTCCATTTCCTAAAATGTCCCCCAAGACTGAACTCCCATGAGTAACCTGAGATTGAGGCATGCAAACCTTTAATCCCTTGGACCACCAGTTACTTTAACATAACTCTTTTACAGCCTTAAACTGCAAATGACTTACTTCACTATAAATCTTTTCACTAGGCACTGATTGTACGGTGGCTCTAGTGGAAATATATGGAAGCGCTATGGTGGCACTGTAAAATAGTTTGCACAAATTTATTAATTAGGGATTTTATGGTGGTATTAAATTTATATTATGGGCTTTGAATAGAATTATTATTTGGCATTGAAAGCCATATTAGGCATAAATTGAGCATTAAAATATTGAAATCTATAATAATATATTTATAATTCTATGTATACTGATAATATATTATATATTATTATAAATTATATATATGGGGGAAATAAGTATTTGATCCCTGCTGATTTTGTAAGTTTGCCCACTGACAAAGACATGGACAGTCTAGAATTTTAAGGGTAGGTTAATTTAACATTGAGAGATAGAATATCAAAAATAAAATCCAAGAAAATCACATTGTATAAATTATATAAAATGAAATTTGCATTTTGGAGTGAGAAATAAGAATTTGACCCCTACCAACCATTAAGAGTTCTGGCTCCTACAGACCAGTTAGACGCTCCTAATCAACTCGTTACCTTCATTAAAGACAGCTGTCTTACATAGTCACCTTTATAAAAGACTCCTGTCACAGACTCCAATTTCAGTCAGATTCTAACCTCTACAAATGGGCAAGACCAAAGAGCTTTATAAGAATGTCAGGGACAAGATCATAGGCCTGCACAAAGCTGGAATGGGCTACAAAACATACTATGAGCTTACATCTAGTGGTCCTACTTCATTCCAGCTGTCGATTACTTTGAATATTCTTTAGTAAGAAGGACAGAAGGCTCCATTGATAGATGCAATATGACTTAACTCCTTACCTGTGCAATACCTGCTGGGCATCTGGGTGTTCCTTGTAATTTGTATACATGATATCCATCTAGAAAAGGCTTTAACTTGCACGTACTTGACCAGTAGCAGCAGTCACCATCCCACTGAGCACAAGCGGGGGAAGGTTACTATTCCATCATTGGGTGAAGGATGTGAACCATTTATCCACATTGAAGCCTCGGTGCCACATTTATTTTCAGGCACGCAGCTTTCTGGTAGGTGAATTCCTCCCATCCCTATGAATCTGTACCACCCGTTTATTTTACTATCACACTTGTCACCGTGTGATTGAAGATACTTCTCCAAGGATCATTGAGGATGTTATAGCTTGAGCATGGATCAGAACATCTATAGGATCCATCTTCATTTTGGCATTCCAGATCTTGGTCACATAGACTTGTTGCACATTCGTCATCTTTACATTTGAACCCATCTCTGGTCAAATCAGACTTACATGAACAAGAAGAATATCCTGCTTCCTCCGAACAATCAGCCAAAGATTGACAGCGATAGAGTGTTAGGGTCCGAACATTCATCAATATCGATGCATTTACTATCTATATTTTTGGTGTAACCATTTGGGCACTCACATACGTATGAACCATGTTTGTTTTCGCAGATATCCGGACAGTCGTTAGACCAAGGATAGGCACATTCATCAATGTCGGAGCATGCAAAGCCATCGCCGAAAAAAACCGTCATTGCATGAACATTCTTTGATGCCAAAATATTCTTCACAAATAGCGTTTGAGTCACATTCAGAACAGTTTTCAGTATCTGGGCAAAAAATAAATAAATGTAATTAAAATTCTTTGATATTCACAATTGAAAGTGATCTGTCATCAGAGTTTATAATACAAACTGTATTCATGATTTAAATAGATGTTGAGAACGATTGTGGTTGGTGTATGTTAGAGATAAGCGGATCTTTTTAAAATCAAGTTCACGACCGTCTGAAATGTGTCTGAAGAAACAGGGTCTACACGCATATGCACTTGATTTAAAATTGAATTTATGCTTTATTTGTAATCTTTTCAAAGACCAGTGTCCCACATGTAAGAGAAAAACAGACGTATTTGTGAACGTCTTTTAAAGAAATAAAAATAAAGCATGGATACAGTTTTAATAGCGTGATGGATTTCTTGCTTTTCTGGAAATTTTCCTTTAATCACCTGCGGTTTTGACGCCCATCGTTACCAGCCTGAATTACTTATAATTTCATAAAATTTCTAATTAATGTGGTAATCTCCTTATATTTCCCTTTTTGAATATGTTTAGGGGCTTTTTCTACCTTCTCCATGCTGAGCTATGACATCCACCCACAATTAGATTCCCCACAAAATGGCTACTGTATTCCCTGCTTCTGCTTTTATACAGGCTACAATAGTTCCTCCTGATTCACTGTGCTATACTAATCATGTTATAGCTGTAAGGAATGTTCTTGCTTTAGGAGCATGGTTTATTTTCTAGCAGTTATGAAAAAGGAATTTCACAGATTGCCAAATAATAGTAATGCAATTTTTAGGTGAGGAGGTGTGAGCCGAAAAACTGAGGGAGTTCCTCACCTACCGTACTTACTTCATGTAGGGAAAAATTGAGGTGAAAAGTGTTTAGGTGTTTGTAGTGTGAAGAATTTATATAGTCATAGAACATTATGGAAATAACATTTGTATTAGCTTATTCCTTCCTAGTATAGGTCATAACTTTATGATTGATGGGACTGAGGTATGAGTCTCCAACTGATACTAAAAGAACATAGTCATAGGGCTGATTTAGCGATGCGCCACATTCAAAGTATGCTGCTGTGCTGAAAAAATATAGACTACAGTGCATTTGTAACACTGGACCTTTTGTAGGAAAAAGTCAAGTCTCAGTCCATATTTGTATTCCGGCACAATGATTACTTGATATATTCTTCACATAAAAGACAAAAGAACAAAACAAAAAAAAAGATCAGAGCAAGGCATTTAAAGGCAAAGCCTTATTTTAGTGAAGACTTGATGTGTACCTTTAAATCCTTCTACACGGATAGCGTATGCCCATCTCCACGGACATGAAGCCCCCAAGATCCCATTACTGGGTTCTCCACAATGTACATGGATCCCCAGGTTCAGATTTATGGTTTTAAGCTTTGTTCTGAATCTGCAATAGATAAAAAAGTCATTAAATAGTCATGAACCATACCATTTAATTTGCATAAAAAACTCTTAAAGGGGTGGTCCGAAACTAATATATTATTTGAAACCTAAATTCTATCTATTTCATGTCATAATTTTCTTTTTTTGCAATATACTTTAATTAAAAATCACCTATCTTTTCCCTCACTAC
>JARQOD010000007.1:128676182-128915044 GCA_033576555.1 Oophaga sylvatica
AAAGCTGTCAGTGTGATTTTACAGTAATGCCAGGGATGAATTAGCGGCTATTATACTATGTAGAAGTGTATGACCTATATATATATTATATATATATATATATATATATATTAGATGTATATATATATATATATATATATATATATATATTATATATATATATAATTATTTGCTTTTTGTGTAAATTTTTTTGTTACAATGTGATTTTTACATGACTTTTTACATAGAGATAACTGCTCTATGTAAAACTTCATGTTAAAATCGAATTGCATACTGATGGAAAACTGACAGAAAACGCATGGTGCGATTTAAAATCGCATCAAAATCGCATGCCTTTTTACAACAAATGTACCGTTTTTTTTCCTGCAGAAAACGGACCGATTTTTTTCCAGCCAGTGAGTATGAGGCCTAAGGGTAGAGACACACTGCCGTATTTCACGTGCGAGAATCGCATCGTAAAACTCGTCCTGGCTGTCGGCTCTCCTGTCCTGAGCTTGACCTCCGCATAGTAATCCATCAGGCTGTCTTGCTCAGGTCAGGAGAGGTGTCAGGCCAGTCCGTGCAGTGCGATGCGATTATCGCACCAGTTTTACGGCCCTGTGACTCCAGCCTAACTATATAAACAGCAAAAAAAAAAAAGGCAGCAACACTCACCTGCCCAGATCTCAAAACAAATGCAAAATAGTTAATATTTTGGCCAAAATACGTAAGCTTGTAACCTGCGCCAAAGGTCCCCACGCTTACAAGTCCTACTCTACACCATCCAGCAAAGTCACTAAAGGAGACTCAAGGTCTCCAAAAATTCAATATAAACAGCAAAAACAAAAAGGCAGCAACACTCACCTGCCCAGATCTCAGAACAAATGCACTACAGGGTGCAGCCAGCCCATAAAGCAAGATGTGCTCACCGTTGTTTTTTTTTCACATAATTTTACATTTATATAAATACCTAAATAAATTCAGTGTACCAGAATTATTACTGTAATATCAAATGTTTCCACTAGATGACTCTGTTGTAGCAGGAAATCTATATATCTTTATACCCTGTTAGCCAGTGGATAGAAAAATATTTAGAGTTGAGAGTCCTCAGTGGTTGATACCTTTTAATTGCTAACTGAAAAGATGGTAACAAATTGCAAGCTTTCGAGACTACTCAGGTCTCTTCATCAGGCAAAGACTAATACAAAATCGGAAGAGTCACATATTTATACACAACACAGCACGGAAACAATGCAATAGATAAGACAAGTGACGTGAAGCAGAACTGTCATTATAGGAGAGGGATAAACAGTTATGGCCATAAATATTGGAACAGTTCATAGATAAGGAGTGAAAGTTTAATTGTCCTCTGATTGGGGTCTGGTAATGTTTTGTGATGCCCCCACAAGGTCTTAGGAGCAAATTCCTTAATTGATGTAAAAAATGTAAAATGAAAAAAATTTAATATGTTAGCGCTATTTAAAAATAAAGATTATTATTATTATTATTATAATGACCTCGGACAAGATAAAGATCCCCAATTCACATCTGGAATACAAGATCCCAGGTACTTTCAGCTGCATCACATCTAATGTGGTATACTAAATTATTTGCACTAAAAGTCCAAATGGGGGTCTGCATGTGGGAGAGACCGGGCAAAAACTGAGAACAAGGATGAATTCTCATCGCTGCACAATAAGAGAAAAAATAATGGATCTACCTGTGGCCAAACATTTTTGTATGCCTGATCACAGCACCATGGACATGAAATTACTTGTATTGAAAAGTAACTTCACATTTCAGAGAGACAGAAGAGTCTGGGAATATAAACTCATGACGACCTTAGACACTCAGTGCAGGAATGAATGTGTCGCATGGATTTATGTCTTTTTACATCAATTAAGGAATTTGCTCCCAAGACCTTGTGGGGGCATCACAACACAATACCAGACCCTAATCAGAGGACAATAAAACTTTCACTCCTTATCTATGAACTGTTCCAATATTTATGGCCATAACTGTCTATCACTCTCCTATAATGATAGTTCTGCTTCACGTCGCTTGTCTTATCTATTGCATTATTTCTGTGCTGTGTTGTGCATAAATATACAAAATCTGAAGAATCACATTAGTCAGTGCCTGATGAGGAGACCGAGTAGTCTCGAAAGCTTGCAATTTGTTACCATCTTTTCAGTTAGCCATTAAAAGGTATCAACCACTGAGGACTCTCAATTCTGAATATTTTTCTATCCACTGGCTAACACGGTAAAAAGATATACATCTTTCCTGTACCTGTATTTTGATAACCTGTCAGGAAAAACTCAGCTGTCAGCTTCAGCAAGGCTGTTTACTAAGAATAGAGGGGTCCCCACGCTATTTTGTTAATTATTCAAATAAATAATAAAAAAACAACGGTGTGGGGTCCCCCCGATTTTTGACAACCAGCCTTTCTAAAGCAGACAGCTGGGGGCTAGTATTCTCAGGCTGGGCCATGGATATTGCCCCCCAGACTAAAAATAGCAGCCCGCAGCTGCCCAGAAAAGGCACATCTATTCGATGTGCCAATTCTGGCGCTTTGACCGGCTCTTCCCACTTTATTCATTACATAGTGGAATGCATTGAGAACCATAAAACATTAAAATGATCAATGTAAATCAAAATTAATATCCCATGGAGTCTGGATTTGGAATGATACGCAAAATCAAAGTGGAAAATCAAATTACAGGCTGATCCAACTTCATTGGAAATGCCTCAAGACAGGGAAATGATGAAGTGTGTGTGTGGCCTCCACAAGCCTGTATGACCTCCCTACATCACCTGGGCATAGTCCTGATGAGGCGGTGAATGTTCTCCTGAGGGATCTCCTCCCAGACCTGGATTAAATCATCAGCCAACTCCTTGACAGTCTCTGATGCAATGTGCTGCTGGTGGATGGAACGAGACATGATATCCCAGATGTGCTCAATTGGATTCAGATCTGTGTAACAGGCAGGCCATTCCATAGCATCAATGCCTTCATCATGCAGGAACTGCTGACACACTTCAGCCATGAGGCCCAGAATTGTCATACATCAGAAGGAACCCAGGGCCCACTGTACCTGCATATGGTCTCACAATGTGCCTGAGGATCTCATCCCGGTACCTAATGGCAGTCAGGGTACTCCAGGCTAGCATATGAAGGGCTGTCGGCCCTCCAAAGAAATGCCTCCCCACACCATTACTGACTTACTACCAAACCGGCCATGCTGGAGGATCTTGCAGACAGCAGAACGAGCTCCACGGTGTCTCCAGACTCTATCATGTCTGTCACATGTGCTCAGTGTGAACCTATTCTCGTCCATGAAGAGCACATGGCGCCAATGTTGAATCTGCCAATCTTACTGTTCTCGGGCAAATGCCAATTGCCCTGCACGGTGTTGGGCTGTATGCCCAACACCCACTTGTGGATGTTGGGCCCTCATACCACCCTCATGGAGCCTGTTTATGAAAGTTTGAGCAGACACATGGATGTTAGTGGCCTGCTGGAGGTCATTGTACAGGGTTCCAGCACTGCTTCTCCTGTTCCTACTTGCTCAAAGGAGAGGGTAGCGGTCATGCTGCTGGGTTGTTGCCCTCCTATGGCCCTCTGCATGCCTCCTGGTGTACTAGCCTGTCTCCTGGTATCTTCACCATGCACTGGACATTGTGCTGACAGACACATCCACCCTTCTTGTCACAGCTCTCATTGATGTGCCATCCTGGATGAGCTGCACTGCTTGAGCAACTTCTGTGGTTTGAAGACACTGCCTCATGCTACTGTACAGTAGGAGTTTGTCATGTGTGCATTGCCACGAAGATCGTCGCGGTTGCACATTTTGACTTCTCACAGCTGAGCTGCTGTTTCTTTGTGTTTGGCAGCTAGGGAGTTAATTCTGTCTGTGCTCGGTTCTGGGACTGGGTGCAGTTTCTCCCGGCTGCAATTGATTATTTGTTGATTGGTTTCCTTTAAATTCCTGGTTGTCTGCTTGGGGAGTTGCCAGTGAAACCTTCATGCAGACCACAGATAGGAATGAATCTGTATAGACTTTAGTTGTGAGCTCCTTAGTTGTTCTAAGCTCAACTTGGTTAGAGTTTATTTCCCAGACCATTTATTTTCCTTTGGTGTTTGAGTGTGTATGCAAGCGAGTGTTATCCTGTCTGTCTTATATGTCTAATCTGTGTATTTAGCTAAGATCAGCCCATATCCCTTTGGTGGTAGTCAGGATCCTTCTTAGGACTGATTACAGGGTTCAGGGTCTGATAGGAGACAGGGTTAGGTTGGAGACTTGGACCTCTGAACCATTATCAGTACCTCCAAGGAGAGGGATTAGTTAGGACCCCAGTTTAGGGTCAGGTTAGATCCCGGTCCACCTCTTTCCTGTTTCAGCTCATCAAGTCCTCAAGATTAACCCTGAGTTCAGCAGATATCGTGTCAGGTAAATCTATTCTATACTTACATGCTGATGTTGCTATACTAGTTGTTGTATAGAGTGTTGTTCCTGTATTAATAGTTTACTGACATTGTATACATATCATTAGACAGCGTGACATTTTCACTGGCCATAAAAATTATCTCCAGTTACCATGGATCCAGTAGCCCAGCTGGCTCTGCAGTTGCAGGGATTATCCATGGAGCTGACGGACATTAAGTCCAAAGTTTTGTCTCCCCTGGAGCAAATCAGAGTTGAACCTAAGGTTGCTCTCCCGGACAGGTTCACTGGTGGGCGAGAAAAATTTTTCACCTTCCGGGAGGCATGTAAATTGTATTTTCGGCTTCGGCCTCGATCATCAGGGAGTGAGGAGCAGAGAGTGGGAATTGTTATCTCACTTCTGCAAGGGGACCCTCAATCCTGGGCATTTTCCCTTCTCTCGGGATCCCCGGCTCTACTGTCTGTAGATCAATTTTTTACTGCCCTGGGATTGGTATATGATGACCCAGATCGGGTCTCTCTTGCTGAGACAAAATTACTTAAGTTACAGCAGGGAGATCGTCCGGCGGAGGAATTTGCTTCTGAGTTTCGTAGATGGGCCACAGATACTCAGTGGAATGACCCAGCTCTTAGGAGCCAGTTTTGTCATGGGCTTTCTGATAAATTAAAAGACGTTTTGTCTCAGTATGAGTCTCCTCCTTCTCTGGAGGCTGCTATGGCCTTAGCTATCCGTACTGATAGACGGCTTCGGGAGAGGGGTGAGGTAACCCCACTCCCTGTTGTTTCTCCACCTACCACTAAAGTCCCTTATGTTGAGGTTCCCCTTGTCTGTTCGGATGAGCCTATGCAGTTGGGAGGGACATCATTTCGTAGGAGGGGATTGGCGGTACGCCGCAGGACTAGAAGATGTTTTTTCTGCGGGAAAGAGGGACATTTTGTTGGAGAATGTCCATCCCGTGCCTTGTTGAGCCAAAAGTCGCCGGAAAACTGTTAATCCCAGGTTGTGTGGTGGACGACAACCTGGGAGTATGTATTTCATCCCCAGTTCTTCTCAGTTCCTTGTACCAGTGGAGGTGGTAGTTGGTACGAGAGTGGAGAGATTGTCTGTTCTTCTTGATAGTGGTTCCGGGGCTAATCTGGTTGACGCTCAGTTTGCTCAGGCTCAAGGTATGCATCTGAGTGTATTGGTCAAACCGATCCCTATATTCTCCATTGACGCCAGGCCTCTCGGCCAAGGTAGCTTTGTTCATGAGGTTCATAACATTGACCTTCGGGTAGGGGCAATACATAGGGAACAATTATCTTGTTATGTGTTGGAGGGTCTACCTACTCCCATTGTGTTGGGACTTCCTTGGTTGGTTAAACATAACCCTGTGATTAATTGGCAGTCCAGAGAAATAAGCCAATGGGGTGAGTTTTGCAAAAGCAACTGCATGAACACAGTCATCAGTGCGGTCGTGCCTAGTACATTGCCTCCTTTTTTGGAGGATTTTGGGGATGTTTTCTCTGAGGAGGGGTGTCAGGAGTTGCCTCCTCATCGCGTGTATGACTGCTCTATTAATCTCCTTCTGATGCTAAGTTGCCTAAAGCTAGGTTGTATAATCTTTCTGGTCCTGAGAGGCAGGCTATGAAAGATTATATTTCTGAAAGTCTGGCCAAAGGGCATATTAGACCTTCATCTTCCCCAGTAGCCGCGGGGTTCTTCTTTGTGAAGAAGAAAGATGGAGGCCTACGCCCTTGCTTGGATTTCCGCGAACTTAATCGGATTACTGTTCGAGATCCTATCCACTCCCTCTTATTCCTGATCTCTTCAATCAAATTGTTGGCGCCAAATGGTTTTCTAAATTGGATCTCAGGGGGGCGTATAATCTGATTAGGATAAAAGAGGGGGATGAGTGGAAAACGGCGTTTAACACGCCGGAGGACATTATGAGAACCTAGTCATGCCTTTTGGTCTGACTACTGCACCAGCAGTATTCCAACATTTTGTTAATGACATTTTTCGTCACCTTGTGGGGCTGTTTGTGGTTGTATATTTGGACGACATTTTAATTTACTCGCCAGATCTTGTGTCTCATCAGGAGAATGTGAGACAGGTGTTGCAGATCTTGCGAGACAATAAATTATACGCCAAACTGGAGAAGTGTGTATTTGCCGTACAGGAACTTCAGTTTTTGGGTTTTTTGGTGTCAGCCTCCGGTTTCCGTATGGACCCTGAAAAGTGAGAGCAGTGCTTGAATGGGATCAGCCAGGGGATCTTAAGGCTCTGCAGCGTTTTTTGGGGTTTGCTAACTACTACCGGAAATTTATTTGTAATTTCTCATCTGTCGTCAAACCTCTCACTGACATGACAAGAAAGGGACGGATTTTTCTAAATGGTCGGACAAAGCTTGCCAAGCCTTTTCCTCTTTGAAGAAATGTTTTGCTTTGGCACCCGTTCTCATCCAACCAGATGCATCTCAGCCGTTCATTGTGGAGGTGGATGCGTCTGACGTAGGGGTGGGTGCTATATTGTCCCAGGGTCCGTCCCCTGGTAAATGGCATCCGTGCGCTTTCTTTTCTAAGAAATTGTCGTCCGCCGAAAGGAATTATGATATCGGCAATAGGGAACTTTTGGCCATTAAGTTAGCTTTTGAAGAATGGCGTCACTTTTTGGAGGGGGCAGTCCACCCGGTTACCGTTATTACTGATCACAAGAACCTGTTGTATTTGGAATCCGCTAAGCGTCTGAATTCCAGACAAGCTCGATGGTCGTTGTTTTTTACCAGGTTTAATTTTGTCGTCACTTATCGCCCGGGGTCTAAGAATGTAAAGGCTGATGCCTTGTCTCGCAGTTTCCCAGGGGCCGGGAAAACGGATGACCCGAGTCCTATCCTTTAGGAGGGGGTGGTAGTGTCGGCTGTATTTTCTGAGCTTGAGGAGGAGGTGTTAGAGGCTCAGGGGGACGCCCCTGCAGGACCTCCAGGGAGACTGTTTGTCCCAAATCTGTTGAGACAAAAGGTTATTGAGGCACATCATAATTCTGCTCTAGCAGGACATCCAGGGAGTAAGGCTACTTTAGATCTCCTTTCTCGCCGGTTTTGGTGGCCTAATGCTAATAAAGATGTTATAACTTTTGTCGCGTCATGTGGGGTGTGTGCTCGCTCTAAAACCCCTCATACCCGTCCGTCTGGGACCCTTTTACCCTTGAAACTTCGGAGCGTCCATGGACTCATTTATCTATGGACTTCATTACGGACCTTCCTCCATCGTCAGGGAATACTGTCATACTGGTGGTTGTTGACAGGTTCAGTAAGATGGCACATTTCGTTGCTCTTCCTGCACTCCCTAATGCTAAAACTCTGGCGCAGGTGTTCATTAGGGAGATCGTTAGACTTCATGGGTTGCCTTCTGATGTGGTGTCAGATAGGGGGTCTCAGTTTGTGTCCAAATTTTGGAGGGCATTTTGTTTACGTCGGGGATGCAATTGTCATTTTCCTCGGCTTTTCATCCGCAGACCAATGGTCAGACAGAGCGTCTGAATCAGAGCTTAGAGACATATCTCCGGTGTTTTGTCTCAGAGAACCAAGAGGACTGGTCTTCTTTCTTACCTCTGGCAGAGTTCGCTCTTAACAACAGGCGGAGCGAGTCCACTGGTAAGTCCCGTTTTTTGGGGCATATGGTTTTCATCCCCAGTTTTGTACTTTCAATGGGGGGGGCCCTTCTGGGGTTCCTGAGGAGGAGCGTTTCTCGTCGTCACTTGCTTCTGTGTGGAGAGGTGTATTGAATAATCTGAGTGTTGATGGGGAACCGTTCAAACGTATGGCTGATAGGAGGAGAGTTTCTGGTCCAGATCTGAATGTGAACGATCTGGTATGGTTGTCTACCAGGAATATAAAACTTAAAGTGCCCTCCTGGAAACTGGGTCCCAGATTCATCGGGCCGTACAGGATCAGTTCCATAATTAATCCTGTGGCATTTCGTCTGGACCTCCCTCCTACGTTTAAAATTCATAATGTGTTCCACAAGTCATTACTTAAAAGGTATGTGGCACCAGTCATACCGTCACCTCTACCTCCTCCTCCTGTGTTGGTCAATGGTAACTTGGAATTTCAAGTATCAAAGATCATTGACTCACGTCTGAATCGCCGGTCCCTTCAGTACTTGGTGCATTGGAAGGGGTATGGTCCAGAGGAGAGGACGTGGGTCCCTGCGTCTGATGTTAACGCAGATCGTTTGGTTCGGACCTTCCACAGAACTCACCCGGGCAGGCCTGGCCCTGAGGGTCCGGAGGCCCCTCGTAGAAGGGGGGGTACTGTCATGTGTGCATTGCCACGAAGATCGTCGCGGTTGCACATTTTGACTTCTCACAGCTGAGCTGCTGTTTCTTTGTGTTTGGCAGCTAGGGAGTTAATTCTGTCTGTGCTCGGTTCTGGGACTGGGTGCAGTTTCTCCCGGCTGCAATTGATTATTTGTTGATTGGTTTCCTTTAAATTCCTGGTTGTCTGCTTGGGGAGTTGCCAGTGAAACCTTCATGCAGACCACAGATAGGAATGAATCTGTATAGACTTTAGTTGTGAGCTCCTTAGTTGTTCTAAGCTCAACTTGGTTAGAGTTTATTTCCCAGACCATTTATTTTCCTTTGGTGTTTGAGTGTGTATGCAAGTGAGTGTTTTCCTGTCTGTCTTATATGTCTAATCTGTGTATTTAGCTAAGATCAGCCCATATCCCTTTGGTGGTAGTCAGGATCCTTCTTAGGATTGGTTACAGGGTTCAGGGTCTGATAGGAGACAGGGTTAGGTTGGAGACTTGGACCTCTGAACCATTATCAGTACCTCCAAGGAGAGGGATTAGTTAGGACCCCAGTTTAGGGTCAGGTTAGATCCCGGTCCACCTCTTTCCTGTTTCAGCTCATCAAGTCCTCAAGATTAACCCTGAGTTCAGCAGATATCGTGTCAGGTAAATCTATTCTATACTTACATGCTGATGTTGCTATACTAGTTGTTGTATAGAGTGTTGTTCCTGTATTAATAGTTTACTGACATTGTATACATATCATTAGACAGCGTGACAGAGTTAAAGCAATGACAAAATGCAAAAGTGACCAAAACAACTGCCAAAAAGGATGAGAACAGAGAAATGGTCTGTGGTCACCCCCTACAGAACAACTCCTTCATGGAGGTTGTTTTGCTAATTGTCTATCACTTCTACTTGTTGCATGTTCCATTTGCACAACAGCAGCAGTTACATTGTGTTGTTTAAGTGTTCACTTTATTTTTTTGCGCCATTAACTATAGTAAAATTGCGGCCCTTGGGGTTGGTTCCATCTAACAATGTGGCCCTTGGACCCAAATAAGTCTGGTTTACTATAATGTATTGCAAGTTTTAGAATAATATTATTTCCATCAATAGTTTAGAGTGAAGCACATGCTGCTCAGGGATTCGGACCAGGTATGGGATTTGTAGTTTGGAAACCCACTGGTTGAGAACCACTGCACAAGATAAGCAGGCAGAAAGAAATGGTGAGAAAATGTAGAATTATTTATTGTTTTTAGACTGTAAACATCTTTGGCCAGCTCTACTGTGCCATGAAAAGTAGGACACAAATAAACTGAAATTCTGCAAATGCACTTGGGGACACGTGTTTCCGACTGACACATGAGTTCCAGTCGTGCTGTTTGCTGGATATGAGCCATGTGAATGAGCACAAAGACACTGTTTTACCCAATAGACCTTTCATGTATTTACAGTATATATCCAAGGTCTAATTAGATACTAACAATAACAACAACGCTAGTGTAAAAAAAAAACTAGTAATATTGCAGACATGTAGGGACACAATGGAGAACAACAAAGTGCTCTACTGATCTCATTTATTGTATGATAATATAATAGTAATGAAAGAGTAATCTTCATATAAACAGTTTCTGCATGGCTTTCAGTCTATAATAATATTTGGAAGTCAAAATTATGCAATCTCCGTAAATGAATTGATTAGGTAGAGCCATTGCTGTAATTAGGTCATTGTAGAAGTTATTTTTCCTGAACTATAAAGCAATTGCTTATCCTTAGGAATGACAATCAATATCAGATTGGCAGGGTCTGACGCTTATTGTCCTCATTTATCAGATAACCGATTGGCATGGTGTATTCATTTCTTACTAGATACAGCATGTACATTTATAAGTGGTAGTGATTATGGTAGCTCAATTCCATTTACTTGCAGTACCAGACCCAGCCACTACCAAATATGTGGCGCTGTGTCAGGTAATTGGTAAGTGACCCTGTCAATCAGTGATGTTGGACTGCAATCTTTAATTTTAAAGGGGTGGTTTAGGACAAAGATATTGATGGCTTATCCTTAGGAATGGTGATAAGCATCAGATCTGTGGGGGATCAAAGCAAGTCCCCCCATACTTAGCTGATGCCCGGAGCCATGGCCAGGGCAAAGGGTATTTATAGGTAGACAGCTCCCTAGGGAACACTGGAAAAGAAATAAAATAATAATAAGAGGTGGCAAAGAAGGGTAATTGTATATTGTACATTATATAGAAGAAGGGATAGCGTGAGGACATAGTATGAAGAGGGGTCACTGTGGGGATTAGTGAAAGGAGGACGTACAGAGCGAAAAGGGGGCACAATATGGTAAAGGTGCAGTGTGGCTGGCCAATGTCAAGCAGGGGCACAGTATCGAGAAAGGCAAAGTAAAGAGGGGGCAATGTAAGATGGAGACACTGTAAAGATGTGGACATTGTGGGCATAGTGACAGCACGAGGAAATACAGTGAGGGGGACAGCGCATAAGCCATAGTTTATAAAGGAGAACATTGTGGCAGTTATGAGATGGTATGAAGGCAATATGGGAGCAGACAGTTTGGCGGTTTTAGTTTTTAAGAGCGATTGTGTGGCAGGTATAGGTCAGCAATGCTTCAGGTACTTTTGCAGTTTTTGCAGTCCTGCTTTTACAGTTTTTTTGCAGTTATGCTTTTAATAATTCAGGAGGCCGCAATGGCACAGTGAAAATAAATAATAAAAAACGTAGAGTAGGTACTGCCCCATATGAGAATGCCTTGTCGTGGCGGGGTAGCTCAAAGAATTGATCAATTATTTGCTAAATGTCTCAATTTTAAAAAACAGTTAGAATATACATGTGCAGTTGCACTTAAATTATTTCATGCTGATCATGTGCGGCGCTGGCTTCCCCCTTTTTTTATAGGTCATAAGAAGGGCGGTGTGGCAGTTATACTTCATAAGGCCGAACGGTGTGGCGGAAATAATTCATAAGAGGAATGATGTGGTGATTATAGTTTAAAAGGGAGGATGGTGTAGAAGCAATACATTATGGAGCAGACAGTGTGGTGGTTTTATTTCTTAAAGAGGAATAGTGTGGTGGTTATAGTTTATAAGATAGGTGGTGTGGAGGTAATATTTTATAGAAACGGACAGTGTGGTGGTTATTGTTCATAAGGGGTACGGTGCGGTGATTATAGTTTATAAGAACGACAGTGTGGAAGCAATATGTTATTGGAGCAGACAGTATGGCGATTTTAGTTTGTAAGTGGGGTTGGTGTGACTGTTAGAGTTCATAAGGGGGGATGTAGGGAGATTAGAGTTCAAAAGGCAAGATGGTGTGGTGGTTATAGTGTATAAAGGAGGACAGTGTGGCTGTTATAGTTCATAAAGGGCGGCAGTACGGCATCGTAGTACATAAGATGAGCGATGTGTCAGTTATAGTTCAAGTGTTCGTGAACTATTGGTGGTTTTGGTGCTCACATATTATAGCCAGAGGCAAGATTCACACACGTGCTTGAGCCTCAGTAGGAACGTTTTGTCACAAGTTTTATTAGTCCCATGATGGATGCAAATGTCGCTAGATGGATACCTTTAACTATAATGGGTTCTCGTTCTGTTAGGGTATCTGTGAAATGCTGGACACTTTAATTGAATCCAGACAGACATCATTATAGTTAAGCTACATTAATTTCCATGACTAGCCTTGGGTTTGACATTTAAAATATAGAATGTCAGGTATGAATTTTGCCTTTTATTCCTGATATTGTGTAAAGTGACTGTAAATGGTCTGCAAATAATGAGTGATTGCTATATCTAATTGTAAAATTGCACTCTCTGTTAACCCACACACCCAAAGTTCATCCCTTTTTTTTTACTTCAGCTGGTATTTTATGGTGAAAGGGCAGCAATCATTGTTGAAGTGGTCATCAGAACTTGTCTTATTTCTGGACCTATTTGGGAATGGGGAGTGCGATAGAGGTCTCATTATAAACCTACTTTTGTTGTTTATAAAGAAGACCTAAAAGGTATATCAGTGAGGAAGTTTATACAACATTGAATAGTCAATGAGGTAGACTGGTTTATAAAACCTGATTTTAAATTTCTTATTAGGACACTCTGATTTAATGATAAAGGTCTTATATTTAGGACCCTGAAAATGTATACATTACATGAAGAAGTCATTGATTTAGCAAGTGTGCAATACTCTATTTCCCCTATAGAGGCGCTGCAGAAAAATGTGTCACTTTCTGCCAGGTTACTTCACAAATTATAGCTAAGCATTTAGAATCTCAGTGTTAGAATCCAGGCCTGGGTTGGATTAATTATATTGCAACCACTAGGGGTAGCAGAGACAGGTAGCATAGTCAGTGGATAGCCAGAGGTCGGTACACAGGAGCAACAGGATTGTAATGGAGAATAAGCAGGTAGCGTAGTCAGTGGATAGCCAGAGGTCGGTACACAGGAGTAACAGGATTCTATGGAGGAGCAGTTGGCAGAGAGAAAGCTTGACTAAAGTCTGGGAGCTCGATAATCTTGCAAGGAGGCAAGTACAAGGCCAGGTTTAATTAGAGTGTCCAATCAAAGAATAACAGGACACAGGGTGGAGCCAATCAGAAACAACAGGTACTGGTATCTGAACCAGCAGGGAGCTGTCCATAGAGCTGAATAGCGCAAAGGGAAGAACTTCTGCCAGGCGCAAAGATGTTACCAGGTTTGAGTGCTGACACTCAGAAAAGAAGCACCCTGTGACCTAGTTATGTTCAGTCTAGGTTTTTACAGTGATCTGGATTGAGACTAGTCCTTTGGATCCCAAACAGATCCTTATTAAACATGTGTTCACCCACAGGTGTAAACATATTGCAAGGACTTATCCAGCCTTAGGCTGCAGGTCTGCATTCACACTATGAGACTGCAGACTAAAGAATCATAATATCACACTCACTGACTTGTAGCCTAAGGTCAGACAACTCCTTTAAGATAAAATTACCAAAGTTTGATGTAGTTGAAACCTCACCTACCTTTGTCTTCATTTGCAGGTGTAAGTGAATCGCAATGGATTCTATAATAGAATTGTGCTTTGAAACATTTGTGGGCAGATGCTGCCATCTAGTGGCTAGAGACAATCCATGAGGCTCTTGGAAGAGTGCTGGAACTAAAAGATAAGAGACTGTGTGCATGGGGGAAAACAGGTGCTGGGTGCACAAGGCACTTGAGACCTGCTTTGACACAGGAGAAAAACATAAAAAGCCACAGGGGCCAGTGGAGAAAGTCAGTCGTCGCCTTGACTTGTTAATGTGTGTTTACACAGATATGCATGTAACATTATGTATTGTTTATGCCTTATATAAATATTTATGTTTCATCTATAATTGCATTTAGTGCATGTCCTTAAGTAAGTTTCCCAGCGAAGGGTTAATTCAGTAGCACAAAGTTTAAGGAGTCTAATAGGCAGTGTGTCACGGGGCAGTAATAGAAATACAGGTGATGAGAAGCCTGGGCCCCTGAACTGCCCCTAAGGCTAAGGGAGGGCCCTGTCTTTCCTTAACTTGGGGGTACACTTGAAGGTAGTGAGGCCCAAGTCACTGACCTGTCCCTGTCTCCTGTTTAGCCCTGAGCTAAACCCCCAACCACCTCCCCAGGAGATGAGACAGGGAATAAAGGGAACTGCACCAACAATAACTAAAGGAATGGAAAGACAGACACTTAGGGGTTAAATAAACTGAACAACAAACACTTAGCTTTCTCTGCTGCAATGCACCGCAAAGCAGAGTAAGGCACCAGATCAGGGAAACAGCAGAAGTACCACTGTGCTCAGCAAGCTCCTGACTCCAGCTTGGTTGGTCTCCAAAAGACAGAAATATGATCAACAGTCAGCTGACGCCTCAGGTGACCTTTTAAAGGATGGTGGGCGTGGTCACCACCTTACCCTGACAAGTCAGCAGCAATGTAATTACACCAGCCGCCACCGGGGAAAAGACTGACATTAACCCCCGATGGCCTGAAAGGAAAAAGGTTTTAATACGGAAAGCAAGATATGCCACAGATCCAAAGTGGATCGTGACACAGTGGCTATACAGAGACAGTTAATTGATGACTAGGTTATTGGTGTGATATGTCTCAGAGCGGTTTGTTTGCTAGGTCAGTGCTAAGGGTGCCAAAGCCAGGCTTAGGGCCCAACTGCAGCCACAGAACCAAGAGTGAGTGCGGTCATAGTGCTATATTGTTTGAAGTGTTATTACTGCAAAATGTCATTTTCCCGTGTTTTGGACTTGCCTTACAAATTGTGTAAATAGTTGATAAATTATTACCCTTATTTTATAACCCCGTGTCCTCTGTGCCGCTGCATCCACGTATCTGATTACACAGGGTTTTAAATGCATTTCCAGATGAACACCAGCATTTCACCCCATTCAGAGACCTGAAGTGGCTCTCACTGCGGTGCCGGCTTCCATCGTTCTCAGGCTTTTTGTGCTGGATTGCTCGTTACTTTGATCAGTTTATTGTCTGAGAACATTTTTAACCAAAATGAGTTTACAGTTAGCAGATCCCGTATCTGTGCTGATGATGAGCAGAAAGGTAGATAAACTTGGCACTCAACTTATAGATGATAATCCCAATTTATTTATTGCAGTCACAGAACAGATGAGACGTTTCGGTCCAAATAAGGGCCTTCCTCAGTCCGACTGCTTGTGGCAAGAAGAATAGTGTGATTGAAGGCAGCTTGCCTTAGTAGAAAGACACTCATATAGTTAATTCCTGGTCGGCCTTCATATGAGGTGATCTCAAGATAAGATAATATAGGCGTCCGGTAGGGATGTGTGTCTTCCTCTGGATACCGCATCAGAGGAGAGACACACATCCCTACCGGACGCCTATATTATCTTATCTTGAGATCACCTCATATGAAGGCCGACAGGAATTAACTATATGAGTGTCTTTCTACTAAGGCAAGCTGCCTTCAATCACACTATTCTTCTTGCCACAAGCAGTCGGACTGAGGAAGGCCCTTATTTGGACCGAAACGTCTCATCTGTTCTGTGACTGCAATAAATAAATTGGGATTATCATCTATAAGTTGAGTGCCAAGTTTATCTACCTTACTATACACGGGTTGGGAAACCTACTTGTGCACCACCACGGGAGTGCGACGATATATTTTCACTGATGATGAGCAGAAGGCTGAAACATATTTGTCCAAAGAGGATTATCACCCAATACTTGGATTTATTCAATGGAGCCTGGGGCGGGACTTCTACAGTAACTGCAGATTTATAAAATACGAAAAAACACGAATTCAGTAATAAAAATGTCACGTCCATTTCTGCAGAGAATGTTGTGTACAGGACACAGAGTATCGGCTATACAGTATATAGTATGGCATTGTGCGCTGTGTTACTGTGCAGACATGGACAATGATTGACAGCAGTCAGCTGACAACATACCGTAGGTTACATTGCACCCTGCTGTGCTCTACTAGCTTTTTTTCCACTATATTTATGATAAATTGAATTATTGGTTTCCATGGAAACAGACGCCCAGAACACAGGTTCAGTAAGTTGTCTTTCCCTCCTTTTTCACTGGGATATTAAATGGTTTGTGTGGGTGGATGTAGTAACTGCTATTTCACTGCCTGGAGCATTTTAGGACGAGAAATGCCAATTTTATTTTTTCCTGCGGAAAGCTGCAATAATGAGATGGTCTAGCTTAACATACTGTAAAACTATAAGTCCTAGTATAACGTTCCCCTGGCTGGGACTAATATAGCCCGCCTTCTGTTCAGTAACAGCCATTTGCTCCATCCATAAAGTTTATCAGTTTCTTAATCTATTGACGATCAACTTTTTTGGCAGCACCGACAGCAGCCTCCTCGACACTGTCCAGAGAGGTGGTGGACTATTTTCCTTTGCCATAAATCTTCCACTTAAGAAGGTCCCAGAAGTTCTCAATAGGTTTAAGGTCAGGTGAGTAAGGGGCCATGTCATTATTTTTATTATCTAAGAAGACCTTTACAGGCAGCTAAGTAGTGGAGACTTCAATGCGTTGTCATGGAGCATTGCCTTGCCTAAAACTCTTTTAATAAAGGGGTAAACTTGTGTGCACATTGTATGTAATAGCGAGGTGCTGGTGTAACGGACTGTAAAAGTCCAAAAACCAGGAATTGATATTCACTGCACACTCTTATGGTAGAATGCAAAAAGTGTTTTATTAAGCATCAAAGTGGGAGCAATAATAGCCACTGAAGACAGGGGCGACCATAAATAAACTAACGTTTCGACCCTCCCGGGTCTTAGCCATAAAGTCGCTTAGTCCAGGAGTATGCATAAAAAGAAGACGGGCTGAGATGTCCCAGACATATGCAAGTGCTGAATTGTGACTCTAACCGTCTGCCGCAATCAGCTGGGCGCGGGAGCACCGCTTATCCACTATACCAGCACAGATTCCCAATCCCCTGGGATTCTTCCCTTTATTATTCATCCCCCTTTGAAAAATCTGTGTTCAGATATTTCTTGGTTCAGTTCTGACGTTTCACCTTCTTTGTCTCGTTCAGTGGTAGTTGGGTTTCAGCCTCCCTTACCTCGGCCATGTCTCTGAGCATTGAACACCTTGTACTTCTGTGTCTTGTTCAGTGGTGGTCAGGTTTCAGCCTCCCTTACCTCGGCCATGTCTCTGAGCCCTGAGCACCTTGTACTTCTGTGTCTTGCTCAGTGGTTTTTGGGTTTCAGCCTTCCTTAACTCGGCCATGTCTCTGAGCACTGAACACCTTGTACTTCTGTCTTGCTCAGTGGGGGTTGTGTTTCAGCCTCCCTTACCTCGGCCATGTCTCTGAGCACTGAACACCTTGTACTTCTGTGTCTTGCTCAGTGGTGGTTGGGTTTCAGCCTTTTATTACCTCGGCCGTATCTCTGAAAACTGAGCACCTTGTACTTCTGTGTCTTGTTCAGTGGTGGTCAGGTTTCAGCCTCCTTACCTTGGCCGTGTCTCTGAGCACTGAACACCTTGTACTTCTGTGTCTTGTTCAGTGGTGGTCAGGTTTCAGCCTCCCTTACCTCGGCCATGTCTCTGAGCCCTGAGCACCTTGTACTTCTGTGTCTTGCTCAGTGGTTTTTGGATTTCAGCCTTCCTTAACTCGGCCATGTCTCTGAGCACTGAACACCTTGTACTTCTGTGTCTTGCTCAGTGGGGGTTGGGTTTCAGCCTCCCTTACCTCGGCCATGTCTCTGAGCACTGAACACCTTGTACTTCTGTGTTTTGCTCAGTGGTGGTCGGGTTTCAGCCTTTTATTACCTAGGCCGTATCTCTGAAAACTGAGCACCTTGTACTTCTGTGTCTTGTTCAGTGGTGGTCAGGTTTCAGCCTCCTTACCTAGGCCGTGTCTCTGAGCACTGAACACCTTGTACTTCTGTGTCTTGTTCAGTGGTGGTCAGGTTTCAGCCTCCCTTACCTCGGCCATGTCTCTGAGCCCTGAGCACCTTGTACTTCTGTGTCTTGCTCAGTGGTTTTTGGGTTTCAGCCTTCCTTAACTCGGCCATGTCTCTGAGCACTGAACACCTTGTACTTCTGTCTTGCTCAGTGGGGGTTGGGTTTCAGCCTCCCTTACCTTGGCCATGTTTCTGAGCACTGAACACCTTGTACTTCTGTGTCTTGCTCAGTGGTGGTTGGGTTTCTGCCTTCCTTACTCGGCCATGTCTCTGAGCACTGAACACCTTGTACTTCTGTGTCTTGTTCAGTGGTGGTCAGGTTTCAGCCTCCTTACCTCGGCCATGTCTCTGAGCCCTGAGCACCTTGTACTTCTGTGTCTTGCTCAGTGGTTTTTGGGTTTCAGCCTTCCTTAACTCGGCCATGTCTCTGAGCACTGAACACCTTGTACTTCTGTCTTGCTCAGTGGGGGTTGGGTTTCAGCCTCCCTTACCTCGGCCATGTCTCTGAGCACTGAACACCTTGTACTTCTGTGTCTTGCTCAGTGGTGGTCGGGTTTCAGCCTTTCTTACCTCGGCCGTGTCTCTGAGCACTGAGCACCTTGTACTTCTGTGTCTTGTTCAGTGGTGGTCAGGTTTCAGCCTCCTTACCTTGGCCGTGTCTCTGAGCACTGAACACCTTGTACTTCTGTGTCTTGTTCAGTGGTGGTCAGGTTTCAGCCTTCCTTACCTTGGCCATATCTCTGAGCACTGAACTCCTTGTACTTCTGTGTCTTGCTCAGTGGTGGTTGGGTTTCAGCCTCCCTTACCTCGGCCATGTCTCTGAGCACTGAACACCTTGTACTTCTGTGTCTTGTTCAGTGGTGGTCGAGTTTCAGCCTTCCTTACCTTGGCCATATCTCTGAGCACTGAACACCTTGTACTTCTGTGTCTTGTTCAGTGGTGGTCAGGTTTCAGCCTTCCTTACCTTGGCCATGTCTCTGAGCACTGAACACCTTGTACTTCTGTGTCTTGCTCAGTGGTGGTTGGGTTTCTGTCTTCCTTACCTCTGCCATGTCTCTGAGCACTGAACACCTTGTACTTCTGTGTCTTGCAAGCTCAGTGGTGGTTGGGTTTCAGCCTCCCTTACCTCGGCCATGTCTCTGAGCAGTGAACATCTTGTTCTTCTAAGCACTCCAGGGAGGTTGCAGTTCTGGAATATGTCTAGCAGCAGCAGTGAATATTTTCACTCGTCAGTGTTACACAATCAGGTGTAGAATGGCAGCAACGGGTATAGAAAATATTTAAGATAATATTTGCTCTAGGGTGGGAGCAGAAGGAGTAACAGAGAATTGTAGGTATCATAGGGAATCATAGGGAAATAATTTACAGCCTCTCCCTGGACATCTGCTCATTACCACCGGAGTTCCCCCCGATGCTAGTCCTCCGCTGTTTGATTTCTAATGGGTGATGACATTCCACTTCTTATATATTATTTATTGTAAATCCACCATTATGGCTACTAATTGAGTACGTCCGTTATTTTATGTTGGATGAACATAGTCATAGATTTGAATCACTACTAGCTGAATTCATGACTAGGTTTTTGGACTCACCCCCAGAGCTGTGTTTTTCCCACTAGAACCTCACCAATCTTAAGACAGATTTAGGGATTGATTTAAAGTTCCCAAACAAATCCAGTTACCAAGGGTCAATTTCTGGACAACTGGATGAGTGACTGTAGCTGACCGTTCGATCACCTGAAATCTCTGGTTGGATCCCACTTAGCTAGTCATGAACCCTTTCCCGAGGAAAAAGTGTATTCCCTCCTTTTTGGTTACCGCCACTTAGTGGAGACACCTATACTTTCCCTCATTGTTGTGCTTAATGTTTATTGATTTTTTTTAACTGTTGCATTTATTAAAAGTTAACTTTTGGTGGTTATGTGATTGCGTTCCCTACATCCTTCAGTAAGACTTGTATCAATTTTTATTTTTTATTGTCAGTTAAATTTCTTTTTAGACCCATTTTCCCCCAAGGAACGCAAGCTGCCTAATAATTCTGCACACCCTAATAAAGGGTGCTGATATCTTTAGGCCTCACCTCCCTCATTACACAAATTCACATCTCCTGATCTGCTTGATCCTATTATTTAAGTTTATACAGCTAGAAGTTGGAAAGTATGCATAGAAAAATGATGATATGATCAAAATACTCACTGCTTAATAATTATGCATATATTGTATAGTAATGGCCCCGGTCCTGGGGGCTCATCACAGGATGTTCCACTGCTGGGAAACTAGCGACCATCTGTGAACTGTGGTGGAATCCTGCAGTAAGTGTTCAATTTCCTTGCAGTGCCACCATGGGAGAAATGATATGAGAGCAGAGTCGGACTGGCAGTCTAGCAATTCTTACAAATGCCAGATGGGCTGCATCAGCTCGCAATACTTTTAAAGGTATCTGCATCCTCACTATGCAGATACTGTTAACAACCGTGGAGGAGCAGAGAGCCATCGACTCCCTGCTCTATGACTTACTCAGGCAAGCCGCAGGCTGCTTCTGGACTATGGCCTGCCACACAAGGGACGTCAAGCGGCACAATCAATTTACTTCATCTCGTGGTTTTTACCCCTTTATTTCTTCTTTATTGTTAATTCTACATAACATGTAACTATCTGCTGGGGATTTGCTGTCATTGAATGATCAATCCATGGCAGAAAGCACTGAAACAAAAGACATCAATCTTTTTTAGTTTTCCCCAGGGAATAAAAAAACCTGTTTGTTAGTTGCTCATCACATTTTGCTCTGCAACATCATAAAACTGTGAATAATAAGGCACCTCTTTGTTGAAATGGTTATGCTTTGATTTTCTTTATACCGAGTACATCAAAGCCATCTAATGCCATGTAATATAGCAAAATGTCATTAACTGTAATGCAAGCAATAGGCCGATCGATGTTATAAATACATTTAAAGCTTGAAAATATCGCTCTTAATTATGGAACCACACATTTAATATTCTATGACTTATTTAGCGGAGTTGCTTCTATCCATTAAAGTGTTGGTTATAACTACCTCACCTCAATTAGTTTAAGGGTGAATATGTTTTTGCTATCATTTTGGTAAAAACTATCACTCTGTTTTATGGGAAAAAGGAGGGTTTGCTCCATTTGTAATTTGTAAATGGAAAAAGGCTTAAAGGGCTTGTCTTCAGCCCTTAAATGGGTGCTTTACCGTCTGTTGCAGTGCTCTGAAGCAGTGTAGATCACTGGATCTGACCAGCCTCAATGCCCCTTCTCTTCTCCCATGCTGCAAAGGTACATGGTAGGAGATGATGGTAGACTTGAATGACCACCACCTCATCAGCTGTATCCACCACAGCAGCAGGTCACATTGGACCGTTAATCCAATAAAAAGTGATTTACAGTTCGGACAAGTAGCACGGTCACACCTTTAATGCATACCAAAAATTGCTATGGTCTTCTCAACCCCTCAAAAGTATTTTTCTGGAATTTTTCAAAATATGCCCTCACTCACCAATTGTCACGCATCGTGTAGGAAAGGCTAAGTGCAACACGAAGAGAGAAGGGTGTCAGGATCCCGTCTGGGTTGGAGCCGATGTTACTGCAAACACTAGGGAAAGCAGAGGCAGGTAGCGTAGTCAGAAGGCAGGCCGAGGTCGGTACACAGGAAAGGCAGTGTTTGTAGCAGGGAAGCAGGCAAATAACGTAGTCAGGTGGCAGCCGGAGGTCGGTACACAGGAAAGGCAGTTCGGTAGCAGAGGAAGCAGGCAAATAACGTAGTCAGGTGGCAGCCGGAGGTCGGTACACAGGAAAGGCAGTTCGGTAGCAGAGGAGCAGGCAGATAACGTAGTCAGGTGGCAGCAGGAGGTCGGTACACAGGAGAGCAGTGTTTGTAACAGCAGGAACAGCAGGAGAAAGAGCTTGACTAAAGGCTGGAAGCACAATAATCTCGCAATGACACACCCACAGGGCCAGGTTTATATAGGGTGTGTAATTGGCAATCAGAGGCCCAATCAAGAGAGCACTAGGTGTAGCCAATCAGGAAGAACAGTCAATGGTATCTGGGTTCAGCAAGGAACTTTGCAGCCAGCAGAATAGCTCAGATGGTAGAGCTGCTGGCCAGTGGACAAGAGGTACTGGGTTCGACTCCTGACAGTACTCCCCTCCTTCCAGGATGGCCTCTGGACATCTCAGGAGCTGGCTTATCCGGGTACCTTTGATGAAAGGCTCTTGTTAGTCTAGGAGCATGGACGTTGTCCCTTGGTTCCCATGAATTTTCCTCTGGTCCGTAACCCTTCCACTGCACCAGATACTGCAGTTTACCTCTGAATTTTCGGGAGTCCAGAATCTTATCCACAATGTATTCTTCTTCACCACGGATCCTTTCTGGTGGAGGAGGTGGCTGAATTCTTCCTGGAAACGGGTTTTCACAGAAGGGTTTGAGCAAGGATATGTGAAACACTGGATGAATCTTTAGATTGTTGGGAAGTTTTAAACGAAAAGCAACCTGGTTAATTTTTGCAGAAATTTGAAAAGGTCCAATGAATTTCTGACCCAATTTGGAGGATGGCACATGTGTCTTAAGGTTTTTAGTGGACAGCCAAACTTTGTCTCCAACCTGAAGAGCAGGGGGCACTCTCCGATGTTTATCTGCTGCTTCCTTATATTCTTCCTGGGTCTTGAGCAATATCTCTGATAATTCCTTCTGGGATTCCTGTAATTTTGTAAGCCTGTCATTAACAGCAGGAATGGGAGTGTTCACTGGCAGATTAGGGATAAATACTGGATGTACTCCATAATTAGCAAAAATGGGGTTTGAGATGTAGCGCTATGTATGGAGTTGTTGTAGGCAAACTCTGCTGTTGGTAAATAGTCCACCCAGTCATCCTGAAGATAGGAAATGAAGCAACGGAGGTATTGCTCCAAAGTCTGGTTCGTTCTCTCCGTCTGGCCATTGGACTGAGGATGGAAAGCGGTAGAAAGATTCACCGTGACTCCCAAGGCTGTACAGAAACTCTTCCAAAATTTTGACGTAAACTAAACGCCTCTGTCAGACACCACGCTGTCAGGAATTCCATGTAACCTGAATACTTCTTTGATCATCAGTTCTGCATTTTTTTCAGCAGTAGGAATTCCTTCAGTTGGAATAAAGTGGGCCATTTTTGTGAGTCGGTCCACTATGACAAGGATGACGGTCATCTGTTTGGAAGGGGGTAGTTCCACAATAAAATCCATGGAAATAGATCCCCAAGGCCTGGATGGAACTGGGAGTGGTTGCAAGAGTCCTAGAGGAGACGATCGTGGGGTCTTGTTTCGTGCGCATGTTAAACAGGTTGAAACATATTTCCTCACGTCCTTCCTACAATTAGGCCACCAAAAGAAACGAAGTAGTAAGTCTTGTGTTTTTGCAACTCCAGGATGTCCTGCCAGTTTAGAATCATGGACACTTTTGAGGACTTCAAGGCGAGAAGATTCAGGTACATATATTTGGTGTTTCTGCATCCAAAACCCTCTTTGAATGAAAGATCGACGTCTTCCGAAGGATGGTTAAGGAAAGAGTCCTCTTGATATCCATCTTTAATTCTATTACCTAGTCCTCTAGAGTGCAATATTCCCAAAAAATTTTTAGGGCCTAGAATTGTATCATCATTACTAGACCTCTCCTGAGGTTCCGAACACATCTGGACAGGGCGTCAGCCTTGCCATTCCTTGAACCAGGCCGGTAAGAGATTATAAAATTGAATCTTGAGAAAAATAAGGCCCATCGTGCTTGTCTTGCAGACAATCTTTTTGCTGTACGGAGGAATTCAAGATTCTTGTGGTCCGTGAGGACAGTCACAGGGTGATTGGCACCTTCCAGAAGATGTCTCCACTCGGAGAAGGCAACTTTAATGGCTAACAGTTCTTTATTACCAATGTCGTAGTTCTTTTCTGCAGATGACATGGTGTGGGAAAGAAACGCACATGGGTGAAGTTGCATCTTGTCCCCAACTCGCTGAGACAGAATAGCTCCCACTGCAGAGTCCGAGGCGTCCACTTCGACAGTAAATGGCAATTCAGGATTTGGGTGTACTAACAATGGAGCAGACGTAAAAAGAGTTTTCAACTTGTCAAAAGCCTCCTGTGCCTCTGGAGACCAGAAAAATGCTTTTGTCTTTTTTGTTAGTGTAGTAATTGGTAGTATGATCCGTGAAAAGTTCTTTATAAATTTTCGGTAAAAATTTGCAAATCCTATGAAACGCTGGACGTCTTTTAAATTTCTTGGAACAGGCCAGTCCACTACAGCATTGATTTTGCCGGGATCCATGCTCAGACCTTCTGGGGAGATAATATATCCCAGAAATTGGATACTGGTTTGTTCAAACTCACATTTTTCAAGTTTAATGTAGAGATGGTTCTCCTGTAGTCGTTCCAAGACTAACTGGACGTGCCTGCGATGCTCTTCCAAGGTGTCTGAAAATATAAGAATGTCATCGAGATAAGCCACAACGAATTGGTCCAAGAAATCTCGAAATACATCATTAATAAAATGTTGAAAGGTGGCTGGGGCATTGCTAAGGCCAAAGGTCATAACAAGAGATTCAAAATGTCCATATCTCGTTCTGAAGGCGGTCTTCCACTCATCTCCTGGGCGAATCCGTATGAGGTTGTAAGCCCTCTAAGATCCAGCTTCGTAAAGATTTTCGCAGAACGGAGTCTCTCAAATAGTTCAGGAATCAAGGGTAGCGGGTAGCGATTCTTGACAGTGATATTATTCATCTCTCTGTAGTCAATACATGGCCGCAGAGTGGAGTCTTTCTTTTCAACAAAGAACAGGGGTGCCCCAGCTGGAGATGTGGAAGGTCGAATAAAGCCTTTCTCTAAATTTTCATCCAGGAACTTTCTTAATACCTTCAATTCAGGTTTGGAAAGATTGTAAATCCGTCCAAATGGAATGGTTGCTCCTGGCAGCAATTCAATGGGACAGTCATAAGGACGGTGAGGAGGTAATTGATCTGCTTTCTTCTTACTGCAGACATCAGAGAACTGCTGATATTGAGGTGGTAGTTTCTCTTCCTTCTCATGCGAAATCTCAGAGATTTGGACTTGTTGGAGAACAGGGGGTTCCTTATGACAATTATTCTTACAGTAGTCAGATGGAAAGGTGATGGTCCTTGATGCCCAGTTGATAGAAGGGTTATGGACTGAAAACCAGGGGATCCTAGAATAACCGGAAATTTCGGAGATGAAATAAGGTGGAAACTGACAGCTTCATGATGATCCGGGTCGATACAAATCTCCAGTTCGATTGTCTCATGCGTGACAGGTCCAGAAGACAAAGGTGATCCATCCACAGTTTCCATTTCAATTGGTGTGGATTTGGTCCTACTGGAAATATCATTATCACGTGTAAATTTTAAGTCCATAAAATTTCCTCCTGCTCCCGAATCCAACAGGGCAGAGCATTGTATTTTTTGGGTGCCCATTACAACCTGAATGGGGATTACAAAATGAGATGATGTGGTATGTATTTTGTCTATTTCTGGCGTTACTGATGAGATAGTCTGCAAGATGGAATCCGACTGCTGAGAAAGGTGCTGAGAAAGGTCCGTATTGCTGGCAGACCTGTTGTTGGTAAAGGCTATAGTCCTTTTGTTAGGACAGTTGATGGCATAGTGTCCAGGGTCCCCACAATAGAGGCAGAGATGTTCTGCACGTCGCCTCTCCTTCTCCTGTGCAGAGAGTGGTCTTCGGATGACGTCGATCTGCATCGGTTCAGACACAACTTGCGTCTTTTCTTGGTGGTCTGATGCTGAAAATGAGAAGCCAGGGCTATTCCCAAGTGCTCGCAGTCTCTCCTTTCTCCTTTCAGTAAGTCTCTGGTCAATCCGGATACATAGTTGAATAAAGTCCTCCAACTGGTCAGGGGTCTCAACCCTGGCAAGCTCGTCTTTCACTGGTTCTGATAACCCTCGTCGAAATTGACTTCTCTGGGCCGCTGGATTCCAGGTGGTGTCGGCCACCCAGCGACGGAACTCCGATGTATATTCCGCAACAGAGCGACGTCCTTGGCGCAAATTATGTAATTTGGTTTCTGCTGTGGCACAGCGGTTTGGGTCATCAAAAACTTGATTCATAGCTGCGATGAAAGCTTCCAGGTCATTAAGGAGGGCATAGTCCTTTTCTACATAAGGTGAAGCCCAAGCAAGAGCTTCATCCGTCAGGAGATTTATCATGAAAAAAACTTTCTTCCTCTCACTGGTAAAGGGAGCAGGTTGCATCTGGAAGTATATGCGGCATTGATTGAGGAATCCTCGGTACTGCTTACGATCCCCACTGAACTTTGCAGGCAGCGGCAGCCGCGCATTTGATTCGGACCCTGAATTGCGCACGTCCAGTAGTTGTTTTTGTAGCTCAATTACTTCCTGTTGTATCGCCGTGAAATCAGTTTGTAACTTGGCATATTTTCCTTGAGAGTCAGTACAAAAACTTTGAAGCTCCGTAACTTGCCGCCTCAGGGTGTTCACAGCGGACTCCATTTTGGCGCGAGATTATTCTGTCAGGATCCCGTCTGGGTTGGAGCCGATGTTACTGCAAACACTAGGGAAAGCAGAGGCAGGTAGCGTAGTCAGAAGGCAGGCCGAGGTGGGTACACAGGAAAGGCAGTGTTTGTAGCAGGGAAGCAGGCAAATAACGTAGTCAGGTGGCAGCCGGAGGTCGGTACACAGGAAAGGCAGTTCGGTAGCAGAGGAGCAGGCAGATAACGTAGTCAGGTGGCAGCAGGAGGTCGGTACACAGGAGAGCAGTGTTTGTAACAGCAGGAACAGCAGGAGAAAGAGCTTGACTAAAGGCTGGAAGCACAATAATCTCGCAATGACACACCCACAGGGCCAGGTTTATATAGGGTGTGTAATTGGCAATCAGAGGCCCAATCAAGAGAGCACTAGGTGTAGCCAATCAGGAAGAACAGTCAATGGTATCTGGGTTCAGCAAGGAACTTTGCAGCCAGCAGAATAGCTCAGATGGTAGAGCTGCTGGCCAGTGGACAAGAGGTACTGGGTTCGACTCCTGACAAAGGGAAAGGGAACCACAAACTAGGTAAGGGGGGAGTGGAGATCCCTAGGCAGATCTAACATCATCCTGTCTGCCCTATCGTCCCTATATAGGTACCGCGCCTATCACCGAGCAGGATACCTAATTCCTGCCTGACCCTGGCAATAAGCTCTGCATCGGGAAGGACAGGATAAGAGCTAGTCAATCCCCACTACCACTAAAGACAGATGGGATAAAAAAACAAGGGAAATACTTAGCTTGAGTAGACTCAGAGAGAAACACGGACGTCCTCCAAGCACCAGAGAGGAAGATAGCCAACTGCTATAGCTGCAAGCCTTAACATGGAAATAGCAATATCACCCACTTCTAGCAGCAAGCTGGAAGATATAAACACCCTGGTCCAGATGTGTCAGCTAGAGTCGGGGGACATTGCCACTGGGTCGTAGAGTAAGAAGGACCAGGAAAGAGTCTGCAAAGCAAACTGCTGAGACCTTCTGCAGTCAGATGCAGAGCGACGGTCTGAAGCCTCTGACACACCCGTGACACCAATATGGTTAAAACAATGAATGAATCTATACTGGCCTGTTTAATTCCCACAGCTTCAACGTTGCATCTACATTTGTCTTTGAATATCTCACATGACCGCTGCAGCCAGTAACGATTCATTTTAAAAGACTGGAACTGTAAGAGGTCCTACATGTAGGATACAGTGGCCCATGAAATGCAGATGACACAGGAGAATATTCAGGATTTACTCACATAGAGGCAACTAGCTTTACTGTTATAGTCTTTCAAGAAGAATGCTTGATGGTTACAGAAAATCTGACAATCAGTAACAGCTTGAAAAGCGGTAGAAAAACTGATATGTATAACAGCAATGGGTTTGGACTTGCAACACTTTACACAGCTCGCTAGCAATCACCTCAGCAGCTCCTCCTTTTCTTCATAGGCTCTCAGTGCAATACTTGTTTGGCAGCATGCTGCAGAGAAAACACAACATAAAATGGCACATAGAGATAACATGTCCTAGCAGTAGCATAAACATGGCATTAGATTCAAGAGCATCTAATTTTAACTCTGTGTCCTCCTGTCTATGTCTCTGCCGCTTCCACATGTATGCAAATCTTATATCTCTGCATCTCGGTGTATGTTTTTCATTTGCATATGTCATGTATGTATATGTGTATCTATACAACTATTTATATAGATGATGGGTAAAATATGTGTTCTTAAGCTCATGTAGTCAAGTGCTTCATTCTGTATTTGGCTATGGGCCACCATGATTACTTTCTGTCTGGAGTCCTGACCTGCAAATATGTTGTTAATGGAGTCCCTAATTAAAAAGTATTGTATGGAAATGGTTTCTAATTTCCTGTGTTTCTTTTAGGTCAGAGTAAATTGTCATTTTGGTCTTCCTGGGGTCATGGATTCATTTTCTGCGTAGACCTTAGCAGAATGCACATTTTTTTGGATATGTACACGCATTTTTTAGATTGCATATACTCACTGTCTATTGATTATGAGCTGTAATATATAGTTTATTGATGGCTCTAGTTTCCTTTATGTGATTAAGTTTTTCTTTATTTCACCCTCTAACTATGAGAAATCTGGAAAGAAAGTCACACAAATTACAAGGTGTTATCTCACATTAGTGACTTGTGCCTCAAATGGGTAGAACTTGTGACTATGATAATGACCATGAGAGGCTGTGAAATATTTTCATGTGATTAAACTTGTCAAACGTGTCATCAAGGGGGATTTGTTATGTAATACACGCTCCATAAAGGCGACTAGTTCTTATTTGCTTGTAATAAATAACAACAAGTTCTAGGAAGACGCCGATCAGAGAAATGATGTGTGAGCCCCATGTTCCTTCTAATAGCACAATTACAAAACTTATTTAAAGGAACATCTGCCAGGCAATCACAAAATGTACATGAGAAGAAATGTATAGCAAAAGTCAGGTTAGGTTATTAAAGGGTATATACACAAAAACAAAAAGGAGCCATATAACCCATTCAGTATAAAATGGTATATATTTTAATATGTGATATATAGAAAAGTCATAAATCAACATACATCAATTAAAAAGCACATATAATCACATAAATGTGAAGGTCAAACAACACAATCTGACCAATTTACTGTATAAGACCGGGAATCATAGACTATAAGTGTATCTCATATCAAAAGTCACAACAATGTGAACCATTGCCCTATTACCTGGCAGTATATCATCAGTAAGTCTATATAGAAGAAATTGGGCAATAGTCACAATCAAAGTAAATACATATCTAAAAGTCTCACCCGAATAAGTCCCAAAAGGCGGTCAGAATTGTTGTGCCCCAAGGCCTCAATGAACAAATCAGTTTTGCTTCTTATTTGTAATAATGATTTGGTTTTAATTTGTTTGTGTGTTGTATTTTTTATTAATTACCATTTTTTATTATTTTTTAATTTAGATTTATTTATGCTTCATTATTGAATTGGTTTTTAACCTGATGTCCCTTCATTGAATATTACCATATATATCCCGATGCCATTACGAATTACTGGATCTCGGCCAAATGGAAAAGAATCACTCCATATTGAATGAAGATACTTTACTGTCACTGATTAAGTTATTGTATACCCATGATATATATACTTTTCCACTGTAATTGTTTTTGTGTATGTTCACTTGTGTATATATATATAATTGATTTTATTTGATTTTTTCACTCTTCACGTTTTCCTTTTTGATATTTAATTAATAATTTCACTTGCACTTAGTAATTATTAATTGTGACAATATATGTATGATTATTTAGTGACACGGGGGTTATTTGTGTTATAGGCCTATTATGGTGGTCTGTGGAGGTGCGATCTTGGATCGCTGTGGATGATGCCGATGTACACTGGTATATACCTGGTGCCCTCGGCGTCTCTAGTTGTGATCCATGTTTGCACCATCCACGGGGATCATCTTGTAATGATTCTTCTTTTCATGACGCTGGGTCAGGTTAATAGGACTAGTGCGCATGTCCGTGACGCGCATGTGCCGGAGCGTCACTTCCGGCGTCCTTAGTGCGGTGTGTGCTGGCCCGGGTTGCTATGGCAGCGACCTGGCCCGGCATGCTCTGCATGGACGCCAGGGACTGACGTCACATCCGGCTTTGCGTGTTCGCGGTCATGTGTGTAGCCCTGGTATACAATATCAGGAGGATGAGTGGAGAGGTAACAGTTAAGGGCTCTTCATAACATCACGTACACTTCGGACACACCCAGCAGGGGTGTGGAGGGGAGTGAATCATTCAGTCAGTTTCCTGTCCTTGGACAGAGTAGACGTGTCCAGTCTGAGCCTATTAGCAGTTCAGAAAGTGGAGGCTAGTACAGGTGGCCTAGTTCACCTCAGCCTAGTCAGAGCTGTGCCCCACTGGAAGACAGACTGAGATATCTATTAAGAGTCGAGCAAATCGAAGGGCAAAGTGGAAGAGAGCAGAGAAGTGCCATAGGTATAGGATACCTGCACATTGCTACCGGTCACTGGAGACCGAAGGATCACTATTAGCTTCAAGCATAGTGGTGAGAAAACCAGAGATTTACCGGACCTTAGGTCGCGGCAAACAGCCCCAAATAGTCAGTACGTAACTGGGGTCAGGGGGAGTGAAGACTTTGAGTCAGTGCACGACAAGACAGGAATTCAGCTCTCTCACAGGAAGGCTCCAACCACAAAACTGACCGGGCAGAACAGCTTTGGAATAGCTGGAATTATAGAGGGAACTACGCTTCAAGCTGGTTGGACTCATCAACATTGGACAGTAAAGGAGGCCCCTAACTTGCTTAACTGTTGCCTCAAAGCTCATCCTCCATCAACCCCATCAGCCTCCCTGGGACCTGCCTGACCATCTTACAAGTAAAGGTATGGAAAGACGCTGACGGTGTGAGACTGAGTTATTTAATTGCATGCCTGCACAATCCCTACCTAACTACCGACCTGAGGGAAGAGTCCCACCTGTAGGGGACCCGACATCTAGCTGCCTCACCATCCCCTCAGAGATCTACAGCAGCGCTGGTACAAATTACCAGAAGACTACAGGTGGCGTCACGAACTGTATATAAATCTATCCCCTGTAAATATATATCCCCCCAAACATACGCCAGACCGCCAGGGCCACAGACCGAGCCACCGCTACCTGTGACAAACCCCATAGACTTCCATGGGCTCGGCTCTGAGTACCCCATTGCCCTGGTAATCCACAATTGTGGTGGTGGGTCGATACAATTTGGCGTCACGAACAGGATACGAAACTTGCAGCATTGCGAGCCCTGTGTGCCTGTGGAGTGTTTTGGCGAAAAAGACTGTTGCTGTTGTTTGGCGCCAAATACCGCCATATTTGCCGCCAGATTCGCGCCCTAAGGCGCTGGAGAAGAAGGTGGGCGTACCTGAAAGAGCGCGCAAAGTCTTGGACACGCCCCGGCTCTGACTCAGCGGCAGGTCCTGCAACAGGAAGTGAACGCTCTGACATCAGAGCGCCTGCGACGAAGGTCCTGTTCCCACTGCGGTGCCTGTGAAATAGCAGCGTCTGAAACCGGTAGGCTCCGTTTAACCAAGGGGGCGCTAAGATGTCACAACAACCGGCTGACAGTGCGGCCCCGGCCGGAGGCCCCAATCCCGCACCGCTTGGTATTGTAGCGCCAGATGGGGGCGCAGGCCCTGCACCCAGTCCGGTAGTCCCGATCATGCCACTAACGCTCCCATATATGCCTGGGGCGAAATGGCTTCCCCAATACAGCGGTGAGCCAGGCACTTTAGCAGGCTTCAAGCGGAAGTTATGCAGCATCCTAGAAATGTACTCCATGCCTGAGAGACAAAAAGCTGCTGTGCTAATAGGGCAGCTAACCGGCGCTGCTGAGCGGGAAGTGGAGACTTGGGATACCGTTGATCAGGAGTCAGTACCTGCGATCTTCCTTAAGCTACATGCCATATTTGAAGACCGCACAGAAACGGATCTCCGGATGGCCTTCTATCACTGTTCACAACAGCCAGGTGACAGCATCCGGGACTACGCTTGCCGACTACAGGGAGCCCTGAGAGCCCTCAAGCAGATTAACAATTTAAATGCTATCGATGAGAATAAAATGTTGAAAGAACAATTTATACAGGGATTGAGATCCCAAGAGGAACGCAGAACTGTAAATTGGTGGTCCTTAGATCATCCGGATGCTACCTTTGATGCCCTAAAAGACATGGCAATAAAAGGGCTGCGGCCCCTGGGCAAACCCGAGGTGGCAACCCAACATCATCAGGCTGAAGTCACTCTGGAACCGGCAGTAACCCCCTTTTCCCCGCTAGTGGCTGAAGCCAAAGCGCAGGTGACACCTCCTAGTGAATTGGACTGTCTGCGCTCAGAGGTGCGCCAGCTGACTAAAAATCTGGCTGCTGTAATGAGTGCCCTGCAGCTGCGGAAAGAGGAGGAAGGAAAGATCTTGTTAGCTGACTGCCCAGAAGACGTCCCGTGGATGCACCGGAGAAGAAAGAAGACGTCGCCCCCCGGAGGAGGACAACGCCACCCCCAGGAGCGACCTCTGATCAACACCCTCCTCGTCGAGAGATCATCTGTTATCGCTGCAACCGGAAAGGTCATCTGTCTCCACAGTGTCCTTTAAACGGGCAGAACCTGGGTCCAAGGGCCAACACCCAGGAGAATACCCGTCAGGCCCCTAGACTGGAACCGCAGGTATGTGGGCGGGCGACCCTACCTGTCTATTATTCTAGATGGTATTGCTGTTCCGGCATTGTTAGACACTGGGTCGCAGGTGACCCTAATACCTGATGCCCTATATACCAAGTACTGGTCAATGGACAGTCTTAAACCTCCGAGCCTTGACTTTACCGTGTATGCTTCTAATGGTCTTCCTGTAGAAGTACTCGGGACAAAATGTGTAGATGTAAAAGTGGGCAGAGAGGAGTTGAAAGACCAGGGGCTTCTGGTAGTAAAGACTGTAAATGAGGAGAACGGTTTAAATATAATTTTGGGTACTAACATTATCGGTAATTGTTTGGGAGAAGTTGTGTTCTTACTCCAACAGCTCGCTGAGATTGCCCGACCAAGGCAGAGAGGAGTAATCCAAAGAGAGATCCGGGCCCTGGTGTGTCAGCAGCAAGCGAAGCTTACAGACGGCGAAATTGGTAATGTACGGGTCACTGACTCGGATCCTATTGTGATACCCCAATGAGTGAAATGATCATCTGGTGCAGGGCAGCCATAGGTCTGAGAGGACAGAATTACCAAGCTGTAGTAGAACCCCACCATTCAGAACATAGACCTACACTTATGACTGCTAGAGGAGTAGTAGAAGTGGTGAATGGAAGAGTACCGGTACGGCTTCTCAATTGGGGAGATGATGAGGTAAACTTACCCCGTTATGCGACCATTGCTAAACTACATGCTGTTGATAATAATTCTATTCTCCCGGCTGAGTCCTTAGACTCCTGTCAAATAGCGGAGGACAATGACCCAGCAACTCCGGTGGCAGAGTGGTGTCAGCAACTCCATGTTGGGACGGACACCACTCCCGCTCACCAGAAGCAAGGGGTATTACGGGTGGTGCAAGAGTACGCCCAAGTGTTTAGCAAAATCCACTTGATTTTGGGATAATTAAGGGAGTACAACATCATATCCCTACAGGCAGTCATCCTCCCATCAAAGAGCGGTATAGGCCCATACCTCCAGCTCATTATCAGAAGGCTAAAGAAATGTTGAATGATATGAAGAAAGCCGGGGTGATAAGGGATAGTTGTAGCCCCTGGGCAGCCCCTCTAGTTCTGGTTAAAAAGAAAGATGGTAGTATGAGAATGTGTGTGGATTACAGGCAGGTGAACCGCATAACACACAAGGATGCATACCCGTTCCCACGCATAGAGGAATCATTAGCTGCTCTGAAAACGGCTAACTACTTTTCTACCCTTGATCTGACTAGTGGTTACTGGCAAGTGGCTGTGGCTGAGGAGGATCGTGAGAAAAACGGCTTTCACCACCCCAATGGGGCTCTGTGAGTTCGATAGAATGCCGTTTGGGCTCAGTAGTGCCCCAGGAACATTTCAGAGAGTGATGGAAAACTGTCTGGGACATCTCAATTTTGAAACCGTGCTGCTATACCTAGACGACGTTATCGTGTATTCCAAGACATATGAGGACCATCTGAAGCACCTGGCAGAAGTGTTCGAGTCCCTGTCCAGGTACGGGATGAAGTTGAAACCCTCAAAATGCCATCTACTCAAACAGAAGGTACAATACTTGGGGCACATCGTCAGTTCGGAAGGAGTAGCGCCAGACCCAGAGAAAGTCACTGCCATCCAGAAGTGGCCGGAGCCGAAGAACCTTAAGGAAGTGCGACAGTTCCTGGGACTAACGGGTTACTACAGGAGATTCATGAAAGATTACACGAAGAAGGCAGCTCCTTTACAGGACCTCCTAGTAGGACAATCCCTAAAGAGCAGAAACCCTCCCTTTAACTGGGGGAAAGAACAGGCTGAAGCATTCCAAAAGATGAAAGAGATCCTTACAGGTGATGAGATCTTGGCCTATCCTGATTACAGCCAACCGTTCCTGTTGTACACCGACGCCAGTAATAAAGGTTTGGGAGCAGTTCTCAGTCAGAAGCAGAATGGCCAAGAAAAAGTCATCGCATATGCCAGCAGAAAACTCAGGCCAACTGAGAGGAATCCGGAAAATTATAGCAGCTTCAAGCTGGAGTTTCTGGCGCTGGTCTGGGCCATCACTGAAAGATTTAAGCACTATCTGGCCTCCAATCGGTTCACTGCGTTTACAGATAACAACCCGTTAACGCACCTGGAAACTGCCAAGCTGGGTGCCATGGAGCAGCGATGGATGGCTCGGTTGTCCAATTACCAGTTTACTATCAAGTACCGGGCAGGTCGAAAGAATGCTAATGCTGACGCGTTGTCCCGAAGGCCGCATGACTCTGACACGGAAGAAGAATCGGACGACCTGGAAGAAATTGAGCTACCTGCGTTCCATCGAAATGGGGTAGTCCACGAGCATCGAGTCCACAGAAAGCAGTATGGTGCAACATTAAATCCTTTACCCCATCACAGTTGGAAAGAGACTCAGGACAGTGATCCAGTGGTCAGCCGCATCAAGGAGTTGTTAAGACAGGAAGGTTCCTCCTTGGAAAAGGATGCACCTATGTCAGCAAAGCTCCTGTGGAACGAGAAAAGCAGGTTGTTCCTATACCGTGAGAAGTTGTGCAGGAGATACGTCAACCCCAGAATCCATGAGATGGTCTGGCAAATAGTGGTCCCCAAGGCAGACGTCCCAATGGTGTTGGAAGCATACCACGATCAAGCAGGACACTTTGGCTGGAGAAAGCTGGAGACCCTGTTGAGATGCCGGTTCTACTGGGTAGGGATGCGCAGCTCCATCGAGAGGTGGTGTCGGAACTGTGGACCCTGTGGTCTCCGAAGAAAGGACTACGGTAGTCAGAAGGCACCCCTGCAACCTATCCGGACGACTCGTCCCCTGGAGATTGTGGCCCTGGACCACGTCAAACTGTCGCCAAGTAGATCGGGATACTCATACGCCTTGACCATGGTGGACCATTACTCCAGATTTCTGGTGGTTGTTCCAGTGAAGGACCAGACCGCAGTGACGGCAGCGAAGACCTTTCAAGCAAGCTTCTGCAGACCGCATGGGTATCCCGAGCAAGTATTAACCGATCAGGGACCTGCTTTCGAAGCTGATTTATTCAAGGAATTCTGTCACATGTACGGGTGCAAGAAAATTAGAACAACGCCATACCACCCTCAAACCAACGGTCTTTGTGAAAAAATGAACCATATTGTCCTTGACTTGTTGAGATCCATACCGTTGGAAGACAGAAATCGATGGCCGGACTTACTACCTGATTTGGTTGATTTGTATAACCATATTCCTGTAAGTTCTACTAACTGCACTCCAGCCTATCTTATGAGAGCAAGGCCCGAAGACTCCCAATGGATCTAGAACTTGGAGTGGTAGAACCGGAGGCAGACGACGCCGTTGAAAACTGGGACATCAATCGGCAAGAGCAATACAGAAGAGTACAGATCTGTGTAGAGAAAAGTCTCAACAAGGCACGGGAGAAACAGGAAGATGTTTACAACAGAAATGCTCCTGCCAAGCCTTTGATGCCTGGAGAGGTAGTATTAAAAGAAAAAGGAAGATGCACAAATTGGATAACCAGTGGGAGCAAGAACCCTACGTCGTACAAGATTCTAAATATGACAACAGAAAAGTTTGTGTCGTCAGTAAGGACGGAGGAAGAACAACAACCACTGTGTCCAGAGACCATTTGAAATTGTGTCCAGAACCCTTAAAGCGTTGTGAAAAGAACCCTGTCATCAATCAAAAAGAAAGGAAAGAAGAGGTCATACACACCGATCTGGGAGATTTTCCTGCGGATTGGCCTAGACTGGGAGATGCTGTAATAGTTCCAGTGTTGCAGTTTTATCAGCCACAAGAGGAAGTTCTACCTCCAGTTGTGCCTGTGGTGCCAGTTGAGCCCGCTCAGGAGTTACCCATCCCAGCAACACCTCAACCTGTGGAACCTCAAGAAGGATCATCTGAAGCAGCGCCCCATACTATGGGATCCCCTGGTGAAGCTGACTCACACCGCCCAGCCATCAGTACGCTTGCCAGATCCATAGAAAGATTGAGGCAGTTCTATAGTTTGCCGTTACGCAGTGCAGACAGATCGCAACTTGATATACCTGAAGCTACACCACGTAGATCAGAGCGAATCACAAAAGGGAAGTTACCCATTAGATATCAGCAGTGATTATAACGAATTGATGTGAATATTGTAAAAAGTCTATATATATATATTGTGTTTTTCCCTATTATGTCTTATAATGGACTCAGAGGCTGAGGACTGAGCCAGCCCAAAAACTGTATCCTGTAAATAGTTGCACTTTGTGCCTTTTAATGGTTTCACACGAAGCCTTGACTTACCTCTGAACCTAAAACCCGTGTGGTGTGGCACTGAGTGAGGTCTGCATTCGGATGTCCTGCAGCCCACCCAGGACCCACGTTGAAGGTTTGGTGCGGGTCCTTCACAAGCATATTGTCTATTTATATGAAAATGTTATTTAATATTTGTATTTTTCTATAATGTTTTGTTTGCAACGTTTAAGACATCCTTACCTCCCGGATGGGACGAATTAATGTTTGATGTTTTCATTCATAAACAAATTGTCTCTTTGTATTTTACAGCCCGGGAGTGCTGTTGTTTACCATGGGGGAATGTGTAGCCCTGGTATACAATATCAGGAGGATGAGTGGAGAGGTAACAGTTAAGGGCTCTTCATAACATCACGTACACTTCGGACACACCCAGCAGGGGTGTGGAGGGGAGTGAATCATTCAGTCAGTTTCCTGTCCTTGGACAGAGTAGACGTGTCCAGTCTGAGCCTATTAGCAGTTCAGAAAGTGGAGGCTAGTACAGGTGGCCTAGTTCACCTCAGCCTAGTCAGAGCTGTGCCCCACTGGAAGACAGACTGAGATATCTATTAAGAGTCGAGCAAATCGAAGGGCAAAGTGGAAGAGAGCAGAGAAGTGCCATAGGTATAGGATACCTGCACATTGCTACCGGTCACTGGAGACCGAAGGATCACTATTAGCTTCAAGCATAGTGGTGAGAAAACCAGAGATTTACCAGACCTTAGGTCGCGGCAAACAGCCCCAAATAGTCAGTACGTAACTGGGGTCAGGGGGAGTGAAGACTTTGAGTCAGTGCACGACAAGACAGGAATTCAGCTCTCTCACAGGAAGGCTCCAACCACAAAACTGACCGGGCAGAACAGCTTTGGAATAGCTGGAATTATAGAGGGAACTACGCTTCAAGCTGGTTGGACTCATCAACATTGGACAGTAAAGGAGGCCCCTAACTTGCTTAACTGTTGCCTCAAAGCTCATCCTCCATCAACCCCATCAGCCTCCCTGGACCTGCCTGACCATCTTACAAGTAAAGGTATGGAAAGACGCTGACGGTGTGAGACTGAGTTATTTAATTGCATGCCTGCACAATCCCTACCTAACTACCGACCTGAGGGAAGAGTCCCACCTGTAGGGGACCCGACATCTAGCTGCCTCACCATCCCCTCAGAGATCTACAGCAGCGCTGGTACAAATTACCAGAAGACTACAGGTGGCGTCACGAACTGTATATAAATCTATCCCCTGTAAATATATATCCCCCCAAACATACGCCAGACCGCCAGGGCCACAGACCGAGCCACCGCTACCTGTGACAAACCCCATAGACTTCCATGGGCTCGGCTCTGAGTACCCCATTGCCCTGGTAATCCACAATTGTGGTGGTGGGTCGATACACATGCGCCGCTCATTATGTCCATAATTGAAACAGCTGCATCAGGGCTAATATATATGGCGATTGTGCACACACATACATACACAGCCCCTTGAGAAAGCCCACGCGAAACGCGCGTCGGGGCCGCTTATTCTGACCGCCTTTTGGGACTTATTCGGGTGAGACTTTTAGATATGTATTTACTTTGATTGTGACTATTGCCCAATTTCTTCTATATAGACTTACTGATGATATACTGCCAGGTAATAGGGCAATGGTTCACATTGTTGTGACTTTTGATATGAGATACACTTATAGTCTATGATTCCCGGTCTTATACAGTAAATTGGTCAGATTGTGTTGTTTGACCTTCACATTTATGTGATTATATGTGCTTTTTAATTGATGTATGTTGATTTATGACTTTTCTATATATCACATATTAAAATATATACCATTTTATACTGAATGGGTTATATGGCTCCTTTTTGTTTTTGTGTATATATCTAATTTTGGAGTATACCCTGCTGCTATTTTTAGTATAATTTTATTCTGGTGTTTTTTCTATTAATAGGTTTTAAAGGGATTTGTCACAAAGACAACCCCTGTGGTTTTTTTTGGCAAACCAAAGATCTCGATGATTCACATTCTGATGGACCTTCCACATCCATGTGTGACATTAACAGTCGACATGTAAAATTTCTCAAAATCAAGAGTGGATACAGACAGGAGAGGGCCCCTGGACTAGAACAATATCTGGGTCATTTGTAGTCTAATAGATCATCTTCATGCACAATTCCGCCTGCTCTGGAGATGGAAGTGCGGCTGCAGAGGTTGCAACAAAATGGTGCATTTAGGGAAGGTTGTCCCTACACTAAAAGTATAACTTGCTGCAATTTACCCCTGTCCGACAAGCTGATTGCAGGTGATTTTCATCAGCAGATCTCAAGAATGGATTAATTTCTAAAAATAATTGTCTTCATGAGGCTTACTGCACCCATAGGTTTATAAGTACGGTCATCAGTTGGACAGCAGCATTACAATTCCTCATGACGCATAAGTTCCCCCACTAAAAGTATAGGATTACCTCTATATTTCAAAGACTTGCAGTCACCATGTGCTGGGAATCCGGGCTGAGAAAGGTATTTTGGTTCCCGAACCTGATCAGGCTAATTGCACCCCATCCCTAGAAGAAAAAGAGGATATGCACGAATTTGTTTCCATGCACTTCATCCATTTATGCATTGGTGAACCTACGTTATTCGAATCACTGTGCATATGACCCCCTTAATCACACCTCAAATATAAGGGACAATAAGACTGCTACACCATGACCATATTACCAGTAGGGACTAAGTAATAGCCCCCATAATGTTACTGAGCAAACCCTAGTATTGCAAGGCCAATATTACCAATAATATCGCTATATACTACACAGACAATACTGCCAAAGGTGACCATCTGAACTGAGTCCAATATTACACTCATTCAGTGACCAAAAGTGGTGTGTTCTCCAAACAATAGTACCTGTCTTCTGTTCCTCCCCTAGTAACAGTGTCCCCACCATTAATAGTACCCCATTGTGCCTCCATATAGTAAAGCCGCCCATTCTGTATCTGAAAATATTAATAATGCCTGATTTGTGCCTATCTGTACTATTAATGCCCCCTTTGTTCTTTCATATATTAATAATGCCTCCTTGTGTCTACATACTAATAAAGACCCCATGTGCCACCATGAATTAATGCCCCCTTGTTCCACCATACATTATATCCCCTTTTGCCACCATATTTTAATGCCCCTTGGGGTGACATGTTATTACTGTCAATTGTGCCACCATACATTATCCCCCTTTTGCCACCATATAGTAATGTCTCTCGTGCCACCGTATAATATTAATGCCCTCCTTGTGCCGCCATATAATAATGTCCCTATATATTATTTTCCCTTGTGTTACCATGTATTATTAATGACCATTGTGACACCATATAATATTAATGCCCTCTTCTACTGCCATGTATTATTAGTGCCCCCTTTGTACAAAAAACTGTTATAGGGACATGGATAGCATTGAAAACAGTGTTTATCATCGGGGCCTTCGGCCGGTTGTGCACCCTTGTTCCTCTGGTCCTTTTTTTTGTTGTGATCTTAGTGCCTCTGGCTGTACCTCTGAATACACATATGCACTTCAAATTTGCCCCATATGTTGTCCCCTGAATAAATGATCATCCAGTATTACACATCTTACATATCCTCCTCTGTTCCTGCCCCAGAGCTCCTTGGGGAACCACTGAAGCTTTGGCATTGTGATGGCAGGGGATCTGAATGGTGGTTCAGGCTAAGTGCACATAGCATCGGAGTCGGCTGTCAGTGTACACGCAGGCTTATAAGCTCTATGCCCGATAGATTGGTATTGTGGCAACTCTTCACCATAAAGTGCCATTGCAAAACTAGATAGTGAAAGGAATATATATTTTTTGCAATGGCCCTGATCTGCTGCCATGTTGCGCCACGGCAATTTTCTGAAAAGTTGGCCTGCATTAGCCAATGGGACATCCAGAAGTCCTAAATATGATATACTGTGGTGGAATAGCTAAACTGGTGAACTGACTTTTTACGCAGTTGCAATACAGTATGTCACAGGTCGCAACGCGTCACCATAAGAAAATCATTACATCCAATTTTGCAAGTTCATCGACACGGGACACATTTTGCCATGCACCCCTTGTCTTATAGAAAATATATTAGGTAGAATTTTCTACAGTGGACAGGTTTCTGTTAAAAGGCGCTTTGTGACTATAATATTATTGTGTAAAAGGGAGAGCTAGAATTAGAATGGATCCTCATCCATCATTCATGTGTCACGGCAAAACAATTTTAACATTTGCTATCCCATGACTGTAACAGCCTGCATTCTCCCACTTAGGGTGAGTTTCCACGGTCAGGATACGCTGCGTGTTTGGCGCTGTGCGCTGGCGCAGCGCCAAACACGCAGCGTCCAGATGTTACAGCATAGTGGAGGGGATTTCAAGAAATCCCGTCTCCACTATGCGTAACAACACGCAGGTGGCAGACATGCGTAAACGGACATGCGGCGCGTCTTTTCAGACCGCAGCATGTCCTCGCGTGTTGCGGCGACGGTGCGTCGCCGCAACAGAATTTCACACAGGGCTATGTAGCCCTGCGTTCTTTCCGGAGGTGTTCCGGAGGTGTCCTGAACACCTCCAGAAAGAGCGCGCGTCAGAAAGGGGGCGGGGCTTAGACGGAGCGGAATTTCCGCTCCGTCCAAAGCGCTGTGGTTCCGGACCGTGGGCAAAGACGCGCCACATGTCCGTTTACGCAGGTCTGACACCTGCGTGTTGTTACGCATAGTGGAGACGGGATTTCTTGAAATCCCCTCCACTATGCTGTAACATCTGGACGCTGCGTGTTTGGCGCTGCGCCAACGCACAGCGCCAAACACGCAGCGTTTACTGATCGTGGAAACTCACCCTAATTCTTTGCAAGTTCAACACAAAACTGCTGTAATTCCATTAACTAGACAGGGCCGCACTCAATCTGATTGCCTAAGGCCGGCCATGCACATTATATGGCTGTCGGACGAGTGATGCTTCGGCCGATTGTTCTGCCAACAGCCATCTCAGCCGACTCTCCCACACACTGGAGCGCTCATTCAGCTGAGTGCTCCTATGTTCTCTATGAGAAAGTCCCCAAATGACACATCACCTGGTGGTTTATTTCCAGTAGAACAATAAAATAAAAATCAGATATGCGTAATTGACATTTCTGCCCACCATCACATTATATTGTTGGCTGAACCTGTTGATATTGGTGGGTTCAGCTGACATTATTCTAATGTGTATGGGGGCCTTAAGACAACATGAGCTGTGAATATGGCCCTGAACATAACTAGTCATGTTGCAGTTGCAAAAGAGTAAAAGAGCTGTCGGTACCCCTTCTGGAAACCTGTGTAGTAATGTCATATATTGAGTTTTTATATGTTTTATCTATTTTTGCCCTGTAGTAGTTAGTTAGCCTGTGGACAGGGTTAACTGTTAGGCCAGTTCATGGTTGGAGGAGTGCAGTGGGCATAAGAACTTGTGTTTCTTCTTTGTTGAGGAGTTGGAAGAAAGTTATTAAAGGAATGCGAAGTTTCACTGAAAGGCCACAAGTGGGGAGTGTGTTGGTTCAGAAGGATTAAAAACAGCAAGTTCGAGATTAAGTTTTTACCAGCAACTGACTTTTATATGGCCGTGCAGAGATTGAAAAAGTAATAAGAAGGTATCTACCACCTGCAGTGAGTACGGCCATAACATATCAGCGCTGTGCCAGGCAGAATTCCCAAAAGCAGTTATAAGGAGTGGGCTACAATAGCACCGTGTTAACTGGTCCTGGTAGGGGACACAACGGTATACCTGTAGAGGAGGATAGACAAGGTGAAGACCAGAGCTAGAAAGCACTCCGACACTCATGCAGAATATCAATACCATCAAAATGCCCTAGCTGATACGCATAAAGAGAGAGCCTTTCATTGACAGAAGATTTGCACCAAGAGTATTGTGCTTGCTATTGTTTGTTACATTTCTATTTAAAGGGAAGCTGTCATCAGGTTTTTGCTACTTCATCGAGAGCAGCATAAGGTAGGGAAAGAGACACTGATTCCAACGATATATGCCTTAATTTACTGGGTGCAGCAGTTGTAAAACAATCAAGAGTTCTTACATTTAGCATGTAGCAGAGCTCAGACAGCTAACCCTGCCTACACTGTCTATAGACAGTGAGCTGCTTATTACAAGAGGGGGTGGAGTCAGACTAGCATGAATGCTCTGCTGTAGTCCAGACAATGATAATCACCATGTGATAAAACCTTCAGTATAAGTAAACAACAGCACACAGCCTGACATGTGACGCATCGTTGAATTCAGTATTTTAACCCCTACCTCATGCTATCCCCAGATAACCCAGCAAAAACAAACTGACAGATTCCCTTTAAGTAAATCCAGTAAAGATGTTTATCTTTCTACATTGGACTCTGGTCTCCCTGTTTTTGTCGCTTATTTTCATGGTTCTCATACCATCAAACCACTTCTGGCCTGAATGGGGTGAAGAGCAAACCCCCATAAAATCTGCATACCCTCAGAGAGTCCTTAACTGGGTGTACTGGGATCATGAAGAAAACCTCGCCATGAGTGGTCCCTTAAAGGGAATCTGTCACCCCATTTTAGCCATATGAGATAAAGATATCATTGCATAGTGCGTTCCATAACTAATCTATGGGTACCTATGATATCTCCTGACACCCCAGTTTTCATGTAAAAATACCTTTGTAAAGTTCGTTTTCCAGTATGCAAATCCGTGCGGTCCAGTCCAATGGGCGGCGTTTTCCCCCCCCTCTCCTCAGCTTCTCTTACGTATGTTCGTCTGTGACTAGCACAGGCGGCGTAGCGCTTCCGCGCTTGCGCTTTTCAAAATCCCCTCGCGCATGCGCAGTGTGCTTTGCCCAACAGTGGGCAAAGTGAGCCGCCCTCCCAGAGCAGTGGGGTACTCGGATCCGAGCCTATTCACTTCTATGGGGGATGTCACGGCAACACAGCTCGGTCCGTGGCCCTGGGCGCTCACTCATAAATGTGGGATATTTACAGGGGAATTGAATGTTGGTATGGGGATTCGTGACGCCACCTGTAGTACCTGGTCAGGGTGACCAGCGCTGCTGTGCAGATCCACTGAAGGGTTGGTGTTGTGCAGCTAGATGTTAGGCCTCCCACAGGTGAGGCTAAGTCCTTCAGGGCTGGTAGATATATATGAAAGCAGGACAAGGGGGAGACCCGGCAGGTAGGGGTAAGAAGATGGACACACACACACAAGCCACTTTGGTACCTTTACTAAAGATATTGCAGGCACTCCCCGGAGCACTGTAGGGTGAAGGGTGCACATCCAGATTCTCCCACTGAGTAGGTATGTGGCCTCCTGTTCCTTGCCTTACTGTAATAAAGTCCTGGCCGGCATGAAGCTGGGCCTAACTTAGTCTCCGTCCTGCACCTGGATGACCTTGTGGTTGGACCTTTTCTTGAAGCACACAGTCCCTGTTTGCAGTGCCCTGCCTGCCGGACTCCGTCCTCCTGGCCCAGTTACGTATCAGCTCTGTGGTTGTCCCGGGACCTATAGTCCTCCAGAAACTCCGGTGTTCTCCTATGGGTCGTGGAGATCCCTATAGGCTCGGACCCCGGCGTCCGGTAGTACTCGTTGAGGTGAGCTGTTGAGGCTCCTCTGCCTCCTTTTACTACTCTTTTCCACTTGCCTTCGGCCTACTCGGGCCCTCACACGACTACACATACTGAGAGTTGGTGGGCTGCCTCTTCGCCGCTCTCGGAGCATCGGCACACTCCTGGCACTCAACTTGAGCTATGGAGTCCCTTACTGCAAACTCCACTCGTCTGCTCTATCTGCAGACTACTCACTTGTCTCAGCTCTGACTAGGCTGGAATGGATTCGACTCCACTCTACTAGACTCCACTTTACTGAACTGCACTGCAGTCTCTCAAATCTGCTTTCTGAACTGAACTGAACTCTCATCCTATCTTCACCCTCCTTTTATATGCCTATCCGGCTCCCTCTGCTGGTCTTAGGGTTGGGTGAAGATGAGTGTATGAATTAGGACCTCTAGTGGTTAAATCTTTCAGTGCACCCTTCCAGGAGTTGTGGGAATCCTAGCACAGCTGGGCTCCACAAAAGCATAAAATCATTACAGCGCATGCGCAACTATTTTCCTTCACTTTCCTTGCCCCAGAAATGACTGCTTGCCTTGGACGACTTATGGGGCAATGAAAGTGAAGGAAAATAGTTGCGCATGCGCTATAATGATTTTATGCTTTGCCCACTGTTGGGCAATGCACACTGCGCATGCGCGAGGGGATTTTGAAAAGTGCAAGCGCGGCAAGCCGTCGGTAAAGAAAAAAAAAACTGCGTAGGGCAAGAATGGAGGCGGTGGAGGAATGCGAAGAAACGCCGCCCATCGGACCGGACCGCAGGGATTTGCATACTAGAAAACAAACTTTACAAAGGTATTTTTACATGAAAACTGGGGTGTCAGGAGATATCATAGGTACCCATAGATTAGTTATGGGATGCACTATGCAATGATATCTTTATCTCATATGGCTATGGGGTGACAGATTCCCTTTAAACAGTCATGTTTTCAGCGTCCTCCTCTAGTAATAGCGAGGGATTTGTGCAAATTGGAAAACGCAAAAAAAAATGATGTTAGAATTTTTGTCAGATGTCAACATGTAATGGCACCACCACCATGTAATGGCACCACGGGGGAGGTGACAGCTATGGATTCCCGTTAGCTGTAGAGAATGTGGGAGTACGACAAAGGCAGCATGAAGGCTCATTACATGTAATAGTAGAAAATAATCAAAATAATAAAAAAATAAAGAAAAAAAACCCAACAATCAATGTAATTACAGTGATATTAATATGGTAACAGAGACATGGATCAGTCTACACTATGGATGCTGAATATGAATGCAGGGGTCATACATTTCTTCATGCAGGTGATTAGAGATTGTTGCCTGGCTGATGTTGGCTTGTAATATCTTGTGCACAGTTTTCAGGGAGATGACTAGATTCCTTAAAGACATCAGCTCTCACAGCAAGACGAGCATCTGCAATTAGCAACACATATTAGTATCATACATCCTGGGCACCCAAGGGAACGAGCTGTCAGTGCAAAACCAGCTGTTTTAATAAAGCCTCAACCTGCCGTCTAAAGGTTACTATTCACATCAATGACATCCAGACACTTCAGGGGGTCGCACTTTGTTGGCTATCTTCATTAGAAGGATCTTTGAATGTCTTGTGAGCAGCTGGGTTCAGAGCCGGTGCGATACGGCATGAATCCAGTCCAGATTAGGCAGGGTTTTTGGCTTTATTGGAGTATATTAGAACGTGTTCTATCATTTTAAGGTTTAATTCTTACATGTTCTCTTTCTATATTGCATTAAAGTGTCTCGAATGATTAAATGGTACAGATACAACATGTCTCCCAATGTCAGAGGTAAGGATCTAGTAATGTACAACCGTAATTAATGAGTGCATGATTCAGATGTGGTCTGTTGGTATTAGTGGGACATTTTGCTCTTGGACTTGCCTTCTCGTTGGTTCTTGAGCCAACACCGGTTATTTTCGTTACAGCAGATCACCTACATCGCTCTTATTACTATACATTTATCTCGGTGTAGGCTCGTGGCAATTACCTATTGATCTTCTGAAATGAGTTCTCCATGCATTTGAAATCTGTTCTTTGTAGGACAGGCTAATGGTGGGGCTTGCACCGATATAATCCGAGAAGGCAGAACAAGAGCCCGAGGTTTGGAAATGGGGGATGTAAATGCAATTAAACAAGAATCACTGTGCAGAAATGTAATAATTCTTCAAGCCTATATGGTAACATAGCGTTTTCAACTCATTGACTTCAATATGTAAAAACTTGCATTTGCCACTGTTTTGGACACAAACACACAAGCCTATACATCGCAATGTTAAATAGGGCTCTGATGTGACTGTTGCGTCTATAGGCAATGTGACATGGATAAGTCATTGATATGGTTTGCACATATACATGGGACTCTTATGTGACTGGCATTGTTATATTAAGCGTTGTTATATAGGGCATTGATGTGATTGGCACATTTATGAGGTCAGTGAAGCAGTTACCACTTTTATGGCTGGCGCTGTTATAGGACACTTGCATTGATATATAGTAGAGATGAGCAAATAAATTCGAGTGGTCTTGAATTCTACTTGAATTTTAGAAAATTCCACGTTTGCCAAAATGTGGATTTTTGGTAATTTGTTTCCAGATTCAGCAAAATTTTCCCCCCAGGCTGTCACTTTTCTGGACCATAAAGGGTCCTAAAAAGTTAAAAAAATCAAAAAATCTTTATGCTCACGTTACTGCTCACATACCGAGACCATCTGCTCCTCAAAGTCAACCATCCGGTCCTCAAGAAAAAAAGGAAGCACACTGTAGCGCTGTAGCTTGCAAACATGAGATATGAAAAATGAATTGCATCACTGCCTTAGAAATATGAAAAATTGAGAAGGCTTAGCGCATAAAATAGCCAATTTATGTGCACTCCACCTGTTAGTCACAGGCGTTTTAATTCTAGCAGGGCCACTACCCCTCCACAGAGATGTAAATTTCAGTCTAGAGAGAGGATTCATATGTTCCCATACAGATAAAGACTTTTCTAAGCGAGGATTGACATTAGTTAGGACCTGGAAAACGAGGGGTGCCTTAACGTGGCTTACAGGTACACATAAATTGGCCATTTTATGCGTTAAGCCTTCTCAATTTTTCAGATTTCTAAGGCAGTGATGCAATTCATTTTTCATATCTCATGTTTGCAAGCTATAGTGCTACAGTGTGCTACCTTTTTTTCTTGTGTGTGCATGAGTTGGTGACTCTAGGTTTAGCACCTGTTCACATTAGGTCTATCTTTGGATGTGACTGTCAGTTTTTTGATATGTAACCATCCGATCCTCGTCACATCTTCTGATCCTCGTTGCTCTCGATAAAATCTTCAGGTCTGCATCACAGAGATTTTCAGTGAGGGAATCAGAAAAGGAGACAAGGACCAGAAAGGTGGATGACAGTGAGCATCTGAATTCTGGAGTGGATGGGTAACCAGTGTAAGGACTGGCACAAGGTCGAGGCATCAGTGTAACGGTTGGTGAGGAATATCATCCTGGCTGCAGCATTCAGGACAGATTGGAGAGGGGAGAGTTTGGTAAGAGGGAGACCGATTAGTAGAGAGTTACAATAGTCCAGATGAGAATGAATAAGAGCAACAGTAAGCGTTTTTGCAGAGTCGAAAGTAAAAAAGGTCAAATTCTAGAAATGTTTTTGAGGTGCAGATAACAAGAGCGAGCCAGTGATCGGATGTGGGGGGTGAATGAAGGCTCGGAATCAAGTATGAGCCTAAGACAGCGGGCATGTTGCTGGGAATTAACGGTAGAACCACACACGGAAATGGCAATATCGGGCAAAGGTTAGGTTAGTAGAGGGAGGAAACACAAGGAGGTCAGTTTTTGACACTTTTTTTAATAGAAAGAGGTTAGTGAATTTTTTTTTTACTCTATATGTAAGACATGTAGCCCAAACACTAGATTTCCAGTGGCTGCTACTTACCCTCTTAATTCTTATAGAAGCAGTAAGGGTGCACTTAATTTATTTAGAACTGCTTCTGAATTTTGGCCTTTTTTTTGTTAAATAAATACTGACACAATGTAATTTCTCATCTTTGGTTGTTCATCTGAGATTGTATTTACCTAATTTTAAGACCTTCTAAGGACCATAAGTTGTTATTATGATGTCCTCAGATGTAAAACAGTCGAATTCAAAGAACTTAAGCCCACTTTTACATGAATAAACACAATACATGGAGGGTGAGCCGCCAGAATAAAATGTTACACAGGAACTGCGATGTAAAGAGATGCTGAAGCCACATTATTAGATGCAACAATTACAACCACTGTCGGGCTTGGGTTCCAATGTGTGTGGAATTATGGTATTACCATGCCTTACTGTATATGTAACACCAATGTTTCTCTCTATTATAGAAAGTTGCAGGCAACAAGCACTCCATTATCTACATGTTTCGAATTATAGCCAGCATTAAAGGGATGGTACGAAATACAAATTAATTTTCATTCTGAAATCCTATCTATTTACTGTCATAATCTAATCTATTTTCTAATATACTTTACTTAAAAATTCCCTATTCTTCTCTAACTACATAATTTAACTGCTTTTCTTTTATTTTTACACCTTCCTTTTTGGCGTTGCTTCATTTGAGAATCCCAGTGTATGCTGCCCCCTCCCGAAGTGAAGAATAATCGGTGATCTTAATTTCAGGGTCTGGGCTATTCCCTGCTCTGGCACTGTGTGATGTGCAGAGCAACAGTGAGCTATCTTTTCAGTTCAGATCAACAGTAATGAGCCGACAACAGAGCGCACTGTTGTAAGACGAATACTCAGCTTGCAGAGACCAGCGTCACCCCCAGAGCTAATGTCACTTTCGGGGGTGGTGCTGGTCTCTGCTCGTCGGGTATTGTTACATGCACACTAACAGTGCGCTCTGTTGCCTGCTTGTTCCTATTTATTTGAGCCGGCAAGAGAGTGCACTGTCACTGTGCACATCACACAGTGACAGAGCAGGGATTAATGAAGCTCGTGAAATGAAGGTCACCAATGATGCTTTGCTTCAGGGAGGGTACAGAGGCTACGGCAATGACCCCTCTAAGAAGCATGTATTTCGAACCACTTCTTTAACCAGCATTCATGTCTATGGGGGAGTCGTGAGAAATGTCCGACAGCTACTGTATCCAAGGCATATGGTTAACTTAACAATTATAGGACAATAGAATCAGCCAAATACATTTTTAACATGTGGAATTTGCTTTTTTTTTTTAGAGCAGGTGTGCTGTTATTTAGAGCAGATGGCTTTAATGGAGACAGCATACTCTGCTCACCCAACCAAGACTTGGTGTATATGATTTAGGGATGTCAATTTGTAGTCAAAAGTGAATTCTAAGTTTTCAAATTTGAATATCAAAAGAATAAATCAATAGGAAATCCGATTAGAATTTAAGGTAATTATTAATTTTCCCGGTCGTGCACTAATAATCATCGCCTGTAAAGGGAACAAGAAAAGGTGCATTAAAAATTAGTTGCAGCAAGAGAAGAACTTGAAAAATCACTTGTCGTCAATGCCCTTGTGATTGAAGGTCATGGAGGACGCACACGACCTTCTTTCTACAGCTGCCACAGTATGAGCGGCCGGATGTCTGGTTTACAGTCTACTTTGTATGGTTGAGGTGTGTCTGTTCATTAAGAAACACGAGTAATGACCACCTCCGGACCAACCTTTATACTCAATCTACTAGATGAACAAATTCTGGCTCAATACCAAGATTCTGTGAAGAATCGCAAGAACAAAAAGTCTTGTAGGAAGAAGTGGAATTCTTGTGGAAGAATTATTACTTTTATTGTAGAACAGCAAAGTTATGAATCATGGGTGACATGTTTTACAACATAATTATAGTATGTGTATTTTTTTTTTCCATATGTAAATTGGGTATGTAAAGCAGCACAGTCCAGCAATGTAGATGGGGAACTGCTACCTGTACATTGCTATGCACATAACATAAAGAACAACCAATTTCATCTCGATTTATGACTGCCAATAATGTAAATGTAATTTGAAGGGAACAAAATGCATTCTGGAAACCTGATTTTGGCAGCAAATATATGAGCATGTTATTTAGGATTTATGCCTTTGCAAAGGTATTTGATGCTTTACCACATAACAGCCTTATACTGAAACTACAGAAGCAGGGACTGGGGGAAACTATATGTAGATGGGTAAGGAATTGGTTAAATGACAGGAAACAAAGAGTCTTCATAAATGGTACGTTCTCTAAATGGGATATAGTCATCAGTGGGGACCACAGGGATCTGTACTGGGAGCAGTGGGGATCGCAGGGATCTGTACTGGGAGCAGTGGTGACCGCACAAATCTGTACTGGGAGCAGTGGGGACCGCAGGGATCTGTACTGGGACCAGTGGGGATCGCAGGGATCTGTACGGGGAGCAGTGGGGACCGCAGGGATCTGTACTGGGAGCAGTGGTGACCGCAGGGGTCTGTACTGGGAGCAGTGGTGACCGCACGGATCTGTACTGGGAGCAGTGGTGACCGCAGGGGTCTGTACTGGGAGCATTGGTGACCGCACGGATCTGTACTGGGAGCAGTGGGGACCGCACGGATCTGTACTGGGAGCATTGGTGACCGCACTGATCTGTACTGGGAGCAGTGTTGACCGCACGGATCTGTACTGGGAGCAGTGGGGATCGCACGGATCTGTACTGGGAGCAGTGTTGACCGCACGGATCTGTACTGGGAGCAGTGGGGACCGCACGGATCTGTACTGGGAGCATTGGTGACCGCACTGATCTGTACTGGGAGCAGTGTTGACCGCACGGATCTGTACTGGGAGCAGTGGGGATCGCACGGATCTGTACTGGGAGCAGTGTTGACCGCACGGATCTGTACTGGGAGCAGTGGGGACCGCACGGATCTGTACTGGGAGCATTGGTGACCGCACTGATCTGTACTGGGAGCAGTGGTGACCGCACGGATCTGTACTGGGAGCAGTGGTGACCGCACGGATCTGTACTGGGAGCAGTGTTGACCGCACGGATCTGTACTGGGAGCAGTGGGATCGCACGGATCTGTACTGGGAGCAGTGGGGATCACAGGGATCTGTACTGGGAGCAGTGGGGATCGCACGGATCTGTACTGGGAGCAGTGGGGATCGCAGGGATCTGTACTGGGAGCAGTGGGGACCACAGGGATCTATACTACTATTCAACTTTTCCTTTAAATGGTACAATCTCTACAACCTCTGCTTGCTGGGATCTGACTACTATTCAACTTTTCCTTTAAATGGTACAATCTCTACAACCTCTGCTTGCTGGGATCTGACTACTATTCAACTTTTCCTTTAAATGGTACAATCTCTACAACCTCTGCTTGCTGGGATCTGACTACTATTCAACTTTTCCTTTAAATGGTACAATCTCTACAACCTCTGCTTGCTGGGATCTGACTACTATTCAACTTTTCCTTTAAATGGTACAATCTCTACAACCTCTGCTTGCTGGGATCTGACTACTATTCAACTTTTCCTTTAAATGTGGCTGCTGAATGTTTGCTAAATTAATTTGTTGCATTGTATTCAATACTTACTGCTGTATAGCCATGCTGGGGCCAGTAGAGATGCTATCAGGTGCAAGGTGTTACCAGCATATGGATGCAGCCAGGCCCTGTGCCTTTGATTGTCTATCCTCCCCTGGTGTGCTGGGCAGCTGCTAATTTATCCCAAAGCAGCTACCATAACTCCTCCCACCTGATCCTCTACTCAGTCCTATATATTCAGTAGCAGTCTAAGGGGGCACGCTTGTGGGGTCAGGCACGCAACTGCAGCAGAAGTACCACTGCAGCAAAAGTACAGAGAAGCTGCAGTTATTTCAACGGCAGTTAGTCAGGGCAGGAGTCAGGACCCCACACTATGTCTCTTTTGGGTATGTCTGCTGAGTAAGCACTTCTAATTACTTGTACCTGGCTTTTCTAATTACCCATCTTACTCTTTCACCATGTTTACATATGCCTTCACAGTGTTTGCTCCTTTAATCCTCTCTCTCCTTCGCTATCCCCAAACCCCAGCACCCTCTAATCAAATAATCATCTCCCCTTACCTCCTTCCTCCCCACCTATCCTCCTCTGCTGACCTGCTCCTCAACCTCAAATCTGTCCTAATAAAACACAAAACAAGCTTCCCTCTCTCCTTCTCCCACCTGCTCTCCCTTTCTCTGCTCCTCCTCACTGCTGGTGACATATCTCCCAATCCTGGACCTCCACAGTTCATACCCACCATTAGTACTCCTTCCTACCGCTCCCTATCTAATAGGAACTACCGCAATCTTTCCAACGTAAAACCTGTGCCATTGACACCCACCCCCCTGCTCCCTCTCTCTGGAGCACTCTGGAATGCCCGCTCCATCTGCAATAAGCTTCATGTGATTCATGACCTCTTTCTCTCTCGCAATCTTGCTTTCCTCGCCCTCACAGAAACATGGCTGACACCCTCTGACACCGCCTCCCCTGCTGCGCTGTGTTACGGTGGCCTCCAATTCACCCACACTCCTCGCCCTGGAAACAGACATGGTGGAGGAGTGGGTGTTCTCCTTTCCTCCAACTGCAACTTTAACACAATCCCACCTCTTCCCTCCCTAATCCTCCCTTCCTTTGAAGTCCACTCTGTCCGCATCTACTCTCCCTCCAACCTCCAAGTGGCCGTCATATACCGACCTCCAGGCCCGACCACTGCCTTCATCGACCAATTCACTACCTGGCTTCTTCACTTTCTCTCCACTGACATCCCCACCATCATCATGGGTGACTTCAACATCCCCACTGATACCCTTCAGTCAGCAGCCTCCAAACTTCTGTCCCTTACTTCATCCTTTGGACTTACTCAGTGGTCCTCCTCAGCCACCCACACGGATGGTCATACATTAGACTTGGTCTTCACCCGCCTCTGCTCTCTATCTAACTTCACCACCTCCCCTCTCCCTCTATCCGACCACCATCTACTCACTTTCTCATCCCTGTCCTCCTCTCCTGTCACCCATGTCCAGCAACACGTGCACCCCCGCAGACACCTTGCACACCTAGACTTCCACACACTCTCTGACTCTATTCTTTCACTGGCATCAATATCCTCACTCCACGATACAGACAGTGCCACTGCTTTCTACAATGCCACTCTCACATTGGCTATTGACACGGTCGCCCCTCTCGTTCATGGCAGAGTGCGACGTACCAACAGACAACCCTGGCACAATAACACCACTAAAAAGCTCCGGCAAGTGTCCAGGATTACAGAGCGGCGCTGGAAAAAAACAAATTCGCAAGACGACTTCACTGCATTCAAACAAGCAACACTCTCTTTAAAATCTGCCCTCACCTCTGCTAAACAGGCCTACTTCACAACCCTCGTATCTTCCCTATCCTACAACCCCAAACAGTTATTCAAAACTTTTAACTCCCTCCTCCGCCCACCACTGCCCCCTCCTACCTCCCTCATCTCTGCTGAGGACTTTGCCACACACTTCAAAAATAAGATCGACCAAACAAGGCAAGTCTTCATTGTTCAACCACCTCAACCACTTTGTATACCAGACCAATGCCCTAACCCCATAACCTCCCTCTCCAATATAACTGAAGGGGAGCTTAATTGTCTTCTCTCCAAATCGCACCTCACAACCTGTGCACTTGACCCCATCCCAACCCACCTCCTCCCCAACCTCACCACCACTATTATTCCATCCCTAACCCACCTCTTCAACCTATCACTAACTTCCGGTACCTTCCCTTCTGCTTTCAAGCATGCCACAATCACGCCTATCCTTAAAAAGCCAACCCTCGACCCAACCGCTATGTCCAGCTATCGCCCAATATCGCTGCTCCCATTCGCTTCCAAACTCCTGGAGCTGCATGTCCACGCTGAGCTTTCCTACCACTTCTCTTCTAACTTGCTCTTTGACACTCTACAATCTGGTTTCCGCCCCCATCACTCCACTGAGACAGCCCTGACCAAAATTACTAATGACCTACTTACAGCCAAAGCAAACGGACAATACTCTATACTCCTGCTTCTTGACCTGTCCTCTGCTTTTGACACAGTTGACCACTGCCTTCTACTACAGATTCTTTCCTCCTTTGGCGTCAAAGACCTCGCCCTATCTTGGATCTCCTCATACCTTTCCAACCGCACATTCAGCGTCTCCCACTCCCACACTACCTCCTCGTCCCACCCTCTCTCTGTTGGAGTTCCCCAAGGCTCTGTTCTAGGACCCCTACTCTTCTCAATCTATACACTTGGCCTGGGGCAACTCATAAAGTCCCACGGATTCCAGTACCACCTTTACGCTGATGACACTCAGATCTACCTCTCTGGCCCAGACATCACTTCTCTGCTATCCAGAATCCCGGAGTGTCTATCAGCCATATCCTCCTTCTTCTCCTCCCGCTTCCTCAAACTCAATGTGGACAAATCTGAACTCATAATCTTTCCCCATCCCACAGATCTTCCTTACCTGACCTATCTACCACAATTAACGACATCACGCTTTCCCCCGTACCAGAAGTCCGCTGCCTCGGAGTAACCCTTGACTCTGCCCTGTCCTTCAAACTGCACATCCAAGCTCTTTCTACCTCCTGTCGCCTTCAGCTCAAAAATATTTCAAGAATCCGTCCTTTCCTCAACCCTCAATCTACTAAAATGATTGTGCACACCCTCATCATCTCCCGCCTCGACTACTGCAACACCCTTTTCTCTGGCCTCCCTGCTAACACCCTCGCACCTCTCCAGTCCATCCTTAACTCTGCTGCACGACTAATTCACCTCTCTCCTCGCTACTCCTCCGCTTCTCCCCTCTGCAAATCTCTTCACTGGCTCCCATTCCCTCAGCGTATCCAGTTCAAATTACTAATACTGACCTACAAGGCCATCTATAATCTGTCTCCTCCATATATCTCTGAACTAATCTCCCGATATCTTCCCTCACGTAATCTCCGATCCTCCCAAGACATCCTTCTCTCCTCCACACTTATTCGCTCCTCACCCAACCGCCTCCAAGACTTCTCCCGAATATCCCCCATCCTCTGGAATTCTTTGCCCCAACACATCCGACTATCAAACTCATTCAGATCCTTCAGACGGAACCTGAAAACCCACCTCTTCAGGAAAGCCTACAGCCTGCAATGACCCTGCTACCTCCTCACCACTACCGGAGATATTGCCTCAACCAACACCGGAACTGCTGCAACCCCCCGACCTACTGTCTCCTGCCTCACAATCCTGTAGAATGTAAGCCCGAAAGGGCAGGGTCCTCTCCCCTCTGTATCAGCCTGTCATTGTTAGTTTGTTTACTGTAAGTGATACCTGTAATTTGTATGTAACCCCTTCTCATGTACAGCACCATGGAATCAATGGTGCTATAGAAATAAATATTAATAATAATAATAATAAATACTGGGAGCAGTGGGGACCACAGGGATCTGTACTGGGAGCTGTGGGGACCACAAGGATCTGTACTGGGAGCTGTGGGGACCACAGGGATCTGTACTGGGAGCAGTGGGGATCACAGGGATCTGTACTGGGAGCTGTGGGGACCACAGGGATCTGTACTGGGAGCAGTGGGGACCACAGGGATCTGTACTGGGAGCAGTGGGGATCACAGGGATCTGTACTGGGAGCAGTGGGGACCACAGGGATCTGTACTGGGAGCTGTGGGGACCACAAGGATCTGTACTGGGAGCAGTGGGGACCACAGGGATCTGTACTGGGAGCTGTGGGGACCACAGGGATCTGTACTGGGAGCAGTGGGGACCACATAAATCTGACTGGGAGCAGTGGAGACCGCAGGGATCTGTGCTGGGGGCAGTGGAGACCGCAGGGATCTGTGCTGGGGGCAGTGGAGACCGCAGGGATCTGTGCTGGGAGCAGTGGAGACCGCAGGGATCTGTGCTGGGACTGTTTCTTTTTAACCTCTTTATTAATGACCTTTTGGATGGGATTGAGAGTAAAGTGTCAGTCTTTGCTGATGACACCAAACTATGTAGCATACAAAAATCTGACCTTGACATTGCAATATTGCAAAACGATCGGAATAAGATGTCTGAATGGGCAACCTCTTGGCAAATGAGGTTTAATGTAGATAAATGTAGAGTAATGTACCTAGGACAGAGTAATCCTATTGCTGCATATACATTAAATGGGAGAATACACGGGACTACAGAACTGGAGAAGGACGGGGGATTCTGGTTATAAATCACTGGTGAGGCCACATCTAGAATACGGGATGCAGTTTGGGGCGCCACATTTTAAAAAGGATATTCAGAATATCTTAAAAAGAAGATATTCAGTTCAAAGATGGGCAACTAGATTATTACAAGGGATGGATGGCCTCTCATATGATGAGAGGTTGGAAAAGTTGGGCTTGTTTAGCTTAGAAAAAAGACAACTCAGAGGGGATCTCATTTACATGTATAAATATATGTGTGGTCAGTACAGAACACTGGCACATCACTTATTCCTTCCAAAGACCAGGGAGCAGCACTCATTACAGGTGAAAGAAAGGAGATTCCGACAGCTAAATAGGAAAGGGTTCTTTACAGTTAGAGCAGTCAGACTGTAGAATGCCGACCACAAGAGGCAGTAATGGCTGACATTAAAAAAAGTCTTTAACCCCTTTACCCCCAAGGGTGGTTTGCACGTTAATGACCGGGCCAATTTTTACAATTCTGACCACTGTCCCTTTATGAGGCTATAACTCTGGAACGCTTCAACGGATCTTGGCGATTCTGAGAATATTTTCTCGTGACATATTGTACTTCATGTTAGTGGTAAAATGTCTTCGATATAACTTGCATTTATTTATGAAAAAAACAGAAATATGGCGAAAATTTTGAAAATTTTGCAATTTTCAAACTTTGAATCTTTATGCCCTTAAAACATGAAATATGTCACACAAAATAGTTACTAAATAACATTTCCCACATGTCTACTTTACATCAGCACAATTTTGGAAACAAATTTTTTTTTGTTATGAAGTTATAAGGGTTAAAAGTTGACCAGCAATTTCTCATTTTTACAACACCATTTTTTTTTAGGGTCCACATCACATTTGAAGTCACTTTGAGGGGTCTATATGATAGAAAATACCCAAAATTGACATTCTAAAAACTGCACCCCTCAAGGTGCTCAAAACCACATTCAATAAGTTTATTAACCCTTCAGTTGCTTCACAGGAATTTTTGGAATGTTTAAAAAAAATGAACATTTAACTTTTTTTCCACAAAATATTTACTTCAGATCCAATTTTTTTTATTTTACCAAGGATAACAGGAGAAATTGGACTGCAAAAGTTGTTGTGCAATTTGTCCTAAGTACGCTGATACCCCATATGTGGGGGGAACCACTGTTTTGGTGCACGGCACAGCTCGGAAGGGAAGAAGCACCGTTTGACATTTCAATGCAAAATTGGCTGGAATTGAGATCGGATGCCATGTTGCATTTGGAGAGCTCCTGATGCGCCTAAACAATGGAAACCCCCATAATTGACCCATTTTTAAAACTAGACCCCCAAGGAACTTGTCTAGATGTGTGGTGAGAACTTTGAACCCCCAAGTGCTTCACAGAAGTTTATAACGTCCGGGCGTGAAAATAAAAAAAATCATATTTTTTTCCACAAAAATGATATTTTCGCCCCCAATTTTTTATTTTCCCAAGAGTAACTGAAGAAATTGGACCCCAAGAGTTATTGTGCAATTTGTCCTAAGTACGCTGATACCCAATATGTGGGGGTAAACCACTGTTTGGGCGCACGGCAGAGCTTGGAAGGGAAGGAGCACCGTTTGACTTTTTCAACGTAGAATTGGCTGGAATTGAGATCAGACGCCATGTCGCGTTTGGAGAGCCCCTGATGTGCCTAAACAGCGGAAACCCCCCAATTCTAACTCCAACCCTAACCCAACACACCCCTAATCCCAACCCTAACCACAAACCTAACCCTAACACACTCCTAACCCTAATCCTAACCCTAACGGGAAAATGGAAATAAATAAATTTTTTAAATTTTATTATTTTTCCCCTAACTAAGAGGGTGATAAAGGGGGGTTTGATTTACTATTTATAGCGGGTTTTTATATCAGGTTTTTATGATTGGCAGCTGTGACACGCTAAAAGACGCTTTTTATTGTAAAAAATAGTTTTTGCATCACTACATTTTGAGAGCTATAATCTTTCCATATTTTGGCCCACAGAGTCATGTGAGGTCTTATTTTTTGAGGACGAGTTTTACGTTTTTATTGATACCATTTTTGGGCACTGACATTTTTTGATCGCTTTTTATTCAAATTTTTGGGAGGCAGAATGACCATTTTTTTTTGGGCGGGCGTTTATACCGTTCCGCGTTGGTAAAAATGATAAGGTAGTTTTATTCTTCAGGTCAGTACGATTACAATGATACCTCATTTGTATCTTTTTTTATATTCTGGTGCTTTTATACAATAAAAACTATTTTATATAAAAAATAATTATTTCTGCATCGCTTTATTCTGCGAGCTATAACTTTTTAATTTTTTTGCTGATGATGCTGTATGGCGGCTCGTTTAATTGCGGGACAACATGACGTTTTCAGCGGTACCATGTTTATTTACATCATTGTTTTTTGCGGTGTTTTTTTTTTTTAAGGGGTTCACTAAAGGGGTTAACTAGTGGGACAGTTTTATAGGGCGGGTCGTTACGGACGCGTCAATACTAAATATGTGTACAGTCATGGACAAAAGTTTTGAGAATGACACAAATATTAATTTTTACAAAGTCTACTGCTTCACTTTTTCTAATGGCAATTTGCATATACTCCAGAATGTTATAAAGAGTGATCAGCTTAACAGAAATTACTTGCAAAGTCAATATTTGGCTAGAAAATGAACTTTATCCCCCAAAACACATTTCAACATCATTGCAGCCCTGCCTTAAAAGGACCAGCTAACCTCTTTTCAGTGATTACTCCATTAACACAGGTGTGGGTGTTGATGAGGACATGGCTGGAGATCAATCTGTCATGATTAAGTAAGAATGACACCACTGGACACTTTAAAAGGAGGCTGGTGCTTGGCATCATTGTTTCTCTTCTGTTAACCATGGTTATCTCTAAAGAAACACGTGCAGTCATCATTGCAATGCACAAAAATGGCCTAACAGGGAAGAGTATCGCAGCTAGAAAGATTGCACCTCAGACAACAATCTATCGCATCATCAAGAACTTCAAGGAGAGAGGTTCCATTGTTGCCAAAAAGGCTCCAGGGCGCCCAAGAAAGACCAGCAAGCGCCAGGACCGTCTCTTAAAAGTGTTTCAGCTGCGGGATCGGGCTACCAGCAGTGCAGAGCTTGCTCAGGAATGGCAGCAGGCAGGTGTGAGTGCATCTGCACGCACTGTGAGGCGGAGACTCTTGGAGCAAGGCCTGGTCTCAAGGAGGGCAGCAAAGAAGCTACTTCTCTCCAGAAAAAACATCATGGACAGACTGATATTCTGCAAAAGGTACAGGCAGTGGACTGCTGAGGACTGGGGTAAAGTTATTTTCTCTGATGAATCCCCTTTTTGATTGTTTGGGACATCAGGAAAACGCCTCATTCGGAGAAGACAAGGTAATATTTGTGTCATTCTCAAAACTTTTGGCCATGACTGTACTTTTATTTTTTTTATTTAAATAATAATAATGTGCTTTTTGGGGAAATATATATATTTTTATTTATTTAGGGATTTTTAAAAAATATTTTTACACATGTTTATTTTTATTTTTTTTACATTTTTACATTGTCCTATGGTGGGACATCACTATATAGTGTCAGATCGCTGATCTGACAGTTTGCAGAGCACTGTGTTCGATCAGCGATCTGACAGACAGTGCAGGAGGCTTGCCGGTGCCTGTGTGTCGACCCGCCACCACAATTGTGGATTACCAGGGCAATGGGGTACTCAGAGCCGAGCCCGTAGAAGTCTATGGGGATTTTGTCACAGGTAGCTGTGGCTCGGTCTGTGGCCCGGGCGGTCTGGCGTATGTTGGGGATATTTTACAGGGGATTGATTTATGTACAGTTCGTGACGCCACCTGTAGTCTTCTGGTAATAAGTACCAGCGCTGCTGTAGATCTCTGAGGGGATGGTAATGCAGCTAGATGTCGGGTCCCTACAGGTGGGACTGGTCCCTCAAAGTCTATGGGATTTGTGAAGTCGGGTGCAGATAAAGAACACAGTCTCACACGGTCAGCGTCTTTCCATACCTTTACTTGTAAGATGTTCAAGCAGGTCCCAGGGAGGCTGATCCAAGGAGGATGTATTTCGAGATAGCAGCTGGGCAAGTTAGGGGCCTCCTTACTTCCAATATGACGAGTCCAACTAGCATGAAGCGTAGTTCCCTCAATAAATCTGGTTCTTCTACCACCATGCATGAAGCTATGGTGATGCTTCGGTCCCAGTAACGGTTAACAGTGCAGGACTTCCAATCCTAAAGCACTCACAATATCTACCACTGTGCCTTTCGCCTTGCCCGTGCTGGTAGCATAAGCATCCCTCACTTCACAGATATATATATCAGTCAGTTCCTTCTTAGTTCCTTCCAGAGCTTGCTAGCAGAATACCAGTAATACTTTTAGGCAGGAGCACGTCTCTGAACCTCTACCGTCCTCTAGACAGGCGTCTGAATTATCTGCAGCTCACTCCTCTCTCCTGCACAGACTTCTCGCTGACTGACTGTCTCCTCAGACAAACTGAACTGACTGAAGACAGGACACTCTCTGACTGAACACTCCTGCTGATGTCACAAGCTTATAAACCTGTGGGCGTGTCTAAGTGCATGTTGGAATGAATGTTCATTTAGCATTAAACTGCTATCTCTCCACACATCCTCCAGGTACTGCGTGTGCCTTCACACACCAGGGCTACACACCTGCTCTCAGCAAGCACTGACAAGTCACCTCCCTGCAGGACCGGAAGGACCCCGCGGCCATCTTGGATCTGGGGGCCTGCAGGGAGGAGGCCCTCAGAACAACGCGATCACATTGCAGAGCTCTGAGGGTCTTAGAGAAGCATGCAGGGAGCCCCCTCACTGCGTGATGCTTCCCTATGCCACCGGAATGCTGCGATCATGTTTGATTGCAGTGTGCCGGGGGTTAAAGTGCCAGTGTCAGCTGTAAGACTCAGCTGACACCTGGCTGCGATCAGCTGCGCTCCCACCGTGAGCGCAGCTGATTGCATATGCATATGACGTACTATTCCGTCCATTGGAATTAAGTCCCAGGGCACATGGATGGAATAGTACGTCTGATGGCAGAAAGGGGCTGGATGATTTCCAGGGCCGGTTTTACGAAAAGTGGGGCCCTAGGCAAAAGTTTAAAATGGTGCCCCAAATGCTAACAAATTGCACCATCACACAGAAACATTTTGATTTTACTTACATGCGCTGATTTCAGGCCACAAAACGAGTGTGATTGACAATATTGAAGTCCCTGAAACAGAGTGTCATCAGTGACCTTCCTTTCAGTGTCTGGGGTAGTCCCTACTCTATCACTGTGCAATGTGCACAATGACAGTGCACACTCTCGCTGACTCAAATCAGTAGTAACGTCCTGGGAGCAGAGCGCTGTCAGTGCCGCGTTGTAAGATAAATACCTGGCTTGTGGAGACCAGCGCCACACTGCAAGTGGCATAACTTGAGAGAGCAACAATGGTATCTGCAAGGGAACGGCAGGTATTCTTACAGCGCGCACTGACAGTGAGCTATTAATTATGCTATTTGTTATCATGTAAGAAATGCCTACATTTATGCAGGAAGCATCTATACTCATGACAGGTATAAATTACATGGACACTCCAACAACGTTTGGAGATTGTTGGAAATGATAAGCTGGGGAATTTTTTATTTTCACTAGCCGTAAATTGAATTGAAGGAACTTTTTGGGCTGTTCTAACGCGGAACTTAACCAGGGTACCCTGCTTCTATTAGAGATTATTGGTAAGCATGGTAAAGTAGTGATCCAGTGGAGATCAAATGCTTCTTAGGCCCACAGATTGTTAATCACAGGAGTGTCTTCCTGCAGGAGAGGTGGAGTTACCAAGAAAGTCACTGTCCTCATTAAATTACAATTTCCTTTATTTATGGTTTTTCCTCTCATTTTTTAGATGTCACAGTTATACTTTATTCTGATTAAAACCAGCTTTGGACAGATGGGTTGATAGTGTAAATGCTAACCATCTGTCCAAGACTGGCTTTAATTAAACAGAATATAAGTAAATCCTATACTTCCCTAGTTCATTTCAGTCTTATGGACGAAGAAAGATCTGTTTAGTATAGGGTCCAATGTAAAAGAGGTCACCTTGACACTGACAGATGGGCTCACACATTTTGATCAAAATGTGCACTTTATGTTTATATTTGTATAGAAACAGTGTAATTAATGTATTCTATATTTGCATAGTGCTGTTACTTACATACTTGCTGAAAAGGGGAAGAATTGTTGTAAATACTCCAAAAAGTGTGAGTTTGGGGATCCTGGTTGTTATGTGCTGTTCCTTGTGTAGTGCAGTGGTGTCCACACTGTCAGTGATGAGGCAGTGACCCAGGAAAGTTCAAAGTAAACGTAGTTTTAATGTCCAAAACGTACAAACAAAATAAACGGTATCCTCCGGATTGAAGCCGGGAAACATGACAGTCCGTAAGTGCGTCCTGTTGCTGAGGGCGACTGCACCACTGTATTATGCTGCGGGGTGCCAGGAATTCACTCTGCTTGGTTTTGTGTTCCCTCACACAGGCTGAGCTTTTCCAGAGCCGTCTGCTCTGCACCTTGCAAAAACTCCACACTGACACCACCAACCCTCTGCTACAGGGATTTTTACCTAACAATTTGTGGCCGTAGGCCACATGGAAAACTCAGGTCTGGGAGGAAACAGACCACACCACTACCTTCCTGTAGTCCGTTTCAAAAATAAAAGCCCAAGGCAGGTTTTCCTAAATCTGCCTTGGACAAATAACTTGCCCAAGACCAACACTCACTTTTATTCTGCATTGCAATCACAGCTACGACCCTGGCCACTGACTCACCCTTGGCTATTTCAAAGTTGGACTACTGTAACGCTCTGTTACTTGGCCTCCCCATTACTCGACTATCCCCTCTCCAGTCCATCCTTAATGCAGCAGCCAGGGTTATCCATCTGGCTAATCGGTACTCGGACGCGTCCGCTCTTCGCCAGTCCTTACACTGGCTGCCCATTCATTATAGGATCCAGTTCAAAGTACTTGTTCTCACCCACAAAGCTCTCCACACTGCAGCACCCCCCTACATCTCCTCCCTCATTTCTATCTATCGGCCTAACCGACTGCTGCGCTCTGCAAACGACTTTCGACTAACCTCTGCACTAATCCGTACCTCCCACTCCCGACTCCAAGACTTCTCCCGCGCTGCGCCAATCCTCTGGAATGCTCTACCCCAAGAAATTAGGACTATCCACAATTTGCATGGTTTCAGGTGCTCCCTCAAAACGCATCTGTTCAGAGCGGCCTATCACATTCACTAATCAAAGTCATTCTATGTGTAAGTGTGTGTGTGTGTGTAGCCCATTCACTATCTCCATCCATCCCTCACTCCCTTAAGATGGCTGGACCATCATTGTAAATGCACCATTGTATATACACACCTGTATTTTGTATCTCCCCCACCTCATTGTAGATTGTAAGCTCTCACGAGCAGGGCCGTCTTATTTTGCTTTAATTACTGTATTGTTAACGTTGTGACTTATGACTTGTGTTTTGAAACTGTTAAACTGTAAAGCGCTGCGGAATATGATGGCGCTGTGTAGCCCAGCTACGCAGGCACACATAATGTCCAGGAGAGTGCACAGGAAGGTAACAGCAACGCTTGATATTCATTCACTGTCACTCACACTTTCAGACACACCCATCTGAGATATAAGGGGGAGTGACACGTGGCAGACTGCAGTCTGTTTCCTGTCTGAGAAGAGCTCAGGACATGTGGCAGTCAGTTAGTCAGGGAGTCAGATCTTGAGGAAGTAGTGTTCAGTCGAACTTCAGTCTGTTAGCTTCTGTCTAAGGACAGAGCAGCCATTCAGTCTCGGTCCAGTCTGGACTTTGGAGGAAACTGAGAGCTGTGCAGCGAGCTCTGGAGGAAGCTGACATTTTCCACAACTGCCACAAGTGCTTATGTTAAGAGCGGGAAGCAGGGCGAAGGGTGCAGTGGAGAAGTTAGAGAAGTGCTACAGGTATTGGATTACTTGCACTAAATAGCCGGACACCGGGTCCGAAGCATTGCTAGTACTTCACGTCTAGTGATAGAAAACCGGAGGCATCTGGACTACAGGTCGCAGAGAGCAGCCCCTAGTGTCAATACGTAACCGGAGCCAGTTGGAACAGGGACTTTGAGCGGGGCCATGCAAAAGTAAGGACTTAGTTTCATCACATAGAAGGCTCCACCACAATGTTGGCCGGGCAGTACAGCTATTGAGAAAGCTGGATATTCGGAGTTAACTTCGCTTCAGGCAAGTTGGACTCACATCCATATTGAAGTTAAGGAGGCCTCTAACCTGCTCAGCGGTTACCCGAATGTGCACTCTCCACCTGACCAGCTCCCCGGGATCTACTTGAACCATCTACCAGTAAAAGGTATGGAAAGAAGCTGCATTGTGTGTGACTGAATTCTTACTAAACCCTGCATCATCACTACCATAGACTTCCAGGGACCAGTCTCACCTGTGGGAGACTTACCACCCAGCTGCCCCCATAACATCCCCTGTGAAGACCCTTACAGCAGCGCTGGTCCAATTGACCAGAGACCATAGGTGGCGTCACGAACTACCTATCCTAATAATCCCCTGTAAATATCTTCCCCCATTGTATGAGCGCCCAGGGCCACGGACCGAGTCCTGCTGCCAGTGACAAATCCCATAGACTTTCATGGGCTCGGTGCCGAGTACCCCATTGCCCTGGTACTAAGTGGTGCGACTCAATCTCTGGCGTCACGAACAGGATACGAAAGCTTGCAATTGTGAGTCATGTGTGCCTGTATTGAACTGTTCTATGCGAAAAAGACTGTTTGCTGCATTTGGCGCCAAATACCGCCATTTTACCGCCAAGTTGGCGCCCTGAAGCGCTGGTGAAGAAGGTGGGCGTGCATTCGTGGGCGTGTACCCCCCTGAGGCGCGAAAGTTATGGCCGCCCTCTCCAAATGCTACTATAATGTGCGGTCCTGCCCCACTGCTAAAGAAATCCGCCTCCTCTTCATCCTCTATCCGAAGAGGAGGAGACGCAAATCCCGCCTCCACGGAAGAGACCGGACTGTTCCTGATGGAACCTACACTCTGGCCTGGGACGAGATGGCGGAAGGACAGGAGAATCTGTGCCGACGACCGGAAGATTTCCTACCTGTGCCGGAGCTGTCCCCAGATAGGGACACCGACCCCGCCATGATGGAGCTGCGGAAAGAGAATGAGGAGCTAAGAAGGAAGCTTCAGAGTCGTGTTGATCTACAGGAGACGGAGAGACGCTGGCGTGTCCAGACACAGCGGCTGCTGTGGGACGCAGTGTTCTCTCCCACAAGCCTAACGCCGTCTCCTGATTTCCCAAGATCGCTACTGAGGAAGGCTGAGGGACGACCGGAGGTTACCACCGAAAGTGCTGTACCTGATCCCACCGATGCGGAGGTGGAGGAGAAGGAGGCTGAGGAGGTATTGCCCGGACCGGAGTGCCAGTCAGGCCAGGAGGCCGCAGCAGAGCACCGCTCCCCGGTAAGGTCACCGGAGGGGTCCCAGCCATCGTTGCCGGAAGTCGACTGGGACGAGATGGAGCGATTAGATGACGTCACCTATGCCGTTCAGTGGGAAAGTGAGTGGCGCCGTCGTGAAGAGGAGCAGCGACGCCAAAAGCAGGAGGAAGAGAGAGACATCCAGCGGTCCCGACAGAAGCAGCATGAAGAGTTCATAGCTGACAAGGAGAGCGTACGCCGAGAAAAAGGTACCAGACGGGAACCGCGGCGGCAGGGGTGCGTTATTGAGTTTCAGCTCCGCAAGGGCTGGGGCTTCATCCGCGAGCCAGGCCTCTATCCAGGGGTCTTTGTGAGCCGCCGGGACGTAGAATCCCACCTGCCCATCGGTCATCCTGGGAGGGACCTGATTAATGGGGACATTGTGAGCTACACCCGTCACTGGGGTTTGAAGGGGTGGTATGCCCTGAACGTCTCCATAGTTAGTGACCCCGTCCCCGACGCCGGTGCCGAAGCGTCTCAGTCCCGAGCACCCACCGCACCAGGCCGTGCACCAGCATCGCCCCCTGCATCGCAAAAAGCGACCTGTTCTAAATCGCAAACAGCGGCCTGCTTGGCATCGCAACCAGCATCGCAAGTTAGATCTCACTATGTGGCACCATCCGCAACGCCACTTGCGTCATATATGACAGAGGTACCCGATGGGACCTTAGTTAGAATGAGGACTGTGGCCACTCAAACCCTGATAACAGGCCATGACTTATTTGCAATGCGTTCTAAGGAACATCGCGTCGTTCCAGCCCCAGGTGTGGAAGACGTAATTGAAGTCTGCAAGAAATGTGAAGACCGGTAGGACCCAGACAGGGGTTTACCGCATTCTAGAAATTGTAAAAAGTTTGAAGAAATATTTGCCATTTTTGCACTTTATTACTGTGTATGTATAGTGTTTACATATTGAGTAGAATACCCGGCTGTGTACAAGGAAAGAGAATTTGAAGAGAGTTAAAGAAATACTGTGTTGGTTGCATATGTTGCATAGTATACCCCGGTTGGGTAAGGTTAAATTATAATGTGAATACTGGAAATGTAAATATGTGTCTATTACTATGCCATAGGACTGCGTGGCTGTGGACTTTGCCAGTCCAAAAACTTTCACTTGAAAATAGTTGCGTTTCAGTGCTTATCTTGGTTTTACAAAAAACCCCACTACTATTAACCTACCTCTGAAGAAAAACCCGTATGGTGTGGCCAGATGAGGTCTGCAGTCAGAAGCCCCCTGCAGCCCACCCAGGACCTACTTGGGAGGTTTTTGGTGGGGGTCCTCCAAAAGGAAATTTTGTATTTATAAAACATGTTTGATATTTTATATTTTTTGATACTTTGTATTCTTCATTGAAACAAATTGTAACGTTCAAGAAGCCCGTCCCCTCCCGATGGGAAGAGTTATAATTTTTTATTTTTAAGAAAAACCAAAATATTCTTTTTGTCTTTTACAGCCCGGGAGTGCTGGTTTTCCCAAAGGGGGGGATGTGTAGCCCACTACGCAGGCACACAAATGTCCAGGAGAGTGCACGGGAAGGGTAACAAAAAACGCTTGATATTCTTTCACTGTAACTCACACTTTCAGACACACCCATCTGAGATATAAGGGGGGAGTGAAAAACTGCAGACTGCATTCTGTTTCCTGTCTGAGAAGACCGGGACATGTGGCAGTCATTTAAATTCAGGAGTTCAGATCTTGAGGAAGTAGGGGTTCATTTTCGAACTTCAGTCTGTTACCCTTCTGCCCTAAGGAAAAGAGCGGGCCATTCAGTCCCCGGTCCAGCCCTGGACTTTGGAGGAAACTGAGAGCTGTGCAGCGAGCTCTGGAGGAAGCTGCTTTTTCCACAACTCCCCAAAAGTGCTTATGTTAAGAGCGGGAAGCGGGCCCGAAGGGTGCAGTGGAAAGTTAGAGAAGTCCCAAACGGGTTATTGGATTACTTGCACTAAATAGCCGGACCCCGGGGGTCCAAAACCCTTGCTAAACTTCCCCGTCTAGTGAAAAGAAAACCGGAGGCATCTGGATTTAAAAGGGTCCAGAGAGCAGCCCTAAGTGTCAATACGAAACCCGGGAAAAGCCAGTTGGAACAGGGACTTGAGGGGGGCCCCCATCCCCAAAAGAAAGGGGACTTATTTTAAACACATAGAAGGTCCCAAAATTTTTGGGCCGGGGAATTTAAAATTGGAAGGCCGGGAAGTGAAGGGGGGAAGGGGGTGGGGGTCACAACCTACCTTTTAAACGGGGGTAATTTAAAATGAAGGGCCCGGGGGACACAATTTTCACCCCTTCATTGTAGGAATGGGGGGTAATTTGAGGGAGCTCTTGGGTGCTTTCCTCCCGGGCGGGCCCCCCCTCCAGCCCGTTACGGATCAGAATTTGGAACTTTGGGGTGGCTTGGGGCCCAAACCTAAAAGGGGGAAAAATGCCCTTAAGGGGAACCGGGGGGGGGGCCTCATGCGCGATGTCACATCAAGGGACAAGCGGGAGGTATGAGAAGAGTCGGGTGCCAGTCAGAGACAGTGCCGTACTGCACTGAAGCTGCGACGGTGACTCAGAACTGCACACGTAAGCTAGTCGCAAGCTCAGATGCTAGATCTGTACGTATGCGCGTAGTAATACTCGAACTGGGTTCTAAAGGCGAAATACATTACGGTATCCGCGCTTTTAGGAGAGCGGCTCGCAAAAGAGTAGTTCGGATCGGGCGGGATCAGAATGCCCCGAGAAGCTTGTCAGTGCTATTGCCGGGGAAGGCGCTAGGACTGTTGCTAGCAAGGGCGCCAGCGGGCAGTCAGCGCTGCGGCGTTCCTTATATATCTGATGTAGGGGGGGGGTTTGGGGTGGGTATGGGTTGTTTTTGTTTGAGGGCAGTAGCCTAAAGGAATGTAATAGAGTTTGGGCATGACTGGAAGGATATGATGCACTCTCAAGGATTCACTGAGTAGGGATACTTTATGAGACGGGAGAAACGACACACACACGTGAGATGTAGAGTATTCAGATATCGCATTATGACTACTCGCATCAAGGAGAAGTATTATTTTATTTTTAGGTGTTGTCGGGACTAGGGAGAAGTATATTGTTATGAAGAATATGTGTAACACAGGTAGGCGTATAAGCGGAAGGGGTTGTTAATTATAGTGCGGGAGGAGTGGGTAGGGGTGGTGGGGGAGATGGGGAGGAGCAGGGAGTGTACGCTATGAGGAGTGGAAGTCGGTTAAGGTATAGTGTAATGGTCAGAGAGGGAAGTGATTGTATTGGGTTGCATGTGATACAGTGATCTTGTGATGAGATGATTACTCTCTCTCTTACTGGATTATTTTTCTCTATATTTCTTATATATATATATATTAACACATCTATTTATTAAAGGTGAAATAGTCTCAGACAAGGGTGGAGATAGGATGTCTGAGTTTGGGACTGTATAGAGTTCAGAGACGTGGTTGAAGAACTTGAGGACATGACACTTAAGGAGCGGGGGTGAGACACGTGATGTGAGGGTTGGGGATGCGTGATCGGTGGATGTGGGGGCGCTAGGGGATAGGTATCACTATTCGTGTTAGACAGGATGATGGTGGAGGTGAGATGGTAGTGGGGGTGAGTCTATCATCTCAATCACTGTGAGTAGTTGACGGTTAATGAGGAGAGGGGATATGAGTAAGTATGTAGATTAAGTAGTTTGAGATTCAAGTGAGTATATAGGAAGGTGGGATGGTTGTTTTATATGTGGTATGGAGGACAATATGAATAATGGTGTTGTATATGTAAGAGAGCGCGTAGTGAGTGCGTTGAAGGGGGGGTTTAGAGTGTGCGAGAGCATAGTGTGCGAGTAATTATGAAGTGATGGAGGTTTAGAGAGGATTTGGAGAGAAAGGAGTGCAGGTAAATACAAGGGTGGGAGGAGAGAGAATGAGTGTGGTGTTGAAGGTGGTCATGTGTGATCGATGTAGGATTTGTATGGTGAGTCTCTGAGATTTGTCAGTGTGCGTGTGATTAGGGGTGTATTTTGTAGGGGGTGTTGACGGGGTGAGAGTTATGTCTGGAAGGTGGTCAGGTGGGTGAAGTACGTAGGTGTCATCTCTGTGGGAGTGGTGGGCGGGGGGGGGGGGGGGGGGTATAGATGGTTGGGGGGGGGGGAGGGGGGGGGCAGGGGGGGGGGGATAGTGGGGGGGGGGGGGGGGGGGGGGGGGTGTTGGGGGTAGAGGAGGGGGAGGTTATAATGGGAAGTGGTTTAATGTGTAGATTTGATGGGGAATGATGGGAAGGACGTGATGGTGTGGGAATAGACGTGAGATTACTGAGTAAGGATAGAGCAGTTATTTGAGAGGCGGTGAGGTGAGATAGCGATGGATATTGAGAGATGCGAGTTTTGGAGGTTGTATTGTCTGAGCGTACTATGAGAAGAGGAGAGGCGTTATACAGTGTACAGTAGCAGGGTGGGGACAGTGAATTATGGGACTGAGTAACTGTAGAAACATGTAGATACATAAGCTGGAAGATGGATATGATTGGTAGGGGAGGGGAACACAGAGGTTTAGTGTAGAAGAGAACACACACACATGGTTTGTTTATACTGAACGTGATGGGAACGTATGTTATGATTAGGGTTTAGAAGTTCATACGACTGAACAAGGTGAAGCGGAGATGTGGGAGTTGGTAGCCTAATGGGAGAACGAGGCGGAGTGCACGTGAGAGAAGAGGGTATAGTGAGGAGGGGGAGGGGAGACTTGAGAGGTGGTTGGGGTCATGAGGGACATTGACGAACAGTAGGATTGAGAGAGAGGGTGGTAGGATAGAGGTGGGAGAGATGCTATGGAGAAGAATGCGGTCAGAACAGGGAGGGGATGAGGGAGTAGTGATATTTATGTGTGTGCGACTCGTTGGCATTAATGAAATGAGGTATTTGAAGGGGTGGATTTAGATAAATGTGGTTGGGGTCAGGTGGTGAGTAATGAATAAATATTCACAGCTAAAAGATGATTATGTGGCGCGGTTAGATATAAAGGATAGGGAGGGGGGGGTGTTGGGGATGCGAGACAACATGTTAGTGAGCAAAAGTGGTTTATGTCAAGAAGGATGTCGCAATAAGGATAAGTGGGCAGAGGTGCTATGAAGTATTGAGTAGAATGGCGAGGAAGAAAGTATGAATCGTCAAATCCACGATCATATGTCCAGGTAGATACTGACAGGTAGACGAAGACAGCGATAGATAGGCTTAGCAATTCAACGAATGTAATGTTATATTCGATATAAGTGCTGAGAAGATGGCTAATGGGATGTCTCTGATGAGATGTTTGAGATAGTGTGGGGGGAGGAGAGGGATGAGATCTTAGATATTTTTCTTTTAAAGAGAGTATTAGTTGTAGTAGGATCCCGATGGGGGAACTAAGGTAATGACAAGAAGGGGAAAGGCGGGTTAAGGGGAAGAGAAGGTAGAGAGAATGGGATATAGGTTAGAGATGATGAGGAGGAAGGGTAAATGAGGGTGGATAGATATAATAATATTTGAGTCGCTGCTCCATTAACACGCGCACTCCTTTCCACTGAACGCATAAGTGACGTCATATAATCGCTCCATCTCGTCCGCAGTGCGACTTCCGGCAACATAGGCTGGGACCCACTCCGAGGTGACCTTACCGGGGAGCGGTGCTCTGCTGCGGCCCTCCGTGGCCTCGACTGCACTACCGTCCGCATACCTCACTCAGCCTCCTTCTCCTCCCCATTCTCCGCATCGTGGGATCAGGTACAGCACTTTCGTGGTAACCTCCGGTCGTCCCTCAGTAAATATGTCCTCCCTCAGTAAGCGATCTTGGTGAAATTCAGGAGACCGCGTTAGCTTGAGGGAGAGAACCACGGACGGCACCACAGCCGATGCCGCTGTGTCTGACACAGCCAGCGTCTTCGACGTCTCGTAATCAAAACGACTCTGAAGCTTCCTTCTTAGCTCCTCATTCATCTATTATCCGCAGCTCCATCATGGCGGGGTCGTGTCTCCTATCTTGGGGACAGCTCCGGCACAGGTAGGAAATCTCTGCGGGCGTGCCACGCACAGATTCTGCACTGTCCAATTCCGCCAATCTCTACCCAGGAGCCAGAGTGCATAAGGAGCGATTACGCCAGGTCTAGGTAACAAAGATCCAAGTCTACGTGAAGGGGACTGTGGCCACTCAAAACCTGATAACAGGCCAATACTTATTGCAATGCGGTTCTAAGGAACATCGCGTCGTTTCCACCCCAGGGGGAAGACGTAATTGAGTCAGCAAGAAATGTGGAAGACCGGTAGGACCCAGACAGGGTTTACGCATTCTAGAAATTTTAAAAAGTTTGAAAATATTTGCCATTTTTTGCACTTTATAACAGTTATGATATAGTGTTTACATATTGAGTAGAATAACCCGGCTGTGTACCAGGAAAGAGAATTTGAGAGAGAGTTAAAGAAATACTGTGTTGGTTGCAATTGATGCATAGTATACCCCGGTTGGGTAAGGTTAAATTATAATGTGAATACTGGAAAAGTACATATGTGTCCTATTAACTATGCCATAGGACTGCGTGGCAGTGGACTTTGCCATCAAAAACATTCAACTTGTAAATAGTTGCGCTTCAGTGCATTACTTGGTTTTACACAAAACCCTACTATTAAACCTACCTCTGAAGAAAAACCGTATGGAGTGGCCTAGTAGGTTAGGACTTCTGTCAGAAGACCCTGCAGCCCACCCAGGACCTACTTGTGGAGGTTTTTGGTGCGGGTCCTCCCACAAGTTATCTTGTATTTATGAACATGTTTGATATTTTGATACTTTTGATACTTTTGTATTCTATCATTGTACAATTGTAACGTTCAAGAAGTCGTACCCCCCGGATGGAAGAGTTATAATTTTTTTATGTTAATGAAAACCAAAATTTTTTTTTTGTCTTTTACAGCCGGGAGGCTGTTTTTTAAACCAAAGGGGGGATGTGTAGCCCAGCTACGCAGGGCACAATATGTCCAAAGGAGTGCACGGGAAAGGTACGCAACGCTGATATCATTCACTTCATCACATTTTCAGAAAACCCCCATCTGGATATAAGGGGGTGACACGTCAGCTGCGGGCTGTTTCCTGTCTGAGAAGGCTCAGGACCGTGGCAGTCATTTAAAGTCAGGAAGTCAGATCTTGAGGAAGTAGTGTTCAGTCGAACTTCAGTCTGTTAGCTTCTGTCTAAGGACAGAGCAGCCATTCATCCTCGTCAGTCTGGTTTTGGAGGAAACTGAGAGTCTGTGCAGCGAGCTTTTGGAGGAAGCTGACATTTTCCCACAACTGCCACAAGTGCTTATGTTTAAAGGGGGAAGCGGGGGCAAAGGGGCGCATTGGAGAAGTTAGAGAAGTGCTACAGGTATTGGAATTACTTGCCTAAATACCCGGGACCCGGGGGTCCGAAGCATTGCAGTATTTCACGTCTAGTGATAGAAACCGGAGGCATCTGGACTACAGGTCGCAAGAGCACCCTAAGTGCCCAATACGTAACCGGAGCCATTTGGGAAAACAGGGACTTGGGGCGGGGCCAGCAAAAGTAAGATTTAAATTTTCATCCCCAGAAGGCTCCACCACAAGGTTGGCCGGGCATACAGCTATTGAAGAAAGCGGGATATTCGGATTTAAATTTTCGCTTCAGGCAAGTTGGACCCCACATCCATATTGAAGTTAAGGAGGCTTCAACCTGCTAGCGGTTACCCAATGTGCACTCCCCCACCCCGACCGGGCTCCCCGGGATCTACTTGAACCTCTACCAGTAAAAGGTAGGGAAAGAAGCGCTTGTGTCGATGAATTCTTACTAAACCCTGCATCATCACACCAATAGACTTCCAGGGACCATCTCACCTGTGGGAGCCCTTACCACCCATCGCCCCATAACATCCCCTTTTGAAGACCCTTACAGAGCGCTGGTCCAATTGACCAGAGACCACGGTTTCGTCCCCAACAAACCCATCCTAATAATCCCCTGTAAATATCTTCCCCCATTGTATGAGCGCCCAGGCCACGGACCGGGGTCCTGCTGCCGTGACAAATCCCATAGACTTTCATGGGCTCGGTGGGCCCCCTACCCCAATTGCCCGGTACTAAGTGGGGCGGGCCAGCGCTTATAAATAAAGATTATTAATATTAAAAATTAGGGTTTGGACTGTTGTGAACGTTTTGGGGGACGACTTCGGAGCTGAAGCTCCCTCTGGTTGTTGCTGAGAGTATTGAACCTACAGTACTGTCACGGGGTATCGCCCACGAAGAACGGCGCGATTACATTCCGACTTCTCGCAGCTGATTGTTGGTGCTATGTTCTGTTGGCAGTGAGGGAGTTAATTCTAAACCCTTTTCTGTGCTTAGACTAGTTCCAGCCTCGCCGGCTGGGAGTGTATTAGGCACTAATTAGCTCCTATCAAAAAACCTGCGTTCGCTTAGGGGTTGTCGGTGAAAGCATTCATTCTGACCAGCAGAGCGGATTTGATTCTGAGAAACTTAAGCTAAGAGTGCCTGTTTTGGTTAATCCTCTCCATCGCTTATAGTTTATCTCCTTACCTTTTGTGTTTCCCCTCTGTGTTGAAGTTTTTGTATGCAATGCAAATAAATTTTCTTTTCCCCTTGCTGTCTCGTTTGTCTTAACTGTAAATAAGCTGTGGGTCTGCCCCCTTCCCTTTTGGGGGTAACAGGTCCTTCTCAGGACTGGATTACAGTGGTCAGGGAACTACAGGAACAGGTTTGGCTGGCGGGCCCGGACCTCTGGGACCATTAACAGTACCCACCAGGTAGAGGGGGCTAGTCAGGGCCCCCGTTTAGGGTCAGCATAGACCCCGGGCCCCCCTCTATCCTGAGACATGAGACATTTTCACCGACCATACAAAGATTTCCCCAGCCACCATGGATCCAGTAGCCCATTTAGCTCAGCAGTTGCAGAGTTTGTCCATGGACTGACGGACGTTAAAACCAAGGTTTTGTACCCCCGGGAGCAAGCCAGATCTGAACCTAAAGTGGCTTTTCCCACCGGTTTACTGGTGGGGGGGACAAAGTTTTTTACTTCGGGAACATGTTAAATTTGTATTTTTGGCTGCGGCCGCTGTTCGTCGGGGAGTGAGGATCAGAGGGTGGGAATTGTCTTCTCGCTCTTACAAGGGGACCCTCAATCCTGGGCGTTCTCTCTTCCCCCGGGGGCCCCCCCTCTCCATCGTGGACCGATTTTTTACAGCCTGGGTTTTGGGATATCATGACCCGGATCGGGGCTCCCCTTTCTGAAATTAAGTTACGTAGGATACAGCAGGGGAATCGTCCGGCGGAGGAATTTTTTTTCAGGTTCCGTAGGGGGGCCCCGGATACTCCGTGGGAAAGACCCGGGTCTTAAAGCCAGTTTTGTCAAGGTTTTTCTGACAAATTAAAAGATGGTTGGCTCAGTAGATCTCCCCCGTCACTGGAAGCCGCTATGGCTCTTGCAATTCGCATTGATAACGGGTTCGGGAGAGGGTGGGGTAACTCCGCCCCCTGTGAAGACTCCACCTCCTTCTAAAGTCCCTAAATTATTGAGGTTCCCCTGGTTTGTTCCGAGGAACCTATGCAGTTGGGAGGGACACATTCCGAGGGAGGGGATCGGCGGTGCCCCGCAAAACAAGAAGTGTTTCTTCTGCGGGAGAGAGGGACATTTTATTGAGGGGGTCCATCCCGTACTTTTACTGAGCAGGAAAGGGTTCCCCGGGAAAACTAAAAAAACCCAGGTTTGTGTGGTGGACTACAATCCGTGGGATATTAATTTCGTCCCCAGGTCCGTCCAGTTTCTCGTACCAGCGGAGGTGGTGGTAGGTACGAGAACGAGGGGAAATTTCTGTTCTTCGGGATAGGGGGGCCGGGTTTAATCGGGTTGGACGCCGGTTTCCCCAGGTTCAAGGTATGAAACTGATTGTACAGCCAAACCTATCCCCATTTTCCCTATCGACCCCGGGCCTCTCGGTCAAGGTGGGCTTTTGCAAGCCGTACAAAAACATTGCCCTTCGAGTGGGGGCAATACATAAATAACTATTGTCTTGTTATGTTTTGGGTGGGGTCTTCCCACCCCTATTGTTTTTGGGTTTTCCCTTTGGTTAACTAAAATAACCCAGTTATTAATTGGCAAACCAGAGAGATAAGCCAGGGGGGGAATTTTGCAATAAAACTGCATGACACGTCATTGGTGCGGTCGTGCCTAGAACCTTACCACCTTTTTTGGTGGACTTTGAGGAGGTTTTTTTCAGAGGAGGGGTGTCAAGAATTCCCTTTCCTCACCGCGAGAAATGACTTTTTCTATAAAATTGCTCCCTGATGCTATATTACCAAAAATCTAGTTGTATAACCTTTCTGGTCCTGAGAGGCAGCTATAAAGGGATTATATTTCGGAAAGTCAGGCTAAAGGGCATATTAGACTTTCATCTTCCCCAGGGGCCCGCGGGGTTCTTTTTTGTAAAAGAAAAAAAGATGGAGGCCAACGCCCTTGTTTGGGTTTTTCCGTGGCTTAACCCGGATTCCGGTCCGAATCCTATCCGCCCCACTTATTCCAATCCTTCAATCAGATTGTGGCGCCAAAGGGTTTCCCTCTAAGTTTGGATCTCAGGGGGGCGAATAACTGATTAGATAAAGGGAGGGAGTTTAGTGGAAGACGGCGTTTAACACTCCGGGGGGAACATTATGAGAACCTTGTCATCCCCTTTCGGTCCTGACTATGGGCCCCGGGGGTGTTTCAACAATTTTTTTAATGACAACTTTTCGCCACCAAATGGGACCGTTTGTTTCATTTATCTAGATGACATCTTTAAGGGGATGCCACCCTAAACAACATCGCTAAACGGGATCGCTAAAAAAAGTCACTATTTAGCATCCCGTTAGCGATGTTGTGTGGCGGCATCTACCAGGGAAAAAAAAAAGACAGGCCCCTGCTGTGAAAGTCTTCATCACAGCGATCGTTTTCCGGACCCTATTTTCGTCGCTGGCGGGCCCCCCTGGTAATTTTAAAAAACGCTGAGTGTGGCACCTTTTTAGCGATTTAGCTGTACTTTTGTACCGCTAAAGTCGTTAAGGAGATCGGGTAACCCGATAGCGTCCTAACGACATCCCCTAAAATAGGGGAGCAAATAGCGATATAGAAACAATCCCGCTAGCGATCTCAAAAAAATATGCGACACTAACGAATCGCTAGCGGGATTGGGGTAGTGTGGCAGTACCTTTAATTTACTCCCGATCTTTTGTCTCATCAGGAGCATGTGAGACAGGGTTGCAGATCTTCGAGATAAAAATTGTACGCCAAATGGGAGAAGTGTGTATTCGCCGTACAGGAACTTCAGTTTTTAGGGTTCCTGGGGTCAGCTTCCGGTTTCCCCTTTTGGACCCTGGGAAGTGAAGCAGTGCTTGAGTGGGATCCTGCCAGAGGAAACTTAAAACACTGCAGCGTTTCCTGGGTTTGCTAATTACTACCGGAATTTTTTTCGGTAATTTCCCCGTCCATGTTAAAACCTCTTACTGACATGACAAGAAAAGGACGGATTTTTCAAGGTGGTCTGATAAGGCTTGTCAAGCATTTTCCTCCTTGAAAAAATGTTTTTCTTTGGGACCTGTACTCCTTCAAAACCCGGGTGCGTCACAGCCGTTCATTGTGGAGGTGGATGCGTCTGACGTAGGGGTGGGGGCAGTTTAACTTTAAGGTCCTCCCTGGTAAATGGCATCCGTGCGCTTTTTTCTCTAAAAAATTGTCGTCCGCTAGAGGAATTATGATGTCGGGAATAGGGAAATTTTGGCCATTAAGTTGGCTTTTGGGAAAATGGTTCATTTTTTGGAGGGGGCAGTCCACCCGGTCACCGTCATTACTGATCACAAGAACCTACTGTATTTAGAGTCTGCAAAAAGTCTGAAAACCCCGACAAGCTAGATGGTCCCTGTTTTTTACCGGGTTTAATTTTGTCGTCACAATCGTCCTGGGTCAAAAAATGTAAAGGCTAAAGCCTTATCTCGCATTTTTCCTGGGGCCGGGGAAGACGGATGACCCGTTTCCTTCCTTCAGGAGGGAGAAAGGGTGTCGGCTGTATGCTCTGATTTTTGGGGAGAGGTATTGGGGGCTCAGGGGGGCGCCCCTGAAGGACCTCAGGGAAACTGTTTGTTCCAGATCAGTTAAGAAAAAAGGGTTATCCAGGCACATCATCTAATTCGCTTTGGCAGGACCCCCCGGGGGAGTAAAGCAACTGTAATCTCGTTTCCCCCGTTTTTGGTGGCCTAACTTAAATAAAGAGGGGGTAATTTTTTGTCGCGCCCTGTGGGGAATGTGCGCCTCTAAGACCCCACATACCCGTCCGTCTGGGGGCCCTTTTACCGTTGAAAATCCCGGAGCGTCCATGGACCCTCTGTCTATGGACTTCATTACGGACCTTCCTCCGTCTTCAGGTAAAACTGTCATACTAGTTGTAGTTGACAGGTTCAGTAAGATGGCACATATTTATTGCTCTTCCTGCTCTTCCTAATGCTAAGACTCTGGCGCAAGTGTTCATTGGGAGATTGTGAGACTCACGGGTTGCCTTCCGATGTGGTGTCGGATCGGGGGTCTCAGTTTGTGTCCAAATTCTGGAGAGCATTTTGTACACGGCGGGGGAGCAATTGTCATTTTCTTCGGCTTTCTAAATCCGCAGACCAATGGTCAGACAGAGCGTCAGAACCAGAGCTTGGAGACATATCTCCGGTGTTTTTGTCTCGGAAAAACCAAGAGGACTGGTCTTCTTTCTTTGCCTCTGCAGGTCGCTCTTAACAATAGGCGAGCGAGTCCACTGGTAAGTCCCCGTTTTTTGGGCATATGGTTTTTCACCCCCAGTTTGTACTTTCAATGGGGGGGCTCTCTGGGTTCCTGAGGAGGAACGATTTTCGTCATCACGTTGCTTCTGTGTGGAGAGGAGTGCTGATTAATTTGAGTATAGTGTTGAGCATTCTGATACCGCAAGTATCGGGTATCGGCCGATATTCGCTGTATCGGAATTCCGATACTTAGTTCCGATATTTTTTCCCAAATTTCGTATACCGGAATCGAAGTTCCCATAATTCTTTGAGAGGCAATGTGATTTTTAGTCAGCCAATGAGGAATCTTATGAAGTGTGGGCACATCCTGTAATGCCTGCGGTCATCTTAACTAATGGCATGGCTGTGATTGCTTGCTGAAATGATGTCAGAATGCACTATAAAAGGCGCCGCCGCCATTTTAGCGTCACTGTGCGTGAACTCAGTTAGGGACAGAACGCTGTTCTGCTGACTTTGAGGGACAGTTAGACATTGCGATTTTGTGTACTGTGCTTTAGGCAGGCTAGTTATACCAACCGCTGTGTAAAGCTTCCTTTTGCCAGTGTTTGTTTTAAAAACAGCTCTGTGCAAGGGGGGGGGGGGGGGGGTGGTGTGGAGAGTGCAGGTGACGCTGCAGTTTGCTCTGCATCCACCGCTGTTTGTAGGCATCTGCACGTGTCCACTCACTGACTCTTTTTTTTATTTATTTTGTGGAAATTGGTGCAGCTCCATTATATTTGAAAAAAATCTAATCTATTAGTGTGACGCCCCCCCGCTTCCAATCCACATAGAAGTACAGAAAGGAGCCTTTCACAGATTAGTGAACATTGTGTTTTTAGTGTTCACTGCAGTCTGTGAGGTTTTGATTTTTTGAGTGCAGATCACGCTCCAGTTAGTTCTTCACCACTGCTGGTTGTAGTCTGCTGAGCGTGTGTCACTTGCCTCATCCTTCACATTTTTCTCTAATTGGTGCTGCTGCATTATATTGAAAAAAATCTAATCTATTAGTGTGACGCGCTTCCATCCGTATACAATACATTGGTATGCAAACACTATAGAAGTACAGAAAGGAGCCTTTCACAGATAGTGAACAGTTGTTTTCAGTGTTCACTGCAGTCTGTGAGGTTTTGATTTTTATGAGTGCAGATCACGCTCCAGTTAGTTCTTCAACCACTGCTGGTTGTAGTCTGCTGAGCGTGGTCACTGCCTCATCCTTCACATTTTTCTCTAATTGGTGCGCTCCATTATATTGAAAAAATATCTAATCTATTAGTGTGACGCGCTTCCATCCGTATACATTACATTGGTTGCAAACACTATAGAAGTACAGAAAGGAGCCTTTCACAGAATAGTGAACAGTGTGTTTCAGTGTTCACTGCAGTCTGTGAGGTTTTGATTTTTGAGTGCAGATCACGCTCCAGTTAGTTCTTCAAACCACTGCTGGTGTAGTCTGCTGAGCGTGTGTCACTGCCTCATCCTTCACATTTTCTCTAATTGGTGCTGCTCCATATATTTGAAAAAAATCTAATCTATTAGTGTGACGCGCTTCCCATCCGTATACAAAACATGGTTGCAAACATTATAGAAGTACAGAAAGGAGCCTTTCACAGATAGTGAACATTGTGTTTCAGTGTTCACTGCAGTCTGTGAGGTTTTGATTTTTGAGTGCAGATCACGCTCCAGTTAGTTCTTCAACCACTGCTGGTTGTAGTCTGCTGAGCGTGTGTCACTGCCTCATCCTTCACATTTTTCTCTAATTGGTGCTGCTCCATTATATTTAAAAAAATCTAATCTATTAGTGTGACGCGCTTCCATCCGTATACAATACTTTGGGTTTGCAAACACTATAGAAGTACACAAAGGGGCCTTTCACAGCTACTGAACAGTTGTCTGCAGTGTTCACTGTAGTCTGTGAGCTTTTCATTTTTTGAGTGCAGATTACGCTCCAGTTAGTTCTTCAACCACTGCTGGTTGTAGTCTGCTGAGCGTGTGTCACTGCCTCATCCTTCACATTTTTCTCTAATTGGTGCTGCTCCATATATTTGAAAAAAATCTAATCTATTAGTGTGACGCGCTTCCATCCGTATACAATACATTGGTTGCAAACACTATAGAAGTACACAAAGGGCCTTTCACAGCTACTGAACCGTTGTCTGCAGTGTTCACTGTAGTCTGTGAGCTTTTCATTTTTGAGTGCAGATTACGCTCCAGTTAGTTCTTCAACCACTGCTGGTTGTAGTCTGCTGAGCGTGTGTCACTGCCTCATCCTTCACATTTTTCTCTAATTGGTGCTGCTCCATTATATTTGAAAAAAATCTAATCTATTAGTGTGACGCGCTTCCATCCGTATACAATACATTGGTTGCAAACACTATAGAAGTACACAAAGGGGCCTTTCACAGCTACTGAACAGTTTGTCTGCAGTGTTCACTGCAGTCCTGAGGAATAACCACACTTAGGCCTTATAACTTTTCTGACTTTCTTTATCAATCTACCAAGATGAAGAAGGCAGGGAGTAAGGCACGTGGTCGTGGCCGTGGAGTTTCAGCAGGGAGAGGACGTGGGGATTCTGTGGCTGCTGCCGCACCCAGTGACACAGCATCCACCAGTTTTTCCCCGTGAGCGTTCCTTTATGCGCACTTTTGTAGGAGCTCAGCGTACCCCCCTGCTGCGGGAAGAACAAATTGAAGCCGTTGTTGGTTGGATGGCAGCCAATGCATCGACTTCAATTGCTTCCACCTCCTCTCAGGACCACAGCACTGTTGAACAACCATCTGTCTCTTCACCGCCTGCCAAATTGCCCAGGCAGTCAGAGAGTTCTGAACTGGAGCCAGCTGAGTCTCTGCTTCTGTTCTCAGAATCTGTTGGCTTGCAAACAGGGCCCAGCCAAGCAGCATTCTGGAATGTGAAGAAGAGGCAGTATGCAGTGATGCGCAACAGCTGTGTCTCTCTGAATGTGAAGAGGCGGGTGAGCCAGTGCCGATGGTCAGCACACCGCAGAACGCATCTGATGATGATGAGACTCAGTGCCAGTTTCTGTTGAGCATGGTGCTGGCCAGACCACCCAACAGCAGCAGGTGTTGGAAGAGGGTAGTGGAGATGATGAGGTCCAAGACCCAACATGGCGTGAGGAACAGGAAGGTGGTGGTAGCAGCTCTGAGGAAGAGATTGCCCCAACGGTCCAAACAGTAGGGAGAGGTAGGCTGCAGACTCGGTTGCCTGTAGCCTCCAGTTTGGCACCCGTTCGTAGCAGTTCTCTTCCAACAGCCAAAACGGGCGCTCCCAGGACTTGCACTGCGTGGTCCTTTTTTGACACACTTGCAGATGATATTTGCTATGTCAAATGCAAGCTGTGTAATCAAAAAGTAAAAAGAGGTAAAAGTGTCAGTAACCTTAATACCACAAATATGTGGAAACATGTGCGGTCAAAGCACGTGGTTGAGTTACAAAGACACACTGGAGATGTAGGCCAACCTACAGCAGCACCTACATCTTCAGCTCGTGTTGGAGCCTCTTCCTCCAGCTCACACACAGCTGGTTCGGCTTCCTCACAGGATCGCCATGGAAGAACCTCTGTCACTGTTGTCCAGAGACCCAGTGTTATTCCACCCACAGCTGCAAGTTCCCTGTCATCCTCACACTCCCAGGCCACAAAACAGCCATCGGTAGCACAGGCATGGGAATAAAGACGGCCATACTCGGCAAACCATCCACGAGCACAGGCTCTGAATGCTGGCATTGCAAAACTCCTGTCCCTTGAAATGCTGTCATTCAGGCTGGTGGAGACTGACAGTTTCCGTAACTTAATGGCATTGGCAGTCCCACAATACAATGTGCCCAGCCAATTTTATTTCAGCAGGCAAGCCGTCCCTGGTCTGCAAAAGCATGTTGAGGGAAAAATTAAACATGCGCTACTAAACGCCATCAGTAGCAAGGTCCACCTGACCACCGATGCGTGGACCAGTACCCATGGCCAGGGATGATACCTTTCCCTCACTGCCCATTGGGTCAATGTTGTGGAGCCGGGTACAGATCTTGCGAGTGGCGCTGTACGTGTTCTGCCAACTCCAAGGATTGCAGGAATCAAGTCTGTCCACATTGACTCCTCCTCCTACTCCAGTTCCTCAGAATCATCGCTGCAGGAGCCGTCACGGTCTACCTCCACATGGACCCGTGAACGCTTACCTGATGCGACCGATATGAGCACAGCCGTGGCCAAACGTCAACAGGCCGTCCTGAAATGAATTTCCATGGGGAATCGAAGCCACACAGCGCAGGAGCTCTGGAATGCCATCAAGCAGGAGAGCGACGTGTGGTTTTTGCCAGCGAATCTCCAGCCAGGCTTGGTAGTGTGTGACAATGGCCGAAATCTGGTGGCAGCTCTGGGCCTGGCAACCTCACTCACATACCATGTCTGGCACATGTGCTCAACTTGGTCGTGCAGAGTTTTTTGAGGGACTATCCGGATCTTGATGCACTGCTGTACAAGGTCCGCCTAGAGTGCGCTCACTTGCGACGTTCCAGCATCGCCAGATCGCGCATTGCAGCTCTGCAAGTCAGATTTCGCCTTCCTGAACATCGCATCATATGTGACGTACCCACCAGGTGGAATTCCACGTTACATATGTTGGAGCGGTTGTGTGAGCAGCAGCCAGCAGTAATGGAGTATCAGCTGCATCAGGCGCAATCAACTCGCAATTTGCGCCGTTCACACTTCACCACTACTGAGTGGGCCTCTATGAAGGACATCTGCCACGTTTTGCGTGCGTTTGATGAGTCAACGCGGATGGCGAGTGCAGATGATGCACTAGTCAGCCTGACTGTCCCCCTTATCTGCCTGCTTCAAAAAACACTGCAAGCACTAAGGGATGAGGTTTTGGAAGAGGTGGAGAATGAGGAGTCACAAATTCCATCACCTTCTGGACAGTCAGCGCAACGTGGTTCCTCACAAAGGGCTGGGCAGGGCTCACTTTGTGAGGAGGATGAGGAGGAGTCAATGGAGGAGGAAGACATCGCTCCAGAGGGAGGTACACAACGCTCTAGTCAGTATGTAGAGCGAGGGTGGGGTGATGCAGAGCAGGCAGAGATGACGCCTCTTGCAGGGGACAGCGTTTCTTGGCCAGTTGGGAGTCTGCAGCACATGGTTGATTTCATGCTGCAGTGCCTGAGAAACGACCGCCGCATCGCCCACATTCTCACCACGTCTGATTATTGGGTGTACACCCTCCTAGACCCTCGCTACCGGGACAACTTACAAAGCCTCATCACACCGTTGAACCGGGAGCGTAAAATGCGGGAGTACCAAGACACACTGGTGCAATCCATAATGTTCTCCATTCCAGCCGAGAGCACTGCTGCTGCTGCTACTGCTTTACAAAGCAGCTCTGTGCGTCGAGGCAGTGGAGACAGCTCTGCAACAAGAGGGAGCACAAGCAGCGCCTCTTCAAAAGGCAAGACCAGTATGTTCCAAATGTGGCGAAGTTTTGTGGCAGCGCCACAAATGTCTACACCATCCGAGACGGCTCCAGTCAGCAGGAGGCAACGTTTCCGTAAGATGGTGACAGACTACATGTCTTTCCCTCTCAGTGTACTCCCAGATGGCTCTTCCCCATTCAAGTTTTGGGTCTCTAAGCTGGATACATGGCCAGAGCTTAGCCAGTATGCATTGGAGGTGCTGGCTTGCCCTGCTGCCAGTGTATTATCGGAGCGCATCTTTAGTGCTGCAGGTGGTGTACTAACAGACTGTCGCATGCGACTATCCTCCGATAATGTAGACCGGCTTACTTTTCTGAAAATGAACAAGGCATGGATCTCGCCAGAATTTGTCTGTCCGTTTTCAGATTAAATAACTGGTTCGCAACGTTATCCATGTCTCCTGTTATGTTCATCTTTCTACCACCTGAACTCTACTCCCTGGGCTACAACACTGCCAGTTGCTGCTCATAAGTGTCGTGTCCACAGACCAATACACAAGCTATAGTGTTAGTGGGGTTCAGTAACGCCAGCTGTTCCCCTGCTGTGTGTCCGGCAAGAAGTCTCCTGTTCCCTACACATGCACAGAAAAACCCATGTCGAACATGCTCCAAATAGGGAAGAGCCGTCACCCTGATTGTTATGCTTAAAACATGAAATTGTGAAGTTTTCCAGGCCTAGAATGATACATTTTTATGACAAATATGGACAAATAATAATTTGTCATCACAGCGCATATCTGCACATGTCTATTAGAAATGGTAACAAAAACTAAAACATAGTGTTCACTTTTTGAAATTAATGCATAAAAGTACATTTCATACTTATCAATTAATGCTTTTTAAGGAACTTTATCTGTACCTGTAAGATAATGCAGTCAATGGATGTACGAATCATAAAATCCTCATCATCATCATCACGAGTTTTATTATGACAGACATTATAAAATACACATACTGATGCCAACTGTAACTTCACACACCATATATGAAATGGCCAGCATGTAAACCTGGTAATAATGTGCAATAATAAATTATTACATCTAGAAAGTGCATCATGCATACTGACAATAGGTAGTTATACCTGCAAGTGCTGTTGAAACAACCACAACAGATATAAATTAATAATGGTATATAGGTATCACAGTGCATAGTTACTCATGGACAATGTCGATGTAATACTGTACCTCAATAAAGTCAGCGTCAACCATTATGCTTGTTAGTCTTGTAGATTGTTAAAGAGGGAACGTTCTTTTTTTGTTGGTCATAGGTGGAGTATTAGACAGTAAATGATTACTGCTGTCGTATTTTTGGCGTCCCTAGGGCGCAATAACGCTGCGTAACGTCACATTTTATAGAGTCATCTAATTGACACACGCTACCCTACCCTACACGTGACAGTAGGAAGGTAGTGTTGACGGATAAAGCCTTGCGCAACCAGACATGCTTTTACCCTCTTCAACACTGTACAAGCAAAAAATGCATGATTGCAGCCGCAGACTTTATTGACGTACAGTATAACATCGCCATTACCCATCAGAGGCTGTCCACTGTCTGATACAGACATAGAATATACCTTTGCTATCCGTAGCCTTTCTTTCACCTACACTTGCAGGCACACACTTAAATTGTGACAATGCATAATGTTTTTTTAAATGGTTATTTTTTATCGTACATTATTGCGTCATCACATTGATGAGTCCATGCTGGACATGTCATACATGCTGTACAAAGTAACGATTTTATTAACTTAAATAATTGAAATGTCTGTGACTGTCACATCTAAATTGCAATGATGATGATGATGAGTGACTATTACAAAATCCATTGTCTTCACTATGTTATGGTTTAACATAGCGTTCCTTAAGCATTATTCATAAATACAAAAATGGACTTTTATTCTTAAATTTACAACACTATATTTTGTAACCAATTTTTTGGGTGGTGTGTTGTTCCATTTCTTGTTGGCATGTGCATATATGCGTTTATATTTGCAGTGTCTTTATTTTTATTCTTGAAGTTAGGAAACATGTGTATCTTCGTACCGTGTTAGCCAGTAGATAGAAAAATATTTAGACTTGAGAGTCCGCAGTGGTTGTTACCTTTTAATGGATAACTGAAAAGATGGTAACAAATTGCAAGCTTTCGAGGCTACTCACGTCTCTTCATCAGGCAAAGACTAAAACAAAAAATGAAGCATCACATATTTCTATACACAACAGGACACAGGAATAGTGAAATAGGTAAGACAAGTAAGTGACGTGTAGCAGAACTGTCATTATCACAGAGCGATGAACATAAATATTGGAACAGTTCCTAGATAAGGATAGAAAGTTTTATTGCCCTCTGATTGGGGTCTGGTTTTGTGTTTTCATGCCCCTGGAAGGGCAGAGACGCAGATTCCTTAATTGATATAGAATGACATAAATCCGTGTGATCTATTCATTCCATCACTAACAGTGTCAAAGGTCATGATGAGCTTATATTTTGAAACCTTTGTATCTTTCTCATATTTGAAGTTATATTTTAATACCAGTAATTCCATATCCATCATGCTATGACCGGGCATACAAAATTGTTTTGCCACAGGTAAATCCATTATTTTTTCTCTTATTGTGTGGCGCTGATAATTCATCCTTGTTCTCATTTTTTGGCCGGTCTCCCCTCACTTGTCCCTCCCTCACTTGTCTTACCTATTCCTGTGTCCTGTTGTGTGTAGAAATATGTGATTCTTCATTTTTTGTTTTAGTCTTAGCCTGATGAAGAGACCTGAGTAGTCTCGAAAGCTTGGAATTTGTTACCATATTTTCAGTTAGCCATTAAACGGTATCAACCACAGAGGACTCTCAAGTATAAATATTTTTCTATTCTTGGAATTGAAATTCATCATTTTATTGTCCTAGTAAAACTTCATTTATTCTTGTTTGAAGTACATACATTTGCAATGGCCACGTAACAAGGCAATAACTCAATATTTTATGCCTACACCCTCCTTGACCCTGGGCTTCAACACCGCCAGTTGCTGCTCAGAAGTGTTAGATGCACAGATGAAAACATCGCTGATGTGTTTGTGGGGTTCAGTAACGCCTGCTGTTCCCCTGCTGTGTGTCTGGCAAAAATTACTGCTGCTAACTACAACTTCAACTTCAAACATCTCATACTAGGCCTCTGCCTACACCCTCCTTGACCCTGGGCTTCAACACCGCCAGTTGCTGCTCAGAAGTGTTAGATGCACAGATGAAAACAATCGCTGATGTGTTTGTGGGGTTCAGTAACTCCTGCTGTTCCCCTGCTGTGTGTCTGGCAAAAATTACTGCTGCTAACTACAACTTCAACTTCAAACATCTCATACTAGGCCTCTACCTACACCCTCCTTGACCCTGGGCTTCAACACCGCCAGTTGCTGCTCAGAAGTGTTAGATGCACAGATGAAAACAATCGCTGATGTGTTTGTGGGGTTCAGTAACGCCTGCTGTTCCCCTGCTGTGTGTCCGGCAAAAATTACTGCTAGCTACCTAATCATGGTGAAAAAAACATGACATGTCAAAGTGTCTAGTGCTACACATAGATATGAGGCTACACCCTGATTTCTAAGCTGTAAACATTTGAAACGTCAACTTTAAAACCATAAAATGATTAGTCTTTGTCACAAATCTGTTACAAAATAATTGTGACATATTATTACAGATATGCACATGTCGAAAACAAATGCAAACACAAAAGCCTACTTATGCTATAGGATACTGTTGGTCAACCTTGTCACTCCATAGCTTAGACAAATCCAACTCACATCATGACTCAAATTCTGCAATGTTGGAAGTGCATAATGTGGGTTGAACTTTGACAACTGCTGCAGTGCGAAGGTTATACTTCAGTGTTCTTGCCTTTTAAATAAAAGCATACAAGTAAATATAATAATCCAATGTTGATTAAGGGACGTGATGTACACCTGTAATATTGTGCAAACAATGCATGTAGGAATAGTCCTCTTCAACATTACTTATATTTGTGTCATTTTAAAAAAATACATATTTAATTAGAAAGTTAACAGCCCATATCATAAAGGTCCTTCATGTAAACATGATAATCGCTAACAAAAATCATGCATTACCTTGGTAAAGTCAATAGTGCATAGTCACAATAGCAAAATATTATACCTGTAAGTGGTGCTGAAAGAACGACAACTGATAGAATAGGTGAATGATATCTATTTATCAGACTGAATAGCGACACCTGTACAATGTCGATATAATACTGTACCTTAACAAAACAGCTGTGTCACACCTCACACTCGTTTTTCTTGTAGCTTGTTATGTAATAGGGCACATGCGTGTATGTTTCATCATAGGTGCATATTTACTGAGTAAAGCAGTCATGACAACGCCTTTGTGTTGTCGGTACGCTTGCGATGATGAACGATGCGCACCGTGAATGTTAGTCTGCGTCATAAGACGTACAGACGCTCCAATACCCAACGCGTCACAGCAGGAAGCCAGTCTGTGCGTCCAAACAAAGGCGCAACCATACATGCACGTAACCTTTTATAAAGCTATATAAAAAAAAGGATGTAGTAGTAACGCACACTTTATTGAGGTACAGTATTACATCGCCATTCACCATCTGTGGCTATGCAGTCTCATCTATATATACCTTATCTATCCGTTGTCATGCTTGCAAGTCCACAGTCAGGCATAAATATCTGTTTTCACTCTGCACTATGCACTTTTTAAATTTTTTGTTTGTTAATATAAATGATTGGCACATATTATCAGTATTACATGATGGAAATTTTAGATATTTTTAAAAAATTTTAGTGATATTATTCACCAAATGTAAAGTTTTATGAATGTCAAAGATAACTTGTAATGCTGATTATGTTTTTAAGTCAGCCATTCATTGTCTACACAATAAAAATGGTGTACATACTGTTACTTAGCCATCATTAATGGATTCTGATATGTACTTGTATGCTTTTATTTTAAACCGTATAGCAGATTATTTAACCTATTTTAATTGTGGTTTGCATTGCTTTTCAACATGTTAATGTATGCGTTTATGTTTGTAAATTATTAATTTACATATATTTTTTTAAGTAAAATCATCATCTTATGGTACTAAAGGTTATATTTCTCTTGTTTGGAGTATAGACATTTTAATTGACACGTAACAAGGAAAATACTTGATATAGTATTTAAACATCCTCCTTGACCCTGGGCTCCAACACCGCCAGTTGTTGCTCGGAAGTGCTGTTAGCGCAGTGAACACTTGCTCCTGTGTTACTGGGGTTCAGTAATGTCAGCTGTTCCCCTGCTGTGTGAACGGCAAAAAGTCCTGCTGCCTCCACCATGTTCTCTTCTCATTCCTGGGCTACAACACCGCCAGTTGTTGCTCGGAAGTGCTGTTAGCACAGTGAACACTTGCTCCTGTGTTACTGGGGTTCAGTAATGTCAGCTGTTCCCCTGCTGTGTGAACGGCAAAAAGTCCTGCTGCCTCCACCATGTTCTCTTCTCATTCCTGGGCTACAACACCGCCAGTTGTTGCTCGGAAGTGCTGTTAGCACAGTGAACACTTGCTCCTGTGTTACTGGGGTTCAGTAATGTCAGCTGTTCCCCTGCTGTGTGAACGGCAAAAAGTCCTGCTGCCTCCACCTTGTTCTCTTCTCATCCCTGGGCTACAACACCGCCAGTTGTTGCTCGGAAGTGCTGTTAGCACAGTGAACACTTGCTCCTGTGTTACTGGGGTTCAGTAATGTCAGCTGTTCCCCTGCTGTGTGAACGGCAAAAAGTCCTGCTGCCTCCACCATGTTCTCTTCTCATCCCTGGGCTACAACACCGCCAGTTGTTGCTCGGAAGTGCTGTTAGCACAGTGAACACTTGCTCCTGTGGTACTGGGGTTCAGTAATGTCAGCTGTTCCCCTGCTGTGTGAACGGCAAAAAGTCCTGCTGCCTCCACCATGTTCTCTTCTCATCCCTGGGCTACAACACCGCCAGTTGTTGCTCGGAAGTGCTGTTAGCACAGTGAACACTTGCTCCTGTGTTACTGGGGTTCAGTAATGTCAGCTGTTCCCCTGCTGTGTGAACGGCAAAAAGTCCTGCTGCCTCCACCATGTTCTCTTCTCATTCCTGGGCTACAACACCGCCAGTTGTTGCTCGGAAGTGCTGTTAGCACAGTCAACACTTGCTCCTGTGTTACTGGGGTTCAGTAATGTCAGCTGTTCCCCTGCTGTGTGAACGGCAAAAAGTCCTGCTGCCTCCACCATGTTCTCTTCTCATTCCTGGGCTACAACACCGCCAGTTGTTGCTCGTAAGTGCTGTTAGCACAGTCAACACTTGCTCCTGTGTTACTGGGGTTCAGTAATGTCAGTGTAAGGTTCTGTGTACATGTGCCTGAAACTCAGTTTGTTTGTCAGCCATTTTACTTTCTGTCTTGCTGCAGCTATCTTGCCCTCAGTCAAAATGGAGTTTCCAGCTTGCATGTTCCCGCCCTGATTCTCTCCTTTGCTTCTTAAGCAGCCACAGCTGGGCAATCAGTGCTTCAGAATCTAGCCTGCAGTGAACCTGTGACTTGACTCCTGTAAGCCTTGGACCTTGTACTCCAGCTATTCCTACTGAGGAACTCTGAAGCACTTGTGGACTCTGAACCCTGCTCTTTGAAAGACCCACGTTTGCATGGACTTACGGTAACAGAGAAGAAGATCCTGAATCTGTATTGGAGAGTGATTGCTGAGCTTGGATTACTCTGGCCTGCTGTGTCTCCTGTTTCTGTGTCTGCAAACTGTGTGACTATTTCTGCCAACTTGTATGAAGTAATACAGGACTTTTCTATATCAAACCTGTGACTCCTGTGTTTTCATCGCACCCAAGCACAAGACGCTATATGAACTGTACTACATACATTACAAGATTCTGAAGCCAAAACGTTAGTGTCTGCTGGGTCTGGAAGGCTGTGTCTGCTGTACTGTGGATATCAGACGTCCGGTTGTACTTTCTGTGATGACAGTGGTTGTGACTTCTCACAACCATTCCAGTAATCCTGTCTTAAAAGATCTGGAAAATGGAGGCCCGCATAAAGGAACTTTGCGGAGTGACTGATAATATCCTTGCAGATTTGCAGAATATAAAGACCCGTTTTACAAATCTACAGGACCTCAATAATCACAATTTGCAAGTGGTTGGACAGACTACCCAGGATTTGCGAGCCAGGATTGAGGTTCTAGAGGGCGAGTCCAGGCTCCTGCCGTAGCCCCGAGTGCTGGGATTCCCAAGTTGCCCCCTTTTCGTTTTGGCGGTGAACGTGAGAAATTCAGGGGATTTATTAATCAATGCAATCTTTTTTTTTCTGCACATGCTTCACAATTTCCCACTGAACGATCTAAGGTGCTTACTATAATTATGTTGCTTACCAACAAGGCTTTAATGTGGGCAAACCCTCTGATTGAGACTGAGGATGATTGTTTGAATCACCTTGATGATTTTATTTCAGCCATGGGGCAGGTGTTTGATGACCCCAATCGAGGTGCAACAGCTGAAGCAGCCATGTTAGCTTTGCGCCAAGGTAAGCACTCGGTAGCTGAATATGCCTTGGATTTCAGGAGATGGGCCCTTGATACCACCTGGGACAGTTCCGCCAAAAAATCTATTTTTTGAAAGGGGTTATCTCCACTGATTAAGGATGAACTTGCTCGTGCCGACCCTCCCACTGCGTTAGGTGACTTTATTAACTACTGCATCCGTATTGATACTCGTCTGACTGAACGCAGGCAAGAGAGATGGTTCGAAAGCAATCGTACTAACCTTTTCCTACCTTCCTCTCCAGCTAAGGAACCTTTGAGTAGGATTACACGGGAACCTGAACCTGAACCCATGCAGGTAGACTCTTTACAACGACGGTTAGTGATGCACGCAAGGAACATCGTTTTAAGGAGAATCTATGTTTCTATTGTGGTAAGTCAGGGCACTTCATTATAAACTGCCCCAGCCGTTCTCGTAAGACTACTGCAGCACTCATTCATTGTGAGTGTTGCGAGAGGAGATCTGTCAGGTCCGAGCCTCAGGCTCCAGAGAGATCTGCAGCAACAGATCTTGATTTCTCGGACTTAAACTCCGTTACCTCTGAGGACGTTGACTGTGTAAACGCTGCCATTTTTCAAGTTTCCTCAGCGGTGTCCCAGCTGAGTTGTAAGAAAAACAATTCTCATTGCTTTCTTTCCATCAAACTCTGGGTTGACTCAGCTTGGGTGTCTAGCTCTGCTATGATCGACTCAGGGCAAGTGGAAATTTTATGGATGTCTCCTTTGCTCTGAAACAGGGAATACGTTCAGTGAAGAAGGCTACTCCAGTACAGATGGAAACTGTGGATGGCTCCCTGCTGACCTCTGGACCAGTGGATCAGGAAACAGAGCCTTTGAGGGTTCTTATGGGTAAAGATCATCAAGAGAAACTGTCCTTTATGCTTATCTCTTCTCCCCACTTTCCCATTATTCTAGGGCTACCATGGCTGCAGGCTCAGAATCCTACCATTAACTGGGAGACCAAGGAATTACACTTTCCAGAGAAACAGATGAGTCCAAAAGTTTCAGCTTGCTCTGTTCCTAAAGGAATCATGTCAGTCCCTGAACTACCAGCTGTATACCAGGACTATGTGGATTTATGTGACAAGAAGAACGCTGACCAGCTTCCTCCTCACCGTCCATATGATTGTCCAATTGAATTATTGCCTGGAGCAGAGATACCTTTTGGTAAGATCTACCCCCTGGCGGGGCCCGAGCTAAAGGCTTTAAAGGATTACATAGATGAAAATCTAGCCAAGGGCTTCATACGCCCCTCTTCATCTCCTGCAGGTGCACCCATCTTCTTTGTAAAGAAGAAAGATTGATCTCTGAGACCATGCGTAGACTATAGGGAACTCAATAAGGTTACTATTAGAAACCGTTATCCATTGTCTTTAATCCCTGAGTTATTGGAGAGAGTGCGACATGCCAAAATTTTTTCTAAACTAGATCTTCGTGGGCCTATAACTTAGTCCGTATTAGACCTGGGATGAATGGAAGACTGCATTCAGGTCACGCTATGGACACTTTGAATATCTAGTTATGCCTTTTGGTCTGAGTACCGCCCCAGCCACTTTCCAACACTTGGTGAATGACATCTTCAGGGATCTCCTAGATACATTCGTGGTAATTTATTTGGATGATATTCTAATTTTTTCTAACTCCACAGAGGAACATCATGGACATGTGAGAATGGTCTTGGAACGTCTAAGACAAAATCATCTTTACATCAAACTTGAAAAGTGTGAATTCCATAGGACCGAAATTCAATTTCTGGGGTATGTACTGTCTACACAAGGAATTAGTATGGATGGAAGCAAAACCCAAGCCATCAAGGATTGGCCAAGTCCTAGAAATGTGAAGGAGGTACAGCGCTTCATCGGGTTTGCCAACTTCTATAGACGTTTCATTAGAAATTTCTCTGAGGTAGTGTCACCTATCACTCAACTTACCCGGAAAGAGTCTAGGTTTTCCTGGACTCCCCAAGCCCAGGAAGCATTTTCCCGTCTAAAAGATAAATTTACCACTGCACCTATCCTAGTACATCCCAACCCCGAGCTTGCCTTCATAATAGAGGTGGATGCTTCAGACTGTGCCGTTGGAGCTATACTCTCTCAGAGAACAGGTGAGAAGAATGTCTTGCATCCCTGTGCCTTCTTTTCCCAGCAGTTGTCTTCGGCTGAGAGGAACTACGATGTGGGCAATAGAGAGTTGTTGGCCATTATTGCCGCCTTCAAAGAATGGAGACACCTTCTTCAGGGAGCTGCACAGCAAATAGTCGTCCTGACAGACCATCGTAACCTTGAGTTTATCAGGTCGGCTAAGTGCCTGACTCCTCGCCAGGCTCGCTGGAATCTTTTCTTAAACCAATTTAATTTTATCATCTCTTATAGACCAGGATCGCGCAATGGAAAGGCTGATGCACTCTCTAGGATTTACTCAGCAGAGACACGTCCAATTACTCCTCCTAAGACTATTCTTCCTGACTCTAGATTCCTAGGAGTAATTCATAATCAAGACCTACTTAAGGACATCAAGGAAGCATACCATGCGGATTCCTTTTTGGCACAACCCCCAAGGGACGTAAGTCTTGTCTTTAAGAATGGTGTGTGGATTCAGGGACAACGTCTGTATATTCCTGAAACAGTCAAATTAAGAGTATTGCAACTCATTCACGATTCCAAGATAGCTGGGCATAGAGGAATTCTAAAGACACAGGAATTTCTTTCTCGTTTCTTTTGGTGGCCCACTTGCAGGAAGGATGTTTTGAATTATGTCACTTCATGTGAGGTCTGTGCAAGATGCAAAACACCTCGCTCCTCACCAACTGGTCTGTTACAGCCTCTTCCCACCCCGTCCCGCCCGTGGGGATCCATTTCTATGGACTTCATTGTGGAGTTACCAACCTCTCAGGGGAAGAACACCATTCTAGTGGTGGTTGACCGTCTAACAAAGGCAGCTCATTTTATCCCTTGTGTCGGCTTACCCACTGCAAAACAGACATCAGATTTGATGATTAAAGATGTGTTTCGCTTACATGGAGTACCGGATGAGGTTATTTCGGATCGAGGGGTGCAATTCACTTCTAGGTTTTGGCAAAATTTCTGTGCAGCATTGGACATTAAAGTAAACCTTTCTTCTGCTTTTCATCCCCAGACTAATGGACAGACCGAACGAACCAATCAAACCCTGGAGCAGTATCTCCGCTGCTTTATCTGCCACCTACAGGATGATTGGGTGGATCTACTTCCATTAGCTGAGTTCTCGTATAACAACTCTCAGAGTGCCTCCACTAAACAGTCTCCTTTTTACTCTAATCTAGGTTATCATCCTAACATTCTACCACGATTTCCCATAGAAACGCCTTTACCAGCAGTGGCTGAAAGAATCACGTCTTTACAGAAGAATATGGATCTTCTAAAGGAAAATCTGGAATCGGCTCAAGAAAGGTACAAGAAAGCAGCAGATAAATTTCGTAAACCTGCACCAGCTTTCAAGGTAGGAGACTTGGTCTGGCTGTCAACCAGAAATCTTAAGTTAAGGATTCCATTGTCTAAGTTGGGACATAAGTACATTGGACCCTATAAAATCAGTAAAATTATAAGTGCAGTTGCTTGTCGTCTTCAACTGCCCAGAACTATGAGAATCCACCCTGTCTTTCATGTATCCCTACTAAAGGCTGCGACACCCAATACGTTTCCTGGACGTTCCTCTCCTTGCCCTGACCCAGTGCTAGTCGATGGTCAGGAAGAATTTGTGGTGGAAAGGATTTTAGATTCCAGGTTGTATAGAAATCAGTTACAATATCTGATTAAATGGCAGGGCTACCCAGTGGAGGACAACTCATGGGAACCAGTCAATAACGTTAATGCTCCTCGCTTGCTCCGTCAGTTTCATCAGAGGTACCCACACAAGCCTGGTCTGAGGTCATCCGGAGGTTGTCCCTAAGGGGGGAGTAATGTAAGGTTCTGTGTACATGTTCCTGAAACTCAGTTTGTTCGTCAGCCATTTTACTTTCTGTCTTGCTGCAGCTATCTTGCCCTCAGTCAAAATGGAGTTTCCAGCTTGCATGTTCCCGCCCTGATTCTCTCCTTTGCTTCTTAAGCAGCCACAGCTGAGCAATCAGTGCTTCAGAATCTAGCCTGCAGTGAACCTGTGACCTGACTCCTAAAGCCTTGGACCTTGTACTCCAGCTATTCCTACTGGGGAACTCTGAAGCACTTGTGGACTCTGAACCCTGCTCTTTGAAAGACCCACGTTTGCATGGACTTACGGTAACAGAGAAGAAGATCCTGAATCTGTATTGGAGAGTGATTGCTGAGCTTGGATTACTCTGGCCTGCTGTGTCTCCTGTTTCTGTGTCTGCAAACTGTGTGACTATTTCTGCCAACTTGTATGAAGTAATACAGGACTTTTCTATATCAAACCTGTGACTCCTGTGTTTTCATCGCACCCAAGCACAAGACGCTATATGAACTGTACTACATACATTACAGTCAGCTGTTCCCCTGCTGTGTGAACGGCAAAAAGTCCTGCTGCCTCCACCATGTTCTCTTCTCATTCCTGGGCTACAACACCGCCAGTTGTTGCTCGGAAGTGCTGTTAGCACAGTGAACACTTGCTCCTGTGTTACTGGGGTTCAGTAATGTCAGCTGTTCCCCTGCTGTGTGAACGGCAAAAAGTCCTGCTGCCTCCACCATGTTCTCTTCTCATCCCTGGGCTACAACACTGCCAGTTGTTGCTCGGAAGTGCTGTTAGCACAGTGAACACTTGCTCCTGTGTTACTGGGGTTCAGTAATGTCAGCTGTTCCCCTGCTGTGTGAACGGCAAAAAGTCCTGCTGCCTCCACCATGTTCTCTTCTCATCCCTGGGCTACAACACCGCCAGTTGTTGCTCGGAAGTGCTGTTAGCACAGTGAACACTTGCTCCTGTGTTACTGGGGTTCAGTAATGTCAGCTGTTCCCCTGCTGTGTGAACGGCAAAAAGTCCTGCTGCCTCCACCATGTTCTCTTCTCATCCCTGGGCTACAACACCGCCAGTTGTTGCTCGGAAGTGCTGTTAGCACAGTGAACACTTGCTCCTGTGTTACTGGGGTTCAGTAATGTCAGCTGCTCCCCTGCTGTGTGAACGGCAAAAAGTCCTGCTGCCTCCACCATGTTCTCTTCTCATTCCTGGGCTACAACACCGCCAGTTGTTGCTCGGAAGTGCTGTTAGCACAGTCAACACTTGCTCCTGTGTTACTGGGGTTCAGTAATGTCAGCTGTTCCCCTGCTGTGTGAACGGCAAAAAGTCCTGCTGCCTCCACCATGTTCTCTTCTCATTCCTGGGCTACAACACCGCCAGTTGTTGCTCGGAAGTGCTGTTAGCACAGTCAACACTTGCTCCTGTGTTACTGGGGTTCAGTAATGTCAGCTGTTCCCCTGCTGTGTGAACGGCAAAAAGTCCTGCTGCCTCCACCATGTTCTCTTCTCATTCCTGGGCTACAACACTGCCAGTTGTTGCTCGGAAGTGCTGTTAGCACAGTCAACACTTGCTCCTGTGTTACTGGGTTCAGTAATGTCAGCTGTTCCCCTGCTGTGTGAACGGCAAAAAGTCCTGCTGCCTCCACCATGTTCTCTTCTCATTCCTGGGGTACAACACCGCCAGTTGTTGCTCGGAAGTGCTGTTAGCACAGTGAACACTTGCTCCTGTGTTACTGGGGTTCAGTAATGTCAGCTGTTCCCCTGCTGTGTGAACGGCAAAAAGTCCTGCTGCCTCCACCATGTTCTCTTCTCATCCCTGGGCTACAACACCGCCAGTTGTTGCTCGGAAGTGCTGTTAGCACAGTGAACACTTGCTCCTGTGTTACTGGGGTTCAGTAATGTCAGCTGTTCCCCTGCTGTGTGAACGGCAAAAAGTCCTGCTGCCTCCACCATGTTCTCTTCTCATCCCTGGGCTACAACACCGACAGTTGTTGCTTGGAAGTGCTGTTAGCACAGTGAACACTTGCTCCTGTGTTACTGGGGTTCAGTAATGTCAGCTGTTCCCCTGCTGTGTGAACGGAAAAAAGTCCTGCTGCCTCCACTATGTTCTCTTCTCATCCCTGGGCTACAACACCGCCAGTTGTTGCTCGGAAGTGCTGTTAGCACAGTGAACACTTGCTCCTGTGTTACTGGGGTTCAGTAATGTCAGCTGTTCCCCTGCTGTGTGAACGGCAAAAAGTCCTGCTGCCTCCACCATGTTCTCTTCTCATTCCTGGGCTACAACACCGCCAGTTGTTGCTCGGAAGTGCTGTTAGCACAGTCAACACTTGCTCCTGTGTTACTGGGGTTCAGTAATGTCAGCTGTTCCCCTGCTGTGTGTACGGCAAAAAGTCCTGCTGCCTCCACCATGTTCTCTATTCATCCCTGGGCTCCAACACCGCCAGTTGTTGCTCGGAAGTGCTGTTAGCACAGTGAACACTTGCTCCTGTGTTACTGGGGTTCAGTAATGTCAGCTGTTCCCCTGCTGTGTGAACGGCAAAAAGTCATGCTGCCTCCACCCTGTTGTCTTCTCATCCCTGGGCTTCAACACAGCCAGTTGTTGCTCGGAAGTGTCATTGGCACGGGTACTCACTCCTGCCCAGACTGGTTACAGCACGCCATCTGTTTCCTGTCAGTGTAAACGTCACTTAGCCTCCAATAAGTTGTCCTGTCGTGTTGCGGTCGGGTTAGCCGACTCTATGGTGCTTGGAGTTTAGTTGCTTCCTATGTGTGCTGCGGGATATGCAAATAAAGGCTGTTTCCGTTGTGACAATAGGACAATCACCCACTGTAGTACTGTGGGATTCGGTAACTGCGGCCGGCTTGCGGCCTGTCAACTTAAATTTCCATGGGTACCTTCTGCTACCCGTCCTGGTTCCAGTACCGTCAGCTGGTTCTCCGCAGTGCCTTTGGCCTAGGTGCCTCCATCTCGTATCCGAGTTCCAGCAACGTCTGCTGGTCCTTGGTAGTGCTTTGGAGCACAGGTACCTCCTGCTTAGTAACCGTGTCCCAGTAACGTCAGCTGGTCCTCGGTTGTGCCATTGGCTCTTTTCCTTCTGCTGCCCCTCCGGGTTCCAGCACAGTCAGCTGGTCCTCGTTACTTGCATTGGCTCTTGTACCTTCTGCTACCCGTCCGGGTTCCAGTACCGTCAGCTGGTTCTCCGCAGTGCCTTTGGCCTAGGTGCCTCCATCTCGGTATCCGAGTTCCAGCAACGTCTGCTGGTCCTTGGTAGTGCTTTGGAGCACAGGTACCTCCTGCTTAGTAACCGTGTCCCAGTAACGTCAGCTGGTCCTCGGTTGTGCCATTGGCTCTTTTCCTTCTGCTGCCCCTCCGGGTTCCAGCACAGTCAGCTGGTCCTCGTTACTTGCATTGACTCTTGTACCTTCTGCTACATTTACAAATTGAAGATTTTTTCAATGCTTTTTTGGGTAATCACTCTGGATCTCCAACAATTAAGACGACGACCCTGATGACCACCCCGAAGAAGATGACGACCACAAGGACGACGAGCATCAAGCCAACCAGCCTAAACACCATCACAAAGAAGAAATAAAAGATTACCAAACAGGACTAAGAAGGTTAAGACAAACTACAAGATACAGAACAAGAGACTTAAGAACAATAAGCAGAAGATCAAAAAGCAGAAGAACATGAAGTATAAGACCAAAATGAAGAGCAAAATATATGCTCTAAATTCTAAGCAGAAGAAGACTAAGCAGTGTATGGGGGTGAGTCCGTTCCTCCTCGTGGTACCCCTGGAAAATGCCTGCTGCTGCAGGCTAAACTGAACACGGACACATACTGTTGTAATTTAAATCTTTTGTGACAGCAAGAACGGAAGGATGAAAAATTCATACTTTGACAGATTACAAGTACAGGATTCTCTGTCACAAATAAGAATATGATGAAGAAGATGAAGTACAATATGAATAAGAATAATAGTTTAATAAGAAGAATATGAGTAATGTTAACAAAAAGATGAATAGCAAGAAGATTAAGAAGAAGATAAAGAAGGTGAAGATGAAGAATAATTTGATGAAAAAGATGATGCTGCTGAAGATTATGAAGGAGAAAGTGTGTCAAAAGTTAAAAAGGTGAAGAGCATGGAAGTTGTGAAATATACATATTTGCCAAAATAGAAAAAACGTTAACAACATTGTCAATTTCTTCGTCAATCCGAACATCTTTAAAAAAAAAAATATTTATGCTATTCCATTTGATTGGGTTAAACATCTATGCCTTTAATGTCTCCTCAACCTTCCCCAATACATTCTACATTACTCTTTGTTGTTTTCCTTCATGTACAATTAACCAACAAGGCAAGAATGGGTTTTTTTTAATTCCGATATTTTGTTCCCATAGACTTACATTGGATTTCCGGTATCGGTATCGGGTATCGCCGATATTTTTTGGGTATTGGCGATACCATTCCGATTCCGATACTTTTGGATATCGGAAAGTATCGCTCAACTCTATTTGAGTACTATGGGGAACCGATACAAACGTATGGCTCATAGGAGGAGAGTGTCTGGTCCGGACCTAAGTGTGAACGATCTGGTATGGTTGTCTACCAAAAATATAAAACTTAAGGTTCCCTCCTGGAAACTCGGTCCCAGGTTCATCGGGCCATACAGGATCAGTTCGATAATTAATCCGGTGGCATTCCGTCTTGACCTCCCTCCTACGTTTAAAATCCACAATGTGTTCCACAAATCGTTGCTTAAGAGGTACGTGGCGCCAGTTATACCGTCACCTCTACCTCCTCCTCCAGTGGTGGTCAATGGTAACTTGGAGTTTCAGGTGTCGAAGATCATTGACTCACGTCTGAATCGCCGTCCCTTCAATACTTGGTTCATTGGAAGGGGTATGGTCCTGAGGAGAGGACGTGGGTTCCTGCATCTGATATTAACGCAGACCGATTGGTTCGGGCCTTCCACACAACTCACCCAGACAGACCTGGCCCTGAGGGTCCGGAGGCCCCTCGTAGAAGGGGGTACTGTCACGGGTGTATCGCCACGAAGATCGTCGCGATTTCACATTCCGACTTCTCGCAGCTGAGTTGTTGGTGCTATGTGTCTGTTGGCAGTGAGGGAGTTAATTCTACCGTTCTCTGTGCTTAGACTAGTTCCAGCCTCGCCCGGCTGCAGTGTATTAGGCACTAATTAGCTTCCTTCATATACCTGCCGTTCTGCTTAGGAGTTGTCGGTGAAAGCATTCATTCTGACCAGCAGAGCGGATCGTTTCTGAGAAGACTTAAGCTAAGAGTGCCTGTTGTGGTTAATCCTCTCCTCACTTATAGTTTATCTCCTTAACCTTTTGTGTTCCCTCTGTGTTGAAGTTTTTGTATGCAAGGCAGTATTTACTTTACCCCTTGTCTGTCTCGTTTGTCTTATACTGTTAGTAAGCTGTGATCTGCCCATTCCCTTTGGTGGTAATCAGGGTCCTTCTCAGGACTGGATTACAGTGGTCAGGGATCTACAGGAGACAGGGTTAGGCTGGCGGCCTGGACCTCTGTACCATTAACAGTACCTCCAGGTAGAGGGACTAGTCAGGACCCCAGTTTAGGGTCAGCATAGACCCTGGTCCACCTCTATCCTGAGACAGCGTGACAAGTACAGACCAAAAGTTTGGACACACCTTCTCATTCAAAGATTTTTCTGTATTTTCATGACTATGAAAATTGTAGAATCACACTGAAGGCATCAAAACTATGAATTAACACATGTAGAATTATACATTACACTTTACAAAAAAGTGTGAAACAACTGAAAATATGTCTTATATTCTAGGTTCTTCAAAGTAGCCACCTTTTGCTTTGATTACTGCTTCGCACGCAGAAAAGGTGAACGGATGGACTCTACATGCCTGGTTCCCACCGTGAAGCATGGAGGAGGTGGTGTGATGGTGTGGGGGTGCTTTGCTGGTGACACTGTTGGGGATTTATTCAAAATTGAAGTGGTGAGTGGACCAGCTCACCCCAAACCATCTCGATTGGGTTCAGGTCTGGTGACTGTGGAGGCCAGGTCATCTGGCGTAGCACCTCAACACTCTCCTTCTTGGTCAAATAGCCCTTACACAGCCTGGAGGTGTGTTTGGGGTCATTGTCCTGTTGAAAAATAAATGATGGTCCAACTATGGATGGGCCGGCGCTGGAAGAAAACGCATTCACAAGACGACTTCACTGCACTCAAACAAGCAACACTTGCATTCAAATCAGCTCTCACCTCTGCTAAACAGGCCTACTTTACATCCCTTGTATCTTCCTTATCCCACAACCCCAAACAATTGTTCAATACTTTTAGCTCCCTCCTCCGCCCACCACTGCCCCTCCTACCTCCCTTATCTCTGCTGAGGACTTCGCCATGCACTTCAAAAACAAGATAGACCAAACACGGCAAGTCTTTATTATTCAACCACCACAACCCCTTTGTATATCTGACCAATGCCCAAACCCCATAACCTCCTTACCCAACATCACGGAAGGGGAGCTTGCTCATCTTCTCTCCAAATCACACCTCACCACTTGTGCACTCGACCCCATCCCATCCCACCTCCTCCCCAACCTCGCCACCACTCTTATCCCATCACTAACCCACCTCTTCAATCTATCACTAACTTCTGGTACCTTCCCTTCTGCTTTCAAACATGCCACAATCACGCCTATCCTCAAAAAGCCAACCCTCGACCCAACCGCTATGTCCAGCTATCGCCCAATATCGCTGCTCCCACTCGCTTCCAAACTCCTGGAACAGCACGTCCACGCTGAACTTTCCTCCCATCTCTCATCTAACTTGCTCTTTGACAATCTACAATCTGGTTTCCGCCCCCATCATCCCACTGAAACAGCCTTGACCAAAATTACTGACGACCTACTTACAGCCAAAGCTAATGGACAATACTCTATACTCCTCCTTCTTGACCTGTCCTCTGCTTTCGACACAGTTGACCATTACCCTCTACTACAGATTCTCTCCTCCTTTGGCATCAAGGACCTTGCCCTATCCTGGATCAAATCATACCTCTCCAACCGCACATTCAGCGTCTCCCACACTACCTCCTCATCCCACCCTCTCTGTTATGTTTCGGTAGCTGAGGAGTGCAGGTAAAAAAGGCAATACACCAGAGCAGTTGGAATCTATGAGATTGCAGTACCCTGACTAACCACCACAACTAGAGGCAGCCGTGGAGCGTTCCTACGTTGGTCCTAGACGCCTCGTCACAGCCTGAGAAACTAACTACACCTAAAGATAGATATAGGAAAGCTATCTGCCCCGGAGCAGAACCCCAAAGATAATAGAAAGCCCCCAAACATGTAATGGCGGTTAGACAAGATGAAATACTGACACAGAAAGAAAATAGTAAGAGCAAACGCTGGGGCCCAAACTACCTAAATAGAAAAGGATAAGAAGGGTACTTACTGCAATCCCAGAAAACCCTGAAAAGCACCAACTCTACTAATTTCAAAAATACCTGAGATCACACGACCTCTTCCACCTAAATTAGTTCTCTGGTGTAACAAAATCAAAACAGCAGCCACTGAAAAAAACTGGAAAAAGCAAAAGTACAAACATCAGTGGCTGAACAAAACTGAGAGGGCAGAAGCCCCCGGAGGGGACCCTGAAGGCCCCCACAGAAGTGCAGGACAAAATGCAAAAATACAGCACAAACACAAAAGAAGAAAATGTCTTATCTGTTAGCAGGAGATGCAGACACGACACAGCAGGCTACAAGGGAAACTGGAATAAAGGATTCAGACCAGAACAATTGCTCACCGGCAACCCTGATGGGAAGGTGACTCCCTTATATAAGACCAGTCAGTAACACCTGATTCCCAGTCCTCACAATCTTCACTGGACAGACTAGCACCGCTTGTAACCACCAGAGGGAGCCTCTGCTCAGAACTCATCTCAAACCCATTCACAACAGTACCCCCCCCTTGAGGAGGGGTCACCGAACCCTCATTTGAGCAACCAGGTCGGTCAGGATGAGTTCTATGATACGCACGGATAAGTCTCCTAGCATGGATGTCCGAAGCAAACACCCAAGAATTGTCTTCCTGACCATAACCTCTCCATTTAACCAAATACTGGAGTTTCCGTCTAGAAAAACGAGAATCTAATATTTTCTCAACCACATACTCCAGATTGCCCTCAACCAAAACAGGGTCAGGAGGCACAGCAGCAGGAACCACTGGCTCAACAAACCTCTTCAACAAGGACTTGTGGAACACGTTATGGATCTTAAATGTCCCTGGAAGAAGCAAACGAAAAGAAACAGGATTAATAATCTCCATGATCTTATAAGGTCCAATGAACCTAGGCTTAAATTTAGGAGATGCTGCTCTCATAGGAATATTCTTTGAGGACAACCAGACCAAGTCCCCCACTTTAAACCGAGGACCATCAGTCCTATGCCGGTTAGCAAACCGCTGGGCCCTCTCCTGAGAGAGGGACAACCTCTCCACTACCTGGTCCCAAATCAGTTGCATACGCTCCACAACAGAGTCAACACCTGGACAGACAGAAGCCTCCGTCTGTCCTGAAGAAAATCGAGGGTGAAACCCAGAATTACAGAAAAACGGAGACATCAAGGTAGCAGAGCTAGCCCTATTATTAAGAGCAAACTCAGCCAAAGGCAAAAAAGAGACCCAGTCATCCTGATCAGCAGACACAAAGCATCTTAGATAAGTCTCCAATGTCTGGTTTGTTCTCTCAGTTTGACCATTGGTCTGAGGATGAAATGCCGAGGAGAAAGACAATTGAACACCCAGTTTAGAACAAAAAGTCCTCCAAAATCTGGAAACAAACTGGACTCCTCTGTCAGACACAATGTTCTCAGGAATGCCGTGTAAACGAACCACGTGCTGAAGGAACAACGGCACCAATTCAGAGGAGGAAGGCAACTTAGGTAATGGCACAAGATGTATCATCTTGGAAAACCTATCACAAATTACCCAGATGGTGGTCATTCTCTGAGAAACAGGAAGGTCGGAAATGAAATCCATAGAGATATGGGTCCATGGTCTCTTGGGCACAGGCAATGGCATCAACAAACCACTAGAGCGAGAGCAAGGCTTGGAGCGAGAGCAAGTCCCGCAGGACTGCACAAATTCCCTGACATCACGAGACAAGGTAGGCCACCAAAAGGACCGACTAACCAAGTCTCTGGTACCAAAAATTCCGGGATGCCCAGCCAACGCGGAACAATGAATCTCAGACATCACACTCTTTTTCCACTGGTCCGGGACAAACAATTTTCCAACAGGGCAGCACTCGGGCCTATCCTCCTGACACCCCTCCAGAGCAAGTCTCAAATTGGGCGAGATGGCGGAAAGAACTACACCCTCTTTCAAAATAACAGAAGGATCAGATAACTCAGGAGAGTCCGCAAGGAAACTCCTCGAGAGGGCATCTGCTTTAACATTCTTAGTGCCAGGAAGAAAGGAAACCACAAAATTAAAACGTGTGAAAAACAAGGCCCACCTGGCCTGTCTAGGATTGAGTCGCTTGGCAGATTCCAGATAGACCAGATTCTTATGGTCCGTAAGGACCACCACCTGATGTTTGGCTCCCTCCAGCCAATGTCTCCACTCTTCAAAAGCCCACTTCATGGCCAATAACTCCCGATTACCCACGTCATAATTACGTTCAGTAGGAGAAAATTTTCGAGAGAAAAAGGCACAAGGGTTACTTTTAGAGGTCTCTGGATCTTTTTGGGACAAAACGGCACCTGCCCCAATTTCAGAGGCATCAACCTCCACCTGAAATGGCAGAGAAACATCAGGCTGCCGTAGAACAGGAGCAGAAGTGAATCTCTGCTTAAGTTCCTGAAATGCAGAGACTGCCTCAGGAGGCCAATTCACCACATCAGAACCCTTTCTGGTCAAATCAGTTAATGGTTTAACAATAACCGAGAAATTACCAATAAATTTACGATAAAAATTGGCAAAACCCAAAAATCTCTGAAGAGCCTTTAATGAAGTAGGTTGGACCCAATCACAGATGGCCTGAACCTTGACCGGGTCCATTTCAATAACAGATGGGGACAAAATTAATCCCAGAAATGAGATCCTCTGTACGCCAAAAAGACACTTTGATCCCTTCACATACAGAGCATTCTCTCTCAAAATCTGGAATACAGTTCGAACATGTTTCACATGAGAGTCCCAGTCATTAGAAAAAATCAAGATATCATCCAAATAAACAATCAGAAATTTGTCCACAAAATCCCTGAAAATGTCATTCATGAAGGACTGGAAGACGGAAGGAGCATTAGTGAGCCCAAAGGGCATCACCAGGTACTCAAAATGCCCTTCAGGGGTATTGAATGCCGTCTTCCATTCATCCCCGTGCTTAATGCGAATAAGGTTATACGCCCCCCTGAGGTCAAGCTTGGTAAACCAAGTAGCGTTTTTCACCCTGGAAAACAGGTCAGAAATCAAGGGTAACGGGTATTGATATTTCACAGTAATATTGTTCAAGAGACGATAATCAATACACGGCCTTAATGAACCATCCTTTTTGGCCACAAAGAAAAACCGGCACCTAAGGGTGAAGAGGATGGTCTGATATGACCCTTCTCCAATGATTCCTTGATATAAGACCGCATAGCGTCATGTTCAGGTACAGACAAGTTAAAAAGGCGACCTTTAGGGAATTTACTACCCGGCACTAATTCAATAGCGCAGTCATAGCTCCTATGGGGAGGCAAGGATGCAGATTTACTTTCGCTAAACACATCAGAAAAATCAATCAAAAAGTCAGGAACATCCTGAGCCTGGGGGGAGGCAGAAAAAACAGGAGTGTTGGTATTAACACATTGGCAGCCCCAACTGGTTACAGACACAGATTTCCAATCCAAAACAGGATTATGAGACTGTAACCAAGGAAAACCCAGCACGATAATGTCATGCAGATTATACAGAGCCAAAAATTTGCAGCACTCCTGGTGATCAGGTTCAACCCTCATTAACACCTGAGTAGAAAACTGGGGTTTATTCTCAGCCAAAGGGGTAGAATCGATCCCCAGTAGGGGAATAGACTTCTGTAGGGGTATCAAGGGAAATCCACAATGTTTAGCAAAATCATAATCCATCAGGTTAATAGCTGCTCCAGAATCAACGAAAGCCTGAGCAGAAAATGAGGACAGAGAGCATATCAGAGTGACAGTTAATAAAAACTTAGTCTGAACACTACCCAAGACAACTGAGCGTGCAAAACGTCTTCCCCGCTTAGGGCAGACTGAAATAGCATGAGAGGCATCACCACAGTAGAAACATAACCCATTGCGCTTTCGAAACTCATGACGCTGTGCCCCAGACACCACTCTATCACACTGCATGGGTTCAGAAGCTGGTTCACAAGGCAACACCATTCCACGCATACTTCTCCGCTCACGCAAACGTCTGTCAATTTGAATCGCTAATGACATAGAATCATTGAGACCAGAGGGGACAGGGAATCCCACCATAACATCCTTTACATTATCTGACAGACCCTTCCGGAAAAGGGCTGCCAAAGCGTCGTCATTCCATTTGGTCAGGACTGCCCACCTACGGAATCTCTGACAGTATAACTCAGCGTCATCAAGACCCTGATTTAATGCCAACAAGGGTTTCTCAGCTTGATCAGTGACATTAGGCTCATCGTACAATAACCCCAAGGCCTGAAAAAATGCATCAACATCACTCAAAACAGGATCCCCAGGTATCAGGGAAAAAGCCCAATCCTGAGGATCGCCGCGCAGGAGAGAGATGATAATTTGAACCTGCTGCGCTGCGTTCCCTGAGGACTTAGATTTTAAGGCAAAAAACAATTTACAATTATTTTTGAAATTCTGAAACTTAGCTCGATCCCCTAAAAACAAATCTGGCATGGGAATCCTAGGTTCCACAACAGGCAACCCAGCAAGATAGATAGCAATACTCCGAACCTCAGTGGCAAGCTGATCCACACGGCCAGACAACTGTGCAAACTCCATTGAGAGAAAAGATCCTCCCCAGCACCCAGAGATACAGAGGGAAAAAAATAAATAAAAAATGCAACAAACAGAAAAATATCTCTGACAACTCTGACAATATTTTTCCCTTCTGTGAGTACCATACAATTTTCAATTTTAGGCCGGTGATACTGTTATGTTTCGGTAGCTGAGGAGTGCAGGTAAAAAGGCAATACACCAGAGCAGTTGGAATCTATGAGATTGCAGTACCCTGACTAACCACCACAACTAGAGCAGCGTGGAGAGTTCCTACGTTGGTCCTAGACGCCTCGTCACAGCCTGAGAAACTAACTACACCTAAAGATAGATATAGGAAAGCTATCTGCCCGGAGCAGAACCCCAAAGATAATAGAAAGCCCCAAACATGTAATGGCGGTTAGACAAGATGAATACTGACACAGAAAGAAAATAGTAAGAGCAAACGCTGGGGCCCAAACTACCTAAATAGAAAAGGATAGGAAGGGTACTTACTGCATCCCAGAAAACCCTGAAAAGCACCAACTCTACTAATTTCAAAAATACCTGAGATCACACGAACTCTTCCACCTAAATAGTTCTTGGGTAACAAAATCAAAAACAGCAGCCACTGAAAAAACTGGAAAAAAAAGCAAAGTACAAAACATCAGTCTGAACAAAACTGAGAGGGCAGAAGCCCCCGGAGGGGACCCTGAAGGCCCCACAGAAGTGCAGGACAAAATGCAAAAATACAGCACAAACACAAAAGAAGAAAATGTCTTATCTGTTAGCAGGAGATGCAGACACGACACAGCAGGCTACAAGGGAAACTGGAATAAAGGATTCAGACCAGAACAATTGCTCACCGGCAACCCTGATGGGAAGGTGACTCCCTTATATAAGACCAGTCAGTAACACCTGATTTCCAGTCCTCACAATCTTCACTGGACAGACTAGCACCACTTGTAACCACCAGAGGGAGCCTCTGCTCAGAACTCATCTCAAACCCATTCACAACACTCTCTCTGTTGGAGTCCCCCAAGGCTCTGTTCTAGGACCCCTACTCTTCTCAATCTATACACTTGGCCTGGGGCAACTCATAAAGTCCCACGGATTCCAGTACCACCTTTATGCTGATGACACTCAGATCTACCTCTCTGGCCCAGACATCACCTCTCTGCTGTCCAGAATCCCTGAGTGTCTATCAGCCATATCCTCCTTCTTCTCCTCCCGCTTCCTCAAACTCAATGTGGACAAATCTGAACTCATCATCTTTCCCCCATCTCACAGATCTTCCTTACCTGACCTATCTATAACAATTGATAACACCACGCTTTCCCCCGTACCGGAGGTCCGCTGCCTCGGAGTAACCCTTGACTCTGCCCTGTCCTTCAAACCACACATCCAAGCTCTTTCTACCTCATGTCGCCTCCAGCTCAAAAATATTTCCAGAATCCATCCCTTCCTCAACCCTCACTCTACTAAAATGCTTGTGCATCCCCTCATCATCTCCCGCCTCGACTACTGCAACATCCTTTTCTCTGGCCTCCCTGCTAACACACTCGCACCTCTCCAGTCCATCCTTAACTCTGCTGCCCGACTAATTCATCTCTCTCCTTGCTACTCTTCCGCATCTCCCCTCTGCAAATCTCTTCACTGGCTCCTATTCCCTCAGCGAATCCAATTCAAATTACTAATACTGACCTACAAGGCCATCTATAACCTGTCTCCCCCATATGTCTCTGAACTAATCTCCCGATACCTTCCCTCACGTAATCTCCGGTCCTCCCAAGACCTCCTTTTCTCCTCCACACTTATTCGCTCCTCACCCAACCGCCTCCAAGACTTCTCCCGAATATCCCCCATCCTCTGGAATTCTTTGCCCCAACACGTCCGACTATCAACCACTCTCGGATCCTTCAGACGTAACCTGAAAACCCATCTCTTCAGGAAAGCTTACAGCCTGCAATGACCCCGCTGCCTCCTCACCACTACCGGAGATATCGCCTCAACCAACACCGGAACTGCTGCAACCCACCAACCTGCTGTCTCCGTCCCCCATCCTGTAGAATGTAAGCCCGAAAGGGCAGGGTCCTCTCCCCTCTGTACCAGTCTGTGATTATTAGTTTGTTTACTGTAAGTGATATCTGTAATTTGTATGTAACCCCTTCTCATGTACAGCACCATGGAATCAATGGTGCTATATAAATAAATAATAATAATAACTAAACGCAAACCGGATGGAATAGCATGCTGCTGCAAGATGCTGTGGTAGCCATGCTGGTTCACTATGCCTTCAATTTTGAATAAATCCCCAACAGTGTCACCAGCAAAGCACCCCCACACCATCACACCACCTCCTTCATGCTTCACGGTGGGAACCAGGCATGTAGAGTCCATCCGTTCACCTTTTCTGCGTGCGAAGCAGTAATCAAAGCAAAAGGTGGCTACTTTGAAGATCCTAGAATATAAGACATATTTTCAGTTGTTTCACACTTTTTTGTTAAGTGTAATGTATAATTCCACATGTGTTAATTCATAGTTTTGATGCCTTCAGTGTGATTCTACAATTTTCATAGTCATGAAAATACAGAAAAATCGTTGAATGAGAAGGTGTGTCAAAACTTTTGGTCTGTACTGTATGTTGAATACCAAGAGTCCTACACCTGCAGATAACGAGTGGTTGTCAGGTGGTACTGACTGGCCTGATATAAGTGAGCTGACCTCCCATGATCCTCGCTGGTGATCAATTGTGCTTCCTGGTCTAGGTTGGAATTCAGCTTGCTTTCCTGCTGTCTCCTGCTTGCTTTCAGATAAGTCTCTTTCAGTTTTTTTTACTGTGGTTTGAATTCCTTGCTTTTGCTGCATTGCTTTTTGTCTTCAGCCGGGTCCCCTTTGGGGGGCTTTGGCTGGTCTCCGTTCATTTTTTGTATTTGTTCATTTGCTCAGTTCTTGTGATATTTTACTGCTGGGTTGCTACGTGTCCACACCAGAGATCTGATATCGGTGGTCGAGACCGTGTGGTCTCAGTGTTTTTGGATTCAGAAGTGTTGGAGTTTTTCCTAGGGTTTTTCTGGGTTGCAGGCAGTATTCTCTCTTGTACTATCCTATCTAGACAGTTTTGGGCCCCAGCGTTTGCTCAATCTATTTTCTGTCTGTGTTCGTATTTTCATCTTGTCTAACCGCCATTATATGTTTGGGGGCTTCCTTCTCTTTTGGGGTCTACTCCGGGGCAGTTGGCTTTCCTCTTTCCATCTTCAGGGATAGCTATCTCTCCGGCTGTGCCGAGGCGTCTAGGACCACCGTAGGTACGCTCCACGGCTGCTTCTAGTTGTGCGGTTAGTTTAGGGGTCTGCAACCTATTAGTTTCCAACCTCTCTGGTGTTAGGCTGCCTATGCGGTTTTTTGCTCCTGCCTCCTCAGCTACCAAAACATAACATTGGACTTTGAAAAGTTAGTAAGTAGGTACTTCTAAATTTACCAATATAAATATCATATGAGGGGATGGCTATAATTGCAATCCATCAAAATACAAGAGTAGTTCCACCAAAGGTGAATCCATGTTTCAATCACCTCTTGTCCTTCAATAACCTCACGTCCTTTGCTCAGCTGTCCATGATACTGCATCTCTTCGTCTCAGTTTGTTTTTGTCTTTCTTTAAAGCCGACAATGACTTTCCCTGCGTGAGGTCAGAATTCTAAATATATCGACGCGGAGGCACTTTCAAATGCAATAGGTGTTAGGACTTATATTAAAAAAAATGTATCAAAAAATATTTATTAAATCATTTGTACTGGTCAAATGAGCAAATCTATGACAGTCACTAGCTGCCCTTATTCCATGTGAGAATTGATATGAAATTGCTAAGAAGCGACTATGACGTAGCTCAGGACGTCAAGCAGTTTATTTCTAGGTGAGGTAAGGTTGTATTTAGAGAAGAGTGGGATTTTTCTATAGCTGAGTACTTTTTACAGCCGGCTGCCTAACCTGACAATAGTATAGATAATATTAATAATAATAATATATATTATTATAATAATTAATATAATAACACCACATGTTAAAAATGTGTTTATCAACCTAGAAATGATAATAAACAAGACATCCTCAAGAGTCAAGAAGTCTACATGCAAATTTATCCTGTTGACCGATTTGGGTTGTTTCGATATCTGTGAACCAAATACCGCGTTGACTGCCAGATATTCAAGTGATTATTATATACTCCAATGAATCCTCACCCTGAAGAACTTCACTCCTTTTAGTCTCACAAACCATAGATTTGCCAAGTGTAGTACCCCAAATATGGGAATTATATTAAAGAGGTTGTCCTCAACTCGTATAACCACTTCTGAATCTCTATTTCCTTCCAGTACAATACTAACACCAATACTCACCTCCAGTGGCGGCACCATCCCAGGTGGTGTTGGCAGTTGCTCTCTCAGGGCTCACTTGACATTGTAATGTCACGTGACCCCTGTGGCCAATCAGCGCTGGTTTCACCTAGTATCGACACCACTGCAATGGCACTGGTATTGAAGGTGAGTATAAGTGTTATGATACGCAGGGATTGAGAAGGGGTTATCTGTTAACTAATTCTGCAGCAAGCAATAGACAGTACAACACAAAGGCTATAGAACGCAAATAGTGTAACTTTATTTTAATAAAATCCTGTTGGAAAATTGATTTGAAACCAAATACAGTATATGTGAATTTAAATAAGTAAAAAATGCCCCTCATGAGTATCAATATCCTTTAACTTTTTTTTTTTTATAACATTTCCTCCAGTCATTTTTTTTAAGCTGTTTGATAACCCTTTTAACCATTCTTCTGCAATCTTATTATTTTGCTAGTTTGATCAAAGGAAATTATTGGCTACTCTTATTTTCTAGTGACCACATAATTCTTGTTTGCTACTGGAAGTAAATTTCAAATATTATTATGCATTTTGTACAAGCAATTTTGTCCTAAACTGCATTGGAACGTGGAGACGGCTCGTGTTCTGCTCGATTGGAGGGCAGAATCAGCGCTCCTTGTAGTGGTTTCCTTTCTAGTTCGCCCTCATCAGAATTCTTTCAGTTGCCATCAGATAAGCATTCAGAATGAGAAGTGTAATTACCTCGCATGCAGATTTAGTTACCTAAATTGTGTCTTTCTTATAGCTGTGTCTCCACTGGGGGAGGCTGAGCATCGATTTGGATTCAGTAGAAAAAAGTGGATAGAATGTGACACCGAATAAAAATAGAGCATTAATGATTACGGTAACCTGTAGTAATTAATCGCTTCGCTGCTGTATCTTTGTTTTGAACATTGAGAAAAGTAATTAGTAATAACACAGGAAAAATTACAAGGTTTTTACATAATCACAATGTTTAGTCTCTCTTGGAAATCATCATAAATAGGACTACTTTGATATAAATGTATTTTTTGGGGGTGATTCATCAAACCTTTCATAAAAGATTCTGAAAAGTTGCAAAATGTTTGCTTGACACTACAAAAATTTTTGAAGTTTTTGCGTTTTCACTCCTGTTAGAATCTACTTTCCGAAATCTGTGGTCCTGGATCGGGATGGATGAGCTTTGGCCACCCACTCCCTTCCTGTTGTGGGATGGGACAGGCCAACCCATCAAATACATCAAGAATTCCGGCTTTTTGTACCCCAGAATTGGGGTTGGAGGTGCATGCTGCAGATGGGATGTGCCAAGTTCATTAAGTGGCGTGTGCCGCTTAATTAATTTGGTGACATTTCCATCCTAAGAGAGGTTAGAGGGGTTGTTCATGTTCATAGAACGTTAAGGGTAATGCTCTAAAATAACGAAATAGGCAGTACTCCCCTTATGAAGTCCTAGACACCCCAGCGCCTCAACTCTCTTACTCCTCTACATTGTATTATTACAGGGGAGTAGGGCCTCTTTCACACATCCGGCGGGCGCCTTGCGGCGTCCGCGGCATTTTGCCGCAGCGCCGCATCAGATAACCTGATGCGCCGCATGCAGCTTTTTTCGCATTGACATGCATTAGCGCCGGATGGCGCCGCATGTCAGTGCGTTGCATGCGGTTTTGTCCGGATGCGGCGCAAATGTACATTGCGGCGGCCGGACAAAACGCAGCATGTAACATTTTTTGTTTTTGCCGGATGGTTTCTGATGTCTCCGGGCATCAGAAACCATCCGGCAAAAAAACCGCATGCGGCCGCCGGCGGCGCATCAGGTTTTCTGATGCGGCGCTGCGGCAAAATGCGGAGACATCTAGAGATCAGCGGATCGATCTGCAGAGAATCGACTTTAAGTCAAGTTTACCAAAATTTGCTGGTCCTTGTGAATTCGAATAATCTGAGATTTGCTTCTTGAGGATCGTGCCTCCCAAAAAGCCTAGTGCCATGTCACACATGACTGAAGACTTAGAGAGTGGGCTAAGGAAGTCAGGCACGGTCGAGTGGGCTTACCCATAATGCCTAGCAGCTATCAAATCACATGACCTACTGCAGCCAATCATGGTGGACTATTACAGCCAGTATAAAAGAGGGGGCTGGCCAAGTAACGCTATTTTAGTTTTTTCCGGCTTAGGGATAGAGCATATAAAGCAATGTTGTCAAGTATGGCTTAGGTTGCATATGTTTTTATGTTTCCCAAGCATTCCAATTCGCAGGCACTCTCTGAGACCAGCTGTATGTTTTCATTGCTTGTGAAAAATTCAACAGCCCATGAACATGGCATTATTATGGATGAGTTGGGCAGATTTGTGAGACACTACCCTATTGTCCCGCACACTACTTTTGTAAGCCTGTGATTTTATACACAGTATGCTATAATGCATGATGTATTATAGAAATGTTCTGTCTCAGAGAGAATGCCGTTCACACAGAGGCACAAATGGCAGCACACAGAGTCCAACCAATCTATAATGGGAACCCATTGGCTGCCATATGATTGCTTGCTCATATGCACTTACAGAAACTACCGCATCTTTGGACGGATGCTGTGATAATCCAGTAAAATGTGTTCTTTTTGTTAACTATATGGAGATCTCATTTTCATGACAGTTTTAATCTCAGCATAAAATTTAATGTGTAATTGCTGCACTGGAACAATGACCTTCTGCTTTGTGGACACATTGTGTAGCTATTAAATAATCACAGTGTTCTTCTACCATATGCCCATTACTAACCTATTGATACTCAATGACTTTCACGCTGATCAATATCGAAATAATTCTTGTTAGGTACAAACCAGGCATAATTAATGTGTAATTACTGCTAAGGAAACCCAAACAGGTCAATAATTGTCTAATTTTAGGCAAGGGATAATTTACAGATTGCTTTCCACCATGCTCACATTTCTTGTTAGCTGGATGTGTTGCATTTTTGTATATCTAAAGATCATTCGTCCTCGAAAGAAAAAAAAATCAAGACCGCTGACTGAATGGCAGCCTACAGACACTATACCGATCAATATTACAGATGGTGCCTCTGGGAGGCAAAGTGTTCTCTCTGGAAAATAGATATATGCACTGAATAAAAATATAAATTCAACTGTCACGCTCGGACACGGGTAAGACCAGATGGAAAAGGGAGAGAAAAGCCCTAAAGGTAGGGAGCGAGGAATGAGACACCTCCTGATACCAACCTGTGCCTGTCCCTAAGCTCCCCTAACGCCCTATGTGGGTCCTTCCCCCCGCCGCCATTACATGCCTATGAGTCGCACACAACCAGGGTTTTGGGGTACTCGGCGCCGAGCCCGTTAACTTCAATGGGGGATAGGTCACGGGTAGCGCAGCTCGGTCCGTTGCCCTGGGCGCTCATTCAAGCGGGATATTTACAGGGGATTTAGAAATTGTTTGTGACGCCACCTGTGGTTTCTGATCAGGGTGACCAGCGCTGCAGGATGAATCCTCTGAGGGGTTGTTATTTGGCAGCAAGGTGTTAAGTCTCCCACAGGCGAGACTAATCCCTCGAGGTATATGGCGGTGCAGGGTGCAGGCAATAAGGCAGACACACACAAGTCAGTCTCTTTCCATACCTTTACTGGTGGTATTTGCAGGTACGTCCCGGGAAGCTGCTCAGGGTGGAGGATGCACATCCAGGTAATCACTGTGTAGGTTTAAGGCCTCCTTACTTCTTAATGTGTGAGTTTCCAACCTGCATGAAGCTAAGTTCAACTCTGTGCTACGCCCGGCCGACATTGTGGTGGAGCCTTCTGTTGGCAAGAACTAAGTCTATATGGCAGATCAGGCCCGACTCCTGTTCTTCCTGACCCCGGTTACGTATCAGCACTATAGGGCCCCTCTGCGACCTGAAGTACAGCAGGGATTCCGGTTTTCTCCTACTAGCCGTGAAAGTTCTAGCAAGGCTTCGGACCCGGTGTCCGGTAGTGTAGAGTGGAGGCAGCTATCGTTGCTATATCACCTCGGTCACTCTTTCCTTTTTGTCACCACTCGCCCGTCGCCCTACTCACACCCTTAACATAAGCACGGGTAACAGTAGGTGTAGTCGTCAGCTTCCTTCCTTCCACAGCTCACTGACCGTTTCTCAGTCAACTCGATGGTATGATAACTGTAGTCCCCTTCCTTCTTTTCCTTCATAGACTCTGTCCAGAGCAGCTCTCAGGACCTTCCGTCAGACTGAATTCACGCTGGCTCCGAGAGTCGCTTTCCAAATTCATAGGGTACTAACAGTCAGACTGTTCTGAGGTAACAGTTCGTCCTTCGTCCTCTGTCGCATCTGACAGGAATCAACACACGTCTGAACTCGCACAGCTCAGACAAAGCTCTGACTAGAATCACTTCCACTCAGGAACTCCTCAAAGACTGGCTACTGCTACGTCTCCCACACACCCTTAAATAGTCTAAAGGGGCTCCCTCTGGTGGCACTATGGGGAAGTGTGAGTGTGAATGAATATCAGGTGCTTTGTAATTACCTTTCTGTGCATTCTCCAGGGAACATGTGTCACCAAGCGCAGCTGGGCCACACACCTAGTCCTTGATTGTCACCTCAATGTACCCATTATAGTGTACTGGCCAGCAAAGATGCTAGCCTCACCATTGCATCACACACAGGGGAAGAAACAATCATGGGCAGACAAAAGAGGAAGAAATACTCAGCTCCGGCTCTGCAGCTAAGCTCCACAGTAGCAGAGAAAACGGCATCAAGAATCTGAACTCCCAAAACAGCAACAGCAATCACAGGAGAGCGCCTCACTACTCCTAGCTGATCTGCATAGAAGAAGTGTATAAATGACGATCAGCTGATGGTCATGTGACTATTTAAAGGAAGGTGGGAGTGGTTACCAACCATCATCAGCTGACCAGCTTAAAAGAACTGCCAGCAAGAGACTGACATTAACAGTTGCTGGACCAAAAGGAAAAAGCACTTAAATTTCAGCAGACCCAGAGCTGCCATGGATCTCTTAATGATTCGAGACAGCAACACTTTTTGCTCCCATTTTTCATGAGCTGAACTCAAAGATCTAAGACTTTTTCTATGGACACAAAAAATCTTTTTCTCTCAAATATCATTCACAAATTTGTCTAAATCTGTGTCAGTGAGCTCTTCTGCTTTGCCAACATAATCCATCCACCTCACAGGTGTGGCATATTAAGATGCTGTAAAATTGTAGATTTTACAGTAGCTTGTTATTGTGGCCAGCCTAAAGCACACCTGTGCGATAATCATGCTGTCTAATCAGCACCTGGATATGCCGTCCCTGTGAGGTAGATGGATTACCTCGGAAAAGGAGAAGAGCTCACTAACAAAGATTTAGACAAATTTGTGAGCAATATTTGCAAAAAAGGCCTTCTGTGTGCACAGAAAAAGTCTTAGATCTTTGAGTTCAGCTCATGTAAAATGAAAGCAAAAACAAAATTATTGCATTTAAATATATATCTTTTTTCAGTGTATAATACAGAGTGAAATTGAACATGATTTGTATAAAATTGGAGGCTGATGAGGTACAATGCGGGCACATAGCATGATATGGATGCTCTATTATAGATGCATGATACGACAACCTTGTGTTTGAGGCCTGCTTGTAGTTAAATATCACAATTGTCTGTAATGATCGCATCATAGATGGGTGTAAACATAGGCAGGGGGCTTCCTTTGTACATCAGACTGTGAGACTCCTCAATCTAATACCTAGCACACACATCTGGACTTTCCCCGAAGAATGCCTAATAGACCATGACTTAGTCATGGCACAATGTATGCCTTTAAGTTGAGATGAGCAAATCAATTTGGTACAAATCAAACTCTTGTAGAAGCTTTAGGAACCCAGAGAATTTGAACAAATCACTATTTGCTTTGCGCAAATTGCCAAAAATGGCTGCTACCATATTACATATTGTGGAAGCTTGCATCAGCAAGAAAAGGCTCCTCATAGGGGCGGGCTTCCCATACTCTCAGGCAGCTTTTAGAACACATGATATAGCACAACCAGGAGGGACTAAAATAATTAGTATACAAACAAAGACAGGAAATGCAGCAGAAACTTTGTGATGAATCTGGATAGTGAGATGACGTCACAGCTCGGCAATATAGATAGAGAAAGCTGTAAAACACTCAAAGGGAATCTGTCATGTGCTCAAACACTATTAACCTACATATGTAGGGTTAAAGGGAACCTGGCACCAGAAAATAACACTATTAACCTACAGATATGGGGTTAATCTGCAGGTTAATAGAGTTACTAGCCTGCTCGGTGCCTGCACATAGCCGAAATGCTGCGATGAGAAAATTAACTTTATTCTCCCCGGCAGTGTTCGGTTTCAGTCACAGGGTGGCGACTGCATGGGTTCAGTCATTGCTCTGAGTATAGAGAGCAGCGTCTGTAACCACACCCAGCACTGACTGACAGTGGCTCTGCATTGGGGCACGCTTACAGCCACCACTCTCTATACTCAGAACTGTGACTGAACCCGCACCAGTGCCACCCCCGTGACTGAAACCAGATAGCTGAACATGGGAGAAAATGAACTTTATTCCACCCCAGAAGCAACATGCAGGCACCGGAAAGGTTAGTAACGTATTAACCTTCAGAATAACCCCATAGCTGCAGGTTAATAACATTTTTTCTAGCGACAGGTTCCCAATAACGTAGCTACTCCTTGCACGCTACCATGACTTAAAGCTGGCGGCTGCTGGGAGGAATAACATCTATTTCCTCCCATTAGCTGCACTTTCAGTAAGATATTAGAACCCTATTAACCTGCAGATTAACCCTGTAGATTAATAGCGTTTGGGGACATGATAGGTTCCCTATTAAGGGCTCATGCACATGACTGTAATAATCGGACGAGTGTTATTCAATGAGGCATGCACGAGTTGCCTTCGATAATCAGATGACATCCGAGTGCGGTCCAATTTTCACGGACACACTGCATATGTAAGATAGAGAAACTTTTTTTTTTCCACATCTGAGAAAATGGATCACACTATGATCACACTGTGATCAGGGTGTGAGTAGCAGGATCAGACCAATTTTCTTGGATGAGACCCTAGCCTAAGGATCTGTAACGATAGTGTCAGTGTCTGTTGTAGCACAGCAGTGAAGAAGATGTCACGACGTATAACAGATATATTCTATGATAGTAACATATATCTAATGTGACATCATTCTATATTTCCTATAATAGAAAATATCAACATGTATACATAGTATCTGCCAGCAATGTCTTACCTGACATAATATCCTATGTATTGTGGGTCTATACTGTGTACGTGTCACGCTGTCTCAGGATAGAGGTGGACCGGGGTCTATGCTGACCCTGAACTGGGGTCCTGACTAGTCCCTCTACCTGGAGGTACTGTTAATGGTACAGAGGTCCAGGCCGCCAGCGTAACCCTGTCTCCTGTAGATCCCTGACCACTGTAATCTAGTCCTGAGAAGGACCCTGATTACCACCACAGGGAATGGGCAGGTCACAGCTTACACACAGTCTAAGATAAACAAGACAGACAAGGGGTAAAGAAAACACTGCCATGCATACAAAACTTCCACTACAGAGGAACACAAAAGGTTAAGGAGATAAACAATAAGCGAGGAGAGGATAAACCACAACAGGCACTCTTAGCTTAAAGGGTATGCCACACTAAACAACATCGCTAACGGGATCGCTAAAAAACGTCACTATTTAGCGATCCCTTAGCGATGTTGTTGTGTGCGGCATCTGTCAGCGACGAGCTCCCTGCTGAGATCCTGCTGTGATCTCGCTCGTCGCTGGAATCGTTCCGGACCCTATTTTATCGTCGGCGCTCCCGCTGGGTAAGTATTATCGCTGTGTGGCACCTTTTCTTAACGATTTAGCGGTACTTTTGTACCGCTAAAGTCGTTAAGGAGATCGCTAACCGCGATAGCGTCCTTAACGATATCGCTAAGTTAAGCCGCACTCAGCGATATATAAACAATCCCGCTAGCGATCGCATTAGTATGCGTCGTTATCGTTATCGCTAGCGGGATTGTTTAGTGCGGCAGTACCTTAAGTCTTCTCAGAAACGATCCGCTCTGCTGGTCTGAATGAATGCTTTCACCGACAACTTCCCCAGCAGACCAGCAGGTATAAGAAGGAAGCTAATTAACAAAACATCAATCGCATTGGGCGAGGCTGGTCAGTCCAGCACCGAGAGAGAAAGAATTAACTCCCTCAGTGCCGAAAAACACCCAGCACCAGAAACTCAGCTGTGCGAAGTCAGGGTGTGCAATCGCGACGATCTTCGCCGCGACACACCCGTGACAGTACCCCCCCTTCTACGAGGGGCCTCTGGACCCTCAGGGCCTGGTCTATCTGGGTGAGTAGTGTGGAAGGCCCGAACCAATTGGTCTGCGTTAATATCCGACGCAGAAACCCACATCCTCTCCTCAGGACCATACCCCCTCCAATGAACAAGGTACTGAAGGGACCGCGATTCAGATGTGAGTCAATGATCTTCGATACCTGAAACTCCAAATTACCATTGACACCACAGGAGGAGGAGGTAGAGGTGACGGTATAACTGGTGCCACGTACCTCTTAAGCAACGATTTGTGGAACACATTGTGGATTTTAAACGTAGGAGGGAGGTCAAGACGGAAAGCCACCGGATTAATTATTGAACTGATCCTGTATGGCCCGATGAATCTGGGACCGAGTTTCCAGGAGGGAACCTTAAGTTTTATATTCTTGGTAGACAACCATACCAGATCGTTCACACTTAGGTCCGGACCAGACACTCTCCTCCTGTCAGCCATACGTTTGTATCGGTTCCCCATAATGCTCAGATTATTAAGCACTCCTCTCCACACTGAAGCAAGTGACGACGAAAATCGTTCCTCCTCAGGAACCCCAGAAGAGCCCCCCCCATTGAAAGTACAAAACTGGGGGTGAAAACCATATGCCCCAAAAAACGGGGACTTACCAGTGGACTCGCTCCGCCTATTGTTAAGAGCGAACTCTGCCAGAGGCAAGAAAGAAGACCAGTCCTCTTGGTTCTCTGAGACAAAACACCGAAGATATGTCTCTAAGCTCTGATTCAGACGCTCTGTCTGACCATTAGTCTGCGGATGAAAAGCCGAAGAAAATGACAACTGCATCCCCCGACGAGAACAAAATGCCTTCCAGAATTTGGACACAAACTGAGACCCCCGATCCGACACCACATCGGAAGGCAACCCGTGAAGTCTCACAATCTCCCCAATGAACACCTGCGCCAGAGTTTTTTAGCATTAGGAAGAGCAGGAAGAGCAATAAAATGTGCCATTTTGCTGAACCTGTCAACTACAACTAGTATGACAGTTTTACCTGAAGACGGAGGGAGGTCCGTAATGAAGTCCATAGACAGATGGGTCCATGGACGCTCCAGGATTTTCAACGGTAAAAGAGCCCCAGACGGACGGGTATGTGGGGTCTTAGAGCGCGCACATACCCCACAGGACGCGACAAAAGTTACCACCTCTTTATTTAAGTTAGGCCACCAAAACCGGCGAGAAAGGAGATCTACAGTTGCTTTACTCCCTGGGTGTCCTGCCAAAGCAGAATTATGATGTGCCTCGATAACCTTTTGTCTTAACTGATCTGGAACAAACAGTTTCCCTGGAGGTCCTACAGGGGCGTCCCCCTGAGCCTCCAATACCTCCTCCTCAAGCTCAGAGCATACAGCCGACACCACAACTCCCTCCTGAAGAATAGGAACCGGGTCATCCGTCTTCCCGGCCCCCGGGAAACTACGAGATAAGGCATCAGCCTTTACTTTTTTTGACCCAGGACGATATGTGACGACAAAATTAAACCTGGTAAAAAACAACGACCATCTAGCTTGTCTGGAATTCAGACGTTTTGCAGACTCTAAATACAGCAGGTTCTTGTGATCAGTAATGACGGTGACCGGGTGGACTGCCCCCTCCAAAAAGTGACGCCACTCTTCAAAAGCCAACTTAATGGCCAAGAGTTCCCTATTGCCGACATCATAATTCCTCTCGGCGGACGACAATTTTTTAGAGAAGAAAGCGCACGGATGCCATTTTCCAGGGGACGGACCTTGAGATAATACCGCACCCACTCCTACGTCAGATGCGTCTACCTCCACAATGAACGGTTGTGATGCATCAGGTTGGATGAGTATGGGTGCTGAAGCAAAACATTTTTTCAAGGAGAAAAATGCTTGACAAGCTTTGTCAGACCACCTAGAAAAATCCGTCCCTTTTTTTGTCATGTCAGTGAGAGGTTTGACAACGGATGAGAAATTACGAATAAATTTCCGGTAGTAGTTAGCAAACCCCAGGAAACGCTGCAGTGCTTTAAGATCCTCTGGCCGATCCCATTCAAGCACAGCCTTCACTTTCCCAGGGTCCATACGGAAACCGGAAGCTGACACCAGGAATCCTAAAAACTGAAGTTCTTGTACGGCGAATACACACTTCTCCCATTTGGCGTACAGTTTATTGTCTCGCAAGATCTGCAACACCTGTCTCACATGCTCCTGATGAGACACAAGATCCGGCGAGTAAATTAAGATGTCATCTAGATAAATGACAACAAACTGTCCCACTAGGTGGCGAAAGATGTCATTAACAAAATGTTGAAACACCGCCGGGGCAGTAGTCAGACCGAAAGGCATGACAAGGTTCTCATAATGTCCCTCTGGAGTGTTAAACGCCGTCTTCCACTCATCCCCCTCCTTTATCCTAATCAGATTATACGCCCCCCTGAGATCCAACTTAGAGAACCATTTGGCGCCCACAATCTGATTGAAGAGATCAGGAATAAGTGGGAGCGGATACGGATCTCGGACCGTAATCCGATTAAGCTCACGGAAATCCAGGCAAGGGCGTAGGCCTCCATCTTTTTTCTTCACAAAGAAGAACCCCGCGGCCACTGGGGAAGATGAAGGTCTAATATGCCCCTTGGCCAGACTTTCCGAAATATAATCCTTCATAGCTTGCCTCTCAGGACCAGAAAGGTTATATAACCTAGATTTTGGTAACTTAGCATCAGGAAGCAATTTTATAGCACAGTCATACGCGCGATGAGGAGGTAATTCTTGACACCCTTCCTCTGAAAACACATCCTCAAAGTCCTCCAGAAAAGGAGGTAAGGTTCTAGGCACGACCGCACCGATGACCGTGTTCATGCAGTTACTATTGCAAAATTCACCCCACTGGCTTATCTCTCTGGATTGCCAATTAATAACTGGGTTATGTTTAGTTAACCAAGGAAGCCCAACACAATAGGAGTGGGAAGGCCCTCCAACACATAACAAGACAATAGTTATTTATGTATTGCCCCCACTCGAAGGTCTATGTTATGCACGGCTTGCACAAAGCTACCTTGACCGAGAGGCCTGGCGTCAATAGAGAATATAGGGATAGGTTTGGCCAATACACTCAGTTGCATACCTTGCACTTGGGCAAACCGAGCGTCCACCAGATTAGCCACGGCCCCACTATCCAGAAGAACAGAAATCCTTTCAGTTCTCGTACCTACCACCACCTCCGCTGGTACGAGAAACTGAGACGGACTTGGGGACGAAATACATACTCCCAGATTGTCGTCCACCACACAACCTGGGATCAACAGTTTTCCGGCGACTCCTTGCTCAGCAAAGTACGGGAAGGACACCCCCAACAAAATGTCCCTTTCTCCCGCAGAAGTAACACTTTCCTGTCTTGCGGCGCACCGCCGATCCCCTCCCTCGAAACGATGTCCCTCCTAACTGCATAGGCTCCACAGAACAAACCAGGGGAACCTCAATATAAGGGACTATAGTAGAAGGTGGAGTCATCACAGGGGGCGGAGTTACCTCGCACCTCTCCCGAAGCCGTCTATCAATGCGAATAGCAAGGGCCATAGCGGCCTCCAGTGACGGGGGAGAATCATACTGAGCCAACACATCTTTTAATTTGTCAGATAATCCTTGACAAAACTGGCTCCTAAGAGCTGGGTCATTCCACTGAGTATCTGTGGCCCATCTACGGAACTCAGAAGAAAATTCCTCCGCCGGACGATCTCCCTGCTGTATCTTACGTAACTTCATTTCAGCAAGGGAGACCCGATCCGGGTCATCATATACCAGACCCAGGGCTGTAAAAAATCGATCTACTGACTGGAGAGCCGGGGAGTCCGGAGGAAGAGAGAACGCCCAGGATTGAGGGTCCCCTTGTAAGAGCGAGATGACAATTCCCACCCTCTGATCTTCACTCCCCGAAGACCGAGGCCGTAGCCGAAAATATAATTTACATGCCTCCCGGAAGGTAAAAAATTTATCCCGCCCACCAGTGAACCTGTCCGGGAGAGCTACTTTAGGTTCAGATCTGGTTTGCTTCCGGGGGTACAAAACCTTGGACTTAACGTCCGTCAGCTCCATGGACAAACTCTGCAACTGCTGAGCTAACTGGGCTACTGGATCCATGGTAGCTGGGGAGAATCTTTTAGTGTGGTCGGTGAAAATGTCACGACGTATAACAGATATATTCTATGATAGTAACATATATCTAATGTGACATCATTCTATATTTCCTATAATAGAAAATATCAACATGTATACATAGTATCTGCCAGCAATGTCTTACCTGACATAATATCCTATGTATTGTGGGTCTATACTGTGTACGTGTCACGCTGTCTCAGGATAGAGGTGGACCGGGGTCTATGCTGACCCTGAACTGGGGTCTTGACTAGTCCCTCTACCTGGAGGTACTGTTAATGGTACAGAGGTCCAGGCCGCCAGCGTAACCCTGTCTCCTGTAGATCCCTGACCACTGTAATCTAGTCCTGAGAAGGACCCTGATTACCACCACAGGGAATGGGCAGGTCACAAAACTTCCACTACAGAGGAACACAAAAGGTTAAGGAGATAAACAATAAGCGAGGAGAGGATAAACCACAACAGGCACTCTTAGCTTAAGTCTTCTCAGAAACGATCCGCTCTGCTGGTCTGAATGAATGCTTTCACCGACAACTTCCCCAGCAGACCAGCAGGTATAAGAAGGAAGCTAATTAACAAAACATCAATCGCAGCTGGGCGAGGCTGGTCAGTCCAGCACCGAGAGAGAAAGAATTAACTCCCTCAGTGCCGAAAAACACCCAGCACCAGAAACTCAGCTGTGCGAAGTCAGGGTGTGCAATCACGACGATCTTCGCCGCGACACACCCGTGACAGAAGATTAGTATGCTATTAAACAGGCTCTTTGTAACAATCCATAGGCATATATGTTGAGGTCACTTTGACATTACTTGTGATAAATAGAATTTTAGGGAAAAATATGGCGAATCTGCCAAAAGTGAATTTTGACAGTATTTTATCAGCAAAGAAAAATTAATTAGGAAAAATATAATATATATGTCATTCGATGTCTGTGAAGAGTTGTTTTAAAAGTTGACAGGCACTTATAGCTGCCATTAGTGCCATAAGTATAAGCATGAAACAAGCGGTTAATCCTACTAATTAGCGACATTCTTACTTACTCTTGAAAACATTTGTTTTATCTTTAACCGTTAATTACCATGAAATCTAGAATGACTGATTATCATGAACATGCCACGTTATTACATATACAGTATTTTTTTCACTTTTGTACATAACTGGAATTCCCACACTTCATTTCTCACAGAGAGGTGACAGGCAATTTTCAGCATGTGGGCTGTGAAAGTCACACGTGGATAAATATAGGTAAAACCATACCATAGCAATGCAAATTCTGTATAGATTATATATGTAACTCTATTCTATGGAGAACAATTGTGGGTGCATTATACTGTATGGAGGACCATGGGGAGTGCATTGCATTCTATGGAGGACCATTGGCAGAGCATTATATTGTATAAAGGACCATGGAGGTGCATTATATTGTATAGAGGACCATCGAGGTGCATTATATTCTATGGAGGATTTTGGGGGTGCATTATATTGTATATAGGACTATGAGGGTGCATTATATTCTTTGGAGGATCATGGGCGGAGCATTATATTGTATAGAAGACCAATGGGGTGCATTATATTCTATGGAGGATCATGGGGGGTGCATTATATTATGTAGAGGACTATGGCAGGTGCATTACATTGTATACAGGACCATGGGGGTGCATTATACTGTATAGAGGACCATGGGGTGCTTTTTTTCTATCGAGGACAAGGACCATGGGGAGTGCATTATATTCTATGGAGGATCATGGGGGGTGTATTATATTGTATAGAGGACTATGGCAGGTGCATTATATTGTATAGAGGACCATGGGGGTGCAATATAATATGGAGAACAATGACCATGGGGGTGCATTATATTCTATGGAAGATCATGGGGGTGCATTATATTGTATAGAGGACTATGACGGGTGCATTTATATTGTATAGAGGACCATGGGGGGTGCATTATACTGTATAGAGGAACATGGGGGTGCATTATATTGTATAGAGGACCATGGGGGGTGCATTATATTGTATAGAGGACCATGGGAGTGCATTCTATTCTGTGGAGGACAAGGACTATGGGGGGTGCATTATATTATATGGAGGACCATGGGAGGGGCATTATATTCTATGGAGGATCATGGGGAGTGCATTATATTGTATAGAGGACTATGGTGGGTGCATTATATTGTATAGAGGACCATGGGGTGCATTATACTGTATAGAAGACCATGGGGGTGCATTATACTGTATAGAGGATCATGGGGGTGCATTATATTGTATAGAGGACCATGGGGGTACATTATATTCTATGGAGGACCATGGGGGTGCATTATATTGTATAGAGGACCATGTGGGGTGCATTATACTATATAGACGACCATGGGGGTGCATTATATTCTATGGAGGACAATGATGGGTGCATTATATTGTATAGAAGACCATGGGGGGTGCATTATACTGTATAGAGGACCATGGGGTGGCATTATATTGTATAGAGGACCATGAGGGTATATTATATTCTATGGAGGACCATGGGGGTGCATTATATTGTATAGAAGACCATGGGGGTGCATTATACTGTATAGAGGACCATGGGGGTACATTATATTCTATGGAGGACCATGGGGGTGCATTATATTGTATAGAGGACCATGTGGGGTGCATTATACTATATAGACGACCATGGGGGTGCATTATATTCTATGGAGGACAATGATGGGTGCATTATATTGTATAGAAGACCATGGGGGGTGCATTATACTGTATAGAGGACCATGGGGGTGCATTATATTGTATAGAGGACCATGGGGTACATTATATTCTATGGAGGACCATGGGGGTGCATTATATTGTATGGAGGACCATGGGGTGCATTATACTCTATGGAGGACCATGGGGGGTGCATTATATTCTATGGAGGACAATGGGAGTGCATTATATTGTATAGAGGACCATAGGGGTGCATTATATTCTATGGAGGACAATGAGGGGTGCATTATATTGTATAGAGGCCCATGGGAGGTGCATTATACTGTATAGAGGATCATGGGGTGCATTATACTCTATGGAGGACCATGGGGGTGCATTATATTCTATGGAGGACAATGGGGGTGCATTATACTGTATGGAAGACCATGGGGGGTGCATTATATTCTATGGCGGTCCATGGGGGGTTTCTTTATATCCCACTGTATTATCTGTGTGTGCAGTAAAATACTTATTGGATGCAATCTTTTTCTTTTGCCGGCACTGCTCTCATCCTCTTCTACACTTTGTTACCGGAATTGTGTCTGGCTAGATTACTCCAGTGTGTGCTGGGTGGGTCAGGAGTCACTTCTTAATATAAGTCTATAAGTCTCAGAAATAAGGTGTCATAGACGCACATTAAAGAGCGAGAGTGACTTTTAGCAGTATCTTCCGTCCAGTCAGGAGCTGCAGTCACAAGATGGCGGAACAGGATTGGAGCAGCGCCAGAAACTGATGCCTGTCCAGTAGAGATGAGTGAACCTTAACAGTAAAGTTCTGTGTTTCGCACCAGACAGTTAGTGTCTGATGCTTAATGCTGAACATGGACTTCTCCTGGACTGGAAGTCCATTGCAAAGTTCTGCGTTCTGGGGGAAGTCTGTTGCAGAGAGAGAGAAAGATAGAAAATTTTCTATCTCAAAAGCTTGGGTCCTCATTGTTTCCAATGGGGTCGGGGTTCTGGTTCAAGTTTCAGTACAGTTTTGGTACCCCAACCAAACTTTTGAATAAGGTTTGAATCGGGTACCAGAATCTGAACTTCCATAGTTCCGCTCATCCTTACTTTCCTGTGGTGAGAAAAAGCCAAAAACCCAGAGTGGTACTTTAAACAAAATTTGGATTAATCAATTTATTTTTTGGAGTTTCCATATTTTTGCCAATATCTGGTTAATTTCCATTCTTGTATCTTTTCTTATCTTCGTGCTTTGTAGCTTTTTATTCGTAAGAGAATTTAGAGTGTCCCTCTGATAAAGTGGAATTAGTTTAACTAGCATTACAAGATAACATTCATAGCTCCCCTTGGACTTGTCACCAGGCTGTCCATCAGACACTGTCTACTGCCAGGGAAGCCCCTTGGGTCTCCTTATAGAAACATCAAGTATAAATGATGTATTGTGCATAGTCGCAATTGACCTGTTCCTGGAAATTAGAGAATCTGCTCTTCATGGCATCAATTGTTTAATACTGGATTTTATGGATCATATCTTTCTTGGGTTTGAAAAGCGAAGACATAACTGGAATTATGGTCTAAAAGACAACCCTTAATCCTCTCTATTTCTAAATAAATACGTCTCAAGGTACAGAGTATAATTTTGGATTCGAAGGAGAAATGCTCATTTGCTATGAGCGCCGACCGCTGGGCTGTGCTCAAAGCAATAAGGCAATGACAACCACAGGGGTCTGATGCAGAGCCCGGGTAGTGATGCCAACCCATCGGTGACCCGCGGTCATGTGACATGGGCTCTGATAGGCGGGATTAATGACGTGCTTCAAATTAAATGCCACTGTCAGAGATTGACAGCGGCATTTAACAGGTTAACAGCCGCGTGTGGATTGCGATTCCACCCGTGGCTGTTAGGGGCACATGTCAGCTGTTCAAAACAGCTGACATGTGCCGGGAAAGATGTGGGATCAGTGCCGGAGCCCACATCAAAATGAGAGACACGACATGTGCAGTGCATGTATGACGCATGTTGTGAAGGGGTTAAAACATTAAAACATATAAAAAATTTACTGTATGCCATATGATTCCTTATTACAGAAATATTGGCACTCTGCATGCCTTATGGAGCCACTGAGAATAGATCAATAATATGGCATATGATGGATTGAACACAGGCAACATTACTGAGTTTTAATGGTAGGTCACATTCACACGTTCAGTATTTGGTCAGTATTTCACATCAGTATTTGTAAGCCGAAACCAGGAGTGGGTGATAAATACGGAAGTGGTGACCTGTTTCTGTTATACTTTTTCTCTGATTCTTCCACTCCTGATTTTAAAAATATATATATGTGTGTAGCGGCGCACGTGTATACGTGTCAGATCAGCAGCAAGTACAGAACTCCAACCACAAGGAGAAAAAAAGAGAGAGGGAGGGGATTAAGCAATAATAATATTAAATAGTACTCGCGCTAATGGATCAAACACACTCCCAATACTGATTAACACATACCTTAGTTTACAAGGGATAAGTATGCAATCAATGCACCCGCGGTGAATTTCATATGATAGTAAGACTTTCATGTAGTGAGGGTACTAGAAGGAAAAGAAAGCATATAATAGAACCATGATCAGTAACACAATGAGTCGCCCTGAGATAGAAGAAAAAAGGGGGGGGGAGAGGGGGAATATAGAAAAGCAATACCTGCAATACCAAGGAAGTGACAATAGTGCAACTAAAAAGTGCAAAATATTTAGAGGGCCAATTAGGTACAGTGTATCATATTCCCATTTGCTAAATGAATAACGTGGGGTGACATCATGAACCTTAAAATCCTAGTGTCCAAAAAGGCACAAAAACATGAAACCGGTGATACAAAACAAATACTCTAGCGATACCTTTTGTGAAAAAACAACAAATGCTCAGCACTCCTGTTAAGAAAAACAGGGGAGAGTGGTACTTAGCTGCAGATGCCAGTAATGGAACGATCCGGTGCAATCAGAAAAAAGAATAGAAGTCCTGGAGAGCTGTCCCGGCCGGCGACAGACACTCCTCCCTGCAAGCGCCGTTCACGGCTACAGTCAGGGAAATGCTTGATGCTCCTCAAGTGTAGTTGCCAGCGAAGCGCTTCCTCATATGCGATGCTGGTGTACGGGGATAAAAACCAGGCGTCTGCAATGTCCGGGTGCTACCACGTGATCCAACACGTGACAGCTGAGTTGAAATTACGGTGTGCAGATAGTACGGAGAAAACAGAAATCTTACTTTCTCCATCTTCTCCATTGTCTGTGTTCACGGATATCGGACTGCACTCGAATGGCATCCGAGTGCAGTCTGATGTTTCACACGCACCCATAGACTTGGGATCTGATCAGATGCACCCGTAGCATACTGTGATTGTTTTCTCATGCCAAATCAGGATGAGAAAAAAAAGCGCTGGTCAGCAGCACTGCCTCATGGAATAACATCGGGCCAAGTGAACTATCCGATAAAACATTGGCCGTGTTATAGGCTCGTGTGAGCTAGCCCTTAGTCACAAAACTGGTAGATCATGTGATGAATTTACTGCTCTTACTGCAAAGAATCCTTTCCAGATCTGGATTAAGCTACAAAAAAAAAAAAATCTTATTTTTGGATATTATTTGTATCTTATCCAAAGAAATATGTTACATCTTAAGTCACAGTCATTTGTAAACCAGAAAAAAAAAGTAATTACGATATCAGAAGATGTGTTCTAGAGCTGCTGGCGGAGATGTTCACGGGACAGCTTGTAATAATGATTTCCCATTCAGGAGATCTCTTCTGTTGGACGTTAGCTTGGCACAGTCTAAATAACTATTGGAATGATTTGGCTTTGGGAGACCTCCACACTACATAGTAATGGGCTTCAGTATAAGCCTGGATCCTTTTCGCTTCAGGATCCCAGATGGCTTTTAAAAGTAAAGAACAGAATAACAATATTGAAACCTGTTTCCTCGAGGAGACCGCCGGTGTTATTTTACTGGTAGGTAACCAAGAGTTGGGCTGACAGTTGGCTGCTGGTTGCTCTCGCAAGTTTGGAAGATGTACAATAGGACGCTGGCAGTAATACATGTGCATAATATGGATAAAGGAGAATCAAGTTTTATTTTTATTTTTTTTAAATCTTCCCAATGTGTTCAGAATTATTTTTCTGTGCAAAAGACAGATAGACTGAAGAACCCAGTGCTTTGCATTTTTACAACTCTAGCAAAAGTAATAATTTAGGAATGTTCAAACACATCCCATAAAGGTAAAGACAAGGCTGCGAATCGCCCCGATTATAGCAAATGGCACAACATCATGGTACCACAGCTATCCTAACCATTGCCAACTAAACTGATAAAGATAATCATGAATAACTCATAACTGGGACAGCTCATAGAATCCCATGGTTTGCAGTATCATCTCTACGCCGATGACAAGCAGATCTACCTATCTGGACCTGATCTCACCTCCTTACTGACCAAAATCCCACAATGTCTGTCTGCTATTTCCGCTTTCTTTTCTGCTCGCTTTCTAAAACTGAACATTGACAAAACAGAATTCATCATCTTTCCCCCATCTCACTCTACCCCCCACCAGACCTATCCATCAATGTCAATGGCTGCTTGCTTTCCCCAGTCCCGCATGCTCGGTGCCTCGGGGTGATCCTCGACTCTGCCCTCTCTTTCAAGCCACATGTCCAAACCCTTGCCTCCTCCTGCCGTCTCAAAACTCAAAAATATTTCCCGGATCCGTGCATTCCTTGACCATGAAACTACAAAAACACTAGTGCATGCCCTTATCATCGCACTAGTGCATGGAGCCTTTATCTTGTCCACATCGCCAACAGAAAGGCGAGACTGGGTATCAGAACTTGTAATTTGGACTTGACCAACTCAACTGTATCTTCAAATCTGGCTTCCTGTACCCTACTGGCAAACCTTATGTGCAAGAGTAAAGACTCTACTTCTTTGACCAGGTGAAATGATAAGGTTAAGGTCCAGTTCCCAACTGGATAATTATGAAGGGAGCAACATTCTAGGAGAGGACACCAAGGTGTCATATAACTCCGAGAAGGCATTACAATTATCCAAGAACTCATACACTTGACTTCAAATGTGGACTAAAGTCTAAGGGACAAGGTAAGTACGGTAGGACGGGACTAGGTTGAGCTCTTTGCCAGGTCAGATGGAGGGTTCCGACATCTCAGCAAGTTGTGTAGGTAAGAACTACTGTAACTACCATCCCAAAGAAAATGTTGGTCTTGAAATCTACTTGGGCTTTAGGTCTTGGCAACTTCACTACACAGTGTAGAGAGCTGTGCATTTATGTGTAGTTTCACTGTTAACTTCCATCTACTGTCATACCTGAAAACAGCTGACTGTGGCGATACCAGTCCTAGTACATCCACCGATTTGATACTGATGACCTAAGGATAAGTCATCAATAACATAAGCCTGGACAAACCCTTTAATTTCCCCTGTGGTCTAGGGCAGTGAAATCATTAATTATAATTACCCGTTTAAGGCAATGAAGGAGTAAACTGTAAATTCAGGTTGGTCTTGAGGAAAATGGGACCAGTTTTGAGTATATGAAAAGTTCATAAACTTTAGTTATAACTGTGTATATAAAAACTGGTGAAAGAACACCTGAAGACAAATAGTCAGCCCTTTCAATAAATACTCTTAGAGCTGGTCTAATTCAACATCAATCTCCAACACAGATCCAATGTAAATCATATCCTGTATTTATCAGCCATGATAATGGGTCAGCAGCAATGAAACCTTTTATGCAATCAGTGTTGGACTGGAGAACATGGGACCCTCCAGAGAACATCATTCTTGGGGCCCACCATCCATTTACAATGGAAATAAGAAAGGCTTAAGTCTGCAACAAAAAGGACGACAGTGCTCTGTACATTAAAGAGGTTGTCCACCATATTAGCATTGATGACCTATCCTTGTGATAGGTCATCAATGTCTGATCGGTTGGGGTCCAGCACCCGGCACCCCCGCCGATCAGCTGTTCTCGGTGTAGTATACATCCGCCTCCTATTCAAATTAATACGAGGTGGATGTGTAGTACCTGGCCACAGTCACTATCAGAAGATGGCCAGCTCCATGAGCATTTCAGGTCGGTGGCCACCTCCGCTAACACCGGGAGCAGCTGATTGGCGGGGGGTGCCGGGTGTCAGACTCCGACAAAGCACATTGATGACCTATCCTAGCAATAGCTCATCAATGTTAAAGTAGTGGTCAACCTCTTTAAGATAAATTGTGTAAAACTAAATATCAGAAATTTATTTTGTTTTTTTCTACCACTATTTGGACTACATTGGATTTAAGGGACTAGGTTGGACCAACAATGGATCGAGTTGGTTAATAAAATGATCAAAGGAGATGATGTAGGGTAGTTTTTATTTTTCATAAAGTATTTCTGTTTTTTACAACACTTCCACACAGCTGCACACCATTCAGGAGAAGGACAACCTCCAGCCGCCTGTTCTCTTATCTCAGGTGCATGTCTTCTCACCACTGTCACCAATATGCAAAGAGTTTGTTCTATCTAGAACTTCTAATAGTAGGGGATCTCCTTATTCAGATTTATACCCAACCTTCATCTCCACCTTAGGGATCCCTCCTCTTACCACCAAAATAATGGACTGGCCGGGTTTACCTGAAGATCCCAAGTGGGATAACTCCCCACGACCACAGAGAGAACCATGGAGTAAATTCAGCGGAGAGTTCAGAAGAAGGGGGAATAGAGATACTGTCGCCTCCCCGTAATGAACTTTCCCCACACTCTAGTCTCTGGGGATCTCGTCTTTCAGTTTGTAAAACCGATTCATATATGTGTGAATATTAATCTTTCTCTTCTTCGTCTTTCAAGTTCTGTTTAACACGGTTATATATGTTGGCTATACAGTCGGTAGCACATCTTTATGCATTATTTGCTAATTTGCTTTCCTCTTTTTCCACTAATCGGGCTTGGAATTGGAAGAGTATCTTGCTCTAGGGAGCGAGGGGTCCTCCATAGAAAGTCCATCCTCGTATAAGGGGCTCTACTTCTTGCAGGGCAGGTGTGGAGTTTATATTTTCCCTGTCCTTTTCTCTATTTTTACCCCCTCTTGTTTTGCTCAAACCTCTGTTCCTCCTCTATTTTTGTTAATTCTCTTTCCCCCTCTTGACATACCCTCCCTTTATTTTGCTTTTTCCTTTTCGTTTTTTTCTTTTTCACGCTCCCTGCCCCGCTACTGATTTCCCTTCTCCCTTCTCTCCTACGCCTATCCTCATAAACAAGGTGTCAATGAAGATTAGCTTGTATAATGCAAGAGGTCTAAATGTCCCACAGAAACGCTCTCAGGTTTTGCACACTATGCATAAACAAAAGGTCCAAATCCTGTTATTACAGGAAACTCACTTCAAAATTTAACTCATCCATAATCTAAAAGACAGATACTTAACTCAATGATTCCACAGCACTAACCAAGAGTCGAAATCTAGAGGCGCATCCATTGTCCTTCATAAATTACTGGCGCATATTCTAATGGACTCCGCTGTCGAGGACCAGGGTAGATTCATATTTCTTAAACTAAGGACAGCTAATACAGTGTGCACAATAGCTAATTGCTGCAGGGTACAGCCTAGATTACAAGGGAGACAAGGGAGCACTATCTAAGCATAGTGGCAACTGCCACCTGATGAAGACGGTTTACCGTCGAAACGCGTTGTGGGCTTAAGAGATTACTACCTTGTCCTTGTGTTCTTTGCGCTCCATTGACCGTTTTCTTCATTGTTCTAGTATTAGATTATGTCATAATTATTAGCAAATGAAATATTTTGCTCCCCTTGTGCGGTTATGCATACAGTCACAACTCTAGGTTAACATATATTTTGCATTAATCCTTGTTAGTGGTCTGCTGCCACCTTGATATACTGCGGAGGGTCGTTCAGGAGGTTCCAATGTTACATATATATTTGTAGAAGAAATACAATAAATTGGCGCTCCCACTCTATGCTTACAAGGATTCTTCAATACGGTTTATTAAAATGCAATGGTAAAACACAAAGCGTTTCGACTGAGTCAGCCTTCATCAGGCGTATAGTTCAAATCTAAAACATGCCACCTATTCATACCAATATTCAGACTAATCTCCTTCAGAGCTTTTAGATCGTACTCGGAATTATGTGCAAGAGACTGTCCTTCCATCACTGGACCATCAGGTTTCCTATGCATTAGAAAATGATGTCTCGGAAATAGAAATGGACATGGTAATTCAGCATTAACATGGTGATTCAGTCACTGTCTCACGGAAAGTGCCCTGGTCCAAATTGGTTTACCTCAGCTTTTTATACCTTTTTAAAATTCAATTAGCCCCAGTGATGACTAAAACTTTTAACTCTTTAAATGAAAATTACCTCTTCCCCACTCAATCACTTGAGGCCCACGTCAGTGTTATTCCAAAACCTGGGAAAGACACGTCAGTCACAGTTAATTATAGGCCCATCTCATTGTTAAACGTCGATATCAAACTGTTTCCAAAGATTTTAGCTCATAGATTGACACCCTTGCTACTTTCCCTTATCAATACCAACCAGGTGGGATTCATTCAGGGGTGTGATTCGAAGGACAACACCATCAAGACAGTGTTAATTATTTCTAAAGAAAAAGCCAAAAATATTTCACTTTGTCTTTTATCTGTTGATGCAGAAAAGGCTTTTGACAGGGTTAGTTGGGGGTTCACGAAAGAAGACCTAGGTCAGATTGGTGTTGGCCCTTCACGACTCAGAACGGAACTAGACATGAGTGTCCACTATCCTCTTTGTTATATGGTCATAGTGATGGAGCATCTAGCCAATACTATCAGAAATAACATCAATATTCACGGGATTAAAATAGGTCCTATTAATTATAAAACAGCACTGTATGCAGATGACCTTTTATTATATATTTCTCAAAAAATATTGCAATTATACTTGTTTTGTTATACACATGTTTATTTTCTTTGTGTGTATTGGAACAACACAGAAAAGCAGAGAAAAAAGGCAAATTGGACATCATTTCACACAACCCCCCCAAAAAAAGGACAATATTGTACCTAAAATGTGGGTAAACAACTTTGTTTCAAGCATGTGATGCTTGTTCAGACTCACCTATGGCTAGTAACAGGTGTGGGCAATATGAAAATCACACCTGAAACCATATTAAAATGGAAGAAGTTGACTCAATCTTTGCATTGTGTGTCTGTGTGTGTCACACTAAGCATGGAGAACAGAAAGAGGATAAGAGAACTGTCTGAGGACTTGAGAACCAAAATTTTTGAACACTAGCAACAACCTCAAGATTACAAGCCCATGTCCAGAGATCTTGATGTTCCTTTGTCCATGGGCACAGCATAACCAAGAGGATTACAACCCCTGGCATTGTAGCAAATCTCCCTTGTGGTGGATGGTAAAGAAAAATTGATGAAAGGTTGCAGGGAAGGATAGTACGGATGGTGGATAAGCAGCTCCAATCAAATTCCAAAGACATTTAAGTTGTCCTGCAGGCACAGGTTGCATCAGTGTGCACGTGAACTATCCTTCGACATTTGAAAGAAACAAAATGCTATTGCAGGAGACCCAGGAGGACCCCACTGCTGACATAGAGACATAGTAAAAGCTAGACTGCAGTTTGCCAAAATGTATGTGAGTAAACCAAAATCCTTCTGGGAAAGCTTCTTGTGGACAGATGAGATGAAGATAGAGATTTTTGGTAAAACTCATCATTCTACTGTTTACCGAAAACGGAATGAGGGCTGCAAAGAAAAGAGCACAGTACCTACAGTCAAATATGATGGAGATTCAAAGATGTTTTAGGGTTATTTTGCTGCATTTGGCACTGGTTGCCTTGACTGTGTGCAAGGCATCATGAAATCTGAACATTACAAATGATTTTGTGTCAGAAAGCTGAGTTTGCATCCTAGGTCATGGGTCTTCCAGCAGGACAATGACCCCAAACATATTTCAAGAAGCACCCAGAAGTGGATGGAAACAAAGTGCTAAAGAGTTCTGAAGTGGCAGCCATGAGTCCGGATCTAAATCCCATTGATCACCTGTGGAGAGATCTTAAAATTGCTGTTGGGAGAAGGCGCCTTCAAAAATGAGAGACCTGAAGCAGTTTGCAAAGGAAGAATGGTCCAAAATTCCAGTTGAGAGGTGTAAGAAGCTTGTTTATGGTTATAGGAGGTGATTGACTGCAGTTATTTGTTCCAAAGAATGTGCAACCAAATATTAAGTTGAGGGTGACAACAATTTTGTCCAGTCTATTTTTGGAGTTTTGTGTGAAATGATGTCCATTTGTCTTTTTTTCTCAGTTTTTTTTGTGTTGTGCCAATACACACAAAGGAATAAACATGGGTATAACAAAACAATGTCAAGGGTGCCATCACTTTCGGCCATGATGTTAGATTTTAACTGATCTACGGTACAGACCAAAAGTTTGGACACACCTTCTCATTCAAAGATTTTTCTGCATTTTCATGACTATGAAAATTGTGGGAATCACACTGAAGCATCAAAACTATGAAGTAACACATGTGGAATTATACATTACACTTTACAAAAAAGTGTGAAACAACTGAAAGTATGTCTTATAATCTAGGTTCTTCAAAGTAGCCACCTTTTGCTTTGATTATTGCTTTGCACGCAGAAAAGGTGAACGGATGGACTCTACATGCCTGGTTCCCACGTGAAGCATGGAGGAGGTGGTGTGATGATGTGGGGGTGCTTTGCTGGTGACACTGTTGGGGATTTATTCAAAATTGAAGGCATAGTGAACCAGCATGGCTACCACAGCATCTTGCAGCAGCATGCTATTCCATCCGGTTTGCATTTAGTTGGACCATCATTTATTTTTCAACAGGACAATGACCCCTAACACACCTCCAGGCTGTGTAAGGGCTATTTGACCAAGAAGGAGAGTGATGAGGTGCTACGCCAGATGACCTGGCCTCCACAGTCACCAGACCTGAACCCAATCAGATGGTTTGGGGTGAGCTGGACCGCTCACCGCTTCAATTATGAATAAATCCCCAACAGTGTCACCAGCAAAGCACCCCCACACCATCACACCACCTCCTCCATGCTTCACGGTGGGAACCAGGCGTGTAGAATCCATCCGTTCATCTTTTCTGCGTGCAGAGCAGTAATCAAAGCAAAAGGTGGCTACTTTGAAGAACCTAGAATATAAGACATATTTTCAGTTGTTTCACACTTTTTTGTAAAGTGTAATGTATAATTCCACATGTGTTAATTCATAGTTTTGATGTCTTCAGTGTGAGTCTACAATTTTCATAGCCATGAAAATACAGAAGAATCTTTGAATGAGAAGGTGTGTCCAAACTTTTGGTCTGTACTGTATATACTTTAGTGCTCTTTTCTGATGCTTTCTGTACTTTTTCCTTTTACTCTGCTTTGTATACAATAGATGAAGGCCCCAGCCTGCCCTCATGTCCTCCTCTGAACTGTACACTATGCCGTACATCATTGTATTCATTTATGTTTTCTGGCCATGTCCTGCAGCTGTTTGATTATTTCACTCTTATTTTTGTTACCTTGGATCACCTTTTTTGGTGAATTATATCATACACCTTATACTTCAACAATCATATTGCCATGTCTGGATTTTAATATCACGTCTGACTCCTTATATTAGTATTAACTTTATAGTAAAATGTAAAACTTTATTCTGATGTAAAGAATTCAAATTATGCACATGCTAATACAAATTGACAAATATCATTATTTTTTCAGGACTGTTTGGTCTCTGTTGGGCATAGGTGCATTGCAAAATTTGCTCCAAGGACCGCAATATTTTACACTTAATTTATAATAATGGGATCCTATCATGTGGCTAAAGAATCATTAGGTCACATTAGGCACCAGCTTTTATGTAAGATTATAGCCTTTACATTTTATTACTTACTCCCCTAAAATATACACTTGAATTGGATAAAACTACCACTATTTCACAGAGCATTGTTAACACACACAATTATTTCCCTTCATATAGATAATAAACACTGAGGGCAGAGTACATGGATAGTGAATTTAGTGATGTCACAGTACATGGATAATGAACACAGTGAAGTCACACTAAAAGGATAGTAAATACATTGTTGTCACATTATATGGATAATAATATCAAAAGACTGACCGTCACTTCCAAACATAAATCAGGTGTGAACAGATGCTTACTAAGAGTGGCCATCTCCATATAAAACCATCAAATAAAGTAGCACTCTGTAGCGCTATAGCATGCAAACATGAAATATATGAAATTTGAATTGCAATACTGCTCTGGAAAATATGAAAAATTGAGAATACTTAGCGCATAAACTGGCCAATTCACGTGTACCCGGCAGCCACGATAAGACGATTTCATTGCTGGGAACCTGCCTAATTAAATCCTCTCTTAAGGTACTGCCACACTAAACAATCCCGCTAGTGATCACGATAACGACGCATACTAATGCGATCGCTAGCGGGATTGTTTCTATATCACTGATAGTGGCTTAACTTAGCGATGTCGTTAAGGACGCTATCGCGGTTAGCGATCTCCTTAACGACTTTAGCGGTACAAAAGTACCGCTAAATCGCTAAAAAAAGGTGCCACACTCAGCGATATATACTTACCCTGCGGGGCGCCGACGATCAGAATAGGGTCCGGAACGATCAGGACGACGGACGAGATCACAGCAGAGGGCCACGTCGTTGCTGCATGCCGCACACAGCAACATCGCTAACGGGATCGCTAAATAGTGACGTTTTTTAGCGATCCCGTTAGCGATGTTGTTTAGTGTGGCATACCCTTTAGACTGAAGTCTACATTTACAGTTGAAAGCCGAAGTTTCCATACACTTTATAAAAAGACACATCTGCATGTTTTTCTCAATATCTGACATAAAATCAGAATAAATCTTTCCTGTTTTAGGTCAATTAGGATTACTATAATTATTAATATTTGCCAAATGCCAGAATAATGAGAGAGAGAGAAGTTTAAGGCATTTTTATTACTTACTACAAAGTCAAACGTTTACATACACTAAAGGTACTGCCACACTAAACAATCCCGCTAGCGATCACGATAACGACGCATACTAATGCGATCGCTAGCGGGATTGTTTCTATATCGCTAGTAGCAGCCTAATTTAGCGATGTCGTTAAGGACGCTATCGCGGTTAGCGATCTCCTTAACGACTTTAGCGGTACAAAAATACCGCTAAATCGCTAACAAAAGGTGCCACACTCAGCGATATATACTTACCAGCGGGGCGCCGACGATAAAAATAGGGTCCGGAACGATGAGAACGACGAGCAAGATCACAGCAGGATCTCAGCAGGGGCCACGTCGCTGGTAGATGCCGCACACAACAACATCGCTAACGGATCGCTAAATAGTGACGTTTTTTAGCGATCCCGTTAGCGATGTTGTTTAGTGTGGCAGTACCTTAAGATTACTATGCATTTAAACAATTCTGGACTGCCCATATGATGATGTCATGTGTTTTGAAGCTTCTGATTTTTTGGCAACATCTGAGTTAATTAGAGATACACCTGTGGATGTAATTTAACGCACACCTGAAACACACTGCTTCTTTGTGTAGCATCACGGGAAAGTCTCAAGAAATCATCCAAGATATCAGGAAGACAATATAGAAGTGTTCCAGGGATTCCATAAAGATGCGATCCATCTGGTATCGTCAATTTTGATATAGGAAAAAAATGTATCTTCGTACAATGTTATCCACAGTCTAACACAGTACAAAGATATATTGGCCCTGGATGTGCTGCCTCGCCCTCTGTAATTGTTGTCCATTTCTGACTGCTGGATCAAGTCCATAGCGACGTGCACCCCCACTTTTAACTTGCCAGTGCTGCTGGCTTTCCTTTTCGTTACTTAAGCTATAAAATATGATGTTCATGATGAATGTCCTTCTGAATCCAGAAATCTGTTGAAAATCTCTGTAGTATTTACCTTCCTTTTCCTTCTTTTGACTCCCGAGGGGATGTGAGCACCAAATAATTATGTTCAAACATGAATATTACATACACAAATTATACTATTGAGAAAGGTTTCATTGGTAACTTCCGTATTCTATGTGTTTGCGACAGGATTACCTACAGATAGGGGATGGAAAATCAACCCTACTCATGATGAAGTGGCCATGTAGACTTAAGCCCTCTGCACACATTAGATTAATGTCCGCTGCCCCCACTGATATTGATGGCTTGGCTGACACTATAATTTTGGAGAATATGTCAATCGCGCATGTTTGATTTCAGACTAACAATCACTTTATTCTCCCAGAGATAAGCCGCCGGCAGAGTGGTCTGTTGGCAGCTTGCTCATAAAGAACACAGGAGTGCTTGGTCGAGTGAGTGCTCCTGCTTAAGGGAGAGATGGCTGAGATGACTGTTGGCTGAGCAGTTGGTTGAAGAATCATATGTCCCACACCATCTAATGTGTCTGGAGGACTTAAAGGGAACCTGACAGCGGATACATGCTGCCTGATCCATGCATGCATGTATAGGGAGAGACCTATTACTGAAGGGCAGCGGGCAGGGAGAAGCCGCTAGGGATCCACCTATTCGACTAATCCCAGCTCAGTTCGGTCCCGGCGACTATTAACCGATACTTTCAGAGTCAAACTATCATTATTATTTGGCAGCTTGATCTTGAGTCATGGCAACTTGATGGATGAATGCTCTGTAGGAAGATCGATCTTGTGCAAGACTAGGTAGATCCACCATGGTCTTATCTTGATTGTATCAAGCCAACGGGTTGCTGGTCTTCCTCTTCACCTTATTCCTTCCATTGGTCTCCTCATGATGCCCTACAGTGATTGCTCTCTTCCTATGATGTCTCCGAAGTAGGCAAGTCGTAGCTTGTGATCCTTGCTGCGAATGGCACGTCTGGCTTGACTTGCTCCAAAATTGATTTGTTTTTTCTTCTTGCCATTCATGGCAGTCATGCCACCATCATCAGATACATGGATCGGGCAGCATGTATCACCTGTCAGATTCCCTTTAAGTCACACACGTGCTTCTTCCACACACACACCTTTATTAAAATGTATGTTCTTCTGTTCTCTTAAACTGTGCTTGTCTAGCTGAGATATAAGCATCCTTGTGTATTTATGTAGGCGTTAAGTAGATATATTATAGCAAGCACTCCGTAACCTCCAGACAAGAAAACGTAAAGAGTAATGATGCAACCTAATAACAATATATCTTCAGACGAGGAAAATCAATATGGGCCAGTTTTACCTTGAAGTAGTCGTATTTCTGGCGGGGGTGATAAAGATAATGTTTACAGACTGGACGGACTTTGGCTATTAATGTAACACTATAAGATCCTTTTATACATTAAATAATCGATACATAAGCAGCAGACCAATGCATCAGAGCTGGTGATGAGGTGCCTTGTTTAAGAAAAAGAAGAATCATACTCACTTGGCTTTTTCACTTGCAAAATTCAATTAAATGGAATATCTTCTGTGCAGCGTCCTGTTAGATAATTAGGTAATGTGGTCAAGGAAATGCAACATGTTGCCATATTGAAGTGATTTTCTCATTGTCTTTGCATGGATTTGGCTTAATGAAGGGATAACAGTAAAGGAAAAATATAAAAACTTACAATGCTGATAATAACAACAACAAATAGTAACAATCATGATTAGAGATAGCGGATTGATCTTCAGAGGTTCAAGTCTCCTGAAATTCCTGGTTCCTTTTATTTCAAACACTTTGATATTGTCAGGGTGTGTCAGGTGTGACAAACAGTCATCCAAGAACCAGCTGTAGAAGGTCATATCATAGCCAGCTAAAATATGTTCCATAATCCATGACATAATAATAGCCTCCTGATGTGTCCAGTAGATAAATGCTGGACGAAACGTGTTGAGGCGACGTGGTAGTGTCTGGGCTACACATCAGAGCCTGACACGATTTGCATGTTAGTGTGTCCTGTTATGTTTCGGTAGCTGAGAAGAGATTGCAAAAATAGCCAAAAAAGCAATACACCAGAGAGGCTGGAAACTATTGGATTGCAGGACCCTAAACTAACCGCCACACTAGAAGTAGCCGTGGAGCGTACCTACGGTGATCCTAGACGCCTCGTCACAGTCGGAGAGATAATTACACCTAAAGGCAGAAAGATGAATGCTATCTGCCCCGTAGTAGAATCCCCAAAGAAATAGGAAGCCCCCAAACATGTAATGGCGGTTAGACCAGAAGAAAATACGAACACGGACGGAAAATAGAATGAGCAAACGCTGGGGCCCAATCTGTCTAGATAGAAAAGTATAGGAAAGAATTCTGACTGCAACCCAAAAAAAACCCTGACAAAAATACCAACACGTCTGATTAACAAAAAACCTGAGATCACACGATCTCTTCCACCTAAATCAGATCTCTGGTGTAACAAACAGCAATTCAGCAAATAAAAAGTGACATAGGAACAGAGCAAGAGTGCAAACACAAACTGAGCACAATTGCAGAGCCAGGCCCCAAAAGGGGACCAGGCTGAAGTCTACTGCTAAGCAGCAAACCAGCAAGAAAATCCAACCAGAGGAAAAAAAAACAGCAAATCACTTATCTGAATGAGAGCAGGAATGCAAGCTGAGCTTCAAGCAAGACGTGGAAGAATAATTGATTACCGGCAAGGCTGAAGGGAGTTCAGGTCACTTATATCAGACCATTAAGAGCCATCTGAAGGCCATTCAGCAATTAGTTCATTACCCTCAGCAACCACCAGAGGGAGCCCCAGCTCAGAAGTCGCCTCCAGAGTGTTCACAACAGTGTCCTAGCAGTATTAAGCATTATCGCGGACACAGGGCTGTTTACTTGTGGAGCAGGAGATATGGAGCTTTCCCACACCTCCGTAAGGGCCCGTCACACCTAGCGACACACCAGCGATCCCAACATCGATATGCACTTGTCAGGATCGCTGGTGTGTCGCTACATGATTGCTGGTGAGCTGCCAAACAGGCAGCTCAGGCAGCAATCAGAACAGCGACACTGCGGGTAACATCGCCTAGTTACCCGCAGTGTACGTTGGATACCAGCCCGCTGGTGCAGGTAGCTGGTAACCAAGGTACACTTTGGGTTTCCAGGCGCTGTGCGGCACCTGGAAACCCGATGTGTACTTTGGTTACCAGCTCCCCTGCAGCAGCGCGCTGGTTTCCAAAGTACACATCGGGTTTCCAGGCACCGCCTCGAAACCCGATGTGTACCTTGGTTACCAGCTGATCGCTGGTCTCCCGCCTGTCACACGCAGCGATGCGTGCTGGCCAGCAGGAGACCAACGATCAAAAAAATGTCCAGGACATTCAGCGACGATCAGTGATACCCAGCAGGGGGGCTGGTCGTCACTGAATGTCACACACAGCGATATCGCTGGGGAGATCGCTGTTGCGTCACAAAACTAGTGACTCAGCAGCGATCTCGCTATGTGAGGGGGGGACTTTACTAATCCTACTGGTGTCATGGAAATATATATGTATTCCATATATTCAAAGTATATTCACATATATGTATTCACAGTTCACAGTTAGATAGATCTCACTTGCTAAAAAACCCTGTGCTCACATACTTCTAGGCCAGCTATAATCAGTCGTTTTAAAGAAATCTGGCCTTCATAAGAGGCCTTCGTAAAGGAACAAATGCATGAAGTACAAAAAGTCCTATTAGATATCTGTTGTTTACATTATAGTTATGCAAGACAACTAGGTCACAAGAATATAAACAATAATTCTGCAACTTCAGCTCTTTTAATCATGATTATCATAATTATCATATTTATACTAGAACAGCCAATAATCTAGCAGCTTTTAATTGTATGTTAATTGACTAACCAGCCCCTTTTTGTAAACGTATAAAACCTTGAATGAATAATAAATGTATGTCTTTGACGAACTGTTATACTGACACTTTCGTGTGGACAGTCCTCATTTCGTTCTGAGCGCTCAAAAAGACATTATATAGAGATTTGGAGAAGCAAGCAGCAAACACGGAAGGATATTTTTATCCTAATTAAATTTCCATATCAGTTGGCGCCTGCACGCGGGGCATTGGACGAAACGCACGAGGACCCGGCCGACCGAGAGACGGGGGTGTTGGCCCTGGCCTTGGCACACGGGACGGAGACTGCAGCTCCATCAGTAAGGTAAGAAAACTTTGTCATCTTACCTGAATGTTCCCATGTGCCTAGTCCTAGCCTACACTTCCAGCCGGTCGGACGTGGTCATCACCGCATTCCCAGGTTGTGTAAAAAGTCCATACCTTTATCCAAAAGCCCTGGGATATAAGCCGAGTTGGTTGCTGCTGTGCTGTATATGTTTCATGTTTTATGTGAACCGGGAGAAAGTTGGAACGGTGACTGTGTTTTTGCTTGCTGATCTCTGGGGGCTGTATAGCAAAAGACAATTGCTGCATAAGTTCCCGCAGTAAACTTTCACGCACCGGAGGCCATCCCAGTCAAATCAGACGTGGAGGGCGGGAGCTTTGTTTTGGATAAGTCCACGCAGATATTCTTCACACATTGGAGGGACGTTATCCCAAAAAATCCAGTTGTGGAAGCGAGGGCTTTGTTCGGTTAAGTTTCTGCAGTAAACTTTCACGCACTGGGAGGCCATCCCAGTCAAATCAGACGTGAAGGGCAGAAGCTTTGTTTGGATAAGTTCTCACAATAATTGTCCACGCACCGGGAGGCCATCCCAGTCAAATCAGACGTGGATAGTGAGAATTTTGATGAAGGCTATTGCAGATTACTGTGACCGGCGCACCAGCCAGGGCGTACGTACAGAGCGATAGAACCTTGAGCCTCACCGCGCTCAGTGCAATTGGTGAGTTATCAGTTACCAGAGCAGCTTGTATGTGTCACAGATCATCAAAAGAGGGATTCGTATTCTCCCGGGTGTCTGTCTCATTGTCTGTATCAGGTACTGTCGCTTTAAATCACATCTCCGTGCGCTCTGTCAGTAACTCATTCAGAGCAGTGTGCTGGCTGCAGCAGCGAGAAAACCCCTTTGACCCCCCCTCCTCTGCTAATCACGTTATCAGGCATTCTGTTTCTTGGCTTTGATTTTTATTTTTTTAAGCTAGTTTTTTTGGCTACAGGTTTTAATGTGAAAATTCTCAGGCATTCAGACTGAACTATATTCATTTTTTTGCTATTCTGAGGAATAATAATAATTTTTTTTTTTTTTTTGATACGTGATTTCAGTGGCTATAGAGACAGCAAGCAGAGATATAAGGAAGGAGGGGGGAAGCAGCCAGCTGACATTCCAGAGATTTTTAATTAGCTGTTTTAGTAACAAGGGTTGTTTTTCAGAGTTTTATGATTAATACGGTTTTTCTTTTCTCCCCTTTTTGGTGAATTTATTTTTTTTTTGTTTTCTTTTTCTAGAGTTTTTTTTACTAAATCTAACTTTTGTTTTTAAATTTTTCTTTTAAGTACATTTTTAAATGATTTTGGAGAGATTTTTTCTCTAAGCAATTTATTTTAGAGCTTTATTTCTCCAGCCATTTTTTTTTTCTACAAGCTTGCTTTAGAACAAGGTCACATAGATAAGGAGAATTACAGGCTGAGGGAGAGAGCAGACACAAACTACGCAGTGGTCTGAGTAGCCCCTCCCGTCGGGCATTCGGCGAGGAAATTTTTTTTTTTTTTTTTTATGTGAATAAGTTTGAAAAGGTGTTAAATCATCTGTGAGAAAAAGATCACTGACATGTCACAAGAGCAGAATTCAGAGTCACACACATCACATGTCCATCATGTGGAGACACGGGACAGGTGTAGGCTGCTCTCATTGAGTAAGGAGCCTTGTACAGGGAAAAATGCTCCCCGCCTCTCTCCACAGGGAGAAGGCATTTTTGTTTCAACCATCCCCTCTCAAGAGTCACAGGGGGACACCCTCTCCTTTTTCTTCTCTCAGTCCCTTTCTCTTTCTTCTTCAGACTTTTCTCCTCTTTCCTCGCTGCCATCCCTCTCATTCCTTCTTTTCCCTCCATCACATCTCTGACACATCCATTTTCTTCATCTTCCTCTTCTTCTATCTCTTCCTCTCCAACTCTCAAATCTTGTTCTTAATCTTCTTCTACTTCTCCACCTCCATCTTTCTCTCTCTCTCTCCCTCTATCTTTCTCTCTTTTCCCCCTTTCACTCTTCTCTCCCTCCCCTCCTCTTTCTCTCGCTCCTCCCTCACACCTCCCTTCTCTTCCTCTTTTTTCTACTTCGTCATCAACTGGGTCAACGCCCAATCCAAGCAATGTGGTGTCCCTGTATTCAGTGTCTCCAGCACAGGGCACCTTGTCTATCCCAAGCACAGTACAAACATTGCCAGTCATTATATCAGGAGAAGAAAGTGCAGATCTCCCTACACAAAACGCTACATGTAGCCCCCAGACACAACAGTCCACTGCTAGGCTTCACAGGGGAGTGGTATAGCTACAGGGCTGCTAGCATGGAACCATGACACTGATCCACCGCAGCCTCAGCAAGGAAGTGGGAAATCCCCATGCAGCAAGACAACTTTAAAGCCCAAATCTCACCCAGTGTATGCACCAAGTACACCATGTCACTTCTTATCTGATGAAGATGAAGATGCAACGTCACACATGCTGCCCAATACTAGGGAAGAAAACACACAAGCACCAATAGAGCAGGGACAGGTAGAGGCACCATCCTATGAGCCCTTCATCCCAAGCCAGGTGATCAGTATGCTGCCAGACCCAGGGATACACCCCATGCCATTTTGCCAAAAAATGCAGCAGATCCAGCGAACGTATGCAGCAGCCTGGACTGATCTCTGGACCGTAATGGAAATAAAAGCAGGTGATGCATTCTGGCCAATTATGAGAGAACACTTCAAGCTTCCAACAGAGTTAGATGCGTATGCCTGGGAGACAGGACCAAAGCTAATTGAGCAACTCAGAGAATGGGCCAAAAGCAGACTGACAGGACAAACTCTCAGCCTACATGTCACGAGTCAAGACAAGACAGAGTCTGTGGAGAAGTTCCATGACAGAGTAATGCAAGTGTTTCAAGATTTGGGCCTCATTACCCATGATCAGACACACAGACGGATGTTGGCACAGGCTTTTGTGCATGGACTGAGAGAACCAATCAGGAAACCACTGGTAGCAGCCAGGCCTGAGTACACGTCAATAGCAATGGACACCCTTCTCACAGTCGCAAAAGGGATAGAATCCCAGCCAGGAGTGCGCAAAACAGCTCCCCTGATGGTGGTCTCAGAGCCAGATGGCCAACCACGTTTTAAAGACAGAAGAAATGTCAAGTGTTACAAATGTGGCAAGCTTGGCCATTACCGGAACCGCTGCAGAGAACCCCTACGACCCACCACTTTGTCTAGAGAAGCAAGCCAAGGAAGAAACACAGAAAGCAGTGAAGAACCCCGTCCATAGGACAAGAGCACACCAAGTCCACAAGGAACCCCACCAGTGGGACCAATATCCTGAGAGTGGATGGCGTAGTCATATCTTTTCTTGTGGAACTCCGCAACCTCACCTACCTATCAGAATCTTCTGCTTCCTGCATGGGAATTGATGGTCAAGTCAGATATTTCCAGATTATGAAGCCCCTGAGCGTGTGGACTCAGCCAGAACACTCCATCATGTCCCAGTTTGTTGTGTAAAAAACCTGCACCCTCAACCTATTGGGAGTGGACCTACTGCAGAAGCTGAAAGCGACCAGAGTGTTCCAGGAAGATGGGACCATGAAACTTTCTTCACCCCTGACCCAAGAAGAAACAGGAACCTCAAACAACCACACTGCAGACCTATCACAGGAGGTGCTGGACATAGTACCAGAAAAGCCACTCCATCACCCAGAGTCAAGATGTCTCTGACCAACTGAAGGTCTAAGTGAACTCGCTTAAGAAGACGCCTGAGAACTTTGGCATTGGCCAGGATATTCAACTCAAGAAGGACTCTACTCGCTTCATGGAATGGCAACACCTCATCCAGCTCTAACGCCAGAGGTTCATCTTTTGCAAGCACCAGGAGGTGCCCCTTGCAATCAACCAGTTCACCCAGGCCCTAGACCGGAAAAAGGCCACTCAGCTCTTCAAACTTGTGCACAAATACTGACCTGAGACCGAGCTGGAGAAAAAGAAACTACTGATGGCCCGTGCTGAGAAAAAAGCAGCCGTTTAAGGAGACGTCCCAACAAGAAGACCCCCTGTGACCAGAACAGGTGCTAACACAGTAACTGTCTTGGTAGAGAACAAGAAAGCCAGCTGGTCGTCATCTCTCATGATGTGGATCCTAGTAGACGGCTTGTTTTCCCGCCAGCTCTGCACCAGCAGATGGGAGTCCCCTGCCGCATACTGAAGGACAAGGCCAAACTGGGCTGCCTCGCCCATCGGAATCAATCCCAGCTTTCCACAGTGAAGAAAAAGACTGTAAACCCCACTGAGTTCAGAATGGTGCAAGGCCTGGAGGCCGCGAAAGAGGCTACGGTATTTGAAACCCCAACAGTGCTGAACCATCACACTCTGCTCTCAAGAAGTCCCAGTCACCGCAACGGTATTCACGGTGATCAACCTGGCCAGTACCTTCTTCAGTGTTTCCCCTCCACCTGGAGGCCTGCTTTTCACGCACCAGTGCAGTGCATATGGACAATGTTGCCTCAAGGTGCTCAAAACAAGCCCTTTAAGTTTCACCAAGACAATGTCCTCCATCCTCATCAACTGGATTGCAGAATATGCAAGAGTCACTCTTCTACAACACGTGGATGACTTTCTCTTTTGTGTGGTTGACATCGACACCTGCACAGTCTATTCCTTGTCTCTCCTACTCTACCTGGAAGAACAGCAACGCAAGGTCTGGAAGAACAAAGTCCAGTGATGCCAGAAGCAAGTTACATCCCTGGGACACTGTATTGCCCACCAGACGAAACACATGTCAAAAGACTGGAAGACCACTGTGGAGAAGATGGCTCCCCCAACAACTCCAAGAATGCTGCAGGACTTCCCTGGTCTAGTGTCATATTGCAGAATCTGGATCCCTGATGCCTCAGTCCTAATGCAGCCTCTGTGCGCTTGCATCAACGCAACCCCGCTCCTTCTATCAGACGCAGCCTTCAACCCATTCAGGAGTCTCAGCGCCAATACCAGGCCTACCTGACTATGAAAAGTCTTTCCGTCTACCTGATGGAAGAAAGAAGATCATGCTACTGGAGTCCTGGCACGGATTCACGGGGGAAAACAGAGACTTTTAGGCTGCCTCTCAGCCCGCTTGGATCCAGTTGCAAGAAGAGCACCCTCCTGCCTGATGGCAGTATCTGCAGCACACACCCTCCTGGACAAGGTTGCTGAAATCACTCTTGGACAGCCACTGGAAACTCTCACTCCACATGACATCTTGGCAATCTTCAATCAAGCTCAACCAACAGTAATCTCTCCACCGCCAGGCATCTTTGTGGCGCCTCTATTGCCTTTGTCTCATAATGTCACTGTCTCCAGACCTACAGTCCTCAGCCCGGCCACTCTACTCCCACTCCCAAGGGGGATACTTGGATGGCTCCAGAAGAAGTTTCAACACAGGAAGTGCAGTGACCAGCAATCAAGAAATCCTGTGGTCCAGAAGTCTGTCACCTAGCCTGTCAGCCCAGGAAGCAGAATTGATAGCGCTGAGAAGGCCTGCCAGATGGCAGAAGGCAAGACTGCAAACATCTACACGGACTACAGGTACTCGCATGGCATAGCACACGACTTTGGACCCATCTGGGCTACAAGGGACTTCATCACAGCAAACGGGACAACCGTGAAGCATCATGGAGCCTTCAGGGACCTACTGGGTATACTCCAACTTCCAAAATGGTGGCAATTTGAAAAATCAAAGTGCATGGAAAACTGAAAACAGAAGAGGCATGAGGCAATAACATGGCGGACATGGCAGCCAAAGAAGCAGCCAAAGGAAGACAACATGGAGAAGTGGGAGAGGTCGTAGAGCCGGACGGCTACTACATGACGACTGAAGACAAGAAACCTGACAAAAAGACGTCCTGGGATCTGCTCAAGAAGTTACAAGACCAAGCTCCAAAAGGAAAAGAGCTGAATGCGAAAAAAGCAACACGTGAAGAAGGAAGGCTATCAATAATAGACTTCAAACTCTGCCTACCACAAAGTATGCACCCTATGGTGGTCCAATGGGTACATGGACCCACATCCACATATCAAAGACACAGATGAATGATCTGATTGGTGCTTACTGTTTCGCTTCAGGGATCTCCACCCTAACAGCCAAATTCACCAGCAGCTGTCTGACCTGCGGCAAATGCAAGCCTGGACGTATGGAAGAAAGACCCCCTCACCTCATCTGGAAAGACCACTCTACCAGCTTCAAAGGATCCAGATAGACCACATCCAGATATCGCCAAGTGAAGGATTCAAATACGCCATTGTGGTCAAAAGAAGAATTTTCAAGATGAACAGAAGCCTTCCAAGTCAGCAAAGACTACTGCAACGAAGCTACTTTCGGAAAATAGTGTGCAGATACGGGGTTCCAGAAATGATAGAAAGTGATCAGGGACCCGCATTCACAGCAAATCTGACACACAAGACCCGATTAGCAGTAGGGTCAGATTTAGGCCTACACACTCCTTACCACCCCCAGAGCAGCAGGAAGGTAGAAAAAACTGAACGAAACACTTAAGAATAGAATGCTGAAAAATTGCCCAAGAGACACGCAAACCATGGCATGACACACTCCCTATTGCACTGTTTAGCATAAAGCACACTCCCAGAGACCCAGAAAAGCTGTTTCGTGCCTGCATCTTCTGCTAACAGATAAGACATTTTCTTCTTTTAGATTTTTGGTGCCTGCATTTTGTCCTGCACTTCTGTGGGGGTCTGCCGGGTCCCCTTCGGGGGGCTTATGCTCCTCTCAGTTTAGTTCAGCCACTGTTTGTTCATTTGCCTTTTCCAGTTTTTTCAGTGGTTGCTGTTTAGTTTTTGTTACACCAGAGAACTAATTTAGGTGGTAGAGGTCGTGTGATCTCAGGTGTTTTTGTAATTAGTAGAGTTGGTACTTTTCAGGGTTTTTTGGGGTTGCAGTAAGTGCCTTTCCTATCCTCTTCTATCTAGACAGATTGGGCCCCAGCGTTTGCTCATTCTATTTTCTGTCTGTGTCTGTATTTCCTCTTGTCTAACCGCCATTACATGTTTGGGGGCTTCCTATGTTCTTTGGGGATCTGCTCCGGGGCAGATAGCTTTCCTTTTTCTATCTTTAGGTGTAGTTAGCTTCTCAGGCTGTGACGAGGCGTCTAGGACCAACGTAGGAACGCTCCACGGCTGCCTTTAGTTGTGGTGGTTAGTCAGGGTACTGCAATCCCATAGATTCCAACCTCTCTGGTGTATTGCTTTTTTTGCCTGCTCTCCTCAGCTACCAAATCATAACACTTATGTAATTGAATTGGTCAAAAACTAATGTCCATTCTCGAGTTTTTCTCCTCACTGCCAGATTTGATGATCCTGTCCAAGAGCCCCAGATGACATCAACCTCTGTGTAACTAGAGGGAAAGCCTGTTTGAATCCACGTATCGCATTGCAAGGAAGCTCCCGTACCAGGAGAGACACCTAAGCCATGAAGGATGTCGTGGATGCTCTGACTGACCAGACAGATGACCAGATGACCTACCTGATGAGTTCAAGGCCAGAGACCAAGTTAAAGCAGGATTTGAGTCACTATTGCCACTAGTAACTATAAAAAAATGTTGATTGGATAAATTACATCTATTATAACCAGCAGAGATTTGTTAACTTCACCATAGATGCTGTAAAAGGTTTGGCAGCACAGTTAGGCCCCACTTCCATTATGGCATTCCAGAATAGAATGGCTTTGGATATGATTCTAGCTGAGAAAGGAGGTGTTTACAAAATGATCAAAGACACCTGTTGCACCTACATCCTAGACAACACTGGCCCAAATGGTAAAGTCACAATGGCAATACAGAAACTTAATGAGTTATCAGAGGAACTGAAACAGAACTCAGGTGTCACTGACCCATGGGATCGATACTCTGGGTGGATGAGTGGGTGGCAGAAAATGTTGGCACAGGTTGGGACAGCCATTATGGGGGTTCTCATTTTTGCATTAATTACTGGTTGCTGTGTAATTCCTTGTATCCGCAGGATAATGGAAAAAACTGTTCAGGAGACAACCAATTTGATGCCACTCACCATCTTGGACCTCGCACCAGTCCGGATAGAACTGCCTGGCTTGACCAGATCTCCGAACTACCTCCAGACTGAGAATACACATCCTTGATGAAACATCATATCAACTATGAGATTATGATTGCAAACACATAAACCCCCGACAGGGACAGTCCTCCTGACCGCCCATTTGCGAAAAGTCTGTATTCGGTGGGGAGGCATGTACTAGGGGTGTCTCAACTCACCGGCAGCATAAAAGAGTTGCAGCGCTTTGGGCCAGGAGCAGGTTTTTAGGGCAAGTGGTATCTAAGGGGGGACTGTCATGGAAATATATATGTATTCCATATATTCAAAGTATATTCACATATATGTATTCACAGTTCACAGTTAGATAGATCTCACTTGCTAAAAAGCCCTGTGCTCACATACTTCTAGGCCAGCTATAATCAGTCGTTTTAAAGAAATCTGGCCTTCATAAGAGGCCTTTGTAAAGGAACAAATGCATGAAGTACAAAAAGTCCTATTAGATATCTGTTGTTTACATTATAGTTATGCAAGACAACTAGGTCACAAGAATATAAACAATAATTCTGCAACTTCAGCTCTTTTAATCATGATTATCATAATTATCATATTTACACTAGAACAGCCAATAATCTAGCAGCTTTTAATTGTATGTTAATTGACTAACCAGCCCCTTTTTGTAAACGTATAAAACCTTGAATGAATAATAAATGTATGTCTTTGACGAACTGTTATACTGACACTTTCGTGTGGACAGTCCTCATTTCGTTCTGAGCGCTCAAAAAGACATTATATAGAGATTTGGAGAAGCAAGCAGCAAACACGGAAGGATATTTTTATCCTAATTAAATTTCCATATCACTGGAACATAAACAAACTATTAGCTGTGCATACAATGCCCTGTTGAGTGGCAACAATAGGGAGATCAACTGTGCAACAGGAATGAAAGGACTGACAATAATGAATGGGATCAGTCTGTATATAGTTTCCTTTTATTGAATGAGCCTTCTAGCATGTGTTTTGTTTAGTGACACTAGTCAGCAGTCAGCACCTTATAGCACAAAAGCACTTTAATTGCATATCCTAAAACAACAGTGAGCAATGAAGTTTGGTGTTTTGACATATTCATGGGCTAATGTGTAATAAAAGCTCTCTGAAGGTGCTCTTTATGAACTCACTGAGATTTACAGCTTATTATCATTAACCCTTTAGTATAAAGGGAGGACTAGGTAGAAATTATATTCAGTCCCACTCTAGTTGGTTTTCACAAAGGTGAAATACCATCTTGGTTGATTTTGGACTAGTGTTTTATGTATTATTTTGAGTGTAAGGGTATGTTTCCACGGTCAGGAAACAGTCCGGATTAGCTGCGTGTTTGACGCTGTGCGTTGGCGCAGCGTCAAACACGCAGCGTCCAGATGTTACAGCATAGTGGAGGGGATTTCAAGAAATCCCGTCTCCACTATGCTTCAAAACACGCAGGCGGAAGACCTGCGTATCCGGACATGCGGCGCGTCTTTTTAGACTGCAGCATGTCCTATTCCCTTGCGGCGACGCTGCGTCGTCGCAAGGGAAATAACACAGGGCTATGTAGCCCTGCGGTCATTCCGCATGTGTTCCGGATGTGTTCCATGAACACATCCGGAATGAGCGCGTGTTCAAAAGGGGGCGGGGCTTTGGGCGGAGCCGACTTTCCGCTTCGTCCAAAGCGCTGTGTTTCCTGAGTGTGGAAACACAGCCTAACTGATTGCACATGTCTATGGTGGTCACAATATTTTTATCTTAGTATAAATAAAGGTTATATTTTATGTATCGTCTATCCAACATAATCAGTGAGTTCTTTAATTAAATTGGTGGTTCTAATTTGGGTCTTTATAGGGGGACCTCTTCAGTGATTTTTTTGAGAAAAAAATCATCCCACTTTTCTGGATCAAAATCGGACATTTTTATACTTTCATGTGATCCTTGCCTAACACTTTGTTGAATAGATGGTATCCCAAATGTAAGTACTATCAAGAATTGCTTTGAATGATTTGATGGATGTAGTCACACAAATACTTACTGATCAGCAGACGCTAATTGTTGCAAATCAGTTAATATGAACCTAATATAACTAATACAGGTCCTTAGGGCCAGAAAATTAGAGTTTTGTCTTTACACATAAGTAGTGATGGTCGAGCGTGCACAGCACTGCTCGAGGCTTGATCGAGCATCCTACTTCTCGAGATACTAACTCGATCGACTATCTACGTACTCGCTCACCATGCTCGATTCCTCGCCTCGCATGTTTAGCACTTGAGTTTTAGCTACTAAACATGCCAATCACATTATTATTGTAGCCATGTTAAATACTGGCATTACTGTGCATAGCGTCATTGGGGTTATATAAGACGCTGCGCTGTCATTTTCCTCGCATCAGTAATAGTTTAGGGACAGCTGCAGGAGAAGTGACAGCATGCCCACAGCGTTTTTCTAGCTGATTGTGCAATCTTAAACCAAACAGCCCATTTTAGGGCTAATACAGATAGATTCTATTCTATAATACCGCATTTAGATGCATTTTAGGGAGGATTAGCTGTTAAGTTGGAAGGGTGTATTAGGGGAACTAGTAGGCTTGATTGCATAACAGTCTTTGGTGATGCTAAGTAAAGTAACAGCTCTTTTCAGGGCTAATTCAAATAGGTTCTATTCTCTAATATTACTGCTGATATCTGAAAAAAATTGAGGGTCCGGTAGCGTAGTAGAGATTATTGGTATTACAAACATTTAGTCAGGTTTGATGGCATTCCAGAGTTTGTTGCTGTCACGTATAAGAAATAATCCTTTCAGTGACAATTCAAAATAAATTCTATTCTCTCCTAATACCTTCATATCTGAAAATAATTTTGGATTCGGTGGCAGAGTAGGGATTATCGTATTACAGATACTTTGTTGCTGCTGCGTACAAGAAAAAAAATCCTTTCAGGAACAATTAAAATAGAATTTATTCTGGAATAATATTGCTCTTGGCTGTGTAGATAATTTAAAATGTGCAAGGCGTGCAGTAAGGGAGAGGGAAGTGGACGTGCTGCTGATGGTGCACACAGATGCCGTGGCCATGGTCCAGTTGCAACTGGGTGTGCTGCAGGAGCACAACAAATATGTTCATCCACGAGATCTAGCTTCCTGTCCCACTTTCCAGGGGGCACGGGACACCACTCTTAAAGCCAGAACAGTGCAAGCAGGTTGTGGGTTGGATGGCAGATAGTGGTTCCAGTCTGTTTCCCAGCACCACCCTGTCTTCCACACAGTCCAGTCTTGTTAGCCAAGAGTCTGGACCACATACTTCACGTCCTGATCTTCCTTCTTCCCACCATGCTGAGTCCCAGAAGTCAAGTAACCCCATGTTTGGACACTCCGAGGAGCTCTTTACCTTTTCATTTATGTCTTCTTCTGTGCTATGTGCTTGACATTCCCCTGTCCAGGATACAGGCGCGGATGCCTCCTGTCCTGCACCTGTCATTGGACGATCTCAACCACGTCTACTTCCTTGTCCTAGCACAGTGTTCAGGTGTTCCTACCACAGGCCTTGGAATGCAAGTGGAAATACGCAGTCACCCACCCACAGGCCCAAACACTAAATGGCCACATTTCCAGACTGCTTGCCTTGTAAATGTTGCCATTTAGGCTTGTGAACACTGAGGCTTTCCACAACCTCGTGGCGGCAGTCTCTCAATACTCACTTCCCAGCTAACATTATTTCGCCCGGAAGGCCATCCCCGCTTACACCAGCACGTGTCCCATAATGTAACCCGTGCACTGACTAACGCAGTTACTGGGAAGGTCCACTTAAAAACCAACAAGTGGACAAGTGCTTGTGGCCATGGATGCTACATTTCCCTGATGACACACTGGGTGAACCAGCTGGAGGCGGTAACTGAGTCGGACCCTGGGACCACATACATGCGACCTACGCCTAGAACTACGGGTCCAAGTTCCATTAGCATATCATGCTTGGCCCACATGCTCAACATAGTGATTCAGCGCTTTCTAAAAACCTGTCCTGACTTACCTAAGCTACTTGTCAAGGTATGGCGCATGTGTGCTCTTTTCCGCAAGTCATCTACAGCTGCTGCTTGTCTGGCAGTGCTGCAGCAGCACTTGCAACTGCCACCTCACCTACTGGTTTGCGACCACACGCTGCAACTCAACATCAATATGTTGGCAAGGCTTTGTGATTAGCAGAGGGCAATAGTTGAATACCAGCTTCAACATGTCCGTCAGTATTCCTCTCAGCCGCCGCACATAACAACTAATGAGTGGCAATAAATGTCTGACATCTATGTGGTATTCCAAAACTTAAAGGAATCCACCAAGATGGTGAGCAGCGATGACAACATAAATAGCTTGACCAACTCACTGCTGTGTCTACTCAAACGCTCGATGCTCACAATGAAAGATGAAGCTTTGCATGCAGACAAGGTGGCGATGGAGGAAGAAAGTTGACAATGTGTTACTAGTACTACCCAGCCCTGCCTCATCTCATCTTCTCAGCACGGAATGGGTGATAATGAAGCGGAGTAACAGGAGACCGTTACCTGTGCCACAGAGAGTACTACCAACACCAGCTTCTCATCTGTTTAGCGTGGATGGCTTGAAGAGGAGGAGAGGGAGAAGGAAGAGGAGGAGATGGAGATTCATCCTCCTGGTGGGGACAGTGAACTCTTGACTGTTGGGAGTCTGGCACACATGGCAGACTTTATGTTTCGCTGCCCTTCACATGACACTCGCATTATACACATACTGGGCACCACCTATTACTGGTTGTTTTCCTTTCTCGACCTGCACTAAAAGGAGAACTTTCCATATCTCCTTCTGGTGGCGGAGAGGGCTAATGGTGCAATACCAGAATGCCGTAGTAGAAGAACTGGTAAAAAAATTCCCATCTGACAACGCTGGTGGCAGAGGTCAGAGTTCTTTGGAAAAGCAAGGACTAGAGAAGAGGGAGACACACAACAGGTCCAACAGAGGCAGGGGACCACTATCAAAGGTTTGGGGCAGTTTCATTGGACACTCCCAGCACCCAGGCCATGATTTGTTGGGTATTCTGACAAGGAGGTAAAAGTTAATGAAGATGGTTAAGGAGTGCCTGGCTGACCGTACCAGCATCATCCATGATTCCTCTGTGCCGTACAACTATTGGGTGTCCAAGCTGGACATGTGGCAAAACCCGTCCCTCTACGTGTTGGAGGTGCTGGCCTGCCCTGCCGCTAGTGTTTTGTCAGCGGGTTTTTACTGCTGCTGGGGGGCATAATAACTGAAAGGCACATCTGCGTGTCAAATGTAAATTCTGTGACAAAGTCACTGTCAAATTGCTGGAAGGGAGATATGTTTCACCAAAGCTATTAGCTTCAGTGATGTGAACCCAGAAGTTTCCCCCAGCACATTAAGTGTTGCGACGGGTTAATTAGCCATTTTGTTTAAGGACTGAGTTTCTGTGAACAACCATAGAGCTGGTGGAAGGTTGTCCACCTTATCTCCACCCCAGGGTGTGGTCTAGGTATTAAATAGAAGGCCTCCTAAGGTATTCAGAGTTCAGTGTCTGCAGAGGAACACTCCAGAGAAGTGTTTGCTTTTATTTATGTTAAAACCTGAACCGTGGGTCTTGCTAACCCTAAGCTAGCTGATCCCCTGCTACCACAAGGACTGTGCTTTGTATTTTGTTTTGCTGTTTTTGCCCAGAGGGCTGTGTTTACTTTTTTCTTTAGCTTGGCCACATATAATAAACCAAGGAAGATCTTAAAGAGACAGTGTTCAGGTGTCTACCTCTGTGTAAAGCTGAGTGAGCCGATCTACCATCACTACGCTGCAGTTTTTATCTTTTCGTTTTTGATACTTCCTGGAATTTGGTTTTGATATAGTCATATGCGGGTTATAAGTTTTTTTTTATGCCTTTCCACCATGGAAAAGCACTTAAAACGCATGTGCGTTTTTTACCTGCGGAATTTCGGTACCTAATGCATGTCTACGTTGAGTACAAAAGAAGCACAGTGTGGATGAGATTTTAATAAATCCTATTCAATTTGACACATCTGTAAGACGCTGCGTTTTTGATGCAGCAAAAATACCTAGAGTCAAAAACTCACCAAAAACTCAACGTGGGGACACATCCTTAAAACCCCCATTACTGGTGTCATGATCCGTTCCAGGGTTTAGTCCTGTCTGCCCTTGGTCTGGGCGGATCATGTCAAGGGTTAACTTTGCTCTGCCTCATTCTGGGTTCAGGTTGGCTATTTAGCTCTCACACATCCTGCTAGCAGTGTGAGCTATACTGCTACCTTCGGCTTGTGAACCTGACTGGTAACCCTTGATTTGTCCTGCTGTTATCCCTGACATGTCCCGTGTCTGTTGTTCCCCTCTGTCTGCCCTGTTCCCTGCATTTCCCTGTTTGTCTGTTTGATTCTCTGGTTTTTGACTCAGCCTGTATTCGGACTCGCTTCTGCTTTCTGTCTTTGTCTTATCTGCTTCTGACCGTTGCTGACCTCCTGGCTTTCTCCTGACCACGCATATTGCTTATTCCTTTTGTCCTGCTGCCTTCGTACGGTTTTGACTTGGCTTGCCTGACCACGCTCCCGCCACTTGGTGGCGCCTGTGTTTCTGCTCTGTAGAGGACTTGCTGAGACCTGTGATACATCAGATGACTGATTATTCCTGACTCAGTCTTTGACGATTTTGCTGCCACCTGGTGGTGGTTTTGGCTGCTGCAGTGCAGGCCTACTCTGGTAGTGTGTAATCCCTTCTCTCCTCCGTAACCTACAGGTGGAGCACACACCAGCCTGCATTACAGCTGCGTGACAACTGGTTCAATGACAATCAAAGCCTTCCAACACAAATTCCACTGAGGCAGTATACTTACATAAAAGGTTTCTCACCTTACCCAAATTGGGTATTCTCACATCAAGCATTGCCACTACACTATTGCATCCAACCTCAAACAAGTCCTCCGACAGACAGTATCACCCTATTTTCAGATTACTAAACTTAATCTACCTCTAAATCCCCAAACTTTCTCAATTCAATTCTTACGCCAGCCCTGTTCACCGTCATGGCTGATTCTTAGAGAGATAAGGTGTCTGGCTTAACTACTGAACTACTGAAATGAACCAACGAGCCCCATTTATCACATCAAAGAAGGACAGTATTCCAAAGTATATTAATCCATTCTATTAATTAATGATTTAAGTGGAGAACTGCCAAATATTTTTTCCAGACTAAACATTTAATGTAATTTATGTAGCACAGCATTATTTATTTCTTTTTGCCAAAAAAAACCCAACAAAAAACAGCAGCAATAAATGACTATATCTTCTTTTGTTACTTACACACCTGAGGCTATTTCGCAGCTTTCACTGAATTTCCTATATGATGTGCGACAAGCAAAATATATATATTTGTACTGGTTTAGATGGAAGTAAAATGTTCTACGGTAAGGTTCTTATAGCTCTTCATAAAAATGGCTGACCCACAGGGGCATGATTGAAACTATGAAAAGGAAGTCTATCATGTGCTGACCAGGATGGATGACAAGCAGATGTGCACAACGACAGCCTCCGATCGTGTGCAGCTGTTCTCTGAGTGCAGTGATGGTTTGTAGTATGTTGTATATTATGTGAATGGAAAAGGAGTTCATCAGAATGTTTAAAGGAGGCAACCCATAAAGTCAACCACTCACATACGCCTATAGATGTCATAAAAGTGCGTCCGTTTCTCAGTAACCCCTTTTTTGAGCCTTTCTGGAGAGCTACTAAATAAGACCGTACTCTGTTCCATCAGGCATAGCCGGTCTGGAGAATACTGCATACGTTTTTAATCAGGAGACGTGCCAGATGGTGTTAAAATCATATAGTCACTTTGGGGTCAGTTATGGCATTAGTTTCCCTCCATTAGCAAAGGTAATAAAAACTGAGTATCGGTAGGTTTTATGAGAGCTTGTGCTCCCACTGATCTACCCTGTCAGTATAGTACATGAATGATCAATCATTTAAAGGGAATCTGTCAGCAGGATTTTGCTATGGAATCTGAGAGCAGCATAATTTAGAGACACAGTCCCTGATTTCAGGTATGTATCACTTACTGGGCTGCTTGCTGTAGTTTTAATAAGAATTGCTATGATCTCTGATGTAAATGTAGAAGTGGTCATGATGTTATGCCTTGTGTAACCCCGCCTACACCTCTGACTGGCAGCTTCCTGTGCACACTGCACATTGTCAGAGAGCTACCAATCAGAAGTGAAGGCGGGGTTACACAGATTAGCCTGACTTTCCTGTACATGAGACCTAGTCCAGCAGGGATCATTTCCTGCTGATAAAACACTGATTGTAATGAAACTCTAGCACACAGCCTAGTAAGTGACGCATCCCTGGAATCAGAATCTCTCGCTCTATATTATACAGCCCTCAGATTAATAAGTAAAAACCTGCTGACAGATTCCCTTTAAATGGTAGGAATACAATAATTTTCCCCAGTTACTGCATGAGATTTATAAGGCTGAACAATAACAGCTGATCCTTGGGGGTTCCATGATCTAGAAAAGGGGATATTTTTATGAAACAACCCTTTTAAATATATTACTTTTTTGAAAAAATACAACTGTAGTAAGCAGAAAGATTGTGACAAATAGTCATTTGGTGCGCTACGCTATTTGTCGAGCTTGGTGCTACAATACAGTGTTCATGGGTGTCCAATCTGTGCAAATAGTGTAAGTGTAAAAGAAACATTAATTTGGTGCTCACTACATCTGCATAACAGATTTACATAATTATTATGTCACTATTTTAGGTCAGGCTACTTTAGCAATTAAGCATCAAAGCTATAATTCTAACCATAAAGAATGAGAAAAGGAACACATCGGTTGGGAAGAGGCGAGGCACCCAACCATTATTAGGCTACTTTCACACATCAGGCTTTTTGAATCAGGCGCGATCCGGCGTGTTTCTAAAAAAACGGATCCGGTACCGGATCGGCACTTCAGGCGGCCGGAAACAATGCAAACCTATGGAGCCGGACCAGATTTTTGACAAATCCGTCAGAAAACTGATCCGGAGTCCAAGGTTCTCTCTCTCTCTCTCTCTCTCTCTCTCTCTCCTCTCTCTCTCTCTCTCTCTCCTCTCTCTCTCTCTCCTCTCTCTCTCTCTCATCCTCTCCTCTATCTCTCTCCTCTTTCTTCCTCTCTTTTCCTCGTGTCCGGACATTGATGTCTGTTTTTCAACATGTAAAATGTTATATATTTGCGGGTTCAAAAGGTCAGGACGGATCAGGCAAAAAACCTCGATCAGTTTCATCAGTTTTTTTAATTCAGCGCGGATCCGTCCTTTCAGCATAGGACGGATGCGCCTGATTCAAAAAGCCTGATGTGTGAAAGTAGCCTTAGTGGTGGGGGAGCACACAGTCATCGAGTCCCCTGTTAATAAGAAGGATCAGATATTTATCATTGTCTATCCAATTTATTTAGCTAAAGCCCCCATGCACATTAGTTAGCTATCGGCGCAATGATGGGTCAGCCAACAGCCATCTCTCTCGACTCCTCCATAAACAGGAGTGCCAAGCTCCACTGAGTTGTTCTCTATGGACCTGATCATCGTATGTCGGAAAAGTTGAATACGCCTCTTTGTGCCCCTCGCCACAAATCTTACTCTAGTCGAGGACTGGAGTAGGATTTGTGGCATAAGAAACGTCGCTGCTAGCCATGAACTTGACAAGAGAGGGTTGCCCGTTCCACCCCAGCTCTGTCCACTTGAGTAGTATAGGTACACCCACTCTCGTCAAACTCAAATCTGACAGGTCGACACGCCCCTATCATTTAATCCGTCTCCCTGTCAGATTGATCCAGGTCGTCACGCCCCTGGCTGAACTTTGCTCAGGCTGTGAAATCTGGTCTGCTGGATTTGTGAATTTCAATCAAAGTGATTTATTCGTCTCTATTGATATTTTATGTAATAAGGATTTTATTGAAGTATCATCTTATAACACATTTGGAATTACGACGCTCATCTTATAGTTTTATTCAGTATATATATTTTTAGCTTGGCAGTGTATCTACACTTATATCAGTACTGGGAAAGAGTTTTAGTGAAATACAGACTTTTGTTACAGATCGGTAAGCTATTAGGAGCTGTGTTGAGAGGAGCATATTTTTCTATTTACTAACTAACATGGTACATAGATATACATCTTTACTGGCACTTCCATCCGTAGATGTAAAGCTATTTTCTAGCAGAGAGTGCCCTGACATGAACTGTAAAGGGTTTGTATTAGAAGCACCCAGTAAATGTCTGTATTAGAATCCATCAGTAAATGTATGTAAAGCTCATTTCTAGCAGGCTTGTATAAATGTCCCCCAGTAAATGTGTAAAAGTTTGGAGCTGATATGTCTGTATGTAAAGGTGATTTCTAGCACTCTCTGTTAGAGATGGCTAACTTGTTACCAATGGCTATGTACAAGGCTTGGGTTGTATTGAGAGGAGCATATTTTTCTATTTACTAACTAACATGGTACATAGATATACATCTTTACGTTATAGTTTTTATTCAGTGTTTATATATATATTTTTAGCCTGCCATTGTATCTACACTTATATCAGGACTGGGAAGAATGTAATGACATGGGGTTAGGAATCTCCAACCTAGTTTCTGGTTTGCTACAGATAGCTAATTTATTACCATTGAGAGAATGAGTGAAGGTCGATGCTATTGTGACATGTTAGAAACCACATATACTAAATAGCCCTGTATTGTGTCATGACCTGTAAGTACAATGAGAGAAGGTCGCATGCATTCATGATTCATTTGTCTCTATTACCTGTAAATGTGTGTAAAGTTGTTTTATCTGTGTGTCTGATACTGAGCTCTTTTAAGTCAACCTGTAAATGTATCCTATGACCACTCTATTGTGTGGGGAAAGTCATGGCGAGATTGAAATAAATTGAAAAAGGAAGCTTTTGCAGTATAAAATACAAATTTTATTAAGGTCTAAAATACATTATCATGGATAAAAATCCAAAAGAGTGGGATATACAGCATGCAGAAAAATAGCCAAAGTGTTGACATGAAGTTACAGCTCAAAGACATATACATTATCATGAATAAAAATCCAAAAGCGTGGGATATACAGCATGCAGAAAAATAGCCAAATGCAGACAGGTATGAACTACATTCAAATCAATATATAATAGTGCCCATCTCCATATCTTATATGTTATAACGATAATAGACTAATCCGGGGCTAAACAATAATAACCTACATATATTTGTCCATATATATGCAGTCTATGTAACTCACAATATCCCCCAATAGGCAGACATATATGCACTATATATAGGATTATAAGTATCTCAATGAAGCATGTATATCAATAAAGTAACTTCCCCATCACAGATGCTAATATAATGATGTTAGCATGCAAGTGCAGGGCTCACAATACATACTGTGCGTGCATATGAAGTCAATTAGCACATCCATATGAGGAGCTATATTAAAAAAGCATTGTGTATAGTTGGCCAATCAAATATTAGTTATGCGTTCGCTACCACTGTCAACCATAGCAGCTATCATGATGCTAGCTAATCACAGGTGCTAATATAATGATGTTAGCATGCAAGTGCAGGGCTCACAATACATACTGTGCGTGCATATGAAGTCAATTAGCACATCCATATGAGGAGCTATATTAAAAAAGCATTTGTGTATAGTTGGCCAATCAAATATTAGTTATGCGTTCGCTACCACTGTCAACCATAGCAGCTCTCATGATGCTAGCTATTCTGATCAGCTTATCATATCAACCATGAAGCCTCTTTTAACCCCGTCACAATAATGTACAGAGGAGTTTTATGTTTTAATACTGATAGACATATCGTGAACTGACATATAGGGTCCATGTGAGACACCATATTTTTCAAATATTAGTTAAGCGTTATTTTCAACATTTTGCTCCTTCACAGATTTATTTTACATTATTTTTTTATTCTGACTGTACAGAGGAGTTTTATGTTTTATACTGATAGACATATCGTGAACTGACATATAGGGTCCATGTGAGACACCATATTTTTCAAATATTAGTTAAGCGTTTATTTCACATTTTGCTCCTTCACAGATTATTTTACATTATTTTTTTATTTTGCTTAAGGATCGTGTACAGAGGAGTTTTTATGTTTAATACTGATAGACTATTGTGAACTGACATATAGGGTCCATGTGAGACATGCCTGGACAAGTCCGGGCATGTCTGGGCATGCCTGGACAAGTCCTGGTCACGGGACAGCCGTGGAAAAACAATACTGAAATTCAAAAACTATGTGCTGGCCGTTAACACGCGCACAGTCATCTAGAAAATATTGAGCGAGTTGCTTCACAAACCCTCTCAAGGCATGTTGAATGTTAACGTTCCCGCTATGAGCTACACACATGACCAACTGTATAGCCTGGGATGCGTAGCGTTCTTGCAGCGCAGGCCTATTTTTAAAGACGCTAAGCCCCATCAGATATAAAAGACAGGCATGTTGAGACGTGTCCCGGCCTATTTTGGCACAGAACCACAACTATGCAACGTTTTTGACCAGCATTCAACAAAAAATCGGGTACAAATTTTTTAACATAAACGTGTTTCGGACCCTCAGACCATGTCAGAAGCACTCTGTGCCATGTACTCTAACTCATAATATTCGATTTTGATCAGCATTCAACAAAAAATTGGGTGCTAACTTTTTAGCATACCTGTGTTTCTATAGCGAATACACGAACCCCTACAGCGCATCCCTATAGTGTAGTTTAATGTAGGGGGCAAACAGATTATCGCTGGTGCTTGGAAAATACCACATTTCATAGATGGTGGTGATCCGCTGAATCATTTTTAAACATTTCACGCCACTCATGCACCCACAGCACACTTATGCTGTACCAGCACCGCTGCAGCTAGTGCTTTTTAGCTAAAAAAAAAAAAACCCACTCCTATGCAGCGATATTGAGTACCGTTCAACAAAAATCAGGTACAAACTTTTTAACATACCTGTGTTTCGGGCGCTCATGCCTTACCAGAAGCACTCTGTGCCATTTACCATAGCCCATAATAATCGATCTTGATCAGTAGTCAACAAAAAATTGGGTGCAAACTTTTTTAGCATAGCTGTGTTTCTGACTCCCATGTCGTACCAGAAAGACCTATTTTGGCACAGGCCTACACCTATGCAACGGTTTTGACCACTACTCAACAAAAATGGCTACAAACTTTTTAACATATCTGTGTTTCGGACTATCATGTCATAGCAGAAGCACCCTGGGCCATGTACTCTAGACCATAATATTCGTTTTTGATCACCATTCAACAAAAAATTGAGGCATGTTGAGACGTGTCCCTGCCTATTTTGGCACATGACAAATGTTTCTGACTCTCATGTCATACCAGAAGCACCTTGTGCCATGTACTCTAGACCATAATATTCACATCGGGTATGGGAACTACATAGCTTTGTTTTCTCACGGGTATTTGAACCACCTTCCCGACCCTGACGCCATTAGGCGTCATGAAAACCTGTCCAATCCGACCCATGACGCCAGTGGCGTCATGAAAGATCTCGTCCCTGCTGGGCCGGGGCCGGGGGTCACTGAAAGGTCACCCGACCCGCGGCACAGGACCCTTTGTACTTCACCACAGGGGGTTGGCTTAACCCCCCCGTGCCACGATCGCTCTGATTGGCTGTTAAAAGTGAAACAGCCAATCAGAGCAATGTGTAATATTTCACCAATTTAATTGGTGAAATATTACAATCCAGCCATGGCCGATGCTGCAATAGCATCTGCCATGGCTGGAGACCGAGCCTGACCCCCCCACACCGAGTCACGGCGGTGATCGGCCGCCGCCACCGAAAGATGGCAGCGATCGGTCACCGCCGTCACTTACAGCTCCCCTCCTCTTTTGGTCCACTGCCCCCACTTCCTATCCCCCCCCCAGCCTTCCGACCCCCCTACTCACCTCTCCCGATCCACCGATGTCCCACGATCGGGCCCGGCGTCCGCCCGGGCCTCTTCATGGGCGCCGCCATATTGGAAAATGGCGGGCGCATGCGCAGTGCGCCCGCCGGCCGGCGCATGCGCAGTGCGCCCCCCAGTGTTCAAAAATTTATTTTGATCACTGTGATAAACTGTCACAGTGATCAAAATAAAAAAAAGTAAATGAACCCCCCTTTATCATAGGTAGGGACAAATAAAAAAAATAAAGAATTTTTTTTTTTTTTCCTAGCGGATTTTGCTGCTGATCCGCAGCTGATTTTGCTGCGGATCCGTGGCGGATATCGCTGCTGATCCGCGGCGGATTTCGCTGCTGATCCGCGGCGGATTTCGCTGCTGATCCGCGGCGGATTTCGCTGCTGATCCGCGGCGGATTTCGCTGCTGATCAGCGGCGGACTTCGCTGCTGATCCGCGGCGGACATCGCTGCTGATCCGCGGCGGATTTCGCTACGGATCCGCTGCGGATTTCGCTGCTGATCGGCGGCGGATTTCGCTGCTGATCGGCGGTGGATTTCGCTGCTGATCGGCGGCGGATTTCGCTGCTGATCCGCGGCGGATTTCGCTGCGGATCGGCAGCGGATTTCGCTGCGGATCAGCAGCGGATTTCGCTGCTGATCCGCTGCGGATTTCGCTGCTGATCGGCGGCGGATTTCGCTGCTGATCCGCGGCGGATTTCGCTGCTGATCCGCGGCGGATTTCGCTGCTGATCGGCGGCGGATTTCGCTGCTGATCCGCAGCGGATTTCGCTGCTGATAGGCAGCGGATTTCGCTGCTGATCGGCGGCGGATTTCGCTGCTGATCGGCGGCGGATTTCGCTGCGTATCCGCGACTGATTTCGCTGCGTATCCGCGACTGATTTCGCTGCGGATCCGCGACTGATTTCGCTGCGGATCCGCGACTGATTTCGCTGCGGATCCGCGACTGATTTCGCTGCGGATCCGCGACTGATTTCGCTGCGGATCCGCAACTGATTTCATTGCTGATCCGCAGCGGATTTCGCTGCTGATCGGCGGCGGATTTCGCTGCTGATCCGCGGCGGATTTCGCTGCGCATCCGCGACTGATTTCGCTGCGGATCCGCGACTGATTTAGCTGCGGATCCGCGACTGATTTCGCTGCGGATCCGCGACTGATTTCGCTGCGGATTCGCGGCGGATTTCGCTGCTGATCCGCGGCGGATCTCGCTGCTGATCCGCAGCGAATTTCGCTGCTGATCCGCGGCGGATTTCGCTGCTGATCGGCGGCGGATTTCGCTGCTGATCCGCAGCGGATTTCGCTGCTGATAGGCAGCGGATTTCGCTGCTGATCGGCGGCGGATTTCGCTGCTGATCGGCGGCGGATTTCGCTGCGTATCCGCGACTGATTTCGCTGCGTATCCGCGACTGATTTCGCTGCGGATCCGCGACTGATTTCGCTGCGGATCCGCGACTGATTTCGCTGCGGATCCGCGACTGATTTCGCTGCGGATCCGCGACTGATTTCGCTGCGGATCCGCGACTGATTTCGCTGCGGATCCGCGACTGATTTCGTTGCTGATCCGCAGCGGATTTCGCTGCTGATCGGCGGCGGATTTCGCTGCTGATCCGCGGCGGATTTCGCTGCGCATCCGCGACTGATTTCGCTGCGGATCCGCGACTGATTTAGCTGCGGATCCGCGACTGATTTCGCTGCGGATCCGCGACTGATTTCGCTGCGGATTCGCGGCGGATTTCGCTGCTGATCCGCGGCGGATCTCGCTGCTGATCCGCGGCGAATTTCGCTGCTGATCCGCGGCGGATTTCGCTGCGGATCCGCGGCTGATTTCGCTGCTGATCCGCGGCGGATTTCGCTGCTGATCCGCGGCGGATTTCGCTGCTGATCCGCGGCGGATTTCGCTGCTGATCCGCGACTGATTTTGCTGCTGATCCGCAGGTGATTATCTGCTGATTCATCTGCGCTAGCGGGTATAGCATAACGCGATCGCGTTATGCTATACCGTTACCAGCCGGTCAACGCTACGTGTTGAACGGGCTGGTAAAACGCAATATGAACCCAGCCTTAGGGTTAGAACTAGGGTTAGGGTTAGCATTAGGGCTAAGGTTAGAATTACGGTTAGGGTTGGAATTTGGGTTAGGGTTGGAATTAGGGTTAGGCTTGTAGTTAGGTTTATGGTTAGAGTTGGGATTAGGGGTGTGTTGGGGTTAGGGTTATGATTAGGGTTTGTATTAGGGTTAGGTGTGTGTAGGCGTTAGGGGTGTGTTGGGGTTAGGGTTGGAGTTAGAATTGAGGGGTTTCCACTATTTAGGCACATCAGGGGGTCTCCATACGCGACATGGCGCCACCATTGATTCCTGCAAATTTTGCGTTCAAAAAGTCAAACAGTGCTCCCTTTATTCCAAGCCCCGACGTATGCCCAAACAGTGGTTTATCCCCACATATGAGGTATCAGCGTACTCGGGAAAAATTGCACAACAACTTTGGGGGTTCTAATTTCTCCTGTTAACATTGGGGAAAAAAATTGGGGACTAAAAATTATTTTTGTGGAAAAAAAATAATTTTATATTTTCACGGCTCTGCGTTATAAACTTCTGTGAAGGACTTGGAGATTCAAAGTGCTCACCACACATCTAGAGGAGTTCCTTGGGGGATCTAGTTTCCAAAATGGGGTCACTTGTGGGGAGTTTCTACTGTTTAGGCACATCAGTGACTCTGCAAACGTAACATGACGCCCGAAGACCATTCCATCAAGTGGGCATTTCAAAAGGTCACTACTTCCCATCCGAGCCCCGACGTGTGCCCATACAGTAGTTTTCTCCCACATATGGGATATCAGCATACTCAGGACAAATTGGACAACAACTTTTGGGGTCTAATTTCTCATGTTACCCTTGCGAAAATAAAAAAATTGGGGACTAAAAGATCCTGATTGTGGAAAAAATATGATTTTTTTATTTTCATGCCCGGGCGTTATAAACTTCTGTGTAGCCCTTGGGGGTTCAAAGTGCTCACCACACATCTAGATAAGTTCTTTGCGGTGTCTAGTTTCCAAAATGGGTCACTTGTGGGGAGTTTCTACTGTTTAGGCGCATCAGGGGCTCTGCAAACGTAACAAGATGCCCGCAGACCATTCCATCAAGTTGGCATTTCAAAGCGTCACTACATCCCTTCCGAGCCCTGACGTGTGCCCAAACAGTGGTTCCCCCCACATATGGGGTACTAGCGTACTCAGGACAAACTGGACAACAACTTTCGGGGTCCAATTTCTCCTGTAACCATTGTGAAAATAAAAAATAGTGGGCTAAAAAATCATTTTTTGAGAAAAAAAAATGATATTTTATTTTCACGGCTCTGCGTTATAAACTTCTGTAAAGCACCTGGGGGGTTCAAAGTGCTCACTATGCATCTAGATAAGTTCCTTAGGGCGTCTAGTTTCCAAAATGGGGTCACTTGTGGGGGAGCTCCAATGTTTAGGCACACAGGAACTCTCCAAATGCGACATGGCAACCGCTAAATATTCCAGCATATTTTCTATTCAAAAAGTCAAATGGCGCTCCTTCCCTTCTGAGCCCTGCCGTGCGCCCAAACAGTGGTTTATGATCACAAATGAGGTATCTGTGTACTCAGGAGAAATTGCCCAACAAATTTTAGAATCCAATTTATACTGTTGCCCATGTGAAAATGAAAAAAACTGAGGCTAAAAGAAAATTTTTGTGAAAAAAAAGTACTTTCTTTTTTTTACGGATCAATTTGTGAAGCACCTGGGGGTTCAAAGTGCTCACTATGCATCTAGATAAGTTCCTTAGGGGGTCTAGTTTCCAAAATGGGGTCACTTGTGGGGGAGCTCCAATGTTTAGGCACACAGGGACTCTCCAAATGCGACATGGCAACCGCTAAATATTCCAGCATATTTTCCATTCAAAAAGTCAAATGGCGCTCCTTCCCTTCTGAGCCCTGCCGTGCGCCCAAACAGTGGTTTATGACCACATATGAGGTATCTGTGTACTCAGGAGAATTGCCCAACAAATTTTAGGATCCAATTTATACTGTTGCCCATGTGAAAATGAAAAAAACTGAGGCTAAAAGAAAATTTTTGTGAAAAAAAAGTACTTTCTTTTTTTTACGGATCAATTTGTGAAGCACCTGGGGGTTCAAAGTGCTCACTATGCATCTAGATAAGTTCCTTAGGGGGTCTAGTTTCCAAAATGGGGTCACTTGTGGGGGAGCTCCAATGTTTAGGCACACAGGGACTCTCCAAATGCGACATGGCAACCGCTAAATATTCCAGCATATTTTCCATTCAAAAGTCAAATGGCGCTGCTTCCCTTCTGAGCCCTGCCATGCGCCCAAACAGTGGTTTATGACCACATATGAGGTATCTGTGTACTCAGGAGAAATTGCCCAACAAATTTTAGGATCCAATTTATACTGTTGCCCATGTGAAAATGAAAAAACTGAGGCTAAAAGAAAATTTTTGTGAAAAAAAAAGTACTTTCTTTTTTTTACAGATCAATTTGTGAAGCACCTGGGGGTTCAAAATGATCACTATGCATCTAGATAAGTTCCTTAGGGGGTCTAGTTTCCAAAATGGGGTCACTTGTGGGGGAGCTCCAATGTTTAGGCACACAGGGACTCTCCAAATGCGACATGGCAACCGCTAAATATTCCAGCATATTTTCCATTCAAAAAGTCAAATGGCGCTGCTTCCCTTCTGAGCCCTGCCATGCGCCCAAACAGTGGTTTATGACCACATATGAGGTATCTGTGTACTCAGGAGAAATTGCCCAACAAATTTTAGGATCCAATTTATACTGTTGCCCATGTGAAAATGAAAAAACTGAGGCTAAAAGAAAATTTTTGTGAAAAAAAAGTACTTTCTTTTTTTTACAGATCAATTTGTGAAGCACCTGGGGGTTCAAAATGATCACTATGCATCTAGATAAGTTCCTTAGGGGGTCTAGTTTCCAAAATGGGGTCACTTGTGGGGGAGCTCCAATGTTTAGGCACACAGGGACTCTCCAAATGTGACATGGCAACCGCTAAATATTCCAGCATATTTTCCATTCAAAAAGTCAAATGGCGCTCCTTCCCTTCTGAGCCCTGCCGTGCGCCCATACAGTGGTTTATGACCACATATGAGGTATCTGTGTACTCAGGAGAAATTGCCCAACAAATTTTAGGATCCATTTTATCCTGATGCCCATGTAAAAATGAAAAAATTGATGCTAAAAGAAAATTTTTGTTGGAAAAATTAAAATGTCCATTTTTTCCTTACACGTTGCTTTAGTTCCTGTGAAGCACCTGAAGGGTTAATAATCTTCTTGAATGTAGTTTTGAGTAGCTTGAGGGGTGCAGTTTTTATAAAGGTGTCACTTTTGGGTATTTTCTGCCATATAGACCCCTCAAAGTGACTTCAAATGTGAGGTGGTCCCTAAAAAAAATGGTTTTGTAAATTTTGCTGTAAAAATGAGAAATCGCTGGTCAACTTTTAACCCTTATAACTTCCTAACAAAAAAAAATGTTGTTCCCAAAATTGTGCTGATGTAAAGTAGACATGTGGGAAATGTTATTTATTAACTATTTTGTGTCACATAACTCTCTAGTTTAACAGAATAAAAATTAAAAATTTGAAAATTACAAAATTTTCAAAATTTTCGCCAAATTTCCATTTTTTTCACAAATAAACGCAAAAATTATCGACTTAAATTTACCACTAACATGAAGCCCAATATGTCACGAAAAAACAATCTCAGAATCGCTAGGATCCGTTGAAGCGTTCCTGAGTTATTACCTCATAAAGGGACACTGGTCAGAATTGCAAAAAATGGCAAGGTCTTTAAGGTCAAAATAGGCTGGGTCTTGAGGGTTAAAAGTGTGAAAACTGAAAATCCCGGGCTGTGGTATTTAGTGAGAACCAATAGACAAATCGGTATCGTCACACAGAGACCAGACACTCGGCTATCACATTACCACTAGTTCAAAAATCAGCTCCTTAACAATAAAGTAAGAATCTAGCGTCTGCATTGTGGTCTATAAATGTATAGTTTGAAAATTTACCGTTGCTAAAGAACAGTAAAAAGTCGTGCGTACAACTATCAGCCCCAAAACTCTCACCACTATCACAAACACTATTGCATACAGAGGCGCCCCGCGAGAATTTCTGTATGTGTGTATCAAGATGCTCCCTGCTATGACCGAATGTTTGCTCGTGGATGCTGGCATTTCCAGTGACATCATAGTTGTGTAAATGCGCTGTGAGATCGTGTATCGATCCCCTAGGTTGTAATGCGTGATCATTTTAATTATTTTTCAATTCATAACCATACGTTCTCAGGCAGACAGGTTTATTTCACAGAAGTTGACTGTACAGTTGTATAATCTTTGTTTAAAATCATACATTTGCATAATTTTGTTTAAAATCGCACAGTTCTGCGATAATGTCGGGTGTTGGACACGCACTTATCAGTCTTTCATACGTGTCGCAGAAAGATTTTAGTCTGTTCTGCGAGAGTTTATTATGCACGTACTGTGCAGACATGTCAAGAAACATTTTGGTGTGTTCACCAGTCCATACGGGTGTTGGTGTGTAAGGCGATCGACCATCATCCTTCTGCTTCTTACTTACACGCCGGCGCGATACCGTGCTTTTCTTTGACGGTAATGCATCGGCTGAATTGGCAGCTGCTGCTTCCGCGTTGCTATTTGCAGATTCTGTAGCTTGACACAGACGCATATTCTTAAGCCGACTACTCTCAGTATTCCCGGGGTGCTCGGTTGGCGCGTCGTTTTCTTCACGATCTGCGACACACCCGTGTGAAAGAGGCTCCGTTCTCACTTCCGTTCTGTTCTCAAATCCATAATTGCGCTGCTGCAAAACTCGCGAATGACGATCCTCCGTAACTAAAGAAAAGACACGTGGTGTAGTTAGCCGCTAAGCGGGCGAGATATAGGAAGAGCTACAGGCCCCACTTTACTCTGATTCAACGCGATATTTGTAAAGCTACCAGCACCGATTATCTGTGAAACCGATGCATGATTGTTTGTATAAGTACACTATAGAGCGGTCTAGACATATATACTTACAAAAAACACATTCCCTTAATAGACTATATAAATAAAGGGAACACCACGAAGAGATCCCATAGAAAATGACAATTTTTATTAGTAGAAAATAAGTTAAAATACAAAATATAAAACAGCAGAAAAACTGTTACAGGGGACACCGAACCATGACATAAAAAATGGCTACCAAAAAATTAATTAAAGGTGCCAATGTAATGCTATATAACAAGTTACCTAAAACCACAGTGAAAAAATAACTATGATATATGCACATACATATCAAAATTATCAAAATTGCACTTGTCAATACTGTCACTGAAAAAACCTCAAAACCTGGATGTAACTCAAGTGTAGCTGAAATAACGTATTCTAAACAAAGGGACATAAACAAATATGTAATACTGCACAGATAGAATAACCATACCACTATTAAATTAAAGAGGTATGTATACGAATGCCAAATTGCGGCTATTCTGTTATGTTCCCTAAATAGGCAAGCAGTGAATCAGTAATCTACTAAACACCTACCGATGCATAAACCACAGATGGAATAATATACAAGGTAAATAACCTATAGATCGCCCCGCAAATGCATACAAAATGCATACAGCTGCACATATCCCCTGAAAATACAAAAAGACGCGTTGCACTCACCATGGAGTATCATGTCCGGGAATATGTTAAAGCATGCTGCAGCAGTGTTCACAGTAGTGATACACTGACAATAGAAAAGGCATCTACACCTAAACTAAGGCGGACAGCAGAAATGCAAAGGTAAGTAAATCATGAACAATGTGGTGATAATTACCGGTAACAGCAAAGCGGTTCGGCGTCCCCTCACCCCGACGTACGTTTCGCCTCCTGCTTCTTCCGGGGGCGTGTCTAGGGTGAGGGGTAGCCAGCTATTTAATGGACCGCTAACCAATAAAAATGTGCTCCCAATTAGATTAGAATAGTCGTCATCTCATGGCGCATGTTGCACTAAGCCCACCTCTATCTTCATCACTTCCTCTTAGAGACGCTCAATGGCACGCAAGCTTACATTAGCCTGCGTGTCAGTGCTGGAGCGTCAAGGGAAGCGAGTGAGGAAAAGCAAAAATGCGCATGCGCTCATGACGACTAAAGATGAAAAATAAATATACTACAATTAAGTGTCTAAACGATCCTATATAGTCAAGACGTACAACTAGGAACATTCCAACTAAATATATAATATATAAATATATAAATTTGTCTCCCTCACAAAGTGTCACCACATTGTTACAATATATAACCATAATATCATTATACATAGTGCCAAAAAATTAAACGAATAATATACTAGTGGTAACAATAACATTCACTATTTATAACAATAAACTAAATAAATAATAAATAATAAATAATATAAATGTGCACTAATAATAACAATGTGAATGAAAAACAATAATATCAATAATAAACAGTGATTATATTAATGATAATTATTAATAATAGTAATAAAAATAAAAATAAATAAAAAAAGAAGAAAGAAAAATAAAAAAAGATAAACGAATGTTGCTAGAAGACGTCTCCAGAATTTATAAGAATCGACCAAAATCCCATGCTGGAGCACATAATACGGTTCCACAGAAATCTTCCAAAATGATCCATAACATCATCAAGATACTAATTTTGAAAAAATAAAAACAATTAAAATCATATCATTTTACGAAATTAGTGACACGTGAGATTGAGGAGTTGGCTGTTCATCAGAGAGTTAAACAGAATATGTCTCCTTTGGAAATTAAGGAATTGACCGCTTTGAAGTCCTGGGATGATGTGCTTTTTAAACCGGCAGATAAGGGGGGTAACCTCGTTATCTGGCCGGTTCAGATGTATGAAAGACAGGCGTATAGATTGCTTGACGATGACTTATGTTATCAGAGACTAACTTCAAACCTTTAAACTGCATTTCAACAAATGCTTATTGATATACTTGAAAAAGCTTTTGTAGATGGTCTGATCACTAAAACCTTTTTGGATAGGACACGGGATCATCATCCGAGGCTGGCCACATTCTACCTCATTCCCAAGATACATAAGAACCCAATTGATCCTCCTGGAAGGCCAATTGTGGCTGGGAATGGGGGACTGTGTGAACTGGTCTCGGATGTTATAGATCATTTCTTAAAACCGATTGTGTCCTCATTACCATCTTTCATTAGGGACACTAATCAAGCACTGCAGCGGATTGATCAATTGATTTTGGAGGACAATATGCTGTTGGTTACAGCTGACGTCGAGGCGCTTTATACATCTATCCGACATGAGGACGGTATAGCAGCAGTTGCATGGTTCCTTAGGTCTAGTAACATTGATGTCAATCTTGTGGATTTGATTTTAGTCCTTTTGGATTTTGTCCTTAAACATAATGTATTTACTTTCAATGGGAATATCTTCCGTCAGAAGCAAGGCACAGCGATGGGGGCGTCATGTGCGCCCTCATATGCTAACTTATTTCTGGGTGCCTGGGAACGGAGGATATTCCTAGAGGAAGATATCCCAGGGATGTGCCTTGCACATAATTGGATGAGGTACATTCTTTCTTATTTAAGAAGAGGGAGTCCATTCAGACTACTCCTACGAGAACCGGTTCATTACGCAGAACCTGTTAAAGGATAGCAACTCTGCTAGCGGGCGACGAGCCTCAAGCTCTCACCAGTCTGTCACAGGCAAGAAACCTATAGCTATATCATATGTTTTAAACCTATGTATCTAGACGGGTAAACGTGGTAGCTGTAAATTTATAACGTCTACTATTAATATTAATAATTAATATAGACTGCCGCTAAAATCCATACAGTTAATTTTATTTTAGCTGACTGGGTCGTTAGCTAGACATGTTTTAATAATATAAACATTTTCTCATACAGATACAGCTGTAGCGGACTGGACGGTTGGAAACCTGTGGCGACTGAGCCGCTCGAGCATCGCGATTCCGATGTTGAGATCGTGGAGGATCCCCAGGATTCAGATGTCGAGTTCGTAGAACCGGACTATAATCCTCCCAACGCTCCTAAAAGATGGGGTGATTCGCTAAGCACACGGCTCTGGAATAGAAAAGGTAGCGGGTCCATGAAACCAGGGTGATATGTGTTTGTACCCTCTGTACCCTGTGACGCCACCAATAACTAGTGGATATATATTTTATTTACGCGCGTTACGATAGCTTTGCGAATTTAGCTTTGTGCGTGTGGCCCGCGTAGATATCATTTCTGTGGCGAGTAATAGTTATATTTTATTTACAGATGTTAAACTAACGAGCAGGAGGCTGCAGCTTGAAAAAGAAAACACACCCATACGAAAACGCCCGAGCACCTCCACACCGTTTAATTCACCAATCTCTGAACTACACTACACGTCTCATACTTGTAAGCATATATGTCTACGCAGTTCTATAGTGTACTTATACACGCAGATAAAAATTTCTGCGGTAACTAGTTTTATTTACCTGTGTCAAGTTAGCTTTGTGAATGTGTTGTGCGCATTCATGTATGTTATATTTTATTTACAGCTGCTAAAGTATCGCCCGTGAGGTTGCAGTTTGAGGGAGAAAACAGCCCCATACGGCGGCGCCCATACAGCGTGATGTCTGTTAATTCAACATTCTCTGTAGATCAGCACCCGGGGGATACTTGTAAGTATATATGTCTAGGCCGCTCTATAGTGTACTTATACAAACAATCATGCATCGGTTTCACAGATAATAGGTGCTGGTAGCTTTACAAATATCGCGTTGAATCAGAGCCAAGTGGCTCATGTAGCTCTTCCTATATCTCCCCCACTTAGCGGTTAACTACACCATGTATCTTTTCTTTAGTTACGGATGATCGTCATTTGCGAGTTTTGCAGCAGCGCAATTATGGATTTGAGAACAGAACGGAAGTGAGAACGGAGCCTCTTTCACACGGGTGTGTCGCAGATCGTGAAGAAAACGACGCGCCAACCGAGCACCCCGGGAATACTGAGAGTAGTTGGCTTAAGAATATACGTCTGTGTCACGCTACAGAATCTGCAAATAGCAACGCGGAAGCAGCAGCTGCCAATTCAGCCGATGCATTACCGTCAAAGAAACGCACGGTATCGCGCCGTCGTGTAAGTAAGAAGCAGAAGGATGATGGTCGATCGCCTTACACACCAACACCCGTATGGACTGGTGAACACACCAAAATGTTTCTTGACATGTCTGCACAGTACGTGCATAATAAACTCACGCAGAACAGACTAAAATCTTTCTGCGACACGTATGAAAGACTGATAAGTGCGTGTCCAACACCCGACATTATCGCAGAACTGTGCGATTTTAAACAAAATTATGCAAATGTATGATTTTAAACAAAGATTATACAACTGTACAGTCAACTTCTGTGAAATAAACCTGTCTGCCTGAGAACGTATGGTTATGAATTGAAAAATAATTAAAATGATCACGCATTACAACCTAGGGGATCGATACACGTGCCCCAGTGCATTTACACAACCATGATGTCACTGGAAATGCCAGCATCCACGAGCAAACATTCGGTCATAGCAGGGAGCATCTTGATACACACATACAGAAATTCTCGCGGGGCGCCTCTGTAGGCAATAGTGTTTGTGATAGTGGTGAGAGTTTTGGGGCTGATAGTTGTACGCACGACTTTTTACTGTTCTTTAGCAACGGTAAATTTTCAAACTATACATTTATAGACCACAATGCAGGACGCTACGATTCTTACTTTATTGTTAAGGAGCTGATTTTTGAAAACTAGTGGTAAATGTGATAGCCCGAGGTGTCGTGGTCTCGTGTGTGACGATACCCGATTTGTCTATATGGTTCTCACTAAATTACCACAGGCCGCGGGATTTTCAGTTTTCCACACTTTTTTAAATACCTGAGAAAACAAAGCTATGTAGTTCCCATACCCGATGTGAAATATTATGGTCTAGAGTACATGGCACAAGGTGCTTCTGGTATGACATGAGAGTCAGAAACATTTGTCATGTGCCAAAATATGCCGGGACACGTCTCAACATGCCTCAATTTTTTGTTGAATGGTGATCAAAAACGAATATTATGGTCTAGAGTACATGGCCCAGGGTGCTTCTGCTATGACATGATAGTCCGAAACACAGATATGTTAAAAAGTTTGTAGCCATTTTTGTTGAGTAGTGGTCAAAACCGTTGCATAGGTGTAGGCCTGTGCCAAAATAGGTTTTTCTGGTACGACATGGGAGTCAGAAACACAGCTATGCTAAAAAAGTTTGCACCCAATTTTTTGTTGACTACTGATCAAGATCGATTATTATGGGCTATGGTACATGGCACAGAGTGCTTCTGGTATGGCATGAGCACCCGAAACACAGGTATGTTAAAAAGTTTGTACCTGATTTTTGTTGAACGGTACTCAATATCGCTGCATAGGAGTGGGTATGTACCAGTCGTACTATAATGAAAATGATGCAAATAAGGGTCTTTTTTTTTTTAGCTAAAAAGCACTAGCTGCAGCGGTGCTGGTACAGCATAAGTGTGCTGTGGGTGCATGAGTGGCGTGAAATGTTTAAAAATGATTCAGCGGATCACCACCATCTATGAAATGTGGTATTTTCCAAGCACCAGCGATAATCTGTTTGCCCCCTACATTAAACTACACTATAGGGATGCGCTGTAGGGGTCCGTGTATTCGCTATAGAAACACAGGTATGCTAAAAAGTTAGCACCCAATTTTTTGTTGAATGCTGATCAAAATCGAATATTATGAGTTAGAGTACATGGCACAGAGTGCTTCTGACATGGTCTGAGGGTCCGAAACACGTTTATGTTAAAAAATTTGTACCCGATTTTTTGTTGAATGCTGGTCAAAATCGTTGCATAGTTGTGGTTCTGTGCCAAAATAGGCCGGGACACGTCTCAACATGCCTGTCTTTTATATCTGATGGGGCTTAGCGTCTTTAAAAATAGGCCTGCGCTGCAAGAACGCTACGCATCCCAGGCTATACAGTTGGTCATGTGTGTAGCTCATAGCGGGAACGTTAACATTCAACATGCCTTGAAGGGTTTGTGAAGCAACTCGCTCAATATTTTCTAGATGACTGTGCGCGTGTTAACGGCCAGCACATAGTTTTTGAATTTCAGTATTGTTTTTCCACGGCTGTCCCGTGACCAGGACTTGTCCAGGCATGCCCAGACATGCCCGGACTTGTCCAGGCATGTCTCACATGGACCCTATATGTCAGTTCACAATATGTCTATCAGTATTAAAACATAAAAACTCCTCTGTACACGATCCTTAAGCAAAATAAAAAAATAATGTAAAATAAATCTGTGAAGGAGCAAAATGTTGAAATATACGCTTAACTAATTTGAAAAATATGTTGTCTCACATGGACCCTATATGTCAGTTCACGATATGTCTATCAGTACTAAAACATAAAAACTCCTCTGTACACGATCCTTAAGCAAAATAAAAAAATAATGTAAAATAAATCTGTGAAGGAGCAAAAATGTTGAAATATACGCTTAACTAATATTTGAAAAATATGGTGTCTCACATGGACCTATATGTCAGTCACGATATGTCTATCAGTATTAAAACATAAAAAACTCCTCTGTACATTATTGTGAAGGGGTTAAAAGAGGCTTCATGGTTGATATGATAAGCTGATCAGAATAGCTAGCATCATGAGAGCTGCTATGGTTGACAGTGGTAGCGAACGCATAACTAATATTTGATTGGCCAACTAACACAAATGCTTTTTTAATATAGCTCCTCATATGGATGTGCTAATTGACTTCATATGCACGCACAGTATGTATTGTGAGCCTGCACTTGCATGCTAACATCATTATATTAGCACCTGTGATTAGCTAGCATCATGATAGCTGCTATGGTTGACAGTGGTAGCAAACGCATAACTAATATTTGATTGGCCAACTATACACAACTGCTTTTTTAATATAGCTCCTCAGATGGATGTGCTAATTGACTTCATATGCACGCACAGTATGTATTGTGAGCCCTGCACTTGCATGCTAACATCATTATATTAGCATCTGTGATGGGGAAGTTACTTTATTGATATACATGCTTCATTGAGATACTTATAATCCTATATATAGTGCATATATGTCTGCCTATTGGGGGATATTGTGAGTTACATAGACTGCATATATATGGACAAATATATGTAGGTTATTATTGTTTAGCCCCGGATTAGTCTATTATCGTTATAACATATAAGATATGGAGATGGGCACTATTATATATTGATTTGAATGTAGTTCATACCTGTCTGCATTTGGCTATTTTTCTGCATGCTGTATATCCCACGCTTTTGGATTTTTATTCATGATAATGTATATGTCTTTGAGCTGTAACTTCATGTCAACACTTTGGCTATTTTTCTGCATGCTGTATATCCCACTCTTTTGGATTTTTATCCATGATAATGTATTTTAGACCTTAATAAAATTTGTATTTTATACTGCAAAAGCTTCCTTTTTCAATTTATTTCAATCTCGCCATGACTTTCCCCACACAATAGAGTGGTCATAGGATACATTTACAGGTTGACTTAAAAGAGCTCAGTATCAGACACACAGATAAAACAACTTTACACACATTTACAGGTAAGTAGAGACAAATGAATTCATGAATGCATGCGACCTTCTCTCATTGTACTTACAGGTCATGACACAATACAGGGCTATTTAGTATATGTGGTTTCTAACATGTCACAATAGCATCGACCTTCACTCATTCTCTCAATGGTAATAAATTAGCTATCTGTAGCAAACCAGAAACTAGGTTGGAGATTCCTAACCCCATGTCATTACATTCTTCCCAGTCCTGATATAAGTGTAGATACAATGGCAGGCTAAAAATATATATATAAACACTGAATAAAAACTATAACGTAAAGATGTATATCTATGTACCATGTTAGTTAGTAAATAGAAAAATATGCTCCTCTCAATACAACCCAAGCCTTGTACATAGCCATTGGTAACAAGTTAGCCATCTCTAACAGAGAGTGCTAGAAATCACCTTTACATACAGACATATCAGCTCCAAACTTTTACACATTTACTGGGGGACATTTATACAAACCTGCTAGAAATGAGCTTTACATACATTTACTGATGGATTCTAATACAGACATTTACTGGGTGCTTCTAATACAAACCCTTTACAGTTCATGTCAGGGCACTCTCTGCTAGAAAATAGCTTTACATCTACGGATGGAAGTGCCAGTAAAGATGTATATCTATGTACCATGTTAGTTAGTAAATAGAAAAATATGCTCCTCTCAACACAGCTCCTAATAGCTTACCGATCTGTAACAAAAGTCTGTATTTCACTAAAACTCTTTCCCAGTACTGATATAAGTGTAGATACACTGCCAAGCTAAAAATATATATACTGAATAAAACTATAAGATGAGCGTCGTAATTCCAAATGTGTTATAAGATGATACTTCAATAAAATCCTTATATACTAGTTATATACAGAAGTCTGTATTTAACTAGAACTCCTTATACATTTACTGGGTCCTTAAAAGTTTCTCTCCTCTTTAATACACTAATACTCCACAGACTAATCAAAGTCACTGAATAAAATATCAATAGAGACGAATAAATCACTTTGATTGAAATTCACAAATCCAGCAGACCCGATTTCACAGCCTGAGCAAAGTTCAGCCAGGGGGCGTGACGACCTGGATCAATCTGACAGGGAGACGGATTAAATGATAGGGGGCGTGTCGTCAGACACACAGATAAAACAACTTTACACACATTTACAGGTAAATAGAGACAAATGAATTCATGAATGCATGCGACCTTCTCTCATTGTACTTACAGGTCATGACACAATACAGGGCTATTTAGTATATGTGATTTCTAGCAAATGAATTACCGTAGCATCGACCTTCACTCATTCTGACAATTCATGTCAACACTGTTGTACTACATTTCTATGTGCCAGTAAAGATGTATATCTATGTACCATGTTAGTTAGTAAATAGAAAAATATGCTCCTCTCAACACAGCTCCTAATAGCTTACCGATCTGTAACAAAAGTCTGTATTTCACTAAAACTCTTTCCCAGTACTGATATAAGTGTAGATACACTGCCAAGCTAAAAATATATATACTGAATAAAACTATAAGATGAGCGTCGTAATTCCAAATGTGTTATAAGATGATACTTCAATAAAATCCTTATTACATAAAATATCAATAGAGACGAATAAATCACTTTGATTGAAATTCACAAATCCAGCAGACCAGATTTCACAGCCTGAGCAAAGTTCAGCCAGGGGGCGTGACGACCTGGATCAATCTGACAGGGAGACGGATTAAATGATAGGGGCGTGACGACCTGTCAGATTTGAGTTTGACGAGAGTGGGTGTACCTATACTACTCACTTGGTAGAATCTGGTTGTAATTGATGTAAAAAAAAGCCTTGAGTTGCGCCAAAATTTGCCAACTTTTCAAAACTTTTTACACCAGAATTGTGTTGTCAAAGCTTGGAGGAATCAAACCCCTAGTGGCCAGCACTTTAGAGAGACTTTTCATGGCTAAGTGATTTGCTGTTAGGTCCCTGTGGCATTACTTTTATCCAGCCCAAGATTTTGGGGTTTTGCTATCTAAGGTTTGCTATATGTCCTGTAAATGTTATAAGTCTGACCTAAGCATTGACTTAAGAAGTGATGTTCAGAGATCGGTGCTGATAAAACAGAGCAGATTCTACATTCAATACAATACACAATGCGGATCAAACTGTTCTACAGAAAATGAGACTATTTCCCGCGGCGTTTATTCCAGATTAATTGCAGTCTTCTACATATTTGTTGTTTCGAAATTCTTCTTTATTTCCAAATTCCATTACATGTACATCTTTCACTTTTTGTGGGTATTTACTTGTCATGCTTCCAATTTATATTCTTAAGAAATGGCCTGCGTTTGCATTATGTGCGAAGAATTTAATTTCTCTGTGTGTTTCAGCATCCACATTTATTATATGTCTCTTTTTTCCCCCTGTCAGTTATTTACAAGAGAGTAAGAAATTATCATTCATCACCACCGGTTTCGCTATCTAAAGCCTCTTCCTCATTTCCTTTCTATTGTTCTTGGATGACCTATTGGTTCGGGGAATGTCCATGAATCACCAAATAAATTCATTTGTCAGCAAAAACAAACCTGGAGCTGGCAGAATGAGCCATCTCGATAGCATTAAAAAATGTTGCAGGGCTTTTATTGGGATCATATTCAATATGTATCTGCAGGTTCTAGGGAAGAATGTACATTACAGGTGAATTATTGCCTGCACTGATATTTCAGCAGGACACAATGGGTAATCTTCATCAAAGTTATCACTGCCTGTGAAAATTTTCCAATTTTAAAATAGTCTAAGAAAAAAATTACTAAAGAAATAAGTCTTGTCATTCTGCAAAACAGCATTATTTATATTATCCCCTATCTTCCATTACTAGGTATATTGCACTTGAGAAGTACAGGTTTGGCAATGGTGAATAATGAATAAAGTTAGATTTACTGAATATGAGACATTGTTCTGTGGAGGTTTCATATCTGTACTAACATATTTTGTAGACATTATAGGAGGAAGTAATTGCGTGGAATTTCTAACCCCTTCACGACTGATGACGTATATACACTGCTCAAAAAAATAAAGGGAACACTCAAATAACACATCCTGGATCTGAATGAATGAAATATTCTCATTGAATACTTTGTTCTGTACAAAGTTGAATGTGCTGACCACAAAATCACACAAAAATCATCAATGGAAATCAAATTTATTAACCAATGGAGGCCTGGATTTGGAGTCACCCACAAAATTAAAGTTAAATGTAATGTCCTTAAAACAAGTCAAAATGATGCTCAGTAGTGTGTGTGGCCTCCACGTGCCTGTATTACCTCCGTACAATGCCTGGGCATGCTCCTGATGAGGCGGCGAATTGTCTCCTGAGGGATCTCCTACCAGACCTGGACTAAAGCATCCGCCAACTTCTGGACAGTCTGTGGTGCAACGTGACATTGGTGGATGGAGCGAGACATGATGTCCCAGATGTGCTCAATTGGATTCAGGTCTGGGGAACGGGCGGGCCAGTCCATAGCTTCAATGCCTTTATCTTGCAGGAACTGCTGACACACTACAGCCACATGAGGTCTGGCATTGTCCTGCATTAGGAGGAACCCAGGACCAACCGCACCAGCATATGGTCTCACAAAGTGTCAGAGGATCTCATCTCAGTACCTAATGGCAGTCATGCTACCTCTGGCGAGCACATGGAGGGCTGTGCGGCCCTCCAAAGAAATGCCACCCCACACCATTACTGACCCACTGCCAAACCAGTCATGCTGAAGGATGTTGCAGGCAGCAGATTACTCTCCACGGCGTCTCTAGACTCTGTCACATCTGTCACATGTGCTCAGTGTGAACCTGCTTTCATCTGTGAAGAGCACAGGGTGCCAGTGGCGAATTTACCAATCCTGGTGTTCTGTGGCAAATGCCAAGCGTCCTGCACGGTGTTGGGCTGTGAGCACAACCCCCATCTGTGGACGTCGGGCACTCAGACCATCCTCATGGAGTCGGTTTCTAACCATTTGTGCAGATTTGCACATTTGTGGCCTGCTGGAGGTCATTTTGTAGGGCTCTGGCAGTGCTCCTCCTGTTCCTCCTTGCACAAAGGCGGAGGTAGCTGTCCTGCTGCTGGGATGTTGCCCTCCTACGGCCCCCTCCACGTCTCCTCGAGTACTGGCCTGTCTCCTGGTAGCGCTTCCAGCCTCTGGACACTACGCTGACAGACACAGCAAACCTTCTTGCCACAGCTCGTATTGATGTGCCATCCTGGATGAGCTGCACTACCTGAGCCACTTGTGTGGGTTGTAGAGTCCGTCTCATGCTACCACGAGTGTGAAAGCACACCCAACATTCAAGTGACCAAAACATCAGCCAGAAAGCATTGGTACTGAGATGTGGTCTGTGTTCCCCACCTGCAGAACCACTCCTTTATTGAGTGTGTCTTGATAATTGCCAATAATTTCCATCTGTTGTCTATTCCATTTGCACAACAGCATGTGAAATTGATTGTCAATAGTGTTGCTTCCTAAGTTTGATTTACCTGGAGTTTTATTCTGTTGTTTAAGTGTTCCCTTTATTTTTTTGAGCAGTGTATATGTCATCAGCATTGTCCCTGCCTTAGATGCGGGCTCACACCCTGAGCCTACATCTTTCCCCGCACTTGATGGCTGATTTAATCAGCTATCAAGTTCCTCTAACAGCCGACATCCACTCGTGGCTGTTAACCAATAAATTCCGCTGTCAATGACTGACAGTGGCAATTAAATAGCGCAGACAGGAAGTGCATCATTTATCCCTCCCGTCAGCGCACCTGTTACGTGATCGCGGGGCTCCGATGGGTTGTCATGACAGCCGGGGGTCTGCAGAATACCCCCATACCTGTCATCACAATCTTACTGTGAACGCTGGCCTGTGGCCGTCGTTCATAGGAGGTCGTGATTTTTTCTATACATAGTAGTGCTAAAGCCCTGCTATATATAGCACAAGTCTCCTAAAGGGACTATTGCAGTTAAAAAAAAGTTTTAAAAAATAGTATAAAAAAATTAAAAAAACACAAAAGTTCAAATCTTCCCCCTTTAGACCCTTTAGAAATAAAACAATTTAAAAAATAAAAAATACACATATTTGGTATAAAATAAAATAAAAAAAAAAAAAATTAATCTGATCGGTAAACGGAGTAACGAGAAAAAAAAAAAAATCGAAACTACAGAATTACTTTTTTTGGTTACTGCTACAAGGCAATCAAAACATCGTCTCTACAGCAAAATGCTATCAGTAAAAATGTCAGCTCAGGGTGCAAAAAATAACCAGCAAAAGCTAAATTTGCTGTTGGCAAATATCTGAATTTTTTCTCACCACTTAAATTTAAAACATCTATACATGTTTTGGTACCTGTGTACTAGTACTGACCCGGGGAATCATATTGCCAGGTCAATTTTACCATATATTGAACATATATTTTTTTGCAATTTCATCACACTTGGAATTTTTTTCCTGTTTTCCAGTACACTATGTGGCAGATTGAATGGTGTACGGTAATTCAAAAATATAATCCGTCTTGCAAAAAACAATTCCTCAAATTGCTATATTGCTAGAGAAAAAAAAAAAATTATGGCTCTTGGAAGAAGGGGAGGAAAAAATGGAAACAAAAAAATGGAAAATCACCCCGGGGTAAAGGGGTTAAAGTAAGATTTGTTTGTGGCTGTGTGCCTTAATTGGCAGACAATTGGATAAATATTGTACACCTTTAGTTATAAAACTGCAAAGGGAATTCAGAACGGCTTTTGCGCCAGCTTTCTTGATATCAAAATTGGCAATTTTTGTTCCATAGATAAGCACTGTAGGGAACAATTTGCCAGACCATAGGGTGATACCCTTCTAAAAAGATATATTAGATCCAGATAATGTGCTCACCTGAGCAAAATGTGTAAGCACAACTCCTGCGAAAGCCCAAAAATAGTTGCTGCTGCCCCGTGGCTGGGGGGATGAACTCCAACAGGAAGCTTGAAGGAAAAGACAATTCTCGTTTTTTTGCTGAGCTAACCGAAAATGAAGATCCTTGCTCCAGTAATATAAAGACGTGACTTTTGTTTCACAATGCGTTTCCAGACCAGACTGGCTTTTTTTCTCATGCCCACAAATACCCAAGAACTTAGGCAATGTTATAAAGAAGAGTGCACCAAAATTCCTCAAAATGAGAGACTGATAAAGCCATACAGAAAACCTTTACTTCAAGTTATTGATGCTAAATCTGGTTCTAAAATGTATTGATTCATGGGGTGTGCTTAATTTATCACATGCTTCTTATGCATTTTGGACAAGTTTTTGGTAAATAATGACTTGGCGTAATTTCATCTGAGGTTACATTTACGTAGATTTAAGACTTTCCAAGGTTAACATTTTTTTTACTATGTCCTGATATGTAAAACCATAAAATTTAAAGACAGTGTGTCACGCCGATAACTCGCACGCCTCCTCAATGCCATCCTACTCACTGCGTGCGCCACTCTACTCTTCACAGTATCTGACCATCTCGCCAAGCTGCCTGTTATTGGCTGACCTGGGTACCAATGAGTAGTTGTATTGCAACCACTAGGGGCAGCACTGCCATGTAGCGTAATCAGGAATAGCCAGAGGTCGGTACATGGAGCCGCAATATAGTTAAAGGATCAACAGGTAGCATAGTCAGGAATAACCAGGGATCGGTACATGGAGCAGCAATGTAGCTAAATGATCAGCAGGTAGTGTAGTCAGTAATAGCCAGGGGTCGGTTTCTTGGAGCCACAATGTAGTTAAAGGATCATCAGGTAGCCTAGTCAGGAATAGCCAGGGATCGGTACACGTAGCAGCAATGTAGTTAAAGGATCAGCAGGTAGCTGTTGAGGAGAGCAATAAGATCAAATACTTAATTAACCTCAAGACATAAGAGATTGAGAGAAACGACCCATAAAGTGTATTATTTAACCTTACATAAGCTTGCTTGGATCAAAGTGTGACACTAAAGATGGCTGCCATTTCCTGTTTCATCACACACCATGCTCTGTGTTGTGAATGGGTTTGAGATGAGTTCTGAGCAGAGGCTCCCTCTGGTGGTTACAAGCGGTACTAGTGAGGATTGGGAATCAGGTGTTACTGATTGGTCTTATTTAAGGGAATCATTTTCCCATCAGGGTTGCCGGTGATCAATTGTTCTGGTCTGAATCCTTCTTTCCAGTTTCCCTTGTAGCCTGCTGTGTCTTGTCTGCATCTCCTGCTATCAGATAAGACAATTTCTTATTTTGTGTTTTTGCTATATTTTTGCATTTTGTCCTGCACTTCTGTAGGGGCCTTCTGGTCCCCTCCGGGGGCTTTTGCCCTCTCAGTTTAGTTCAGCCACTGTGTTTTGTACTTTTGCTTTTTCCAGTTTTTTCAGTGGCTGCTGTTTTTGTTACACCAGAGAACTAATTTAGGTGGTAGAGGTCATGTGATCTCAGGTGATTTTGAAATTAGTAGAGTTGGTGTTTTTCAGGGTTTTCTGGGATTGCAGTAAGTACCCTTCCTGTCCTTTTCTATTTAGATAGTTTGGGCCCCAGCGTTTGCTCATACTATTTTCTTTCTGTGTCAGTATTTCCTCTTGTCTAACCGCCATTACATGTTTGGGGGCTTTCTATTATCTTTGGGGTTCTGCTCCGGGGCAGATAGCTTTCCTATTTCTATCTTTAGGTGTAGTTAGTTTCTCAGGCTGTGACGAGGCGTCTAGGACCATCGTAGGAATGCTCCACGGCTGCCTCTAGTTGTGGTGGTTAGTCAGGGTACTGCAATCCCATAGATTCCAACTGCTCTGGTGTATTTCATTTTTTACCTGCACTCCTCAGCTACCATAACATAACAGTATCACCGGCCATAAAAATTGTATGGTACTCACAGAAGGGAAAAAATATTTTGAAGGAAGAAAAGTTGTCAGAGATATTTTTCTGTTTGTTGCATTTTTTTTTTTCCTCTGTATCTCTGGGTGCTGGGGAGGATCTTTTCTCCCAATGGAGTTTGCACAGTTGTCTGGCCGTGTGGATCAGCTTGCCACTGAGGTTCGGAGTATTGCTGCATATCTTGCTAGGTTGCCTGTTGTGGAACCTAGGATCCCCATGCCAGATTTGTTTTCAGGGGATCGAGCTAAGTTTCAGAATTTCAAAAATAATTGTAAATTGTTTCTTGCCTTAAAATCTAAGTCCTCAGGAAACGCAGCGCAGCAGGTTCAAATTGTCATCTCTCTCCTGCGCGGCGATCCTCAGGATTGGGCTTTTTCCCTGATACCTGGGGATCCTGTTTTGAGTGATGTTGATGCATTTTTTCAGGCTTTGGGGTTATTGTACGATGAGCCTAATGTCACTGATCAAGCTGAAAAAGCCTTGTTGGCATCGAATCAGGGGCTTGATGACGCTGAGTTATACTGTCAGAGATTCCGTAGGTGGGCAGTCCTGACCAAATGGAATGACGACGCTTTGGCGGCCCTTTTCCGGAAGGGTCTGTCGGATAATGTAAAGGATGTTATGGTGGGATTCCCTGTCCCCTCTGGTCTCAATGATTCTATGTCATTAGCGATTCAAATTGACAGACGTTTGCGTGAGCGGAGAAGTATGCGTGGAGTGGTGTTGCCTTGTGAGCCAGCTGCTGAGCCCATGCAGTGTGATGGAGTGGTGTCTGGGGCACAGCGTCATGAGTTTCGAAAGCGCAATGGGTTATGTTTCTACTGTGGTGATGCCTCTCATGCTATTTCAGTCTGCCCTAAGCGGGGAAGACATTTTGCACGCTCAGTTGTCTTGGGTAGTGTTCAGACTAAGTTTTTATTAACTGTCACTCTGATATGCTCTCTGTCCTCATTTTCTGCTCAGGCTTTCGTTGATTCTGGAGCAGCTATTAACCTGATGGATTATGATTTTGCTAAACGTTGTGGATTTCCCTTGATACCCCTACAGAAGTCTATTCCCCTACTGGGGATCGATTCTACCCCTTTGGCTGAGAATAAACCCCAGTTTTCTACTCAGGTGATAATGAGGGTTGAACCTGATCACCAGGAGTGCTGCAAATTTTTGGTTCTATATAATCTGCATGACATTATCGTGCTGGGTTTCCCTTGGTTACAGTCTCATAATCCTGTTTTGGATTGGAAATCTGTGTCTGTAACCAGTTGGGGCTGCCAATGTGTTAATACCAACACTCCTGTTTTTTCTGCCTCCCCCAGGCTGAGGATGTTCCTGACTTTTTGTTTGATTTTTCTGATGTGTTTAGCGAAAGTAAATCTGCATCCTTACCTCCCCATAGGAGCTATGACTGCGCTATTGAATTAGTGCCAGGTAGTAAATTCCCTAAGGGTCGCCTTTTTAACTTGTCTGTACCTGAACATGACGCTATGCGGTCTTATATCAAGGAATCATTGGAGAAGGGTCATATCAGACCATCCTCTTCACCCTTAGGTGCCGGTTTTTTCTTTGTGGCCAAAAAAGATCGTTCATTAAGGCCGTGTATTGATTATCGTCTCTTGAACAATATTACTGTGAAATATCAATACCCGTTACCCTTGATTTCTGACCTGTTTTCCAGGGTGAAAAACGCTACTTGGTTTACCAAGCTTGACCTCAGGGGGGCGTATAACCTTATTCGCATTAAGCATGGGGATGAATGGAAGACGGCATTTAACACCCTGAAGGGCATTTTGAGTACCTTGTGATGCCCTTTGGGCTCACTAATGCTCCTTCCGTCTTCCAGTCCTTCATGAATGACATTTTCAGGGATTTTGTGGACAAGTTTCTGATTGTTTATTTGGATGATATCTTGATTTTTTCTAATGACTAAGACTCTCATGTGAAACATGTTCGAACGGTATTCCAGATTTTGAGAGAGAATGCTCTGTATGTGAAGGGATCAAAGTGTCTTTTTGGCGTACAGAAGATCTCATTTCTGGGATTCATTTTGTCCCCATCTGTTATTGAAATGGACCCGGTCAAGGTTCAGGCCATCTGTGATTGGGTCCAACCTACTTCATTAAAGGCTCTTCAGAGATTTTTGGGTTTTGCCAATTTTTATCGTAAATTTATTGGTAATTTCTCTGTTATTGTTAAACCATTAACTGATTTGACCAGAAAGGGTTCTGATGTGGTGAATTGGCCTCCTGAGGCAGTCTCTGCGTTTCAGGAACTTAAGCAGAGATTCACTTCTGCTCCTGTTCTACGGCAGCCTGATGTTTCTCTGCCATTTCAGGTGGAGGTTGATGCCTCTGAAATTGGGGCAGGTGCCGTTTTGTCCCAAAAAGATCCAGAGACCTCTAAAAGTAACCCTTGTGCCTTTTTCTCTCGAAAATGTTCTCCTACTGAACGTAATTATGACGTGGGTAATCGGGAGTTATTGGCCATGAAGTGGGCTTTTGAAGAGTGGAGACATTGGCTGGAGGGAGCCAAACATCAGGTGGTGGTCCTTACGGACCATAAGAATCTGGTCTATCTGGAATCTGCCAAGCGACTCAATCCTAGACAGGCCAGGTGGGCCTTGTTTTTCACACGTTTTAATTTTGTGGTTTCCTTTCTTCCTGGCACTAAGAATGTTAAGGCGGATGCCCTCTCGAGGAGTTTCCTTGCGGACTCTCCTGAGCTATCTGATCCCTCTGTTATTTTGAAGGAGGGTGTAGTTCTTTCCGCCATCTCGCCCAATTTGAGACTTGCTCTGGAGGGGTGTCAGGAGGATAGGCCCGAGCGCTGCCTGTTGGAAAATTGTTTGTCCGGACCAATGGAAAAAGAGTGTGATGTCTGAGATTCATTGTTCCGCATTGGCTGGGCATCCCGGAATTTTTGGTACCAGAGACTTGGTTAGTCGGTCCTTTTGGTGGCCTACCTTGTCTCGCGATGTCAGGGAATTTGTGCAGTCCTGCGGGACTTGCTCTCGCTCCAAGCCTTGCTCTCGCTCTAGTGGTTTGTTGATGCCATTGCCTGTGCCCAAGAGACCATGGACCCATATCTCTATGGATTTCATTTCCGATCTTCCTGTTTCTCAGAGAATGACCACCATCTGGGTAATTTGTGATAGGTTTTCCAAAATGATACATCTTGTGCCATTACCTAAGTTGCCTTCCTCCTCTGAATTGGTGCCGTTGTTCCTTCAGCACGTGGTTCGTTTACACGGCATTCCTGAGAACATTGTGTCTGACAGAGGAGTCCAGTTTGTTTCCAGATTTTGGAGGACTTTTTGTTCTAAACTGGGTGTTCAATTGTCTTTCTCCTCGGCATTTCATCCTCAGACCAATGGTCAAACTGAGAGAACAAACCAGACATTGGAGACTTATCTAAGATGCTTTGTGTCTGCTGATCAGGATGACTGGGTCTCTTTTTTGCCTTTGGCTGAGTTTGCTCTTAATAATAGGGCTAGCTCTGCCACTTTGATGTCTCCGTTTTTCTGTAATTCTGGGTTTCACCCTCGATTTTCTTCAGGACAGACGGAGGCTTCTGTCTGTCCAGGTGTTGACTCTGTTGTTGAGCGTATGCAGCAGATTTGGGACCAGGTAGTGGAGAGGTTGTCCCTCTCTCAGGAGAAGGCCCAGCGGTTTGCTAACCGGCATAGGACTGATGGTCCTCGGTTTAAAGTGGGGGACTTGGTCTGGTTGTCCTCAAAGAATATTCCTATGAGCGTAGCATCTCCTAAATTTAAGCCTAGGTTCATTGGACCTTATAAGATCATGGAGATTATTAATCCTGTTTCTTTTCGTTTGCTTCTTCCAGGGACATTTAAGATCCATAACGTGTTCCACAAGTCCTTGTTGAAGAGGTTTGTTGAGCCAGTGGTTCCTGCTGCTGTGCCTCCTGACCCTGTTTTGGTTGAGGGCAATCTGGAGTTTGTGGTTGAGAAAATATTGGATTCTCGTTTTTCTAGACGAAGACTCCAGTATTTGGTTAAATGGAGAGGTTATGGTCAGGAAGATAATTCTTGGGTGTTTGCTTCGGACATCCATGCTAGGAGACTTATCCGTGCGTATCATAGAACTCATCCTGACCGACCTGGTTGCTCAAATGAGGGTTCGGTGACCCCTCCTCAAGGGGGGGGTACTGTTGTGAATGGGTTTGAGATGAGTTCTGAGCAGAGGCTCCCTCTGGTGGTTACAAGCGGTACTAGTGAGGATTGGGAATCAGGTGTTACTGATTGGTCTTATTTAAGGGAATCATTTTCCCATCAGGGTTGCCGGTGATCAATTGTTCTGGTCTGAATCCTTCTTTCCAGTTTCCCTTGTAGCCTGCTGTGTCTTGTCTGCATCTCCTGCTATCAGATAAGACAATTTCTTATTTTGTGTTTTTGCTATATTTTTGCATTTTGTCCTGCACTTCTGTGGGGGCCTTCTGGTCCCCTCCGGGGGCTTTTGCCCTCTCAGTTTAGTTCAGCCACTGTGTTTTGTACTTTTGCTTTTTCCAGTTTTTTCAGTGGCTGCTGTTTTTGTTACACCAGAGAGCTAATTTAGGTGGTAGAGGTCGTGTGATCTCAGGTGATTTTGAAATTAGTAGAGTTGGTGTTTTTCAGGGTTTTCTGGGATTGCAGTAAGTACCCTTCCTGTCCTTTTCTATTTAGATAGTTTGGGCCCCAGCGTTTGCTCATACTATTTTCTTTCTGTGTCAGTATTTCCTCTTGTCTAACCGCCATTACATGTTTGGGGGCTTTCTATTATCTTTGGGGTTCTGCTCCGGGGCAGATAGCTTTCCTATTTCTATCTTTAGGTGTAGTTAGTTTCTCAGGCTGTGACGAGGCGTCTAGGACCATCGTAGGAACGCTCCACGGCTGCCTCTAGTTGTGGTGGTTAGTCAGGGTACTGCAATCCCATAGATTCCAACTGCTCTGGTGTATTTCATTTTTACCTGCACTCCTCAGCTACCATAACATAACAGCTCTGGTATCCAAGATGATGCCCAACCGTGATGACCTCATGGACCTACCCAGCCTGATGACCTCATGGATCCGCCCATGGACTAGCTCATTGCCCAACCCACTAACCAATGGAATACATCCGATCACTCCCATTTTAGAGCTAACCGAGCCCCCTTACAGGGGTTATATAAATCTATGTTCGGATTAAATAAGCTGAGCCATAGATTGATCAAGGAGACATTACATCCGACTTTGTGTGTCTGGTGTTATTTCTTTAGTGCATGCACTTGATCAATATCCATTAGGCAACTAGTGAACAATTCTTATTGTTTAATCTAACAGTCAAGAATAGCCAGGGATCGGTACACGGAGCAGCAGTATAATCTTGAAATGAACGATCAGGTGAAAGGAAGCTTGACTAAAGGCTTGGAGCTCAATGATCTCACAAAGAAGTGCAATACCAGGTTTAAGTAGGGTGTTCAGTCAAGGTGGAGCCAATCAGGAACTCAGGGTGAAGCCAATCTGGAACTCAGGGTGAAGCCAATCAGGAACTCAGAGTGGAGACAATCAGGAACTCAGAGTGGAGACAATCAGAAACAACACAGGTAACAGTATCTGGGTTACCAAGGAATTGTCTAGCGAGCTGAATAGCTCAGAGGGAAGAGCTGCCGCCTGGTGCACAAAAGCTGCTGGGTTTGAGTTCTGATACTGCCTTTGCAAACACTTCCAGCTCTGCTACGTCTCCTGTTGTTGGAAAACCTCCACCCAGCTATAGGGAGACACGGTCGGACTCTGCACAAATTTATAACAACTGTATGATGCAGAGTTTGGCTTCCCTGGCCAATCAGCTGCAAGCAGTGCATATATTAGGCAGCTCCTCTCTCCACTACTTGCCTGAGCTTTGGTTCTAGTTAGCAGTTTGACTATAGTTCTCAGCCAAGGTGCTTTTCTGTTTTACTCTCCTGTTACCGACCTGGCTTATCTAACCGTTCTGCCCTATCTGTCTGCTCCTGACCCTGGCTAGTCTTCTGAACCTGAGCTGCCTGCCCTGACCTTGGACTGTCTGAGAACACCTCTGCCTTCACCCTCTGTGCCTCGTATCTCTGCCTTGCCTTGACTCGTTGGTCAGCTGCTGCAGGTCCAAGTCCGAGTGACACATGGTGACTAGACATGACTATAAGTTTTACATCTAAAGATGCTTTAAATATATCAAACATTGTGTGACACTAATAGATTTGGTGAAAAAAATGACAACTCAGTCACCGGCAAAATTACCGTACTGTAAAAATTCCTCTCATGGTGAATTTCTCTTTTCTGTCTACAGAGATGATTTTTTCACTTTGTTCTTGAGCCTGATGGAGTGGGGTTTCCAACTTTTTGGGGTAAGTTATCAAGACTGATGATTTGTACTGTACCTTTGTTTTGATCCTATGGGATCACTGAAATAAAATGTAACTTTTGTAGCATCTGTGGGCGGCCCATGCTCCAGAAAATTAAATCTATGCCAGCCATGACATGGCTTAAATTTCAACCAGATGGAATGCCAGCTTTCTAGAGTACAGTATAGTCAAATTAAATAAAGTTGAAATAGTTTAACTCCTATATAGGGATTAAATATAAAAGTAAAAAAAAAAAAGGAAAAATAAAAAAAAGGAAAAATAAATTGGAAAAAAAAAAAAAAAAATGAAGTATGAAAAAATAATGGAAACATTTTTTACCATTAAAAATTCTATTTTATGTAAAAAGGAAAGTAAATAAAAATACACATTTCGTATCATTGTCTCCGAAACTATACAACTATAAAACTGGCACGACAACTTCAAATCTTTTTCTACAGTCGACCCATATACCCCGCCGAGTTAGAGACCTCTGCTCTCCTGCATTTTTTTTGTTTTGCAGATGGAATAGATAAAACAAATAGGTGATCATGGCATCGATCAGTTCCTTATCAAATTGCCAGTAAAGGAATTTAGACTAGATAAGCAGGTAATTTAGGAAAAACGCATAAAAAATACGATGGAGGAATGTTTAAACATTTTTTTGGACCTCACTCACTGAGTAGATATGTCATAGCGGCAAAAAGTGTGGTTCAGAAGAAGAAGAGTGACCGAAATGTTACAGCATGCACCAAAAAATTGTGCTCAAATATTTAGTGCAATCTATTGGTGTAAACTCATCTATCTTTGTATCTATTATCTATCGATCTATCTACTATCTATCATCTATCTCATATCTATCTTATATCTATCTATTATCTATCTATCTATTTATCTATTTATCTATCTATTATCTATCTATCTATCTATCTATCTATCTATTTATTATCTATCTATCTATCTATCTATCTATCTATTATCTATCTATACTATCTATCTATCTATCTATCTATCTATCTATCTATCTATCTATCCTGTTTAATCTTCGATAACTCAGTGTGGTTTAAGCTCGGCATTCTTGCTTTGAAGTCTCTCGGGGTGAAAAATGTCATCTATCTTTATATCTATCTTTCTATCTATCTCATATCTATCTAATTATTTATTATCTATCTATCTAACTGTCACGATCCACTTTTGGATCTGTGGCAGATCTTTCTTTTCATATTGGAACCTTTTTCCTTTCAGGCCATCGGGGGTTAATGTCAGTTTTTTCCCTGGGTGGCCACTGGTGTAATTGCATTGCTGCTGACTTGTCAGGGGAAGGCGGTGACCACTCCCACCATCCTTTAAAAGGTCACCTGAGGCGTCAGCTGACTGTTGGTGATACTTCTGCTTTTGGAGACCTAACAAGCTGGAGTCAGGAGCTTGCTGAGCGCAGTGGTCCTTCTGCTATTTCCCTGATCTGGTGCCTTACTCTGCTGTGCGGTGCATTGCAGCAGAGAAAGCTAAGTTTTTGTTGTTTAGTTGATTTAACCCCTAAGTGTCCGTCTTTCCTTTCCTTTGGTTATTTTGGTGTGGTTCCCTTTATTCCCTGTCTCACCTCCTGGGGAGGGGGTTGGGGGTTTCGCTCAGGGCTAAACAGGAGACAGGGACAGGTCGGTGACTTGGGTCTCACTACCTTCAAGTGTACCCCAAGTTAAGGAAAGACAGGGCCCTCCCTTAGCCTTAGGGGCAGTTCAGGGGCCCAGGTTCCTCGTCCCTGCATTCCAACTACTGCCCCGTGACACTATCTATCTATGTACCTATCTATCTATCTCATATCTTTCTATCTATCTATCTATCTATCTATCTAACTATTTATCTATCTATCTACCTATCTATCTATCTATCTATCTATCTATCTATCTATCTATCTATCGATCAATTTATCGATCACATATCTATCTCACATCTATCTATCTATTTATTATCTATCTATCTATCTATTTATCTATCTATCTATCGATCTATCTATCGATCACATATCTATCTATCTCACATCTATCTATCTATTTATTAGCTATCTCTCTATCTATCTGTTATCTATCTATCTATCTATCTATCTATCTATCTATCTATCTATCTATCCAATATCTATCTATCTATCTATCTATCTATCTATCTATCTATCTATCTATTAACTATCTATCCGATATCTATCCCATATCTATCTATTATCTATCTTATTATCTATCTATCTATATCTATCTATCTATCTATCTATCTATCTATCTATCTATCTATCTATCTATCTATCTTTCTATCTATCTATCCTTTCTAATCTTTGATAATTCAGTGTGGTTTAAGCTCGGCATTCCTGCTTTGAAGTCTCTCGCGGTTAAAAATGTAATTTTGTTATGATGGTGAAAACCATGAGAGTACCACGTCCAGAACATCAGTGCAGCTGCAATAACAGTCTCACATAAATGTAATTATTTTAATCAAATAACTTATTTCTGAAACAAGGGGATTACAGAAAGACAGCTGAAATTACTAATATGTTCTGCCCTTCTGAAATACTGAGAAAAAAAATATAGAAATGTTGAACAAGAAAAATTAAAGCAAAATACAAAGCCAGCAAGTCTGAGGATGCTTTCTTTAAATGACTACACGTATTAGATTGAGTTTCCAGGTGCTCATAAAACAGTAAAAAATAATTGCTACAACCTTTTAAATTGGCTATTCTTTGGGAATAATCTCTTTTATTGTTAGAAGGGTACGCAATAATCTGATCACTGGGTATTGATGGATGCATCACTTATCAGCTGTAATCTGTGGGGGAATCTTGAAGCGAGGGTCTTAGAATAGAATCTCATTGACGAAAACTCTGTCGCATCCACAACGGAGCCATTTAGTATAACGTGCTATGCGGAGTCACTTTGGACTCTACTTGGCCTCCATTCTGATGGAGTCTTTCTTTTTAGGTGAACTCAAAAGTGTAGTCTACCATGTTATTTTTTCTGCCTAAAAAGACAGACAAAGCTGGAACGGAAGTCAACGGAGTCCAAAGGTTGACTTTGTCTGCCCCGTTATGTTGAATGACCCTTTAGGGGTTTTGGTTGAATACTGTTTAAAACAGGAATTGGTACTTGGAGTAAAATCATTTCTCTTCTATTGCCTTTTGAACTCCAAATATTAAGGTATGGTAACTGACAAGCGCTCGTGAAATCGGACAGTACAACCTTCGAATGATGTACAAAGAATGATTACTGCTTATATTTATGTACAGGCCAAGTTTATATAAAAAAAATCTTCTCTCTGAAAGATATAGCCCTCCCCCATCTTCAATCACAAAGTCATCTAATAGAAATTTAGGGTATGAACAGAAAGGTGAAACTTCTCCTCCCAGCGCGGTTTGATCACCAATATTTAATCACTGTGAAACAAAAGTCATGAGACAAGATGGATACACAACGATAAAATGGAATCTGTTCTCACATTTCCCACCTTACGGGCATTTCAGGAGGTATATAGGAACGCCGCGCTACGGCATCCCTGGAATTTTCCTTCCTGCTTTGCCTCAGTTCCCTACTTGGTCACCCATAACTGTATCTCAACTATGGGTCTCTTCTTGTTTGGGGCTGGTAATATACAACCTTTGACAAGGTTCCCTTACACATGGACTTGATGACCTTGAGTATAACATAAATTAGCACTTTTTAGGCTACATATACCAAAAAAACAATAGCAGTTACCTAAACGTTTGTATAATTAGCTCTAACTATACAACCCATTATGCCAGTCTTGACGATTGGAATTAAACTTGCATCGTGGTAATAACTGCATGTTTCATACAGGGCCATTTTTCTGGTTATCTTCTTACGGTCATTCATTATTGAAGGCGCCCGCGGATACCTAATCACTGTGCTCACTGTCCCCAGAGAGGGGATTAATGCTATGAACTCCTTAAGATAACCCCATTCTGAGAAGCAGTTAATTAGGGCAGTGTGTAATGAGGCTCATATAACATATGACACTTTATGTGGCACACATTTGTTTTCTTTGATATGGGAAGCATTGTGGCCTTCTTATTGGTATCTTTATGGGAGGCGCATAAATCTATATAAAGATCATTGATGGCTTGTATGTAAGATGTAAGCATCCTGGCTTCAATGATACCTTTAAAAAAAACAAGTTTCCAAAAGGTTGTGTTCATGTTGTGATAAACGTTTTTTAGTGTAATGTTTAATGACTTCATCGGAGCTAAAAATCGTTTTTACACTTAATTCCAAAACTTTGCCTTCTATGGCCTCCGTGGCAAGAAAATGCAAAGTGAAGGAACATAAAAGAAAGATAAATCAAATCAGTATTTGGTGTGACGGCCCTCTGTGACCTTCTCCCATCACTGATTGGCTGCTTTAATAATAATAATCTTTATTTATATAACGCCAACATATTCCATAGTGCTTTACAGTTTAACAGTTCATGCACAAGTCATAAGTAACAACGTTAAAAATAATACAATAATTAAAGCAAAATAAGATGACTGTAACGGGTCAGGTAGGTGGAACCTCTGAGCTTTATTTATACAAGAAGGTTATACTTGTAAGAGAGCGGGTGGCGCCCAGGGAGACGGACAGGAAGTCACGGCAAGTGACGGGGCAGTCTCTGGTTATACGGGAAAGGATCACGGCAAGTGACCGGGGCAGTCTCTGGATTGACAGGCAGGTTGTCCACGGCAAGTGACCGGGGCAGTCTCTGGATTGACAGGTAGGTTGTCACGGCAAGTGACCGGGGCAGTCTCTGGATAGACAGGCAGGTTGTCACGGCAAGTGACCGGGGCAGTCTCTGGATTGACAGGCAGGTTGTCACAGCAAGTGACCGGGGTAGTCTCTGGATAGACAGGCAGGTTGTCACGGCAAGTGACCGGGGCAGTCTCTGGATTGACAGGCAGGTTGTCACAGCAAGTAACCGGGGCAGTCTCTAGATGGACAGGTATATACGACCTGAGATGGTGAAGCCTCCCGGTAGGCTGCAGTCAGATGGCAGATGATCGCTCCCAAGTGAGCAGGCAAGAGTCTCTGGAATAAACCGGGGATCACCGCTTGTGACGTCCGAACCTCCGGGTAGGGCTGCAGTCAGATGGCAGATGATCGCTCCCAAGCGAGCAGGCAAGAGTCTCTGGAATAGCCGTGGATCACCACTTGTGACGTCCGAACCTCCGGGTAGACTTGCGGACAGGTAGCATACAGCAAACGGGCAGGAAACAGGCAGGTAACTGGTAACGGGACCTGAGGGCTGAAGCAGAGTGAAACAGTGCAACAACAACATTGCTTGGGCACCTCCATTAAGGAGGAAGCCCTTAATATAGGGTGGAGTCCTCCGGCATTGGCCGGGGACTTATTTGAAAAATGCGCGCGGCTCCTTTAAGAGCGGGGGAGGGCGCGGGCGCGCGCCCTAAGTCCAGCAGCAGGGAAGGAGCGCGCGGCCCCAGCAGGGCGGAAGGAGGACGCTGAGGAAGGGTAAGGGGGGCGATGTCCCTGCCTGGCAGAGGACGCTGCTGCAGGGGAACAGCGTCCCTGCCTGGCAGAAGGCAGGGACGCCGACGCTACAGTACCCCCCCCTCTAGGCCCCCCCCTCTTTAGGCCAGAAAGAAATTTAGCTAGGATGAGAGGGGCATGGATGTTCTCCCGAGGCTCCCACGTTCTCTCCTCAGGACCAAACCCCTTCCAATCCACCAAAAAATAAGTCTTTCTTCCTACCCTTTTGGTGGCCAGAATGTTCTCTACCTCAAATTCATCGTCAGCAGACACTGGAGCAGGAGGTGTACCTGTAGACTTGAAAAAAGAGTTAAGTACCACCGGTTTGAGGAGAGATACATGGAAAGAGTTAGGAATGCGCAAATTGGCCGGGAGTTTCAATTTATAGGACACCGGGTTGATCTGGCTGATGATCTCAAAGGGACCGATGAACCGAGGGCCTAACTTGTAGGAAGGAATCTTGAGCCGGACATACTTGGACGAAAGCCAGACCTTATCCCCAGGACGGAATTGAGGAGGGTCCAGACGTCTTTTGTCAGCATGTCTCTTCATACGCTCGGATGACTGAATGAGTGTGGATCGGGTACTCTCCCATATGGAGGAAAATTCTCTAACCAGAGATTCCGCAGCTGGATTGTCCACAGAGATGGTGACAGGAACAGGGATCCGAGGGTGCTGACTGAAGACTACAAAAAACGGAGACTTGGAGGAAGATTCGCTCTCGTGATTATTGTAAGAGAATTCGGCCCAAGGCAGGAGCTCCACCCAGTCAGAATGGTGGGCATTAACGAAGTGCCGGAGATAACTGGTCAGATTCTGATTGATTCGCTCAACTTGTCCATTGGACTGCGGGTGGTAAGCGGAGGAGAAATCCAAGGTGACGTCTAGCAACTTACAAGTGGCTCTCCAGAAACGTGAGGTGAACTGTACCCCACGATCCGACACAATGTGACGAGGCAGACCATGGAGACGGAAGATGTGGCGGATAAAGTCTTTAGCCAACTCGGGTGCAGACGGAAGACCTGGCAGAGGAATGAAGTGAGCCATCTTGGAAAAGCGGTCAGCGACCACCCAAATGACCGTACAACCGGCAGAAACGGGCAGATCTGTTATGAAGTCCATGGCTATATGCTGCCAGGGGGCAGCGGGTACAGGAAGCGGAAGAAGACGGCCGGCAGGCAGGTGTCTCGGAACTTTGTTGCGGGCACAGGAGACACAGGCAGATACAAAGTCTATTACGTCCTTGTGCAGGGTAGGCCACAAATAATGCCGGGTTATGAGTTGGAGGGTCTTTTTCTGACCAGCGTGGCCAGCTAGTTTAGACGAATGACCCCAGTGTAGGATTCTCTTCCGGTCGGTTACTGATACGAACGTCTTACCTGGAGGGAGACGATTTAGACTCACGGGAGCCACCCGCATCACTCTGGCGGGATCGATGATATGTTTAGGTTCTTCCTCGAGATCTGACACCAGGAAAGACCGGGACAAGGCATCAGCCTTGACGTTCTTGTCAGCCGGGCGAAAATGCAAGAGAAAATCGAAGCGGGCAAAAAACAAGGACCACCGGGCTTGGCGAGGGTTAAGTCTCTGAGCATGCTGGAGGTAAGCCAGATTCTTGTGGTCCGTGTAAATGATTACCGGATGAAGAGCCCCCTCGAGTAGGTAACGCCACTCCTCCAATGCCAACTTGATGGCCAATAACTCTCGGTCTCCTATGGAGTAGTTGCGCTCGGAGGAGGAGAAGAGTTTGGAGAAGAAGCCGCAGGATACCATCCTCCCGGATGAAGATTTTTGAGTGAGTACCGCTCCGGCTCCAGAGGAGGAAGCGTCCACCTCCAGGAAGAACTGCTTGTTGCCGTCCGGGCGATGCAGCACTGGAGCGGAAGAGAAGGCCTGTTTTAAGGAAAGAAAGGCCTCCTCTGCTTCGGGCGTCCACTGTTTGGGGTTAGCATCCTTGCGGGTGAGCGCGGAGATTGGAGCAGTCCTGGAAGAGAAGTGCGGTATGAAGAGGCGGTAATAGTTGGCGAATCCCAGGAACCGCTGAATGGCCTTCAACCCTCCGGTCGAGGCCACTTCTCGATGGCAGACAGTTTCTCCGGATCCATTCGTAGGCCTGTCTGAGAAATGATGTAGCCCAAAAACGGAAGCGAGGTCTGCTCAAAGAGGCACTTCTCATATTTGGCGAAGAGGTGATTCTGCCTGAGCAGAACCTGACGAACATCCCTCCGGTGAGACTGGAGGTCCGGAGAGAAGACCAAGATATCGTCTAGGTACACCACAACGCAAGAGTAGAGGAGGTCCCGAAAGATGTCATTGACCAACTCCTGAAAGACTGCTGGAGCATTACAGAGACCAAAGGGCATCACCAAATACTCGTAGTGGCCGTCCCGGGTGTTGAATGCCGTCTTCCATTCATCTCCCCGACGGATACGAACCAGGTTGTATGCCCCACGAAGATCCAGTTTGGTGAAGATTCTCGCCCCTCTAAGTCGATCAAACAATTCTGGAATGAGCGGAAGAGGGTACTTATTCTTCACCGTGATCAAATTTAAGCCTCTGTAGTCAATACAGGGACGGAGAGATCCGTCTTTCTTTTTTACGAAGAAGAAACCTGCTCCCGCTGGGGAGGTAGATTTCCGGATGAATCCTTTGGCCAAGTTCTCCTCGATATATTCGGACATCGACCTGGTCTCAGCAGCGGACAATGGGTAAATACGCCCACGGGGAGGCGTAGTACCAGGTAGCAGGTCGATCGGGCAATCATACGGTCTGTGTGGGGGTAATGTCTCTGCTTCCTTTTTATTAAAGACATCAGCGAAAGACCAATATGGAATCGGGAGTCCTGGTAGATTAGCAGGTGTAGGAGAAGGACGGACAGGATGAACAGGCACCAGACACGTTTGATGACAGTCCTGTCCCCAACGAAGAATCTCTCCAGTCTGCCAGTCGAGCACGGGTGCATGCTTTTGGAGCCAAGGCAGACCTAGTAAGAAAGCGTGAGAGAGTCCAGGTAGAACATGAAATGAGATACTCTCAGAATGTAACATTCCCACCTGCAGGGTTATAGCCTCGGTGATAAGCTGGATGGGACGTGGTAGAAGACCCCCATCTACAGCAGCAACAGATACTGGTTCAAGCAGAGGTTTGGTGGGAATGCGATATTTCTCTACCAGAGCCTGTGAAACGAGATTCCCAGCTGCTCCAGAATCAAGTTGGGCTAGTTCGAAGTAACGGTTCTCACCGAGGAGAATTGAGACAGACAGCAGCAGAGATGAAGAGGATTTATTCTTGTCTAGGTGGACCTCTCCGAGCGAACCTAGACACAGGCGTTTCCCGACCTCTCTGGGCAGGTACGGATCCGGTGCTCCTTACTGCCACAGTAGAAGCAACTCCCCTCAGCACGGCATGAGTCCTGACGGGCTTTGACCATCTTGGTCTGGTCGACCTGCATGGGCTCTGCCGGGGGCACTTGAGGAGATACGGAAGGAGTTACAGGTCTCTGAAATGAAGGAGCTAGGCGAGGAAACCTTCTCTCACGGGTGACCTCTTTGGCTCGCTCCTGGAACCGTAGATCAATTCGATTGGCCAGAGTTATGAGGTCATCGAGAGAGGTTGGAATGTCTCGACCGGCAAGTTCATCTTTAATGCGGCCGGACAGGCCCTCCCAGAAGACAGCTATCAGAGCGTCATTATCCCAAGCCAGCTCTGAGGCAAGGGTACGAAACCTTATGGCATATTGACCCACGGTGAGACTCTCCTGACGAAGACGCAGCAGAGATGATGCAGAGGAGGTCTTCCGTCCGGGTTCATCGAATACCTTCCGGAAGGCTAAGAGAAAAGCAGACAGGTTAGACACCAGAGGATCTTCTCTTTCCCAAAGAGGATTTAGCCAGGCCAGGGCCTCTCCGGTGAGATGTGACATGATGAAGGCAATTTTGGCCCGGTCAGAGTTAAACTGGTGTGCCAGGAGTTCAAAATGCAGGGTACATTGGTTGATGAAACCCGAGCCAGAGCAGGGTCGCCTCCAAACCGAGGAGGAGCTGAAAGTCGAGGTCCTGGAATAGAAACCACGGAGTTGGTAAGCAGCGGAACTGCCGGATTGCTGGTCATGGTGCTCGCGGTGGTTGTCGGGGAAGTATTCAGAGTGTCCAGGCAGGAATTAACACACCGCAGATGACCCAGGATGGACTCCTGTTGAGACCTCTGACGAGACAGTTCATGACACAGGTCAGATAGCGAAGGGGTTTGGGTGCCACCGGGTTCCATGGCCCGAGCAAACTGTAACGGGTCAGGTAGGTGGAACCTCTGAGCTTTATTTATACAAGAAGGTTATACTTGTAAGAGAGCGGGTGGCGCCCAGGGAGACGGACAGGAAGTCACGGCAAGTGACGGGGCAGTCTCTGGTTATACGGGAAAGGATCACGGCAAGTGACCGGGGCAGTCTCTGGATTGACAGGCAGGTTGTCACGGCAAGTGACCGGGGCAGTCTCTGGATTGACAGGTAGGTTGTCACGGCAAGTGACCGGGGCAGTCTCTGGATAGACAGGCAGGTTGTCACGGCAAGTGACCGGGGCAGTCTCTGGATTGACAGGCACGTTGTCACAGCAAGTGACCGGGGTAGTCTCTGGATAGACAGGCAGGTTGTCACAGCAAGTAACCGGGGCAGTCTCTAGATGGACAGGTATATACGACCTGAGATGGTGAAGCCTCCGGTAGGCTGCAGTCAGATGGCAGATGATCGCTCCCAAGTGAGCAGGCAAGAGTCTCTGGAATAGCCGGGGATCACCGCTTGTGACGTCCGAACCTCCGGGTAGGGCTGCAGTCAGATGGCAGATGATCGCTCCCAAGCGAGCAGGCAAGAGTCTCTGGAATAGCCGTGGATCACCACTTGTGACGTCCGAACCTCCGGGTAGACTTGCGGACAGGTAGCATACAGCAAACGGGCAGGAAACAGGCAGGTAACTGGTAACGGGACCTGAGGGCTGAAGCAGAGTGAAACAGTGCAAAAACAACATTGCTTGGGCACCTCCATTAAGGAGGAAGCCCTTAATATAGGGTGGAGTCCTCCGGCATTGGCCGGGGACTTATTTGAAAAATGCGCGCGGCTCCTTTAAGAGCGGGGGAGGGCGCAGGCGCGCGCCCTAAGTCCAGCAGCAGGGAAGGAGCGCGCGGCCCCAGCAGGGCGGAAGGAGGACGCTGAGGAAGGGTAAGGGGGGCGATGTCCCTGCCTGGCAGAGGACGCTGCTGCAGGGGAACAGCGTCCCTGCCTGGCAGAAGGCAGGGACGCCGACGCTACAATGACCCTGCTCGTGAGAGCTTACAATCTACTTTCTGCCTATGCACAGCGTATACAGAACGCTGTCAATCATTGGTGTGGGCTGGGTTAAACAGGGTTTAGCATCCAGAGTGCTGCTAGATCTGCAGCAGAAAAAAATGATTTTTATCAAAACTACAGCAAGCAGCTCAGTAAGTGATACATCACTGGAATCAGGGTCCCTGCTCCTACATCATATATCGCAAAACCTGCTGACAGATTCCCTTTAAAGCGACTGTACGTAGCTCCGCTGAGTGTGTAACCATCGAGCTGTGCCTCCCTAAAGTAAATTGCTTGCAAGAGGTTACTAGGTCCCATAAAACAGGGTTCATGGCGCCAAAGTGAATATTTTTCCAAGTGGAGGTTATGTTTAAGCTTAACAAATTTTATGACTAATGATATAGATATTTATCCGTAAGATACGCAACTTAGATAGTAAAGAATTGTCAAGGTGAAGGAGATACAAAGAAGACAGAAGATGTATTAGGCGAGAAGTTCTAAGGCTCGGAGAAGAGTACACGAAGCACTTGATGTAAGCCGGTTCCAACATTCAACAGCTTGACAAAAGTCAACGAGAGAAGTATACACACAATCACTGTATACTGTATTCATCTACTATGCTGTATGCTATCACAATTGTTGGGAAAGAGAATCAACTCTTCATATTTTCCCTTGAAATTTACAATTAGGTCTCAAGTCCATTTATATCATTAGAAACCATTGAGAACGACAGAGATTTATGGTTTGCAAAACTGAAGATCAATGAGATTGCCTTGTAAACTACTACATTGCGATCACGTAGTCTGTGACACGCCGGGGTTCTCCTTTCCAGATGCAGCCTGGAGGACATGTAATTACCACAGCTCATTTCATAGTGTTTCACAATATCTTATCATGATAAGTGACAGGGTAAGGACATCTGAGGATGACTGTCTAGCTTGACTGTCAATTAACCCTTTTAAATACTAATAACATCCAAGGAACATCATTTTACCACTAGGATGGATTAATAGGGATTGGTTAACTGTCGCCAGCATCCTCTTTGTTCCTTAGGTTATTATGTAAAACATGTAATGGGGATCGTTTGCTTGGAGACGTGCTAGTGCAACCTTAATGCTTAATATTCTTTAATACCTATATCAAGAATGCAAATTCTTTTGTTAAGGGCACTTGAAAAACATATAAAGTAATTGTGCAAATAATAAGAAGCTTTGGGCCATGATTCAAATGACCTGCATAAATTAGCTTATTTGGGTTGTATAAATTTTTTTTTACATAAGAAAAATAAGTCTATAATAATAGGAAATTAAAGATAATGATCAGAAAAGTGTAAATTGAAGAAATAAAGTAACATTGATGGTAAAGATTATGCTTCCTAGTTGGGTAAAGGACTGTGTACTTCACTTTGAGAAATTGCTTTTCTGTCTTAGGAGACTGATTTCTTGCTTTGTAGTGTTATTATTTTGCCATTGATGTATTTTTTTTATCATATTTGATGATATGATGAGCTAAGTATTAAGGTTTGTTTACCATGATAGGAAGAGTTAAAGGGGATCTATCACCAGGTTTTTGCTATGTCATCTGAGAGCAGCATCATGTAGGAAAATAGACCCTGATTCCAACAATGTATCTCTTAGTTTACTGGGTGCAGCAGTTGTGACACAATCAGAGCTTAGATGCAGCATGAAGCAGAGCTGAGAAAGCTAACCCCGCCCACACAAAAGCTTTCTGTGTACATTGTATATTGACAGTGAGCTGCTTATGACAGGAGGGGGCGGTGTCGGACTAGGTCTCATCTGCTGCTGTAGTTCCAGCAGTGATAAGGTCCCGGTCATGAAACCTTTATAAGTAAACAACAGCACACAGCTTGATAAGTGACACATAGCTGAATTGTGTGTTTTAAACCCTACCTTAAGCTGTCTACAGATTACCTAGTAAAAACCTGCTGACAGATTTCCTTTAAATCTTAAGCACCTCTATAATTCATAGATTATGTGGCATTTCAGGGTCAAACATATTTGCCTGTAATCATGCAGCTAGTGTCTGCAAGTATCAGCTGTTAGGTTCCCTTTAAACACATTAAGCATCTCAATAAGAATTTTGAAATGACAGTCCAGATTGGCAAATTTAACTATGCCCTACTTTTTACTCCTTGTGCCACTGTGCTACTGATTCCTCTACTTTACTCTGATATTGCACCAGTGCCCTTTTATTTATTTTTACTATGATGTACTGTTTTGAAACATGGATCAAGATGATAAATTGATTGCAGTTAAAGAGAATATGTCAGCAGGTTTTTGCTATGTAATCTGAGGGCAGCATGAGGTAGAAGCAGAGACACTGAATTGTGGATGTGTCATTTATTAGGTTGTGTGCTGTTGTTTACTTACAATTCAGGTTTTATCACCCGGAGATTATCACTGCCTGGACCACAGTGCACATGAGCACTGGTCCGACCACTCCCCCTTCTTTGATAAGCAGCTTACTGTCAATATACAATGTGCATAGAAATCTGTGGTGTGGGTGGGGTTAGATTTCTGAGCTCTGCTACATGCTACATCTAAGAACTCTAATTGTGTTACACCTGCTGCACCCAGTAAACTAAGTGACACATCATTGGAAGCATGGTCTCTTTTCCTATATTATTCTGCTCTCAGATGAGGTAGCAAAAACCTGGGGAGAGATTCCCTTTAAATGTTATATTTAGCATTGGAGTTATTCTCCTTTACTTTTGATATGGTCCTGGATTCGAACCCTTGAGCCTGTGTTTTGTGGTCAGCTGAGCCACAGCAGACACACCTTTTTCCTGGGTCTCCAGGTTCTGCTATTCTGCTGCAGTCTGTTTAGCATAACACAGGTATTTTCCTTTATCTACCCTATGTATGGCTCCCCTGAGGGTTCAGTCGCCACAGAGGTATTGCACCTCACCCAGAGGCGTGATACTCCACTCTCAGGTAAGGAGGGAGCACCACCCAGGACTCTAACACCTGCACCCAACAGAGACTATAGCAGCCAGGCACCCTGGATGTACCCTAAGGGAGGATGGTCTCATCCCAGGCTGTGTAGGAAAGAGTGCATGGGCTGTGGGTGGAGAAAGTAAGAAGGATGGGAAGTGAAGCTTTAGAGAGGAGGAAACGGAGTCTAGTCAGACAGTCTGGGAGGGGACCTGGAGCTGTTAGGAGCTCGGCCCCAGACAGAGAATGTGAACGAGTGAGAAGCATAGAGGGAAGCTTCTGGAAGGAAAGAAGGGCTCCTAGGGGCACGGATAGTGAGTGATCCATCCGTGGGGCCCGATCCAATTGTGGAGGGACCAGGTCGCTGAAGGGACTCGACCCCTAGCCTAGTGGAGAACTTTAGGCCTCAGCTAGCAAGCCGACAGCTGTGGCAACTTTAGGGGTCACAGCCAACTACCACATTCATCTTCTTCCTAACAGGCAGCTATATAGAATCAAGGAAACGCAGAGAAGACGTTATCCAACAGGATTCGCAGAAGCCGATCTGGGACACTGTTTGTAGGGTGCTGGAAAGGAAGCAGGAGTGGGAATCAGCACAGTGAGACGGCCAGTGAAAGGAACACATTGAGAGGAGTCCTGGAAAGGTGTATCCCAATCTACCTGGGAGTTTGCTGAGCCCCTCACCTGGAGGACACTGTACCAAGCGGGCATCTGTGCTGCAGCCAGAACTGTGAGTAAAGCCTTTGAAACTGCATCTGAATGTGTCTCTTCAAATTCTTCCTGTGGCACACACTCCACTCTGCTACATCTCCCAGCACCATTACTTTCTACAACATCTCTCTGCCCTGAGACAACAAGCTTCACCTGTGGGAAGCTGTTCCAACTCTGCTGCATCACCATCAGTCTCAGAGGATCTGCAGCGCTGGTCACCTCTGACCAGATACCATAGGTGGCGTCACAAGCACTTTATATACAAACTCTATCATCCCTGTAAATATTCCCCTCTTATTGGACGCCCAGGGCCACGGACCGGGTCACTGCTGCTGTGACACATCCCTTTAAAACACTGGCCCAGTACCGAGTACCCCACTGCCCAGCCGGCGATCCATATGTCACGGGTATGTCAGAGGCTGCAGACAGTGGCACAGCATCTGGCTGCAGAAGGTCTCTGCGGTTGGCTTTGCAGACACCTTCCTAGTCCTTCTGACTCTTGGACCCAGTGGCAACCTCCCCCTGGCACTAATTGACATACCTGAACTGGGTGTTTATAGACTTCCTGTCTGCTTCTGGGAATCGCCGGTGATATTTCCATTTTCCCCTGTTGAGGCTTGGAGCTATAGTAGTCGTCTATCTTCCTTTTTGGTGTTGCTGGAGTACGTCTGTGTTGCCTCTCTGAGTCTACTCAAGATAAGCGTTCCCCTTGTTTGTCTATCCCAGCTCCTTCCCTAAGCAGGGCTTATTTCCAGGGTCAGGCAGGGATTAGATTCCTGCTCAGCGATAGGTGCAGAACCTATGTAGGGACGTTTAGGGCAGACAGGGTAATTTTAGATCTGCCTAGGGGTCCCCACTCCCCCCTTCCCTAGTCTTGTGCTTCCTTCCCCTCATGCCTTCGTGTTGCACTTAGTCTTTCCTACACTGTGCATGACACCCTATCACCTTTCGGGTGCGGCTTTTGTATTCTGTCCACCTGCTGACATTTCCTGCTGGTAATATTCTCATTTGATGTTCAGCCATTCTGCTGCAGTTTAAAATCAGTCAGTGTATTTTCAGCTAGTGTTTATCTCTTTGCTGTTTCTGGGTTTTTTTCTACACTTAGCTTCAGTTTCATTTTAGGAAGTAGGCGGCATATTTTCTAACAGAACGTACTTTATACTTTATTTAGTGGTTTGTTTTATCCACTCTGGGATCTTTCCTTTTTTCAGCACACTTTCCCTTTTGCATGTAATTCACACTCTGCTCTGCCATCTAGCTCTTTAGGAGGAAAGTGAAGTGCTCGATGGCCTTTTAGGCAGCATAGACGTAAGTTGCCATCGTCTAGTCTGTGGTTAAGGCTATCTCAGCTCATGCAGGAACCACTAGGGACTGTGGGGTCAGTCTAGTCTGTACAGGAACCGGCAGGGTTAGTTACAGTATTTAGATTTACCAATTATCTCGAGTGAGCTGTCACTGTATCGTAACAATCTGCCAAGCCTCTATGAGAAAAGATAGAGATCCCATGAGCTATTTTACAGCCACGTTGTGAAATTATGGTAAAGGATGTTGGCACATAAAAATGCAATTCGATGACAATGTTATAAATGGAGCTGTAAAACTAGATACAGCCCACAAACAATGATAGATTGGTTTTTAATTTTAGACAATCCATTTAGGTCAATACTTAAAATTTTTCTGTGAAATTTTTTTAAAACACCATGTTACTAGTTTGAACTGATGTGCATCACTCTTGGAGCTGGAAAGCACATATAATGCTAATTCGGTAGCTTGATGTTGTGTACCGACTGGGACATTTCACATTAACAGCTCACCTACGCTGTCAATACTGAATTCCATTCACTTACATGCAAGATGCACTCTAGTGACCAATTATGATGAAACTCAAGAGACCCTTACTAAGTAACTGAGACAGAATTCTCTCTGTACATAATGGCCCCTAGTTATTGAGGACAAGGTCTAGAAAACTAAAGTAGTCATTTATTTGTTCACATTTTTCTTTGTATTCACATTTGTAATGCAGTAATTCTATATAAAAAAAAACTTTTCTTGGACATTAAAGCGAATCTGTCAGCTGTTTTGGCCGCTATAACATGCGACCACTGCCTTTAGGGCTTATCTACAGCATTCTGTACGTAAAACTGTAACTATGAACTCGTAATGATCAGGAGAATTGTTCCTTGCAATACCTGCGGCCGACTTGTTCTCTGTCCGCTGGATGTCCTGCCATGTGGGGCCCCACAAAGGTTATGGGCATCCATTTAGATATTGGGTTCTATGTGGTCCGCTTTAGTTTGCGTTATTTTATAGCATTATGCTGCTTATACTACTTCTCTGACATTATTCCCTTCTCCAAAATGGCGGCTATACCCTCAGTTTCCATCGGCGCATGCGCCGGCAGTCCTATGTGGCCGCCTCCCTTTCCACGGCGCTTCCTCTTCCAGCTGTAAGACTTCGGTCTGCCGTCAATGACGCGTGTATGGGAGGCGGTCTGGCAGGGCTGCCGGCTGTATCCTCGCTGCTTCATTTCCGGCAGCAGGGATACAAATGGACGGCTTGCTCAGTCTATTTTACGCCCCCTGATGAAGGAGCATCCAGCTCCGAAACGCGCGTCGGGGATGGCCTGATGGTCCACTGCTCTGGCCCGAGGTAATTTCTGCTGATCACAGGGTTGCATCTATCTGTAATTATTTATATAGTTTGCGCAGTTATCTGTGCATAGGATTCAACGGTATGCCTGTCACGGGTGTGTCGCGGCGGAGATCGTCGCGATTGCACACCCTGACTTCGCACAGCTGAGTTTCTGGTGCTGGGTGTTTTTCGGCACTGAGGGAGTTAATTCTTTCTCTCTCGGTGCTGGGCTGACCAGCCTCGCCCAGCTGCGATTGATGTTTTGTTAATTAGCTTCCTTCATATACCTGCTGGTCTGCTGGGGAAGTTGTCGGTGAAAGCATTCATTCAGACCAGCAGAGCGGATCGTTTCTGAGAAGACTTAAGCTAAGAGTGCCTGTTGTGGTTTTTCCTCTCCTCGCTTATTGTTTATCTCCTTAACCTTTTGTGTTCCTCTGTAGTGGAAGTGTTGTATGCAAGGCTGTGTTTTCTTTACCCCTTGTCTGTCTCGTTTGTCTTAGACTGTGTGTAAGCTGTGACCTGCCCATTCCCTGTGGTGGTAATCAGGGTCCTTCTCAGGACTAGATTACAGTGGTCAGGGATCTACAGGAGACAGGGTTACGCTGGCGGCCTGGACCTCTGTACCATTAACAGTACCTCCAGGTAGAGGGACTAGTCAGGACCCCAGTTCAGGGTCAGCATAGACCCCGGTCCACCTCTATCCAGAGACAGCGTGACACGTACACAGTATTGACCCACAATACATAGGATATTATGTCAGGTAAGACATTGCTGGCAGATACTATGTATACATGTTGATTTTCTCTATTATATTAAATTTAGAATGATGTCACATTAGATATAGGTTGCTATCTTTGAATATATCTGTTATACGTCGTGACATTTTCACCGGCCCTCTAAAGATTCTCCCAGCCACCATGGATCCAGTAGCCCATTTAGCTCAGCAGTTGCAGAGTTTGTCCATGGAGCTGACGGACGTTAAATCCAAGGTTTTGTACCCCGGGAGCAAACCAGATTTGAACCTAAAGTAGCTCTCCCGGACAGGTTCACTGGTGGGCGGGACAAGTTTTTTACTTTCCGGGAAGCATGTAAATTGTATTTTCGGCTGCGGCCGCAGTCGTCGGGGAGTGAAGATCAGAGGGTGGGAATTGTCATCTCGCTCTTACAAGGGGACCCTCAATCCTGGGCGTTCTCTCTCCCCCCGGGCTCCCGGCTCTCCAGTCAGTGGACCGATTTTTTACAGCCCTGGGTCTGGTATATGATGACCCGGATCGGGTCTCCCTTGCTGAAATGAAGTTACGTAGGATACAGCAGGGAGATCGTCCGGCGGAGGAATTTTCTTCAGAGTTCCGTAGGTGGGCCACGGATACTCAGTGGAATGACCCGGCTCTTAAGAGCCAGTTTTGTCAAGGTTTATCTGACAAATTAAAAGATGTGTTGGCTCAGTATGATTCTCCCCGTCACTGGAGGCCGCTATGGCTCTTGCTATTCGCATTGATAGATGGCTTCGGGAGAGGTGTGGGGTAACTCCGCCCCCTGTGATGACTCCACCTCCTTCTAAAGTCCCTAATATTGAGGTTCCCCTGGTTTGTTCCGAGGAACCTATGCAGTTGGGAGGGACATCTTTCCGAGGGAGGGGATCGGTGGTGCGCCGCAAAACAAGAAGGTGTTTCTTCTGCGGGAGAGAGGGACATTTTATTGAGGGGTGTCCATCCCGTACTGTACTGAGCAAGAAGTCGCCGGAAAACTATTAATCCCAGGTTGTGTGGTGGACGACAATCTGGGAGTATGTATTTCGTCCCCAAGTCCGTCTCAGTTTCTCGTACCAGCGGAGGTGGTGGTAGGTACGAGAACTGAGAGGATTTCTGTTCTTCTGGATAGTGGGGCCGCGGCTAATCTGGTGGACGCTCGGTTTGCCCAGGTGCAAGGTATGCAACTGAGTGTATTGGCCAAACCTATCCCTATATTCTCTATTGACGCCAGGCCTCTCGGTCAAGGTAGCTTTGTGCAAGCCGTGCATAACATAGACCTTCGAGTGGGGGCAATACATAAAGAACTATTGTCTTGTTATGTGTTGGAGGGCCTTCCCACTCCTATTGTGTTGGGACTTCCTTGGTTAACTAAACATAACCCAGTTATTAATTGGCAATCCAGAGAGATAAGCCAGTGGGGTGAATTTTGCAATAGTAACTGCATGAACACGGTCATCGGTACGGTCGTGCCTAGAACCTTACCTCCTTTTCTGGAGGACTTTGAGGATGTGTTTTCAGAGGAAGGGTGTCAAGAATTACCTCCTCATCGCGCATATGACTGTGCTATAAAATTGCTTCCTGATGCTAAGTTACCAAAATCTAGGTTATATAACCTTTCTGGTCCTGAGAGGCAAGCTATGAAGGATTACATTTCGGAAAGTCTGGCCAAGGGGCATATTAGACCTTCATCTTCCCCAGTGGCCGCGGGGTTCTTCTTTGTGAAGAAAAAGATGGAGGCCTACGCCCTTGCCTGGATTTCCGTGAGCTTAATCGGATTACGGTCCGAGATCCGTATCCGCTCCCACTTATTCCTGATCTCTTCAATCAGATTGTGGGCGCCAAATGGTTCTCTAAGTTGGATCTCAGGGGGGCGTATAATCTGATTAGGATAAAGGAGGGGAATGAGTGGAAGACGGCGTTTAACACTCCGGAGGGACATTATGAGAACCTTGTCATGCCTTTCGGTCTGACTACTGCCCCGGCGGTGTTTCAACATTTTGTTAATGACATCTTTCGTCACCTAGTGGGACAGTTTGTTGTCATTTATCTAGATGACATCTTAATTTACTCGCCGGATCTTGTGTCTCATCAGGAGCATGTGAGACAAGTGTTGCAGATCTTGCGAGATAATAAACTGTACGCCAAATGGGAGAAGTGTGTATTCGCTGTACAAGAACTTCAGTTTTTAGGATTCTTGGTGTCAGCCTCCGGTTTCCGTATGGACCCTGGGAAAGTGAAGGCTGTGCTTGAATGGGATCGGCCAGAGGATCTTAAAGCACTGCAGCGTTTCCTGGGGTTTGCTAACTACTACCGGAAATTTATTCGTAATTTCTCATCTGTTGTCAAACCTCTCACTGACATGACAAAAAAAGGGACGGATTTTTCTAGGTGGTCTGACAAAGCTTGTCAAGCATTTTCCTCCTTGAAAAAATGTTTTGCTTCAGCACCCATACTCATCCAACCTGATGCATCACAACCGTTCATTGTGGAGGTAGACGCATCTGACGTAGGAGTGGGTGCGGTATTATCTCAAGGTCCGTCCCCTGGTAAATGGCATCCGTGCGCTTTCTTCTCTAAAAAATTGTCGTCCGCCGAGAGGAATTATGATGTCGGCAATAGGGAACTCTTGGCCATTAAGTTGGCTTTTGAAGAGTGGCGTCACTTTTTGGAGGGGGCAGTCCACCCGGTCACCGTCATTACTGATCACAAGAACCTGCTGTATCTAGAGTCTGCAAAACGTCTGAATTCCAGACAAGCTAGATGGTCGTTGTTTTTTACCAGGTTTAATTTTGTCGTCACATATCGTCCTGGGTCAAAAAATGTAAAGGCTGATGCCTTATCTCGTAGTTTCCCGGGGGCCGGGAAGACGGATGACCCGGTTCCTATTCTTCAGGAGGGAGTTGTGGTGTCGGCTGTATGCTCTGAGCTTGAGGAGGAGGTATTGGAGGCTCAGGGGGACGCCCCTGTAGGACCTCCAGGGAAACTGTTTGTTCCAGATCAGTTAAGACAAAAGGTTATCCAGGCACATCATAATTCTGCTTTGGCAGGACACCCAGGGAGTAAAGCAACTGTAGATCTCGTTTCTCGCCGGTTTTGGTGGCCTAACTTAAATAAAGAGGTGGTAACTTTTGTCGCGTCCTGTGGGGTATGTGCGCGCTCTAAGACCCCACATACCCGTCCGTCTGGGGCCCTTTTACCGTTGAAAATCCCGGAGCGTCCATGGACCCATCTGTCTATGGACTTCATTACGGACCTTCCTCCGTCTTCAGGTAAAACTGTCATACTAGTTGTAGTTGACAGGTTCAGTAAGATGGCACATTTTATTGCTCTTCCTGCTCTTCCTAATGCTAAAACTCTGGCGCAGGTGTTCATTGGGGAGATTGTGAGACTTCACGGGTTGCCTTCCGATGTGGTGTCGGATCGGGGGTCTCAGTTTGTGTCCAAATTCTGGAAGGCATTTTGTTCTCGTCGGGGGATGCAGTTGTAATTTTCTTCGGCTTTTCATCCGCAGACCAATGGTCAGACAGAGCGTCTGAATCAGAGCTTAGAGACATATCTCCGGTGTTTTGTCTCAGAGAACCAAGAGGACTGGTCTTCTTTCTTGCCTCTGGCAGAGTTCACTCTTAACAATAGGCGGAGCGAGTCCACTGGTAAGTCCCCGTTTTTTGGGGCATATGGTTTTCACCCCCAGTTTTGTACTTTCAATGGGGGGGCTCTTCTGGGGTTCCTGAGGAGGAACGATTTTCGTCGTCACTTGCTTCAGTGTGGAGAGGAGTGCTTAATAATCTGAGCACTATGGGGAACCGATACAAACGTATGGCTGATAGGAGGAGAGTGTCTGGTCCGGACCTAAGTGTGAACAATCTGGTATGGTTGTCTACCAAGAATATAAAACTGAAGGTTCCCTCCTGGAAACTCGGTCCCAGATTCATCGGGCCATACAGGATCAGTTCAATAGTTAATCCGGTGGCTTTCCGTCTTGACCTCCCTCCTACATTTAAAATCCACAATGTGTTCCACAAATCGTTGCTTAAGAGGTACGTGGCACCAGTTATACCGTCACCTCTACGTCCTCCTCCAGTGGTGGTCAATGGTAATTTGGAGTTTCAGGTATCGAAGATCATTGACTCACGTCTGAATCGCCGGTCCCTTCAGTACCTTATTCATTGGAGGGGGTATGGTCCTGAGGAGAGGATGTGGGTTTCTGCATCGGATATTAACGCAGACCGTTTGGTTCGGGCCTTCCACACTACTCACCCAGATAGACCAGGCCCTGAGGGTCCAGAGGCCCCTCGTAGAAGGGGGGGTACTGTCACGGGTGTGTCGCTGCGGAGATCGTCGCGATTGCACACCCTGACTTCGCACAGCTGAGTTTCTGGTGCTGGGTGTTTTTCGGCACTGAGGGAGTTAATTCTTTCTCTCTCGGTGCTGGGCTGACCAGCCTCGCCCAGCTGCGATTGATGTTTTGTTAATTAGCTTCCTTCATATACCTGCTGGTCTGCTGGGGAAGTTGCCGGTGAAAGCATTCATTCAGACCAGCAGAGCGGATCGTTTCTGAGAAGACTTAAGCTAAGAGTGCCTGTTGTGGTTTTTCCTCTCCTCGCTTATTGTTTATCTCCTTAACCTTTTGTGTTCCTCTGTAGTGGAAGTGTTGTATGCAAGGCTGTGTTTTCTTTACCCCTTGTCTGTCTCGTTTGTCTTAGACTGTGTGTAAGCTGTGACCTGCCCATTCCCTGTGGTGGTAATCAGGGTCCTTCTCAGGACTAGATTACAGTGGTCAGGGATCTACAGGAGACAGGGTTACGCTGGCGGCCTGGACCTCTGTACCATTAACAGTACCTCCAGGTAGAGGGACTAGTCAGGACCCCAGTTCAGGGTCAGCATAGACCCCGGTCCACCTCTATCCAGAGACAGCGTGACACGTACACAGTATTGACCCACAATACATAGGATATTATGTCAGGTAAGACATTGCTGGCAGATACTATGTATACATGTTGATTTTCTCTATTATATTAAATTTAGAATGATGTCACATTAGATATAGGTTGCTATCTTTGAATATATCTGTTATACGTCGTGACAATGCCTTACCTTTCTATTTTGGGACATGGTAGTCACTAGTCCCTGTGTGCAGATGCTGAGTTTAGTATAGGGTATTTTTTCATACATTACCTGCCTGGCATAATTATATTACTACACCTAGTGGTATATATTATTAATTGATTGTCGCACTGTGTGTATGATATGTATCAGAAATTTAGCCTATATATATAGGCAAAGTGCATCATCTTTATTACTTCTTAATATGTGAACCACGGTTCTACCTTTGATGTTGTCAGTCAGCTGATGCTATCTGATTATTTATACTATTCAAAAAAAGGGGGTTCCTATTGGAATAAATAATAAATGTGTGTACATGTATTCCCATAAAAGTACAATTTTTATTATAATATCTTAAAAAACACCAAACCCAGTGAAAGGTATAACTTATCGTTTATACCTGATAAAACTACACTGTCAGATACCCTACAGTAGTCCTAATCTGTAACCTACCTTACCGTGGAGGTTGGCACCCTACAAGTACGATATGGCGCCCCCACTCAACGTAGGCTCTCCCTAACTCCCCTATTAAACCCTCCTATAAAGGTGGGAAAACAATTAATAATAGTCAGAAATGAAGGGATTCTTGGAACTAAATAGTACCCGGCAGCAATACAGATAATACAATACCTAAATCATGTAATAATAAACCCAAATTAAAGTATTATGCACAGGAATATTGTCTAACAGACTTTCATTAGCAAAGTTCCATTTCACTGTGCATATACACCCTGTCAAATAATCAAAGGCAGACAAATAGGTATCAATATTGCAAACATGGCAAGGTAATAGCCTAAAGATTCATCAGAGAATAAAAAATGGGACTTAGCATGAGATAGGTGAACCCCGACGCGTTTCCCCGTTAATGGAACGGTTCCTCAGGAGGTATGCATGATCCCTGATGCCATAGAAATGATGACATGAGGGGCACCATAAAGAGTGGACTTAAATAACCACCGCCGATAAACGCCTATGATAGGCTCCACCCCCTGCAATCAGGGCGGACTCATGACCGGGTGAAAAATGCCGCTATTAAGGATAAACAATACCTCATTGGTAATGCTGCAAAACGGCATATTCTCCATCATCCTTCCCGCTCTGCCGGAAGTGCCCACAATGCATTGCGGGATGACAACTTCCGCCCCACCGTTCCAGAGTCAGCTGTGCGCTTCAGATCATGGAACGCATAGTATTAGGAAGGGAAGTAAATGCCATTCATTCTTATATTTATGAGCGTTTCAGAAATGAATAAGATAAAAGTGAATTAAACCGCAGTGTTTTTGATCTTATAGATATAGCGAATCTCAGTACCTTACATTGATTATTTACGGTACTACATCATAGGACGGTAAATATTAGGATGAACATAAAGCCCGTCATCATCCGGTGTTAGATTATATATGTCCGCAATATTATTCTTATTGTTCATCGTGAGATTAAGGTACCATACTTAATGAGTAGCAGCATAACACAGATAAAGAAATGAAAAATAGAAAAAGCAAATATCGCCTTTAAAATACCCTGATATTAATGCCCACCAATGGGGTCATGCAACATAGGCACATCATGGAATGCCAACATAAATCAACCATAACCATAAATGAGTACAGGAATTCAGGACACGGACAGGTTTAATCAGATAAATGGAACATATGATAGGGCCTCATTCAAACCCCTCGGACTAAGGGATTGTAGTCTGAATATCCATTCAGCCTCACGTTTGAGGATGAGTTTATCCAGATCTCCCCCCCTAATTTTGGGCTTCACCAATTCAATCATTGTGAAAGTAATCTCCGTTATTTTACCCTCATGGATTTCATTCATATGGCGAGCTGATGGAGTATCTCTTTTATTCTTAATATCATTACGATGCTCGCCAACCCTCACCCTAAGCTCTCTTTTGGTTTTACCAACATAGTCTAACGCACACGTACATGTAGCCTTATATACCAAGCCTGAGGATCTACAATTGCCAAAATCTCTTATATAGTAGATCCTACCACTAGCCGCACTAGAAAAAGTTTTTCCTGGAGTCATCATATTGCACCTCGAGCAGTTACCACATCTAAAAAAGCCCACCGGTCTTCTATCCAGCCAGGTTCCCACCCTGGTCGGCCTCTGATATAAGCTATGGACCAAACGGTCCCCAATGGATCGTCCCCTCCTGTATGTTATACTTGCTTTTGAAGGAATCAATTTTTTAACCTCTGGATCCGCCAAAAGGATATCCCAATACTTTTTTATAACCTCATAAACCCTCTCCGATTGTGCATCAAACATGCCAATCAACCTGACAACATTCGATGAGTCATCACTTAGAGGCGATTTTTTGGTCAGCAAAGTCTCCTGGTTTGGGAGCGGGCAAAATTCATAGGACCATTGAGGACATTCTCCGGATATCCCCTATTTCTAAATCTCGAAAGCAGATCTTTTGATTGTCTATTGTATGTAGTTAGATCCGAACAGTTCCTTCCGATACAAAGAAACTGCCCTTTCGGTATTCCTCTCTTTAGGGGAACGGATGGTGACTTGTCCATCTAAGGAGGCTATTTGTTGCCGTGGGTTTTCTATATGTGCTAGTACAGATTTTACCATCCTCCTCTTTTGATATAGTTAAATCCAAAAAATTAATACTCCGTGCATGGCATTCAGATGTAAACCTAAGACCAATTTTATTCATGTTGATATATTCAATAAAGCGGGTGAAATCCTCCTCTGGGCCAGACCAAAATACCAGAATATCATCGATATATCTGGCCCAGAGGGATATATATTGACTCCACCATACCTCCTTTTCTCCCCAAAGATATGGGTCTCCTCCCACCAGCCCAGGAAGACATTTGCATAAGTGGGCGCACATGGGCTCCCAATTGCGGTCCCCCTGAGCTGGTGGAAGTAAGTACTGTCAAAGAAGAAGTAGTTGTGGGTAAGAGTGAATGAGAGGAGTTCCTCCACAAAGCCATTGTGTTCCCAACAGTTCACGATCTTGTCCTAAGGAAATGAGCCACAGCCATGATGCCGAAACTATGAGGGATACTGCTATATAAGGCTTCAACATCTATCGAAGCCACAAGTGTATTAGTCTCCACAGTTATCCCCTCCAGAATACCTAAGAGATGAGAGGTATCCCGTACATATGAGGGCAAAGATATTACAAACGGTCTTAGGATTCAGTCTAAATAAACTCCCGAGTTTTGTGTTAGTGAATCAATACCTGCCACAATAGGGCGGCCCTTAAGGGGTCCAAACCTTTGTGCACCTTTGGGAGGGCATAAAATGTTGGTATAACCGGATTATTCGGTACCATAAACTTAAATTCATTCTCAGATATCAAGCCCTTTCCCTGTGCTTTGCTCAAGATTTCTAGTAGTTTATCACTATACACCCGGGTTGGGTCCCCCTGAAGAATCTCATAGGTATTGGAGTCATGTAGCAATTGATGACACATATGCAAATATATAGGATGATCCATAAGCACAAGGTTACCACCTTTATCAGATGCCTTTATAATTAGGTCCCTGTTTTTTTCAAGCCGTTCCAGGGCCTGTTTTTCCCATAAGAAAGATTGGATTCACTCCACTGGTTTATGCGTGGGATTTTACACAGGTCCATCTCGACCAATTTCATAAAATCCCTTTAACTGTTTTAGTTGGGTAAAGGACCTGAACTTATTTGGGCGTAACCTTAAATGGAAATTGTTTTTCCATAGACATGATGTTGAACAGTGCAAGAAGTTTGGTTTATCAGAGGAAGACCTAGAGAGCTTCCAGGCATTAACGAGTCTTCTTACTGAGGATAATCAACAAGCAGGAAAGGGCCCCTTTACGGATCTCAAAAGAAGAAGCACAAGGATGCCACCTATTACTGAGATTACAAGCGTGGATATTTTTATGAAATTGGTCGAGATGGACCTGTGTAAAATCCCGCGCAATAAACCAGTGGAGTGAATCCAATCTTTCTTATGGGAAAGAAGGAAGACTTTCCGAAACGCGCGTCGGGGCGCGTTCGTGGCAGCATCGTCACCACCTTCTATTTCCTCCCCGGTTTTTTCAGGTAATATTTTGCACATTTGGCGTCACTAGGCTGACACAGGGTTTGTTATCATAGCACAATTGGGGCTTGCGCTTCAATGAGCGCTTATTGTCCCCCCTTTTTAGGCACCAGTTGTTTTCTTTTGCCCATATGGTTTTAATAGGTGGATATAGTTTTTTGTCACATTATAATATATTGGGGCTTGCGCTTTTTGAGGCACTAATTGTGTGCACTTGGTATCACCCTTTTTTTCATCTTTTGGTCACTTTTAGCATTTGTATTGGCACTATTTTTTGTGCAATTTGTCGTTTCCATATATATTTTTTTATACCTTTGCACTGCATTTTTATTCCATTATACTCTTTAATTTTGTCTTTACACATTTGTATTGTGTTTGTGCACTGGTTACACATTTTTTAATAGGTTTATTATCCATTGTAATTGAACACAATTGTTTTTTTTCTATATTTACACTATTTTTTATGGTTGCACATATATTATTTTTGTGTATACTATCCTTATTTCTACTATAGTGGGCCATTGTATTATCAGTATTGTATACTATTTGCATATTTACCTGATTTTATTTTTTAAACACCTGGGTATTGGATATCATTTGGTGGTGTTCATGCTTCCTTTTTAATTGTTTAATTGATGCTTGTGCTACTTTTATGTTTGTAATAGAATTCAATAAATTTCTACATTGTGTACCTCAACTGCCTGGGTTGGAGTGTTTTCTTCTTTCCCCCTGTTTCTTTTGCACTTGGGTGTCTGTTTTTCCTCTTTGACAGTAAGTACTTCCACCAGCTCAGGGGGACCGCAATGGGGAGCCCATGTGCGCCCACTTATGCAAATGTCTTCCTGGGCTGGTGGGAGGAGACCCATATCTTTGGGGGAGAAGAGGAGGTATGGTGGAGTCAATATATCTCCCTCTGGGCCAGATATATCGATGATATTCTGGTATTTTGGTCTGGCCCAGAGGAGGATTTCACCCGCTTTATTGAATGTATCAACATGAATAAAATTGGTCTTAGGTTTACATCTGAATGCCATGCACGGAGTATTAATTTTTTGGATTTAACTATATCAAAAGAGGAGGATGGTAAAATCTGTACTAGCACATATAGAAAACCCACGGCAACAAATAGCCTCCTTAGATGGTTAAGTCACCATCCGGTTCCCCTAAAGAGAGGAATACCGAAACGGCAGTTTCTTCGTATCAGAAGGAACTGTTCGGATCTAACTACATACAATAGACAATCAAAAGATCTGCTTTCGAGATTTAGAAATAGGGGATATCCGGAGAATGTCCTCAATGGTCCTATGAATTTTGCCCGCTCCCAAACCAGGGAGACTTTGCTGACCAAAAAAACGCCTCTAAGTGATGACTCATCGAATGTTGTCAGGTTGATTGGCACGTTTGATGCACAATCGGAGAGGGTTTATGAGGTTATAAAAAAGCATTGGGATATCCTTTTGGCGGATCCAGAGGTTAAAAAATTGATTCCTTCAAAAGCAAGTATAACATACAGGAGGGGACGATCCATTGGGGACCGTTTGGTCCATAGCTTATATCAGAGGCCGACCAGGGTGGGAACCTGGCTGGATAGAAGACCGGTGGGCTTTTTTAGATGTGGTAACTGCTCGAGGTGCAATATGATGACTCCAGGAAAAACTTTTTCTAGTGCGGCTAGTGGTAGGATCTACTATATAAGAGATTTTGGCAATTGTAGATCCTCAGGCTTGGTATATAAGGCTACATGTACGTGTGTGTTAGACTATGTTGGTAAAACCAAAAGAGAGCTTAGGGTGAGGGTTGGCGAGCATCGTAATGATATTAAGAATAAAAGAAATACTCCATTAGCTCGCCATATGAATGAAATCCATGAGGGTAAAATAACGGAGATTACTTTCACAATGATTGAATTGGTGAAGCCCAAAATTAGGGGGGAGATCTGGATAAAACTCATCCTCAAACGTGAGGCTGAATGGATATTCAGACTACAATCCCTTAGTCCGAGGGGTTTGAATGAGGCCCTATCATATGTTTCATTTATCTGATTAAACCTGTCCGTGTCCTGAATTCCTGTACTTATTTATGGTTATGGTTGATTTATGTTGGCATTCCATGATGTGCCTATGTTGCATGACCCCATTGGTGGGCATTAATATCAGGGTATTTTAAAGGCGATATTTGCTTTTTCTATTTTTCATTTCTTTATCTGTGTTATGCTGCTACTCATTAAGTATGGTACCTTAATCTCACGAATGAACAATAAGAATAATATTGCGGACATATATAATCTAACACCAGATGATGACGGGCTTTATGTTCATCCTAATATTTACCGTCCTATGATGTAGTACCGTAAATAATCAATGTAAGGTACTGAGATTCGCTATATCTATAAGATCAAAAACACTGCGGTTTAATTCACTTTTATCTTATTCATTTCTGAAACGCTCATAAATATAAGAATGAATGGCATTTACTTCCCTTCCTAATACTATGCGTTCCATGATCTGAAGCACACAGCTGACTCTGGAACGGTGGGGCGGAAGTTGTCATCCCGCAATGCATTGTGGGCACTTCCGGCAGAGCGGGAAGGATGATGGAGAATATGCCGTTTTGCAGCGTTACCAATGAGGTATTGTTTATCCTTAATAGCGGCATTTTTCACCCGGTCATGAGTCCGCCCTGATTGCAGGGGGCGGAGCCTATCATAGGCGTTTATCGGCGGTGGTTATTTAAGTCCACTTTTATGGTGCCCCTCATGTCATCATCTCTATGGCATCAGGCATCATGCATACCTCCTGAGGAACCGTTCCATTAACGGGGAAACGCGTCGGGGTTCACCTATCTCATGCTAAGTCCCATTTTTTATTCTCTGATGAATCTTTAGGCTATTACCTTGCCATGTTTGCAATATTGATACCTATTTGTCTGCCTTTGATTATCTGACAGGTATGTATATGCACAGTGAAATGGAACTTTGCTAATGAAAGTCTGTTAGACAATATTCCTGTGCATAATACTTTAATTTGGGTTTATTATTACATGATTTAGGTATTGTATTATCTGTATTGCTGCCGGGTACTATTTAGTTCCAAGAATCCCTTCATTTCTGACTATTATTAATTGTTTTCCTACCTTTATAGGAGGGTTTAATAGGGGAGTTAGGGAGAGCCTACGTTGAGTGGGGGCGCCATATCGTACTTGTAGGGTGCCAACCTCCACGGTAAGGTAGGTTACAGATTAGGACTACTGTAGGGTATCTGACAGTGTAGTTTTATCAGGTATAAACGATAAGTTATACCTTTCACTGGGTTTGGTGTTTTTTAAGATATTATAATAAAAATTGTACTTTTATGGGAATACATGTACACACATATCTGATTATTTACCCTGCATCTGTGAACACTATTTAATTAAAGGCATAGTGATATCACCTTGTATGTGTCCCGGGCTGAACATTATTGATGGAGCAGGTTCCTATATTTGGCCTGTTTTTGCCTCATGTTCCTATATGGGTAATCCCACATTATGTCGCTTCTCCTCTGCCATTCTCCTGTTTTATGGCTTTGTTATCCTGTATTTTTAATGCTATTTTGCACTAATAAAGTTTTTCACAGTATTTGAGACTATATGGCTGTTGTCTCTGTGATTTTTCATTAAAGGGAACCTGTCAGCTGTTTTGGCCACTATAACATGCAGCCACTGCCTTTCAGGGCTTATCTACAGCATTCTGTACGTAAAACTGTAACTATGAACTCGTAATGACCAGGAGAGTCATAATGGCAGGTCAGTTTTAGCATTCAGTGAGCCGCACTTGGAATTTTTTCCAGATTTCTGTTGCACGACATGGTAAAACCAATGGTGTCGTTCAAAAGCACAACTCGTTCTACAAAAAGAAAAGACCTCAAATGGCCATTTTGACCAAAAAATAAAAAGTTATGGCTCTGGGAAGAAGGGGAGCTAAAAATGAAAATGAAAAACCCAAAATACCCCTGGTGGATAAGGGGTTAAAATGTAAAAAAATGACAAAATATATATATTTTTTTGTTTAAAATACACAGGAAATTTGTCATCTTTAACTTTTAGACCTTTTAGAGATCATTTCATCTTCAACTTGCTTAACTGTTCACAATAACAATAATTTTGACCAGCGGTGCCCAAACCTTTACATGCCGCTGTATAGGCCCCTATTCATCAAGACTAGAAATTTTCTCACTGAAATTGATGAGGGGACGTGTAGTAGTCAGGCGCTCCTGGTTAATTAAGAGGTGCAAGAGCATCTGACAAGTTGAGTGAGCTTCGCCAGAAATCTTACTCCTGATCGGCATGAATTCTAAGAGCTGTGGTGTCACTCCCCTCCTCCAGTGGTTGTCTCGTCCCAGCTGCATCCATTTTGGTGGAACTGGGATTCACTGGAGTGAAAATGCCAAAAGTTGCCAAATTTTTCACAATACCAACCTGCGCAAAAAATGTTGTGATTTTTCAATGAAATTTACACCATTGCATCATTGGTTTAATGAATCGGGGTCATAGTGTCTTCTTGTTCACATCTCTCCCCCAATACAATACAGTTACCCAAAATAACCAAGTGTAGTAGACAAGAACTAAAGACAGATAATTCCTAGAGTTGACTCTATCCTTTGCCCCAAATGGAGTTTTTAAACCTAAGAAGTGTTCCTTCACACAAAGCGAACTCTTTGTCAATTTCTATTTAGACCTCTTGTATGTTGTCTGCTCTGTATCTCACTGTGGCAAACACTGGATGGGGCCCGGGTTCGGGTTTGGGTCCGGGTACTGTTCTGGTACCTTAACCCAAACTTTTTGTAACTGTTCGGCCAAACCAGCCAGACCCGAACATCCAGGTGTCCGCCCATCTCTAATTGTGATCAATGATCACCTCTCCTAGTCATGAAATCATATGGTGCCATCATCCAGAACAATATTCTCTCCTGTTTACAAGCTTGAGTCCTAGAGAATTGTTTTAAAATATATATGGACATTTATTTTATATGCAAAAATGTGATGAAGCCCATCTGGGTAATGGGGTCTCCAAAACCAAAGTGATAATGGAAGGCTTTGAACACATCTGTGGGTCCATTTTCTCTATAGCTCTCTTAGTTTTACTTAAGAGAGAAGATAAAGCCCAAGACGGAAACAAAATGAAGATATGCCCTCTGTAAGTAAAAGCAATAGTGCATATCAATAATATTGAATGCTTAGTAAACTCCGTTTTTGATAAAAAAAAAGCCTAAAAGTCATCCCCAGCGTCAAGGTGTACCACAATCAGGATGGTCCTAACCTATAGTATTAAAACCTTACCATATGTCAAAATGACGTCAATGTGAATAAGGGCCGACTAGGACCTGGTTCTAAGTGGATAGCCAGAAAATGGGAAGCTAAAAAAACGGAATGTCCAGCTCAAAGAAAGGGAGGCCACACCAGTTAAGTTAAGAGAGAAGATGCCAGGCCTTGGGCAATAGTGGCCTAACGACAATTAAATAGAAAGAGAGAGAAAGAGGCTGATGGAAGGAGAAAGTGCATGGTATTTTTTTTTTTTTTAGAATGATGGTTTTTAACTTTTGGATCCCAAAGCTAATGCAAAACTCCTAAACTGGTACTGTAGCCATAGCCCACCCCATCGTCAGAAGCTTTTTTTTCGCATATTCCCTGGGAATTTAGAAAACTTTGTAAATTTTAAACCATAATATCAAATTCAAAGCAGTAGGACAATAATCATTAACAGACCAGAAGATTAGGAAATCTTGGGCAGCGTACCTGTAATTGTTGTGTTCCGCCCTTCAATAATGCTAATGTATCATAATCTGTTCAGCGACATCAAACGCTCGTTTCATATTCCTCGCTTCTTGCATTATCCATTGTGTGAATAAAACATCATAACATCTAAACCCGCTTTGAAACCCTCTCTCATAAACTTATCCTAGGAAATGAGTGGAGCACATCACAGTCTGTGTTTTTTTTAGTTAGTAAGGCTGAGGTCCCTTGTTCATATTTTAATTAACACCTGCATCTGGAAAGTCTGAGGGCAGATGACGGATGCCGTGTCTTCTCAGCCTTATCCATTTACAATGCACAGACTTGTATGGTAGGATTTTTACCTTGTGTGTTGACCTCCTTTCTCCTTGGTCAGGCACCTTTTAGTAACTGTTGCACCAGTAGTGGACACAGATAGAACAGGGCCCCTGTTCAAGAGTAATATATGGGCCCTTTCCAGTTCAATAGATCATCACTGAACAATGGGAAGCGACTAATAGAATGGTATTTAACAGGCAGAAATGCAAGATTCTACATCTGGGCAAGAAAAATGAAAATTACATCTATAGAATGGGAGGAATAGAACTAAGCAACAGCATGTGTGAAAAAGACTTGTGTATACTAATGGATCACAGTCTGCACATGAGTCAACAGTGTGATGCAGCAGCAAAAAGGTAAACATAGTTCTAGGATGTATAAAGAGAAGCATAAAGTCTAGATCACATGAAGTAATTATCCCCCTCTACTCCTCCTTGGTCAGGCCTCATCTGGAATACTGTGTCCAGTTCTGGGGACCAGATTTTAAAAAATAAATTGAAAAACTGGAGCAAGTTCAGAGAAGAGTTACCAGGATGGCGAGCGGACTGCAAAGTACCGGTATAGCCTACGAGGAACGGGAATGTTTAGATTGCAAAAAAGAAGGCTAAGAGGAGACTTAATAGGTGTCTACAAATATTTGAAGGGATGTCACAGAGAGAGGGACAATCCTTGTTCTCATTTGTATATGGAAACACGAGAAGCAATGGAATGAAACTGAAAGGGAAAAGATACAGATTAGATATTAGAAAAAACTATTTGACAGTGAGGGTGATCAGTGAGTGGAACAGGAGGCCACGAGAGGTGGTGAGTTCTCCTTCAATGGAAGTCTTCAAACAGAGGTCTGAGATGGTTTAGTGACCCTGGAGGACCCTTCCAACTCTAACATTCTATGATCATAATGCACAGTGCTACATGTTTTGGAAGTGAAACTGACCCCCTTACCTCTTGGACCCGAGGTTGCACCAACGATATGTCCTCCCATGTGTTGTGCACAACCGTATCAGCTAACCAAGTTTTACCGTCTACACGGAAGTATGGATTGCGGAAAGCAAGCAGAAGTATTTTTTTTTCTAACAACATCTGGCATATGGAAGACATTGCTACTCGCTCGTAGATAAAGTTATTACTCACAATCAACGGGTGGTAGCAGTCTACTTCAGAACAGCGATACTTGACTATTTAAGATACAAGCAAAGGAAGTTACAACCAATTGTAAAATAAAGGTGGAAGGAAAAAAAATTGAAAATAAATCAAATAAATGTTTCCATCCATCTTTGCAACATTTTTCAAAGCATGGCCACCTGTTCTACAACGTGTTCCTTGAAAAACGTTGCCACCAGTACATTTACACAAAATAATTCTCGCGTCAAACCTACCTTCTCATCCTTCTGTTTTTGACTGTGTATTGTGTTAGACACTCCAGTATAATTATCCTCTATGTACTTGTGACCATAAAGCAAAAAAAAAAAACTAAAGAAAACTCCAAAGGCAAAACTTTACAAACGGCCAAGATAAACTTTAAAAAAAGTGGAGTTGTTGCCGTTGCGACCAATCTAATTCTTGTATTTTTTTTCCCAGAGCAGATTAGTCAATAATAGCAGTAATGTGATTAGTTCTCCCCATTCTTGGATGTTTCTTCCTGACGGCCACGCGCCATAGAAGATGCACATTACAATGTGATAAGTAATCAGCTGGCTCATGTAGAAGTGTTTTCATGAAACCATTTACACTGCGGAGCATAAGCAGACATATGGGCCGCCGGTCCCGGAGCTTCTCCGTGCGTATTGTCGGGCTTTTCTGTGTTTTATGCTGATAACAAATGCCATAGTTACTCAATAAGACTCAAATCCCCAAAAATCATCATCAATCTTTATAAAGAGCAAAAAGCAATTTAACATATGGTGATGTATTTGTCACCAATAAATATGGATGAGCGAACGTTTCCTTTTGTAGTGAATGATTAGTATGTAAATTGAGGCGCCGGTAATGGCGAGGTGTAGAGAGTTATGTCACACAACTTACACTCCTAGATTGGTCTCTGAAAAGAATTGGTTTTGCTCAGATTCTGACAAACTTACAGCTTTTTTCACTTGCAAACTGCTATAAACCATCTATCTGCAAATGGATGAAGTAATGATGAGTATTAGAGTAATGCAAATCGATTCGCAAGACCCAGTCCAACGGCCATGACAGTAAACTAGGCCTAGGGCCACTTGATGTGAGCCCCGAGAACCACCTCCAAATCATCTATCTACATCACATCTATCTATCTATCACATCTATACTATCTATCTAATCTATCTATCTATCTATCTATCTATCTATCTATCTATTATCTATCTATCTATCTATTACATCTATCTATATCTATCTATCTATCTATCTATCTACTATATCTATCTATCTAATCTATCTATTCTATCTATCATCATCATCTATCACTATCTATCTGTTTCATCTACTATATCATATCATCATCTATCTATCATCAATATCATAATCTATCTACTATCTACTATCTATCTATCTATCTATCACTATCACTATCTATCTATCTATCTACGTTATCTATCATCATTATCTATCTATATCTATCTATCTATCTACTATCATTACATCTATATCTAATCATCTATCTATCTATCTATCTATCTATCTATCTACATCTATCTATCTATCATCTATCTACATACTACTATCTATTATCTATCTATCTATATATCTATATATCTATCTATCATCTATTACTATCTATCTATTATCTATCTATCTATTATCTATCTATTCCTATGTTATCTTATCTATCTATCTATCTATATATCTATCTAATCTATATCTATCTATCTATCTATCTATCTATCTATCTATCTATCATCTTCTATCTCATATCTTCTATCATCTATCTATCTATCTATCTATCTATCTATCTATCTATCTATTATCTATCTATTACTATCTATCTATCTATCATTATCTATCTATCTATTTATCATATACTATCTATCTATCTTTATCTATTATCTATCTTCTATTATCTATCTATTATCTATCTATCTATCTATCTATCTATCTATCTATCTATCTATCTATCTATCTATCTATATCTATCTATCTATCTATCTATCTATCTTCTATCTATCTATCTATCTATCTATCTATCTAACTATCTATCTATCTATCTATCTATCTATCTATCTATCTATCTATCTATCTTCTTATCTATCTATCTATCTATCTATCTATCTATCTATTCTATCTACTATCTATCTATCTATCTATCTATCTATCTATCTATCTATCTATCTATTATCTATCTATCTATTATCTATCTATTCTCTATGTATCTATCTATTATCTATCTATCTAATATCTATCTATCTATCTATCTATCTATCTATCTATCTATCTATCTGTCTATCTTGCTTCTATCTCATATCTGTCTATCTATCTATCTATCTATCTATCTATCTATCTATCTATCTATCTATTATCTATCTATCTATTATCTATCTATCTTTTATCTATCTATCTGTCTATTATCTACCTCTATTATCTATCTATCTATCTATCTCTATCTATCTATCTACCTATCTATCTATCTATCTTCTATCTCATATCTATCTATCTATCTATCTATCTATCTATCTTCTATCTTCTATCTATCTATCTATCTATCTATCTATCTATCTATCTATCTATCTATCTTCATTCTATCTATCTTCTATTCTATCTATCTATCTATCTATCTATCTATCTATCTATCTATCTATCTATCTTCTTTTCATATCTATCTATCTATCTATCTATCTATCTATCTATCTATCTATCTATCTCTTCATATCTATCTATCTATCTATCTTTCATATCTATCATCTTATTCTATCTATCTATCTATCTATCTATCTATCTATCTATCTATCTATTTCATACCTATCTATCTATCTATCTATCTATCTATCTATCTATCTATCTATATATCTATATATCTATCTATCTATCTATCTATCTATCTATCTATCTATCTATTATCTATCTATCTATTATCTATCTATTTCTATTATCTATCTATTATCTATCTATCTATCTATATCTATCTATCTATCTATCTATCTATCTATCTATCTATCTATCTATCTATCTATCTATTACTGTCTATCTTGCTTCTATCTCATATCTGTCTATCATCTATCTATCTATCTATCTATCTATCTATCTCTATCTATCTATCTATCTATCTATCTATCTATCTATCTATTATCTATCTATCTATTTATCATACTATCTATCTATTCTATCTATTTATCTATCTATCTATCTATCTTATCTATTATCTACTCTATATCTATCTATCTATCTATCTATCTATCTATCTATCTATCTATCTATCTATCTATCTATCTATCTATCTATCTATCTTCTATCTCATATCTATCTATCTATCTATCTATCTATCTCTAATCTATCTATCTATCTATCTATCTATCTATCTATCTATCTATCTATCTATCTTTATCTATACTATCTATCTATCTACTATCTATCTATTTATTTATACTATCTATCTATTATCTATCTATCTATCTATCTATCTATCTATCTATTATCTATCTATCTATTATCTATCTATTCTCTATGTATCTATCTATTATCTATCTATCTAATATCTATCTATCTATCTATCTATCTATCTATCTATCTATCTTCTATCTTCTTCTATCTTCATATCGTCTATCTATCTATCTATCTATCTATCTATCTATCTATCTATTATCTATCTATCTATTATCTATCTATCTTTTATCTATCTATCTGTCTATTATCTACCTCTATTATCTATCTATCTATCTATCTACTATCTATCTATCTATCTACTATCTATCTTCTATCTCATATCTATCTATCTATCTATCTATCTATCTATCTATCTATCTATCTATCTTCTATCTCATATCTATCTATCTATCTATCTATCTATCTATCTATCTATCTATCTATCTATCTATTCTGTTTCATATCTATCTATCTATCTATCTATCTATCTATCTATCTATCTATCTATCTATCTTCTGTTTCATATCTATCTATCTATCTATCTATCTATCTATCTATCTATCTATCTATCTATCTATCTATCTATCTCTTTCATATCTATCTATCTCATATCTGTCTATCTATCTATTTATTTCATATCTATCATCTATCTATCTATCTATCTATCTATCTATCTATCTATCTATTTCATACCTATCTTATCTATCTATCTATCTATCTATCTATCTATCTATCTATCTATCTATCTATCATCTATCTATCATCTATCTATCTATCTATCTATCATCTATCTATCTATCTATCTATCATCTATCTATCTATCTATCTATCTATTAATTATCTATCTATCTAGAAAAAAAGAAAATGAAAAAGCGGCACTAAAAATAATCATAGGGTGCAAAAGCTTCCCAGGTATGTATCAATTCTAGTTATATATCCAAAAAATGGAAGCAGCACACCATAATAGTCAATCCACATGCAGTTTACTTGCCCATCTGGTGACGTTTTTTTCCCCAAAATTGTGGACCTTTTTCAAGCTTGAAAATCTGTACATAATTACTTCTCTCTTTTTATGGCAGTGCCATAATTACAATGGCATTGTCAATGTGTTTGATTCCTCCGAGGGTCCCAAGCTTTACATTACACATAACAGCAGGAAAATCTGGTGTTAAGACTGTGTGGATGTCGGCCAACAAGCCAACAGTGTGTCTGATAAGACTCAGCCCTCTCTGCACTGGTACGGCACACGCCGGCTTTTCCAATGTTCTCCTGCTCATAGGTAGTAGCACAGAATCAGTAATTATGTAGTGCAGAGACCAGCATGCGGCTATTGATGTTCATCATTAGCGACCCCATAAAAGTGAATGGCTTGGGATACATCATGTATTTGCCTTTTGTGCACAGAGTTTTGTTTTGGCCGCCTGTAGCCTGTGTGGGCAAGCGCCCAGCCACCAGCTGCATGTTTCCGAAGATTAGTGCCATAAATCTTCCCGATATCTCGCTACACTGCATTGTGAATAATAAATTCTTTCATATTCTACTAAAAGCTTTCTGTTTCGATTGTGAAGTCTTCATTCTGTTTGGCAATGTGCTTTGCATTTCTTCTCCCTGAAGTTGTAGCTGTTGCGTGTAGATATCATTTACCTGTTGTCTACGCTGAGGATCCATGAATGGTTCCTTCCATGTTATTGTAGTTACACATAAATTTCCTCAATATGACTTAGGTTATTGTAAGGACTGACACCTTGTAGAACATTATTTTTCTAGATGGACATGTAGGAGGACGAGTAGCATCAAGATGATACATTAAGATGAACCATGATTGAACCATTGAAAAAAACAAACATTAAAACATAAAAAGGGATTTTGTGTAAAAATATCATTGATTCATTTGCCATATGTATCGATCAATAGACACAGTTTAGCCTGGGACAATGGATTTATCTCAGGGTAAACCGAGGAGTGGATCTCCTACTTTTCACTCTTAAATTTTTTCTTACAAGGATTATTGACTTTTCTGTAGGGATTCCCAAGACTCAAAATTTTAGTAATCTGTGAGAGATGATGGACTCCGAGATACAAGATCTGAAATGCATAGTCAGACAAGTCAGGGCGAGGGCAAGTAGAGTTCATACCATATAATAGTCATGTAGAAGGTCAGGGCAAGTAGAGTTCATACCATATAATAGTCATGTTGAAGGTCAGGGCAAGTAGAGTTCTTACCATATGGTAGTCATGTAGAAGGTCAGGGCAAGTAGAGTTCTTACTATATAATAGTCATGTAGAAGGTCAGGGCAAGTAGAGTTCTTACCATATAATAGTCATGTAGAAGGTCAGGACAAGTACAGTTCTTACCATATGGTAGTCATGTAGAAGGTCAGGGCAAGTACAGTTCTTACCATATGGTAGTCATGTAGAAGGTCAGGGCAAGTAGAGTTCTTACCATATAATAGTCATGTAGAAGGTCAGGGCAAGTAGAGTTCTTACCATATAATAGTCATGTAGAAGGTCAGGGCAAGTAGAGTTCTTACCATATAATAGTCATGTAGAAGGTCAGGGCAAGTAGAGTTCTTACCATATAATAGTCATGTAGAAGGTCAGGGCAAGTAGAGTTCTTACCATATAGTAGTCATGTAGAAGGTCAGGGCAAGTAGAGTTCATACCATATAATAGTCATGTAGAAGGTCAGAGCAAGTAGAGTTCTTACCATATGGTAGTCATGTAGAAGGTCAGGGCAAGTAGAGTTCTTACCATATGGTAGTCATGTAGAAGGTCAGGGCAAGTAGAGTTCTTACCATATAATAGTTATGTAGAAGGTCAGGGCAAGTAGAGTTCATACCATATGATAGTCATGTAGAAGGTCAGGACAAGTAGAGTTCATACCATATGGTAGTCATGTAGAAAGTCAGGGCAAGTAGAGTTCTTACCATATGGTAGTCATGTAGAAAGTCAGGGCAAGTAGAGTTCTTACCATATAATAGTCATGTAGAAGGTCAGGGCAAGTAGAGTTCTTACCATATAATAGTCATGTAGAAGGTCAGGGCAAGTAGAGTTCTTACCATATAATAGTCATGTAGAAGGTCAAGGCAAGTAGAGTTCTTACCATATGGTAGTCATGTAGAAGGTCAGAGCAAGTAGAGTTCTTACCATATAATAGTCATGTAGAAGGTCAGGGCAAGTAGAGTTCTTACCATATGGTAGTCATGTAGAAGGTCAGGGCAAGTAGAGTTCTTACCATATGATAGTCATGTAGAAGGTCAGAGCAAGTAGAGTTCTTACCATATGATAGTCATGTAGAAGGTCAGAGCAAGTAGAGTTCTTACCATATGGTAGTCATGTAGAAGGTCAGGGCAAGTAGAGTTCTTACCATATGATAGTCATGTAGAAGGTCAGAGCAGGTGGAGTTCATTCAAGACTTTATTCTAGCAGGATCCGGCACTCAAATTGAAAAAAAGAAATGATTTTAATTCAGAAATGCAATCCGCAACATGACGTTTCGGTCAAGCATCAGACCTTCTTCAGACAGATTGCAAAAGAGACTGCAAAAAAGGCTGTAAGGTGAGTTCATGTGTAGTCCATACATGGTTTGCCAGAAGTGAAGCGCTAAATTAGTAATGCATTACGGCAGTTCTGCTGTGAGGTGGATCTAGTGGATCTAGTGGATCACAACGGCACTTATAACATAACCAGTCACACACTGTGATCCAATATACATCTTTATGATGTATGGTAATTTCATTTAAAATCTGATACTAAATATTTTATCTAACAATTTATAATAAAGTCTAATTTTAATTCACATCCCCCCCCTTCCCCAATCATTGGTTGTATTGCTCTCCAACCCATTAAAATCTAAATATGCCAGGATTGATTCCATTTCCTCTAAAAAGGTGAACCTCTTCATTGTTTTTTTTATCGTGAACCTCTATTTACGGCACAATCTAATATTCACAGTCTTAAACTATAGACATAAAATGGTAATAAAAAATGCATGGCTCAATATTGTTTAAATATAAAAATGACAATTTTTTTTAACCGCATCCAAAAAACAAAGATATTTTAGAAACAATAAAAATAATAATGTGGCCTAGAATCCACCAAATAAAGGTCTCCAAAGCAGATGTGGTGATACATCTAGTTAATAGAGGCATCTGC
>JARQOD010000007.1:128915144-128980089 GCA_033576555.1 Oophaga sylvatica
TATAAAGGGCGTCATTCGCCATAATTTCGTCAAAAGGGCCCCCCTCAAATACTTCAAATGTGATTCCTAAAAAAAGGTTTTGAAAATTTTTTTGGGAAAAAAATTAAAAATTGCGTAAATTTTTAAAACCCTTCTAACTTCCAAAAAAAAAAATATTATTTTAAATACTGTCGATGTAAAAAGGCTTGGGGGAAGTTTTATTTACAACAAATTTTTGGTGTACGAACTCTCTGAAAAAGGGAAAAAAAATTAAAAAGTTTAAAAAAATTGCAAAATTTTCCCAAAAATTTCTGTTTTTTTTCAAAATAAAGCAAGAATATCAAAAAATTTGGGCGCGTCACAAGGAGTTAAAAAAAACACCCGAAAGGCCCAAAAAACACAAAAACCCTATGACACTTTCACAAAAAAAACGTGTAAAAGCTTTGAAAAACGCAAAACTTGGGCCAACTAGATTTTGTGAAAAAATTTTCAGCTTTTTGAGTTTTCATCCCACGTTTCCCATTTTTATGGAATGATGGGAGGGGGGGAAGGGGGGGGGGGGGGGCGCTTGACACAGCTTTTGGTGTTATGTATTCGAAATCTCCCCAGTCCCGAGGGAGTAAATTTTTGGGGTATGCACAGACACTTCCACAAAACACTCGGGTTGATGAAGAAGCATACAAGCATCTAACTCCATAACGCCCCCTCATCAAATAAATCGCCAATCTTGGGAATCATATATAAATTTTAAATAATTTTTGGCCCTTTTTGGGTTTTTAAGTATATTTAAATAAAACAAATTTATGGGGTTTTTTTAAATTTTTTTAAAATGTTTTATTTGATTCTTTGGATACCCTAATTTATACCTTTTTTTTATTTGAATTTGTTTTTGTCACTTTCCCTATCCAATATAAAAACCTTTTCAAAAAAAAACAAAAATCTTCAATATTTTTATCCTAGAACGAAACTTATCAAGTTTTGTTGTTAAGTTTTTTTACGCACAGAAATGCGAAAATTCACCCCGTACCACGATAAGAGGAGAAAGATATGAAATTGGCAAATTGCTTAAAATGAAATTCAGAAGTCAGATGTTACTGTAAAATGTTGACAGTGATGGTTTAAGGTAAATCATTTGTTGAAAACGCTTCAGGCATGTAATGAGACATGGCCGATATTGTCCATTCATCTGGATGAATTTGATTTATAATAAATAATTCGGACAGGGGGAATTGCAAACCCTTCTGTACACTGGAATATGGTTGTACGGGAACTAGTGCTGTTTGTCAGACCTAGATCTGGCCTTTAATGGCCAATCTTAGATTGAACTAGATTCACAGGACAGTGACACAATGTCTCATCATAGACTGTCATGACTAGACCAAGGAACCTCTTTCTACTTGAGACCTTTTCTGGTGACGGCATCATCGTTATGCTGCATTGTAATAAGATTTTGGTGTCTATTAATCAGAAGAGTTGCATGAGATGTCACAGGTAAAAAAGGTTGCAAGGCTCTAGTATGGCAACTAAGGACAGCACATGCAGCGCAGCCAAACAACTTTTCCTGTGTGGGGCACTTCCAGCCCCATCACAGTCATGTCAAGTAATTTAATGGCTGTGATTGGCTGGTGCACTGCTTAAAATAAATAAATAATAAATAAAGATGTGGCGTCTCCTCTATTTGTTCATAACAAGTGCAGGTAAAGCTGACTCCTGCAGCTGTAGCCCTCAGCGTCACATTATCTTGCTGGTTGTCAAAAATAAAGTTTGTCCCATGCCGTGTTTTTTTTAAATTATTTAAATAATTAAAGAAAATAGTCTGTGCCCCCCATTTTTGATAAGCAGCCAAGCTTAAGCAACAGCTGCAGGTTGCTATTCTCAGGCTGGGAAGCCCATGGATATTTGGCCTTCCCTAGCCTAAAAATAGCAGCCAGCAGCCACCCCAGAAAAGTCACAAACATCAGATGACCAATTCTGGATCTTTGGCCCTGCTCTTAGTGCTTGCCCTGGTGCGCTGGCAAGTGGGTAATATTTGGGGGTTGAAGTTAGTTTTATAATGTCCAGCTGATATTAAGCCCAGGGTTAGTAAAAAAGAGGAATCTATCAGAAGCCCCCTTACTAATCCCGTAGTAAAATTAATAAAGACACACACAGAAAAAAGTGCTTTAATTGAACAAGGAAAGATGTGTATCTTCGTACCGTGTTAGCCATAGATAAAAAATTTTGACTTGAGAGTCCTCAGTGGTTGATACCTTTTAAATGGCTAAACTGAAAAGATGGTAACAAATTGCAACTTTCGAGACTACTCAGGTCTCTTCATCAGGCATAGACTAATACAACATCTGAAGAATCACATATTTAATCACAAAATAAGCACAGAAAAAATGCAATAGGTAGACAAGTGACATGAAGCAGAACTGTCATTATGGCAGAGGGATTAACAAAATATGACTAGTTCATAAAAGGAGTGAAGGTTTTATTACCCTCTGATTGGGGTCTGGTATTGTGTTGTGATGACCCTAAAAGGCAGGGAGGCAGATTCCTAATTTTGTAGAAAACATAAAACTCTGGGATATATTCATCCCAGCACTAAGAGTGTCAAAGGTCATCATAAGTTTATGAATCTGCCTCCTGACCTTTTAGGGTCATCACAACACAATACAGACCCAATCAGAGGGTATAAAACCTTCACTCCTTATCTATGAACTAGTCATATTTATGTTAATCCCTCTGCCATAATGACAGTTCTGCTTCATGTCACTTGTCCTACCTATTGCATTTTTCTGTGCTATTTTGGTATAAATATGTGATCTTCAGATGTTGTATTAGTCTATGCCTTGATGAAGAGACCTGGTAGTCTCGAAAGCTGCAATTGTTTACCATCTTTTCAGTTAGCCATTAAAAGGTCAACCACTGAGGACCTCAAGTCTAAATATTTTTTTAATTGAACAAAACATCCCTGACAAATCCCCACTTTTTCCCAATCTTGAATTGTGCACGTGCAGTATTCTTTGCCGCAATTGCAATGCGCAGGCGCGTTATATGAGGGCAACGACTACAATTCCCAGAAATAATGTAGACAGCGGCGAACAACATGTTAAGCAGTACCCAAAACACCGCCCATCTGACCTGACTGCCATAATTTAAATATCCCGCCAATTTAGGGTGACAGATGCCCTTTAACAAAAAAGTAAAAGTTAAAAAAAATCAAAGTAATCCTCACCTTTAATTCTGATAATCCATAATGATGATGTCCCCACAACTAACACCAACTCTGCTACATCTGGTTGCATTGCTGAGTGGTGACATCAGTGATGTGACCGCTCAGTCCGGCTGCCAGATCACACTGAGCTGAGCGGAGAACGCGGCTTGTGTATGATTGGTTGTGATATCACAGGTTACTATCGGTCACACGCTGCCACTTTCTCATGCTCAGGATGATCTGGCTGTCTGACATTACTGATGGACCGCTCAGCACTGCAAACAGATATAACAGAGTTGGTGTTCTTGTGGGACATAATTATTAGGATTAACGGCAGACAGGTGTGGAATTACTTTGATTTTTTATTTTTATGTTAATAAAAGGAAAAAGAGGGTATTTGTCTGGGAGTTTTTGTTCAATTAAATGACTTTTCTGTGTGTGTCTTTATTCATTTTCACTACAGGGTTAGTAATGATGGTGTTGCTCTATTATTAACTCCTGGGCTTGATATCACTGACATTAGAAAGCTGACATCACCCCAGAGGCAACCAGGGGAAATGGAAGAGTCGGGTAAAGCACCAGAATTGGCACATCTAATGGATGCTCCATTTCTGGGATTGCTGAGGCTGATGTTATTAGTCTGGGATGGGGCCAATATCCATGGCCCTTTCACAGCTATTGATATCAGCACCCAGCTGTCTGCTTTAGCTTAGCTGTTTATTATAGTAAAAATAGGTAAAAATAAGACTCTAATATTATACAATCCCTTGGATTACAAACCGACACCCCTTCTTCCACTCATTTTGCACCAATTGTTTTTTTACAGAAAGTAATCATCTTGAGTATTGTCATCCTAAGGCTAAGTGCACACGTCAGGAATTTTTCGCGTTTTTTTGTGTTTTTTCCCGTGGCAAAAACGCAAAAAAAACCGCAAGCATTAAGCATCCTATTCAATTTAAATGGATTCCCCATTTTTGTGCACATGCAGCGTTTTTTTTCCGCAAAAAAAACGCTTAGCGAAAAAAAAGCAACATGTTCATTAATTTCCGTCATAGCGGCGATTCCGCCGCCATAAGGAATGCATTGAACCGCTTACTTTCCGCATGTGGCTATGCCCACCATGCGCAATGTAAGCGGTTCATGTGCGGTGGTACCCAGGTCTGGAGGAGGGGAGACTCTCCTCCAGGCCCTGGGTACCATATCCCTAGTAAAACAATAATTAAAATAAAAAATAATGATATTCCACCTTCCGGCGGCCCCGCAGCTTTCCCGCCTCTCAGCGACGCTCCCGGCTAATCCCGTTCCCAGAATGCATTGCGAGAATCACCCCAGATGACGTAGCGGTCTCTCGTGATGCTACGTCATCTGGGGTCTGTCGCAATGCATCCTTGGGAACGGGATTGGCCGGGAGCGTCGCTGAGAGCGGGAAAGCTGCGGGGACGCCGGAAGGTGAGAATAGCACGATTTATTATTTTTTTTACATTAGATCTTTTTACTATTGATGCGACATAGGCAGCATCAATAGTAAAAAGTTGGTCACACTTGTCAAACACTATGTTTGACTCGTGTGACCAACCTGTCAATCAGTTTTCCAAGCGATGCTACAGATCGCTAGGAAAACGCTAGCATTCTGCAAGCTAATTACGCTTGCAAAACACTAGTTTCTGGCGGGAATACACATACCAAAAAAAATGCGTATTTCCCGCGGCAGAGAAGTGCGGGATTGCAGCGGAAATTTCCGCGGCAATTCCGCAACGTGTGAACTTAGCCTAACACTTATACCTGAAAATGACATGTTTAGGTTTGACCATCATATTGTCAGTACTTAATGATACTTATTAAAGAAGCACTCCTCATCCTCCTCCCATCAAAGTTTTTATCCTCATAATATATTGCAGTCATCATATTATAGAGAACTGTGTACTTACAATTGCTCATTTTACCTTTCTACCCAGTTAATTCTTCTCTTATCTTTTCTCTGCTCTATGTAGAAACAGGAAGCCCCTTTATCCAGCATGAGTCATTCCCTTTTTCAACTCCTGACCTAGCTGCTCCTTCCTCTCCCCTGCCAGGGACTTTTGCAGTGATGACTCATGCAGGGAAAATTGACCTCCTGTTTCTATATAGAGCTTAGAAGTATTCAGTTAGTCTATTTTCAATCACGTGATGTCATAGACCAAATGGAAAAGAGAAGAATAACTGGGTAGAAAAGCAAAATGAGCAATTGTGAGTACACAGTGCTATATAATATGTTGACAGTACTATATTGAGAGGATAGAAATTTCAATGCTTTTCGTTAATTGGTACTGAAGGATGTAGCTGTATGTTGGCTTGAGTAGGATCTGTTATTATTCTATGGCCTCAAACAGAAATAAAAACTGATCTTTAAGGGTTCAGCCATCAGACGGCTGTGTCATATGTGCCCTACTCTGCTGTAACATCAACTCTCGATAAGGTGAGATTTACAAATTCTGACAATAACCGAAATTTGTATCCTGAGGATCAAATTGGAAAACACTTTGTTCTTCTCATAACTCTTAGAAGATGTCTCCAACATCTTCTATGCTTCAATCATTCTCCTATTTACTTCTTTTCTAGTACTGTGTAACATATCGTGGTTTCTGGCCTAGTCTGGATGTGTCATCAATAGAAGTGATTATCACTGCCGATGTTTGTATATTGCATAAATGGTATATGCTTAGAATATGATTCTACATGTCATGTGTTCTTACAAGTGCCAAATCCTGATGACCAAAAGCTTCTGCCATTAAAGAAGCACTCCTCCTCCTCCACCCATCAAAGTGTTTATTCTCTTAATATTACATAGTTATTATTATTATTATTATTATTATTATTAAGGTTGAAGGAAGACTTTAAGTCCATCTAGTTCAACCCATATCCTATCCTAACCTGCCCTAACATGTTGATCCAGAGGAAGGCAAAAAAAACCCAAGTGGCAAACAGTAAGCTTCACATTGGGGAAAAAAATTCCTTCCCGACTCCACATACGGCAATCAGACTAGCTCCCTGGATCAACGCTGTATCTAGGAAACTAGTGAATATAGCCTGTAATATTATACTTTTCAAGAAAGGCATCCAGTCCCCTCTTAAATTTTAGTAGAGAATCACTCATTACAACATTAGACGGCAGAGAGTTCCATAGTCTCACTGCTCTTACAGTAAAGAATCTGCGTCTGTGATTATGGCTAAACCTTCTTTCCTCCAGACGTAGAGGATGCCCCCTTGTCCCCGTCACAGGTCTAAGAGTAAAAAGATCATTAGAAAGGTCTTTGTACTGTCCCCTCATATATTTATACATTGTAATAAGATCACCCCTAAGCCTTCGTTTTTCCAAACTAAATAACCCCAAGTGTAATAACCTGTCTTGGTATTGCAGACCCCCCAGTTCTCTAATAACCTTGGTCGCTCTTCTCTGCACCCGCTTCAGTTCAGCTATGTCTTTCTTATACACCAGAGACCAGAACTGCACACAGTATTCTAAGTGTGGTCGCACCAGTGACTTGTATAGAGGTAAAATTATGTTCTCCTCATGAGCATCTATGCCTCTTTTAATGCATCCCATTATTTTATATGCCTTGGCAGCAGCTGCCTGACATTGGCCACTAAATGTGAGTTTGTCATCCACCCATACACCCAGGTCTTTTTCAGTGACAGTTTTGCCCAGTGTTTTACAATTAAGCACATCATTATACATCTTATTTGTTCTACCCAAGTGCATGACCTTACATTTATCCCCATTAAAGCTCATTTGCCATTTATTAGCCCAAGCTTCTAGTTTACATAAATCCTCCTGTAATATAAAATTGTCCTCCTCTGTATTTATTACCCTGCAGAGTTTAGTGTCATCTGCAAATATTGAAATACTACTCTGTATGCCCCCTACAAGGTCATTAATAAATATGTTAAAGAGAAGCGGCCCCTAAAACTGACCCCTGTGGTACCCCACTGCTAACCGTGACCCAGTCCGAGTGTGCTCCATTAATAACCACCCTTTGTTTTCTATCCATGAACCAGTTCTTAACCCACTTACACATATTTTCCCCTATCCCCATTGTTCTCATTTAATGTATCAACCTTTTGTGTGGCACTGTATCAAAAGCTTTTGAGAAGTCCATGAACACCACGTCCACTGCATTCCCTTGGTCCACTCCTGAACTTACCCCTTCATAAAAGCTTATCAGATTAGTCTGACAAGAACGGTCCCTCGTAAACCCATGCTGATACTGTGTCATGAGGTTATTCAGCCTCAGATACTCCAATATAGTATCTCTTAAAAAACCCTCCAGGATTTTACCCACAGTAGATGTTAAGCTCACTGGCCTATAATTTCCAGGTTCAGTTTTTGCACCCTTTTTGAATATTGGCACCACATTTGCTATACGCCAGTCCTGTGGTACAGAACCCCATATTATGGAATCGTTAAAGATTAAAAATAATGGTCTATCTATGACTGTACTTAATTCCTGCAGTACTCGGGGGTGTATCCCATCCGGGCCTGGGGATTTGTCAACTTTAGTGATTTTTAGACGCCGCCGTACTTCCTGCTGGGTTAAGCAGGTGACATTTAATGGAGAATTTTTTTTATCACTGATCATGTTATCAGTCATGGGATTTTCTTGTGTAAATACAGTTGAAAAAAAGTCATTTAGCATATTGGCTTTTTCCTCATCCTCATCCACCATTTCACCCAGACTATTTTTAAGGGGACCAGCACTATCATTTTTTAGTTTCTTGCTATTTATGCAGTCATCATATTATACAGCACTGTGTACTTAGAATTGCTCATTTTCCCTTCTACTCAGCTAATTCTTCTCTATTCCATTAGGTCTATGACATCACATAATTAAAAACGGACTAGCTGAATCCTTCTAAGCTCTACGTACAAACAGGAGGTCAATTTTTCCTGTGTGAGTCATTACTACAAATGTCCCTGGCAGGGAATGGAACAGCTAGTTTAGGATTTGAAGTGGGGATGACTCGCACAGGGAAATGAGACTTCCTGTTTCTACATACAGAAAAGAGAAGAATTAGCTGGGTAGAAAGTGAAAATGAGCAATTGTAAGTACACAGTGTCATATAATATGATGATTGCGACAAGATGGTAAAAACTTTGATGGCTGTGCTTCTTTATCCATAAGTTATTATTATTTATTATTATTATTTATTTATATAGCGCCATTAATTCCATGGTGCTGTACATGAGAAGGTGTTACATACAAAGTTATAGATATTGTTTACAGTAAACAAATTTACAATGACAGACTGGTACAGTGGGGAGAGGACCCTGACCTTGCGGACTTACATTCTACGGGATAATGGGGAAGAAACAGAAGGTTGGTGGTGCGGCAGCTCTTGTGGTGCTGGCGGCGAGGCGGCAGCTCTGGTGGTGGCGGCGAGGCGGCAGCTCTGGTGGTGGCGGCATGGTGGCAGCTCTGGTGGTGGCGGCAGCTCTGGTGGTGGCAGCGTGGCGGCAGCTCTGGTGGTGGCGGCAAGGCTGCAGCTCGGGTGGTGGCAGCGAGGCGGAAGCTCGGGTGGTGGCGGCAAGGCGGAATGGTTATTGCAGGCTGTAGGCTTTCCTGAACAGATGGGTTTTCAGGTTCCGTCTGAAGAATCCAAGGGTGGTGGATAATCGTACATGCTGAGGCGTGGAATTCCAGAGGATGGGGGATATTCGGGAGAAATCTTGGAGGCGGTTGTGTGAGGAACGAATAAGTGTGGAGGATAGTAGGAGGTCTTGGGAGGATCGTACATTACGTGAAGGAAGATATTGGGAGATTAGTTCAGAGATATAGGGAGGGGACATAAGTTTGTCTTGCATAATCTTTTCATAAATTTCACAACGATCTGGTGATTTTGAAATGAGGAGAAAGCAGGATAATTTCACATGCTGTTATTGTGACTAAGATCCCGCGGATTCATGCCATTACCCTGCAAAATCATAGGATTAGTGTAATTGCAAGCCAAACTCATTTATTTTCCTACAGCTATGTGTCAGGAGTCCCATAATTCCTGCTTACTTTGCTCTTCTCTTATACTTTGTGGTGAGAGTATTAATCTTAATAGAAATGTATGTTATCACTGTTAAAAACCTACTCATCTGATGAGATGGGGCAAGTACCTTTCACTTATTTATGGCATATCCTTTGGATATAATTTAAAGGTACGAGACAACCTAGCTTAAAGGGATTGTCTAGCCGTAGGCCACAATTCTGCAGTCACTATGTGACTGCAGACTTGCGAATCTTCACATCGTGCGCACTATGCGCTATGAGTACTCACCGACACCGGCGCTTGTGACCACAGTATACGATTTGCATACTTCCGGCCTCATTCTTACTAGACTGTATGCAGCCTTGCTCAATTCACTTGCATTAAACGAGGCAGCGTCCATCTAGTCGACGTGACTGTATGAAAATCATATACTTGTGGTCACGAATCCGCCGCTCCCGGCGCTGGCACAGGAGAATCCTCACAACTCACAGTTGCATGGAGTGGCGGCTGCAGACTAATAGCTTAACACCTGACAACCCCTTTAATCAATTCAGATCCCATTAGAATATAAACACAATCTTTACTTAGACCATGCAGCCGGCGGTAATGTTGGCCCTACCACACCCGGTGGTTACTTGCCATTGTTGTGTCACGTGACCTCTGCAGTCAATCAACAGCTGTCATCAAACGTCAGCTCTTCTAAAACAGTAAAGGCTGTAGCCTGTCAGCGCCCCGCTGATTGACTGCAGCGGTCACTTGACACAACAGTGTCTTGTCAAAACACTTGGAACAGTAGCGTTGATGTAGCTAGAATTACGCTGTGGAATGTATTGGGGTAAAAAGTAATATAGAGTTGAGCGGCATATTGCCAACCACTGATGGTTGCCATAAAAAAAATCATGTAAATGTAAATGGCAACTGTGTCAGCATCTTTAGGAAACGCCTGGTCCAAAATATTTTTTATATTGTGTTATTTGTATTTTTTGTATTTCATTGCATTTGCTGGTGATAAAGAATTTTTAAACAATCTCAGACAACCTCTTCACAGGGTTTGTCCTACGTATACTGGGTTCTTCGCTTGCTAGTGTGGCTTGCTCTAATGATTGACAGTTCGGACCAGTGGAATGTCCCGAACTGTATGTGACTCCACGTTGCACACAGAGGCGCTTTGTGTCTGCAACATTGGAAGAGTACCCTAGCACTGAAGCTAGGTGGATCCAGCAATGCGCAAACTATAGATCAAAAAGCTTGTAAGCGCTGAGCTCCTTACATAGCCCATCTCGGCATAGGAAACCTTGGCGGCAAGCAGTAAACAATAGAATTAACAATTACTTTGTTCTTGAGAAGAGAAAGTTTTTTTTAACCCTAGGTAAGGTTAAAAGGTGTTTGATTTTACAAACACTTTGCAATTTTAGCCCAATTTGGAAGCTGAGAACCCTCTTTAAATTCTATCCTTACTAGTGACTCCTATCCTTCATCAGGTCTTCTTAGCTCAACATCTCTACTCTGCCCAATGGAGGTGACCAATGGCTGCACCATTTTCCAACAATTTGTATATCCTTACCCTCATTAATCACAATAGCTGTATAACAGCAGATATCAAGCATCAATTAGCACTGGGGTGGGCAGCCATGGTGAGCATGGACCAAATATAGAAGTGCAAGAACGTCTCAGTCGCCGTCAAACAAAGGCTGATCACTTCTTTTATGTCTCCAATTGTGACATGCCTGTGAAATGCAGAAATTCATGAAAGCAGGCAGAAGAAAAAAAAATATCCTTTGAGCTGTGTAGCTGGAGACTTTCTTCAATCTCTTGGACAGCTGGAATCATGAATAAATATGTTAAGATTATATAAACCCAAAATTGACCCTGGAAGTCAAGATCTCGAGACAGAAGCTGACCTTTTTTGGACTCGTGATGAGTAACAAAGTCACTAGAATAGGATATGCTACTTGCTTGGGAAGGTCAGAGGTAAGTGGAAACAGTGGAGACCAAAGACCCATTGGCTGGATACCATTAAGAATGATAGTGGAATGAACATCAAGCAAATTTAAGAACCTTTGGAAAACAGGGAAGCGTGGCGAGAACTGACTTGTAGAGTATCCACAGGTCGGACATGACGGAAGAGATTGAATCAGAAACTCATGATCATGTGCTGATCCCTAATGTGGTAAGTTCTATGATTAAAACCACTTGATAGTACTCAATGTGGTGAAGTTATTCGACCTTTGAAGTGATGACTTTAAAGGTAAAAGTTACCTAATATAAAATCCCTTGGTAAATGGCCAGATTCAAAGCCAAAAAAAGGAAATAATAGGGTCCTGTTGTGAATGGACTTGAAATAGTTCTGAGCAGAGGCTCCCTCTGGTGGTTACAAGCGGTACTGGACTGTCCAGTGAAGATTGTGAGGATTGGGAATCAGGTGTTACTGACTGGTCTTATATAAGGGACTCGCCTTCCCATCAGGGTTGCCGGTGATCAATTGTTCTGGTCTCAGTCCTTGATTCCTGTTTCCATTGTAGCCTGCTGTGTCGTGTCTGCATCTCCTGCTAACAGATAAGACATTTTTTCTTTTTGTTTTTGTGCTTGATTTTTGCATTTTGTCCTGCACTTCTGTGGGGGCCTTCAGGGTCCCCTTCGGGGGCTTTTGCCCTCTCAGTTTAGTTCAGCCACTGATGTTTGTACATTTGCTTTTTCCAGTTTTTTCAGTGGCTGCTGTTTTGATTTTGTTACACCAGAGAACTAATTTAGGTGGTAGAGGTCGTGTGATCTCAGGTGTTTTTGAAATTAGTAGAGTTGGTGCTTTTCAGGGTTTTTTGGGATTGCAGTAAGTGCCCTTCCTATCCTTTTCTATTTAGGTAGTTTGGGCCCCAACGTTTGCTCATACTATTTTCTGTCTGTGTCAGTATTTCTTCTTGTCTAACCGCCATTACATGTTTGGGGGCTTTCTATGTTCTTTGGGGATCTGCTCCGGGGCAGATAGCTTTCCCCTTTCTATCTTTAGGTGTAGTTAGTTTCTCAGGCTGTGACGAGGCATCTAGGACCAACGTAGGAATGCTCCACGGCTGCCTCTAGTTGTGGTGGTTAGTCAGGGTACTGCAATCTCATAGATTCCAACTGCTCTGGTGTATTTCCTTTTTTACCTGCACTCCTCAGCTACCAAATATAACAGTATCACCGGCCCAAATAAAATTGAATGGTACTCACAGAAGGGAAAAATATTGTGAAAGAAAAAAGGTTGTCAGAGTTGTCAGAGATATTTTTCTGTTTGTTGCATTTTTTTTTTTCCCTCTGTATCTCTGGGTGCTGGGGAGGATTTTTTCTCTCAATGGAGTTTGCACAGTTGTCTGGCCGTGTGGATCAGCTTGCCACTGAGGTTCGGAGTATTGTTACCTACTTGCTAGGTTGCCTGTTGTGGAACCTAGGATTCCCATGCCAGATTTGTTTTTGGGGGATCGAGCCAAGTTTCTGAATTTCAAAAATAATTGTAAATTGTTTTTTGCCTTAAAATCTAAGTCCTCAGGGAACGCAGCGCAGCAAGTTCAAATTGTCATCTCTCTCCTGCGCGGCGATCCTCAGGATTGGGCTTTTTCCCTGACACCTGGGGATCCTGTTTTGAGTGATGTTGATGCATTTTTTCAGGCCTTGGGGTTATTGTACGATGAGCCTAATGTCACTGATCAAGCTGAAAAAGCCTTGTTGGCATTAAATCAGGGGCTTGATGACGCTGAGTTATACTGTCAGAGATTCCGTAGGTGGGCAGTCCTGACCAAATGGAATGACGACGCTTTGGCAGCCCTTTTTCGGAAGGGTCTGTCAGATAATGTAAAGGATGTTATGGTGGGATTCCCTGTCCCCTCTGGTCTCAATGATTCTATGTCATTAGCGATTCAAATTGACAGACGTTTGCGTGAGCGGAGAAGTATGCGTGGAATAGTGTTGCCTTGTGAACCTGCTTCTGAATCCATACAGTGTGATAGAGTGGTTTCTGGGACACAGCGTCATGAGTTTCGAAAGCGCAATGGGTTATGTTTCTACTGTGGTGATGCTATCTTTCAGTCTGCCCTAAGCGGGGAAGACGTTTTGCACGCTCAGTTGTCTTGGGTAGTGTTCAGACTAAGTTTTTATTAACTGTTACTCTGATATGCTCTCTGTCCTCATTTTCTGCTCAGGCTTTTGTTGATTCGGGAGCAGCTATTAACCTGATGGATTTTGATTTTGCTAAACGTTGTGGGTTTCCCTTGATACCCCTACAGAAGTCTATTCCCCTACTGGGAATCGATTCTACCCCTTTGGCTGAGAATAAACCTCAGTTCTCTACTCAGGTGATAATGAGGGTTGAACCTGATCATCAGGAGAGCTGCAAATATTTGGTTCTGTATAATCTGCATGACATTTTTGTGCTGGGTTTCCCTTGGTTACAGTCTCATAATCCTGTTTTGGATTGGAAATCTGTGTCTGTAACCAGTTGGGGCTGCCAATGTGTTAATACCAACACTCCTGTTTTTTCTGCCTCCCCCCAGGCTCAGGATGTTCCTGACTTTTTGATTGATTTTTCTGATGTGTTTAGCGAAAGTAAATCTGCATCCTTGCCCCCCCATAGGAGCTATGACTGCGCTATTGAATTAGTGCCTGGTAGTAAATTCCCTAAAGGTTGCCTTTTTAACTTGTCTGTACCTGAACATGACGCTATGCGGTCTTATATCAAGGAGTCATTGGAGAAAGGTCATATCAGACCATCCTCTTCACCCTTAGGTGCCGGTTTTTATCTTTGTGGCCAAAAAGGATGGTTCATTAAGGCCGTGTATTGATTATCGTCTTTTGAACAATATTACTGTGAAATATCAATACCCGTTACCCTTGATTTCTGACCTGTTTTCCAGGGTGAAAAACGCTACTTGGTTTACCAAGCTTGACCTCAGGGGGGCATATAACCTTATTCGCATTAAGCACGGGGATGAATTGAAGATGGCATTTAACACCCCTGAGGGGCATTTTGAGTACCTTGTGATGCCCTTTGGGCTCACTAATGCTCCTTCTGTCTTCCAGTCCTTCTGAATGACATTTTCAGGGATTTTGTGGATAAATTTCTGATTGTTTATTTGGATGATATCTTGATTTTTTCCAATTACTGGGACTCTCATGTGAAACATGTTCGAACTGTATTCCAGATTTTGAGAGAGAATGCTCTGTATGTGAAGGGATCAAAGTGTCTTTTTGGCGTACAGAGGATCTCATTTTTGGGATTCATTTTGTCCCCATCTGTTATTGAAATGGACCCGGTCAAGGTTCAGGCCATCTGTGATTGGGTCCAACCTACTTCATTAAAGGCTCTTCAAAGATTTTTGGGTTTTGCCAATTTTTATCGTAAATTTATTGGTAATTTCTCGGGTATTGTTAAACCATTAACTGATTTGACCAAAAAGGGTTCTGATGTGGTGAATTGGCCTCCTGAGGCAGTCTCTGCATTTCAGGAACTTAAGCAGAGATTCATTTCTGCTCCTGTTCTACGGCAGCCTGATGTTTCTCTGCCATTTCAGGTGGAGGTTGATGCCTCTGAAATTGGGGCAGGTGCCGTTTTGTCCCAAAGAGATCCAGAGACCTCTAAAAGTAACCCTTGTGCCTTTTTCTCTCGAAAATTTTCTCCTACTGAACGTAATTATGACATGGGTAATCGGGAGTTATTGGCCATGAAGTGGGCTTTTGAAGAGTGGAGACATTGGCTGGAGGGAGTCAAACATCAGGTGGTGGTCCTTACTGACCATAAGAATCTGGTTTATCTGGAATCTGCCAAGCGACTTAATCCAGGTGGGCCTTGTTTTTCACACGTTTTAATTTTGTGGTTTCCTTTCTTCCTGGCACTAAGAATGTTAAGGCGGATGCCCTTTCAAGGAGTTTCCTTGCGGACTCTCCTGAGTTATCTGATCCTTCTGTTATTTTGAAAGAAGGTGTAGTTCTTTCCGCCATCTTGCCCAATTTGAGACTGGCTCTGGAGGGGTGTCAGGAGGATAGGCCCGAGCGCTGCCCTGTTGGGAAATTGTTTGTCCCGGACCACTGGAAAAAGAGTGTGATGTCTGAGATTCATTGTTCCTCGTTGGCCGGTCATCCCGGAATTTTTGGTACCAGAGACTTGGTTAGTCGGTCCTTTTGGTGGCCTACCTTGTCTCGTGATGTCAGGGAATTTGTGCAGTCTTGCGGGACTTGCTCTCGCTCCAAGCCTTGCTCCCGCTCTAGTGGTTTGTTGATGCCATTGCCTGTGCCCAAGAGACCATGGACCCATATCTCTATGGATTTCATTTCCGACCTCCCTGTTTCTCAGAGAATGACCATCATCTGGGTGATTTGTGATAGGTTTTCCAAGATGATACATCTTGTGCCATTACCTAAGTTGCCTTCCTCCTCTGAATTGGTACCTTTGTTCCTTCAGCACGTGGTTCGTTTACACGGCATTCCTGAGAACATTGTGTCTGACAGAGGAGTCCAGTTTGTTTCCAGATTTTGGAGGACCTTTTGTTCTAAACTTGGTGTTCAATTGTCTTTCTCCTCGGCGTTTCATCCTCAGACCAATGGTCAAACTGAGAGAACAAACCAGACATTGGAGACTTATCTAAGATGCTTTGTGTCTGCTGATCAGGATGACTGGGTCTCTTTTTTGCCTTTGGCTGAGTTTGCTCTTAATAATAGGGCTAGCTCTGCCACTTTGATGTCTCCATTTTTCTGTAATTCTGGGTTTCACCCTCGATTTTCTTCAGGACAGACGGAGTCTTCTGTCTGTCCAGGTGTTGACTCTGTTGTGGAGCGTATGCAACAGATTTGGGACCAGGTAGTGCAGAGGTTGTCCCTCTCTCAGGAGAGGGCCAAGCGGTTTGCTAACCGGCATAGGACTGATGGTCCTCGGTTTAAAGTGGGGACTTGGTCTGGTTGTCCTCAAAAAATATTCCTATGAGAGTGGCATCTCCTAAATTTAAGCCTAGGTTCATTGGACCTTATAAGATCATGGAGATTCTTAATCCTGTTTCTTTTCGTTTGCTTCTTCCAGGGACATTTAAGATCCATAATGTGTTTCACAAGTCCTTGTTGAAGAGGTTTGTTGAGCCAGTGGTTCCTACTGCTTTGCCTCCTGACCCTGTTCTGGTTGAGGGCAATATGGAGTTTGAGGTTGAGAAAATTTTGAATTCTCGTTTTTCTAGACGGAAACTCCAGTATTTGGTTAAGTGGAGAGGTTATGGTCAGGAAGACAATTCTTGGGTGTTTGCTTCGGACATCCATGCTAGGAGACTCATCCGTGCGTATCATAGAACTCATCCTGACCGACCTGGTTGCTCAAGTGAGGGTTCGGTGACCCCTCCTCAAGGGGGGGGTACTGTTGTGAATGGACTTGAAATGAGTTCTGAGCAGAGGCTCCCTCTGGTGCTTACAAGCGGTACTGGACTGTCCAGTGAAGATTGTGAGGATTGGGAATCAGGTGTTACTGACTGGTCTTATATAAGGAACTCGCCTTCCCATCAGGGTTGCCGGTGATCAATTGTTCTGGTCTCAATCCTTGATTCCTGTTTCCTTTGTAGCCTGCTGTGTCGTGTCTGCATCTCCTGCTAACAGATAATACATTTTCTTCTTTTTGTTTTTGTGCTTGATTTTTGCATTTTGTCCTGCACTTCTGTGGGGGCCTTCAGGGTCCCCTTCGGGGCTTTTGCCCTCTCAGTTTAGTTCAGCCACTGATGTTTGTACATTTGCTTTTTCCAGTTTTTTCAGTGGCTGCTGTTTTGATTTTGTTACACCAGAGAACTAATTTAGGTGGTAGAGGTCGTGTGATCTCAGGTGTTTTTGAAATTAGTAGAGTTGGTGCTTTTCAGGTTTTTTTGGGATTGCAGTAAGTGACCTTCCTATCCTTTTCTATTTAGGTAGTTTGGGCCCCAACGTTTGCTCATACTATTTTCTGTCTGTGTCAGTATTTCTTCTTGTCTAACCGCCATTACATGTTTGGGGGCTTTCTATGTTCTTTGGGGATCTGCTCCGGGGCACATAGCTTTCCTCTTTCTATCTTTAGGTGTAGTTAGTTTCTCAGGCTGTGATGAGGCGTCTAGGACCAACGTAGGAACGCTCCACGGCTGCCTCTAGTTGTGGTGGTTAGTCAGGGTACTGCAATCTCATAGATTCCAACTGCTCTGGTGTATTTCCTTTTTTACCTGCACTCCTCAGCTACCGAAATATAACAAGGGCCCCATAAAAAACTCCAGGTGTGGTAGTTCAGCACTGAACAACTTGTACGAATCTGCAGTATGGCTGTATTCACGACCCTATTTCTATATGTTACACACCTGTCCCAGATATCCCAGGCTCTACTCCCTTCTTCTGAGTCATTTGCCCTTTGTTTTGTTCCACGACGGATTTTGCAGGTTGCCCAGCATGGATCAATGACATCATCTCCCTAGACCTATTTAAGGCTCATTGACACACTCACGTGTCTCTTAGGATTGAGACTCTAGTGTTCCTTGTATGGTATGCTACATTACTGTACTACCGTGTTTCAACTCGTTTCTGTCCCTGCTGGTTCCCCTCCATCTGTCCAAGTTTCCTGAGTTCCCAGTTAGTCCTAGTCCCCACAATTCCACGTGTCCTCTGTAAGCTGTACCAATGCCTGAGGTTCAGGTGCCCATGTAGACAAGAGGCTTAGCTGATCCTCCTCACCTGGTGAGCCCTTACATTACATAGATTTCACTATTTAGGGCCTTGAGATATACAGTAGCTCTGGTTTCCTTTTTGTGGTTTAGTCATATAACCCTATGGTGCTCTGCGGTGATGTAGTGAATAGGCTAGATAGTATAGCTATTGTAATTATTGGATTGGATTTCCTAGAATGCATTATGCATATTGAGAGAAACATAATTGCATCAATTATGCACATTTCTTTTCCTTTTAATTATGTTTATGCCAGAGACCTAATATACTCAAAGGTTATTCCCATGAATGGTGATAATACAGTGTGATAACATCACAAACATCTGGAGAAGAGATTATGGTATGCTTAATTAAGACTACTTGTACCATGGCAACTAATAATCTTTTGTGTAAGCTTTAAAACGTACCTTCACTTTCAAGAGAAAAATGGTTATATTGTGGAACTCTGCATTATAGTCATTTTTGTAGGACCGTACAACTCGCAATCCGGAAGTGAATATGGTAAATAAAAGTGATGAGCCGAACATTGCCTAGTTCAGTATAAATGGGGCCATTCTTGAAATGTGAGATGTCAAATGTGACTTTGTTGCAAACTCTGCAGACAAGTTGTGGCTGGAAGAAGTTGTCATGGCGGTCTGGGCCAGATGGAAAAGATGGAAAAATTGAACGACTCCATCAGAAAGAGAGTAGACAAGAAAAAGGACCAGCACATCTAAGCTAGTGTGAATAGGCGCCAACCAAAGAAAGTATACAAATCAAGAAGATTAAGATTAGCACCATAACTTACCAAGAATGATTACTCTAGAGCATAGGAATTGCATTGCTGCCATAGAAAAAAATTGAAAAAAGCGCTATGTGATGTATATATGAATATATGAGATATGTATCTGCAAAAATTGCTATGAAAAAATGAAGGCTCTTAGCGCATAGATTGGCCAATATATGTATGCCCAATTACCACGTCACGGTGTCCTTCGTCAATTGGGTCACTATCCTGTTATGTCACCTCTCTTGGGCAAAAAGCTTACAATTTATGGGGCAGGAATGGACCAGCTAATCTGATTAAAATCACCTGTGGCTATTGGGAGTGAGTGCACATGTCCAAAAAGCTTAATACAAATAGACAAGAAGAAGGACAAGCATATCTAAGCTAGTGTGAATAGGCGCCAACCAAAGAAAGTATACAAATCAAAAAGATTAAGGTTAGCACCATAACTTATCAAGAATGATAAGTCTATTTGTATTAAGCTTGAGGAAGCGAGCCTAGCGCTCGCGAAACGCGCGTCGGGTCTCAGGACACTCCGTGGCTGTTTACATCCTACTACTGATATGGGTAATTTAACCTCTTATACTTGAATATATGCCTGTATTTACTATCTGTTCTATGTTAACTCTAGCATTAGGTGCACATTATAGGTACTTACTGAATTTAGTCATAGTATTGATTGCACTGACTTTTCACCTGTATTGATTACCTAGTGCCCTAATTATATATTGCTGGCGTTTTTCTTAGATATACTGGCCTTTTTTATAGTAGGAGCCCGTTGTGTCCATTAATACTTTTGAATTTTGGTGGATCACTATGTATCCAAATCCATGTATTTGATTGATTATTATACAATTGATATTTTTGTACAATTATTATGTGTAATTACAAATAAATTTCATATTTTGAGATATGCTTTTGACTATTTGTTCTCCGGTTATTTCTATAGATTCTGCACCTATTGCTGAGCAGCATACCTAATCCCTTACTGACCCTGGCGATAAGCCCTGCATAGGGAAGGACAGGATGAGCATTAGTCAATCCTCACTACAACTAAAGACAGAAGAGGATAGACAAACAAGGGGAACACTTAACTTGAGTAGACTCAGAGAAGTAACACAGATGTCCTCCAGCAACACCAAGGAGGAAGATAGCCAACTGCTATAGCTCCTAGCCTCAACAGTGGAGAAATGGAAATATCCCCAACTTCCAGCAGCAAGCTGGGAGTTATAAACACAGGTGTGTCCATTAGAGTAGAAGGAAGTTTGTCACTGGGTCCTAGAATCAGAAGGACCAGGAAGAAGTATGCAAAGCAAACTGCTGAGATCTTCTGCGATCAGATGCAGTGCGACGATCTGCAGCTTCTGACATACCTGTGACAGAAGGTCAGTGGTAAAATACTGGATGGGAGATATGTGTCACTGAGGATGTTAGCCTCAGTGATATGAACCTGGAAAAATGCTCCAGCACACTATGTGCTGAGAAGGATTAATCTGACCTTATTAAGGGCCTCGTTTTTGTGGACATCTGAAGAGTTATTGGGAGGCTGTTCACCATGTTTCTACCCCAGGGTTTGGTCCAGAAGGTAAATATGGAGTCTTCGATCTCACTGTTCGAAGTGTCTGGAGATGAGTTCTCCAGAGCTGTGCTCGTTTTAAAGAGAAGTGAACCTTTTTTTTCCCCTGAGCGGGCAAATTTCCACAGCCACACAGACTCTACTGTAGTTTATTTTGTTTTCCCATTATGCCAGAATGACCGAGTTTGTTTACCTAATTTTTGGCTGACTTATGCAGTAAGTTTTTTAATAAACCAGTTGAAAACTTAAATGTAAAGTGTTCCTGTGACTACCTCTTTGAGCAGCCGAGTGAGTCAACTTACCACAATTATTTGCCACCATTCAACCTTGTTTTGGAGACAATGTCATATTTCTACAACAGCATGGAAATTTGGTTAAGGACGTAGTTATTATGGGCTACCGAGTTGACAATGATAACCATGCCCTGGAGTCTGAAAGAGCTCAAAGGCAACCTTCCATGGTGTATATAGGTGAACATCATTACACTGCTATAACTAGTACATTTTAGGGGATGTGCCTTGACTTAGAGTTTTTTTTAATGGAATTCAGGAGCTGTAGTTTACACCTATGAATCTCTACTCTATGATACTTAGCAGCAGACTAAATATATTTAGTCTGTTATTTAGTATCATGGCAACCACACAAAGACGATAAGTATCATAAAAGATCAAGTCCTATTCTAATTAATAGGACCCATGCAAAATATTTCCTTGTTGTCGTATTGTTAATATAGCATGCCCCATGCGCTTGAAAGTGCATGTTAATAAATGCTTTCATAGAGTGTTTCAATTTAAAATTCTGTCTGAACTCTTTGGTTGTCTTCCAGTTATTCATCGGAAGTTTACTTTGACAATATATAGTAACTATTAGCTAACAAGAAATTTCATTAAAGCTGTTTCCTGTTACATAATGTTACGGGCTGGATGGTGGAACCACTGTGCCGTGATCCGAGGAGAGCCTGGACGGGCGTGACTAGGTGTCTCATCAATCCAACTTCAGATGCACGGCGGCTGATGATACCGCGATCCGAGAGGGACAAGGGAGGCGAGACCAGGTGCTACACCAGGGCTGACCTCAGGTGGATGGCAACTGACCTCCAAGGAACAGGAGGCAAGAATGGCCAGGAATGGTAGACTTGGCACGTACTGTCTGGCATGGCTGATAAACAGGCAGGCGGGCACGGCTAATAGACAGGCCGGCAGACGCGACTGATAGACAGGCAGGCGGACAAGGCTGATAGGTAGGAGTGCAAGGCTGATAGACATGCAGACGGGCATTGCTGAGATACAGGCAGATGCTGGCGAGCAAAAATGATAGGTAGGCAGGCAGTTTGTTTGGAAGAAATTACTGTAAGACTGGTAAGCACAGCAGACGTGATACATAGGTTAGGGAAACTGGGATACAAGCACTGGGGACATGAGTACTAGCAAGTATGTAAGACTAAAATAACACGTTGCTCAAGCACCTCCCATCAGGTGAAGGTGCCTTAAATAAAACGTGTCTCCCAGCTATAGACGAAGGACACTTTAGGAAGGCATGCACTGGCTCTTTAAGAGGGCAGGACCGTGCATGCACGCACTCTATACTGCTTGTGTGTATAGAGAGAGACCTGTCTTGTCAGTGGACTGTAGGTTGGGAAAAGAATGAGAATTCTGTAAAAACAGTGTAGTAGGTGACCTAATGTGTTTTGCCTACCCATAGTCCAGGGGTGGTATAGCAAGACTTGGAGATCTCATAGAGCTAACTGACAGTCGTATAATGTAATTGCTGTCACCGAAGAGTGGTCTTGGGGCATCTTCAGCCTTAAGAGATGACAGCTTTTGGAATTTTATGGAACTTTAACATACCTTTATGCCCATATCTGCCATCTTGATGTGCAGAAATCATCTTTTATTCTGTTATGGATATGATTTCTTCCGGGCTCTGGGGCATGCGGTGCCTGGAAGAAAACTGGGCCTCTGGTCTTCATTTGTGCACCACCCCCTTCCCATCAGTGTCTTGCTTTCTGGCCTCGTGCCTGTGCCCTACAATAGCCTGATTATACTTACCTTTTCTGCCCTTCTATGGGCATTGACATCATTGTTCTTCTTCGCAGGCACTGAAGTAGCAGTGACTCACCGGCGCCTGCACAGAAGAACAGTGATGCCAATGCCCATAGCAGGGCAGAAAAGGTAAGTATAATCGCGCAATTGCAGGGCGAAGGCACGGGATTCCGGGGCCAGCGAACATGTCACAGGGCAATCTGTCTCTAACAGTAGAGATGCTCTTTTCTGTTTGTCAAATCAAATACAGGCATAAAACAGATAAAGGACTTGCATTTAGTTCAAGTAATCCATTAGATAATTGTGGAGCAAAGAATGCTAGGAATTGAGGGCAAAGGAATTTTCAGTACCTATAGTACTTGCCTTTTGCTAATGAAGATGAACTTAATAGAAATTAGTTAATTGATTCAATGCAAATTTAATTCATATTGAATTTTTAGAAAATCATTAAACCTGGAGAAATCAAACTTACATTTACATTTCACTTTGCATGAATCGCCTAAAATGGACATTCACATTTTACACATTGTAGAAGCCAAGGAAGCAACAGATGACTTCGAACATGATACTTCACAATGCCTTGCAGCTATCACAGAATATATTATTGCACAGCCAATCAGGGGGGCTATCATAGCCTGTATAAAAGCAGAAGCAGGGAATGCAGCAGCCACATAGTTGTGTATCTGGATCGTGAGAGGACGTCACACCTCACAGCTTAGCAATATAAGATAGGGAGAGAAAATCCTAAAACACTGAATTAAATTAGTGTGTGAGGAACAGAGAATAGTGTAATATACGTTTTTCATGACAATTGGAGGATTTAGATCACTTTTGATTATTTGTGGTGAATTAATTCACCACACATTGAATTACCTTGGAAGATCTTCAGCATGCATATTTCAAAAGATTCGCTGATCTACAGAGCCTATTTCTGGAGCGAAGTGATTAACACGTTACATAGCATCAGATAGTTCCAGGACAAAGAATCAGTCAGTTCCAGGACATATTACAATGGTATGAGCACCAATAGCAATTTTAACTGAAGATATCAAGACCATGCTTTCCTATAGATTAAGGTTTCTACACTTTAAGGGAAGGTTCACACAACAGTATTTTTTCTCATCCGTGAAAATCATGACGATTATACTAATCACACTCTGATCAGCGTTTGACCATAGTGTAATCCAATTTTCTCAGATGAGGAGAAGATGGAAAAAAAATTCTCCATCTTCTCCATTTTGTCAATGGAAATCGGACTGCACTCAGAAGTGATCCGAGTGCAGTCCAATTGTTTCCATGGACCCATTGGCTTGCATGGCCGAGTGCAATCTGAATATGGGATGCAAATCGAGCATGCTGCAAATTTTTCCTCGGACAGACTCTGCCAAGGAAATAATTGGACATGTGCACGGCTCTATAGACTAACATTGGTCCGATGCAACCTGATGTTTTGTCAGATCGCACTCTGACCGAAAATATTGTCGCCTGCACGAACCCTAAAAGGGATCTGCCAGTAAGATCATCCTCATCGCTCAAATTGCATAAGTTGGCTTGCAGGTCTTTGAAATGTAAATACATGGAACACCTTTGTATCTTCTATGTGTTGCTGCTTACCCAAGTAATTAGTATTTTAATTCATATGTAAATGAGGAGTTAAGTGCTTTGGGCATGACAGATCTTTTAGGCCAGGTTATGACCGATTACGACATGCGTTAGCGATGCTCTCGTTATGGCAGTCTATGGCAGCGTTAAACGGACTGCCATAATGCTATGTGAACCCAGCCTTAAGGAGTCACTGGCTCCAAAGGTTGCTACCTAGCACCAGCTTGTTCTGGATAGGGACACAACCCTGGGATGCAGTTGCTCCTTAAGTGCTCTGTCATGAGAGAAGAGCACTGAATTCTTTATTTGCACATGAATAAAATACTTAGGAATGCAGCAGCAGACAGAAGATATAAAGGGGTCACTGGATATACATTTCATAGAGGGTTGATCTTACTCACAGATTCCCTTTAAATGCCCTAATGGGACATATTCTAGTTACTATTGATGGCTGGAAGCAAAAATACAAATATAATTTTCTACAGATTGGCAGTACATACAATATTTCTTAGGCTATGTTCACATGTGGCGTTTTAGTAGCGTTTTTAAACTGCGATATTTTTTTGCAAACAAAGCTATGAAATGTAAGAATAGTAAGAAATCTCGTGCATTATTTTTTGACCGACTTTGAGGCCTGCAGATCTTTGGACACAGATGAAATATTGGGATGGAAGGAAAACAGAATTTGCAGATTGGAGCCATCACATCCCTCATCTTGCAAGCATGATAGCATAGCCAAGTCCTTGTGTAGGTTCACCATTTGCAAGCTGCAGATTTGAAGACACATTTCTATAACTTTCACAAAGCCTGAGGGATAAATGAGTACAGATAGTAGCCACCAAGCTGATTTCACACCAGTGATCAATGGTGACCACTCAGGGAGCAGCGCTAAACACGGTCTCATTAAATAAGATCCCTGACATTGAAGGCGCCTAACAAAACCCTTCCAGATTATCATCATTGCACAACGTGTACATTTTCCAAATTAACGTCTTCTGTGTTATTACTCCGAAAACCCTTTTCTGCAAGTTTACAGTGAAATATCGCAATCAGCTAATTGCATTAAATGGCTAAGAGCTGAGTATATGAGCACATGTATCTTATGGATAACACTTGTCAGTGTAGATCCAAAGAGTGTATCAATGACACTGCTTGTGTTACATCATTTATCTGCCCTTCCAAGCTCTCATTTTATTGCTTACGTGTCCCACTGTTAGCCCCAGATTAAAAAGCTCTCAGGATTTTATTTTGCATGGTTCAGCAAAATTCAACACATGTAATCTTGGCATTGTACGTATTGGTTCATACTGTAAAATGATTGCTTTGGTCATTTGATCACCCTCATGTGCAATAAACTGCAAGAAATAGATATGAAGTCTTTTAGCATTAGATGTTTCACAATCTGTGTCTTCTATATATTATCTATCTATTATCTATCTCAGGGGCGACATACTGCATGTGCAGCGGGCCCAGAGGTGGAGGGGGCCCCTACAGGGCGGTTAACACTGAGGGCAATCTGGCTATTTATCCGGCCTGAGGCTCTGGGGGGCCCCGGCCAGATTGCCCTCATGTCCGGCGGGCAGAGAGCGATTCCTGCAACTCCGCTGCCTATAGGAAAAAATAGCAGCGGAGCGGAGATGCAGGGATCTGTCCTGATTCCTGCCCGCGCTGCCTGTCTGACACAGCAGCGCTGCTAGATGATGTCAGCATTCAGCGTGCCAGCATTCAGCGTGCTTCTGTGTCAGACAGAAAGCTGCCGGTGACAACGATGCTGCGGCTGTTGGGAACATACGGAGAGGTGAGTGGTGTGTGTGGAAACGTGCAGAGAGGTGAGTGGTGCTGTGTGTGTGTGTGGCCACGGGGAAAACGTGCAGACAGGTGAGTAGTGCTGTGTGTGTGTGTAGGTAGTGGAGAGATCAATGATGGGGGTGGTGGGGGAGAAGGCAATTATGGAGGTACTGGAAAGGGCAATGATGGGGATGGTGGGGAGAAGGCAATGATGGAGGTGATGGAGAGGGCAATGATGGGGTGGTGGGTCAGAAAGCAATGATAGAGGTGGTGGAAAGGGCAGTCATGGGGTGGTGGGGGAGAAGGCAATGATGGAGGTGGTTGAGGGAGAAGGCAATGATGGAGGTGATGGAGAGGGCAATGATGGAGAGAAGGCAATGATGGAGATGATGGAGAGGGCAATGATAGATGTGGTGGAAAGGGCAATGATGGGGTGGTGGAGAAGGCAATGATGGAGTTGGTGGGAAGGCAATGATGGGGATGTGGGGAGAAGGCAATGATGGAGGTGCTGGAGAGGGCAATGATGGGTGGTGGGTCAGAAAGCAATGATAGAGGTGGTGGAAAGGGCAGTGATTGGGGTGTGGCGGAGAAGGCCATTATGAAGGTGGTTGAAAGAGCAATGATGGGGGTGGTAAGGGAGAAGGCAATGATGGAGGTGATGAAGAGGGCAATGATGGAGGTGGTGGGGGAGAAAGCAGTGATAGAGGCAGTGGAAAGTGTAATGATGGGGGTGGGGGAAGCAACGATAGATGTGGTGGAAAGGGCAATGATGGGGATGGTGGGGGAGAACAATTATGGGGTGGAGGTGGAGAACTATGATAGAGATGGTGGAAAGGGTAATGATGGAGGTGGTGGAGAGGGCAATGATTGGGGTGGTGGAGAGGGCACTGATGAATGTGATGGAGAGGGCAACAATGGGGGTTATGGAGAGGGCAATGATGGGGGTGGGGAGAAGACAATGATGGGATGCGGGGGGAGGACAATGAGGGGCGTGGGGGATTGGGATGGGAGGAAAGGGGACTTATAATGGACTTACGAACAGGGGGAGGAGAGGAGGACATTAGATATGGATGTAAAATGATTTGGGTGATGGAGGAGGGTGCTAAGTCCCTGATAGCATCCTCTCCCATCTCGCAATTCATTGTGATGCTATCAGAAACTTTAAATTTTTTGGGGAGTGGAAGAGGAGGCGTTAAGGTGCATAGGACACTTTATAATGAATTGAAAAGAGGGATAAGACGCTGTCAGGGACTAGTAATGAATTGGGAGTTGGCGGAGGATGCTCAGCACCTGATAATGTCTTCTCCCACACTCAAATTCATTATGATGCTATCAAGTTCAAGTACCTATAATGAATGGAGGGATACAGGACAATGTGCACACATACAGGATTTGCAGGAGAAAATTCTGCTGCATATCCTAATATGTTGGCAGGAAGAACACTGCGTAAAATTCATTTTTTTTGCCACTTTTTTTTTTACACGCTTTTGTTAGTATTGGTGAAATACACTGCAAGAATTGACATTATGCAGATTTTAATCTGCTGCAAATCTGCGAGGAAAAAATAAGCAGCATGTGCATAAGACTTCAGGAATCTCATTCACTTTGCATGTACTGTAAACCTTGCATATTTTCCGTGTTCTCATAACCTTAGTTAATTGGGAGAGTCACAGACTGAAAAGTTTATATTATTGGGTGGCAGAGATTATAGTTAGATTATAACAGTGCTGCTTATCACTTTATATTTTTTATTGGTGCATGGCTAATAGTATATTAATGGTGGGGTACATGTCTGTATTCAGGGGAGACACAAGTATGTTATGAATTATATGTGACCTTGTTATTTTCAGGGCTGCGAAGATCATCGTGACAAGACGAGTTGTGGCTGGGAGATGTCGACATGAAGATATGACCAGATGGAGAAGAAGCAGGAGAAATAGGCTCTAATCAGATGTTTTTTTGTAAAATCCCATATTCTACATTCTCACATTTGTGTGAAATGTGCGTGAGCTTCCAGGTTTTTTTATCGGATGGCACACAGACTCATAGAGTTTTATAGGTCCATTCACACATCCATAAAAATCACGGATGTGAGAATGAGATCCGAGAGGGTCAGAGAATGTTCTCTTCTGATCCGATTTTTCGGATCCGATTTTGAGGACCAGAATAGGAGATGCTCAACGCGTCTGTAAAAGCGGGCAGCACACCGACACTGCACAAGGATACAGGAATGTAGCCATATTATGTCCCTTAGTACATAGTGTACTCACTTATTATGTATAGCACAGTCCCTTAATATATAGTGTACTCACTTATTATGTATAGCACAGTCCCCTAGTATATAGTATACTCTCCTATTATCTTCAACACAGTCCTTTGTTACATAGTCTCCTCTTATTATGTACTAGCTGAAGAGCCCGGTGCTGCCTGGGCATAGTAACTAACTATCGTTAGTTATAACAAATTATAATTATGTATATATATATATACATCTATATATATATAAAGCTGAGTGTATAGCCCCGCCCACTCCGCATAGCCACATTCACTATAATATCCCACACAATCCCATAAGCCAGAGCCTCTGGACTACTACCCCTAATATCCCACATCATCCCATCAGCCAGAGCCACCGGACTACTACCCCTAATATCCCACATCATCCCATCAGCCAGAGCCACCGGACTACTACCCCTAATATCCCACATCATCACGTCAGCCAGAGCCACCGGACTACTACCCTAATATCCCACATCATCCCGTCAGCCAGAGCCACCGGACTACTACCTCCTAATATCCCACATCATCCTCAGCCAGAGACACCAGACTTACTTAATATCCCACATCATCCTGCCAGAGCCACCAGACTACTACCCCTAATATCCCACATCATCCCTCAGCCAGAGCCACCGACTACTACCCTAATATCCCACATCATCCTGTCAGCCAGAGCCACGGGACTACTAACCCTAATATCCCACATCATCCCATCAGCCAGAGCCACCGGACTACTACCCCTAATATCCCACATCATCCGTCAGTCAGAGCCACGGACTATTAATATCCCACATCATCCGTCAAAGCCACCGACTACTACCCCTAATATCCCACATCATCCCGTCAGCAGAGCCACCGGACTATCCCTAATATCCCACATCATCCTGTCACCAAGCCACGGGACTACTACCCCTAATATCCCACATCATCCCGTCAGCCAGAGCCACCGGACTACTACCCCTAATATCCCACATCATCCCGTCAGCCAGAGCCACGGACTACTACCCCTAATATCCCACATCATCCCGTCAGCCAGAGCCACGGACTACTACCCCTAATATCCACATCATCCCGTCAGCCAGAGCCACCGGACTACTACCCCTAATATCCACCATCATCCCGTCAGCCAGAGCCACCGGACTACTACCCTAATATCCCACATCATCCGTCAGCCAGAGCCACCGGACTACTACCCTAATATCCACATCATCCCGTCAGCCAGAGCCACGGACTACTACCCCTAATATCCCCATCATCCCAGTCAGCCAGAGCACCGGACTACTAACTATCCCACATCATCCTGTCAAAGCCACCGGACTACTACCCTAATATCCCACATCATTCCGTCAGCCAGAGCCACCGGACTACTCCCCTAATATCCCACATCATCACTCAGCCAGAGCCACCAGTACTAACCTAATATCCCACATCATCCTGTCACAAGCCACGGACTACTACCCCTAATATCCCACATCATCCCGTCAGCCAGAGCCACCGGACTACTCCCCCTAATATCCCACATCATCCGTCAGCCAGAGCCACAGACTACTAACCCTAATATCCCACATCATCACGTCAGCCAGAGCCACCGGACTACTACTCCTAATATCCCACATCATCCCGTCAGCCAGAGCCACCGGACTACTACCCCTAATATCCCACATCATCCCGTCAGCCAGAGCCACCAAACTACTACCCCTAATACCCATCATTCCACCACAAGGTGTTTCCACCATTCTACCACAAAAATGTGTACCCACCATTCCACCACAACAAGGTGTACCCATCATTCCACCACAACAAGGTGTAACCACCATTCCACTACAACAAGGTGTACCCACCATTTCACCACAACAAGGTGTATCCAACACTCCACCACAACAAGGTGTACCCACTACTCCACCACAACAAGGTGTACCCACCATTCCACCACAACAAGATGTATCCATCATTCCACCACAACAAGCTGTACCCACCATTCCGCCACAACAAGGTGTATCCACCATTCTGCCACAACAATGTGTATCCACCACTTCACCACAACAAGGCGTACCCATCATTCCACCACAACAAGGTGTACCCATCATTCCACCACAACAAGATGTATCCACCATTCCACCACAAAAAGGTGTACCCACCATTCCACCACAACAAGGTGCATCCATCATTCCACCACAACAAGGCGTACCCACCATTCCACCACAACAAGGTGTATCTACCACAACACCACAACGAGGTGTACCTACCATTCCACTACAACAAAGTGTATCCTCCATTCCACCACAACAAGGCATACCCATCATTCCACCACAAGGTGTTTCCACCATTCTACCACAACAAGGTGTACCTACCATTCCACCACAACAAGGTGTACCCATCATTCCACCACAACAAGGTGTATCCACCATTCCACTACAACAAGGTGTACCCACCATTCCACCACAACAAGGTGTATCCACTACTCCACCACAACAAGGTGTACCCACCATTCCACCACAACAAGATGTATCCATCATTCCACCACAACAAGGTGTACCCACCATTCCGCCACAACAATGTGTATCCACCACTCCACCACAGCAAGGTATACCCACCACTCCATCACAACGAGGTGTATCTACCACAACACCACAACAAGGTGTACCCACCATTCCACCACAACAAGGTATATCCTCCATTCTGCCACAACAAGGTATACCTATACCGCGCGGCACCTAGTTACCCGATATGTACCCTGGATACCGGCTCTCAGCTTCTGTTGTAGAGTGCTGAGAGCCGGTATCCAACGTATATATCGGGTAACTAAGCACCGCGCGGCACCTAGTTACCCGATATGTACCCTAGATACCGGCTCTCAGCGCTCTACAGCAGAAGCTGGGAGCTGGTAACCAGGGTACATATCGGGTAACTAGGTGCAGCGCAGTGCTTAGTTACCCGATCTGTACATTGGATACCAGCTCCCAGCTCACTGATCGTTGGTCTCCTGCTGTCACAAACAGCGATGCACGCTGGCCAGCGAGACCAGTGATCAAAAAATGCTCCAGGACATTCAGCGACGATCAGCGATGATCGCTGCGTGTCAAACTGAGCGAGATCGCTGGCTAGGTCGCTGTTGCATCACAAAATCGGTGACGCTTCAGCGATCTCGCTAGCGATCTCGCTTAGCGTGACGGGGGCTTAAGTCTCTGTTCACACTCATGACATTAGAATACTGGCAAATCTAGATTATCTATTGTTAATACTGTTCATCGTAGTTGCATTAGGGTTTCAGTATTTTCTAACTACACGAACTTCAGAAGGAAATCCCAACAGATCTCAGTAATGCAAATGTATACAGAACAATTACAACTTAAAAATCAGGCAATGAACTATTCTGAATGGAGGTATCCTGAATACATTTATTGGTTTGGGTCTAAACAAAGATAATAAGGGGGTAGAAGGTTTTAATAATGATAGAAAATTGATGGGTCATCATGGCGGACTTTTTTCTCTTAGCTGAGCTATTTGAAGTTTCATTGTATACTTCTTTCTTAATTGTTTTGATCAGAAATGTAAGTGGAGTAAATATAAAGTCTCCAGGTGCTATTAGCTAGAGATGAGCAGATCTTTTGAAATCCAAATTTGCAGAATTTTTCCCCAAAATTTGATTTGTGAGGAGTAAATTTGCTCAAATCTGAATACAGGAAAGTTGAAATTGCTCGGAAAACAGACGTGGTGATGAGGATAGAAAGTGAAAACCTTGCGAACCATAAAAGCTTGCACTCTGCAGTAGAGAAATCGAGTAACCCTGACCATAAGAGCTTACACTCTACAGGAGACAGAGAAAGAGAGATAGGACCTCACTGATGAATAAGCTTCCAATCTATAGGACAGAGAGAGGGCCCTGCTGAACATAGGATCTTATACTTCTCAAAAGAGAAAGGATCCCATTGATCATAAGAGCGTACACTCTACAGGAGAGAGAGAAAGAGAGATAGGACTTCACTTACCATAAAAGCCTACAACCTATAGAACAGAGAAAGAGAGGACCCTGCTGAACATAGGATCATACACCCTTCAAAAGAGAGAGGATACCATTGATCATAAGAGCTTACGCTCTACAGGTGACTCAGAGAGAGGACCCCACTGACCTTAAAAGCTTAAGCTCTACAGGAGAGAGAGATAGAACCTCACTGATCATAAGAGATTACGCTCTACAGGAGAGAGAGAGAGGACCCCACTGGGCATAAGAGCTTACACTCTACAGGAGAGAGAGAGGACCTTCCTGACCATAAGAGCTTACACTCTACAGAAGAGAGAGAGAAGATCTCACTGGGCATAAGAGCTTACACTCTACAGGAGAGAGAGAGGACCTTCCTGACCATAAGAGCTTACACTCTACAGAAGAGAGAGAGGACCCCACTGACCATAAGAGCTTACACTCTACAGGAGAGAGAGAGAGGACCCCACTGACCATAAGAGCTTACACTCTACAGAGAGAGAGAGAGGACCTCACTGATCATAAGAGGTTTCACCCTACAGGAGAGAGAGAGGACCACACTGACCATAAGAGCTTACACTGTACAGGAGAGAGAGATAGGACCTTACTGATCATAAGAGCTTACACTCTACAGGAGAGGACCTCACTGACCATAAGAGCTTACACTCTACAGGAGAGAGAGATAGAACCTCACTGATCATAAGAGGTTTCACCCTACAGGAGAGAGAGAGGACTACACTGACCATAAAAGCTTGCACTCTACAAGAGAGAGAGAGGACCCTGCTGACTATAAGAGCTTACACTCTACAGAAGAGAGAGATAGGACCTTACTGATCGTAAGAGCTTACACTCTACAGGAGACAGAGAGGACCCTGCTGACCATAAGAGCTTACACTCTACAGGAGAGAGAGGACCTCACTGACCATAAGAGTTTACACTCTACAGGAGAGAGAGAGGACCTCACTGACCATAAGAGCTTACACTCTACAGGAGAGAGAGAGGACCTCACTGACCATAAGAGCTTACACTCTACAGGAGAGAGAGAGGACCTCACTGACCATAAGAGCTTTCAATCTATATGACAGAGAAAGTGAGCACCTCGCTCACCATAAGAGCTTACATTCTACTGGAGAGAGACTTACCCCGTGATTCAGGAGACGGAGAACGACTGTGCTCCACTGGGAACGGCTGATCTGTGATGGCCCAGGTACTGATCACCACTGTACAAGGTATGATAATCAGTTAGATGTCGTAGCTGCAGGGTATTATGGGGAGGCCTGTGCGCCAATACAAAATGACAATTTCTCACTCTCTGATGCTACTGCATTGTGGGAAATAGTGCCTGGCAGTTTTTTTTTTTGCGAACTGTGAATCGAATCTCAGAATCAAAAATTCAACTCACACAATATCCTCTGTTGATGAATCCGCTCTTCTCTACTGTTATATATATTATTTAACAGACGTATAAGCAGCTGTTGCAGATCCACACTTTCGATATTTGTTTAGCATGTGACTTATTCAAAGTGAATGAGAATGGCTGTGTTATGCAAATAGTGTACAGTGCAGAGTCTGGTTAGGCTATTAATGAAACAATAGGTAGAATTGTCTCTGAATTGGGGCCTAGAAGAAAATGTCTGGCCCTCCATCGTTTGACTCGCTAAACTTTTACTTGCATGTGTAGGAATTCTTTCCTCTAGAGGACGGCATTGCTTAGTTGTGCAAAAGATGTGAAGAGGCAATTACTGTATCACAAAAAGGGTCTGTTTAGATATTTGCACTCAGCCCCCTGAATACACCAGGTTGGTTTTACTTTTAAAATACAACTATCCTTTCAAACAAAACCTGTAGGAAAGAAACAAGAGGTTGTTGTCCTCATCTTTCCAAGTTGAAACAGCAGACATCGATATAATACACCCAGATAATATTTTGATTCACATACTCTAAGACACGTCATCCATTCATGTTGAGTGGAGTTTCTTCTCCATCAGTATTCTGCCAGCATTGTATGTTCAGAATCTTTCTTTCCTCCAACTCTAAGCATGCATTGCTCCTACTATTTTCCAATGGTTTGCCGGTGTCGAACTGAAAACCTGCCTCTGTGTTATGGTTGTATGCAGATTGGCAGACAGGAGAGCAAGAGCAAAGAGACAAAGACCCACTTCAATTTCTTGTAATCCAACTCTGCTTCTTTGCTGCTAAAGTAAAATTACACTTGACAACAGGCAGTGGACAGAAAGTTAGAACGGTGACACCACAATGGCCGACTCTTTGTAGTGTAAAACAACAACAGTTTTTAAGTGATTTGCAGACTGTTTACTACATTGTCTACGATATGTGATCACCTTCTTTGAAAATGCAGCGACCATCAGAGGCAGGAAGTAGAAAGACAAATATCAGTATTGGATGAATATGGAATCTCACGCTGAGAAATTTCAGTGTCAAGAGCTAATACTATGCATGGATAGAACTAACCAGGTAGTCTGTGCATAGCAAACTCTTAGGATTAGAGTCAAAGCAAGCAGATATTTTACATAGAGTAACGTCCTTCATATCGTAGATCCCAAGCCAGTAGTTTAAACAATAATAAAAGATGCATAATCGTGAATAATTAAAGTGTTAACTGAAAAAAATCCCTCCCATAGCACTTAAAGGAGTTAAACAACTCTTTTGTATCTACTGTACCATTAGTTAGTCATCTACCCTAATCACACTAGGCCTGCACGGTGTATGAAGATTTATTTCTTATGTTTTCTTATATAGCGCCTAAATATTCTGCAGCGCTTTGCAGACATCATCATCACTGTCCACAATCAGGGTTCACAATATAAATTCCCTATCAGTATGTCTTTGTGGTGTGGTAGGAAACTGGAGAAAACCCATGCTAAAAGGAGAAGTGGGAGGAAACCAGAGCAAACCCAAGCCAAAATGAGGAGAAGTGGGAGGAAACCAGCGCAAACCCATGCCAAAATGAGGAGAAGTGGGAGGAAACCAGCGCAAACCCATGCCAAAATGAGAAGTGGGAGGAAACCAACCAGAGCAAACCCATGCCAAAATGAGGAGAAGTTGGAGGACATCGGAGCAAACCCATGCCAAAATGAGTAGAAGTTGGAGGAAATCGGAGCAAACCCATGCCAAAATGAGAAGTGGGAGGAAACCAATATCAAAATGAGAAGAAAATACAAACTCTTTCCAGATGTTATCCTTGGTGGGATTTGAACCCAGATCCCTAGTACAGTAAAGGAAGAGTGCTGATCACTGAGCCACATTGCTGCTCCCATCAACCCCAGATACCATGTTCTATCACCTCCTGAAGACCATAGAAAAAAAGACCCATATTCCTGGAGACATGAAGTAAGGGGACAAACATTGAAACATAAATGGTGACCGTGAACCATAAATGTAATTACGTAGTTATTGCGTCAAGTCTTTTTTGTCTGGAAAGGTCCAAAAAAATCCAAGGTACAAACCCATGTGAGAAGACATAATTGACCTGACATCGTCAATCTAATTTTCTCAAGATTTTGGAGTCTAGTGACAGAATCTCTGAGCAAAACATTACTAAGTAGATCACTGAGATAGGGATAAACTTCAGGCATTGTGTGTGAAATGATCAAGATGCTGTACAACATGAGTGAGTACAAGGCAATCAGGAGCGTACTCGCCATAGATGCTCTGCTTATACTACTTCTCTATAGGAGCTCTGCAAAACGTATCAAGGATAGTGTTTTCTTGATTCATCTCCATAATCTCTTACAGAGCAAGGAAGCAGAAAATTGAACGGAGTAACGGGTGGGGCTTGATATTTAATCTTGATGTCATGGCTGGTACAGAAAATCATTTTAACCCAATAATACTTCAAGATATTAACGTAAACTATAATAATAACAACATCTTGACTGCAGATCCCCACTGTTCTCTTAGAGCTCATATCTTTTACATTTAGAAGCATAAAATTAATAGATATTTCTTTGTAAGCACAGTATTGATAGATAATTATGCTTTCATGTATTATTGGTTCCCACTTGTGACTACCGGGGCCTCAGCATGTGGCACCCAACTGGCGGCAACTCCTTATACTATTGTTGCCAGGGATATCATAGTGGAACTAAACCATATCACTGAAAATTATCAAATTATCTGTTGTTTTGCACCTCAAGAGACATGCCCTGACTCATAATGTTTTATTAGTAGAGATAAATAACTTTTATGACCTACTGGTTGGATTTATGGTGCCAAGGATGTCATAGCGTTACTAAACCATATCACTGAAAATGATCAAAACTATCAAAATGATCAAACTATCTGTTATTTTGCAATTCGGGAAAAGCACCCTGATTCATAATATTTTATTTATGAAAAACTTTTATGACCTATTGGTTGGACTTGTGAAGTTAGGTAACTATGGTAAGTTGAATTTTTTAACTTGAAGAGTGACCGGATCTCCACCAAAACTGGGGTTGGGAACCCTTTGATCAAGACTTGATGGTGGTTCCTTCTTGCTATGTGGAGAAACCCCTTTTAAGGCTCATTTTTGGCAATCCTTAGTCCCTTCCCAGATAAAAAGTTGCCTTTCATAACTTGACGAGTGACCAGATCTCCACCAAAACTGGGTGATGGGAACTCCTTGCTCCAGACTTGATAGTGGTTGATTCTTCCTATACTGAGAAACCCCTCTAAGGCTCATTTTTAAGAATCCTTTCCATGTCGCAGATAAAAACACGTAAATAATATCGATTTATCCAATCAAATCTGAAAATGGTAGATGATGATACTTTTGCGAAGAATTTCATGAAACCAATGACCTGTTTTGCATTTTTTTCTCTAACCTCCTGTAGATGCAGATGTTCCTTGCAGATATTATCTATCACAGCACAAAGAGTTACTATGGCTCTGAACCGTACGCAACCGGAGAATTTTTTTTCAAATAATTAAAATATAAAATATGCCTCTTACCTGGTAATCCTAGACAAAGCAAGAGACTGTAGTAGATGACGGGTACGTATCCCAATCCACAGCCATACTTGTGAGACAGGAGAGAGCTGTTGTAGATATGATTGTGCTCCATTGACTTGCTTTTTTTTTCAAGGTTTCTTGATTCTGTTCTTTCAAAAGCATAAGTGAAAGAATCAGAAAGATGCCGGTTCCCCCCCTTCTTAAAGAAAGCTGCACATCCAGCAGGCGGCTTTGTCCTTCAGAGCATCCCTATATCCCAGGACTCCCTCCACCTGCTGCTCAATGGAATAATTAAGAGAAAGTGCAGTGGTGCTGCTGCTGCAAGCTGCATGCTTCTTCACACTCGGGAGGAAAGAGCTGAGCTGTCCTTAGGAAGACCAATTTATAGAGTGAATTGTGGATGAGCGAGCAGTTCTGTGCCGTGGATATGAACATCAGTGGGGGAGACGAGAACGTGTGCGTGTGTGTGTGTGTGTGCGCTGTCAGAAGAAAGGCAGGAAAGAAGCCACCTCTGCACCAGTTGGAGAACAACTAGGTTCAAGTGATGATAATGAATTTTCATGCACCATCCCCCACTCATCTGTTCGCTGCTACTCAGAAATTTATGTCTGTAATTATTATAATATTCCCATGCCGGTGGAAATCAAATTAATTGGAAAATAATACAACCTTGTTTTAATAATATACGACGTATCAATAATTAATTTTCTTATTATGTATGTACGTTATCAATACTGGAGATTGAATGTGGATAATGCAAATATTCACTCGGTAATTTTAGGTAAATTATGGACGGTGCACTGAAAATTATATCATTTTTATTTTTTATTTTATTTTTTGCATCGTAGTCTAAAACTTTTATATTCGCAAAAAATAAATCTGGAATCTCACGGAATAGAATCAGCAATAAATGATGAGTGCGGCACTCGTTATGCTTGAAATTAGTTTTGTTTTTTTCAAGAAATTATTTCTCTTCTATTTTTGCAAGAAAAGGTTATACTTCTTATCCAACATATTCCACAGTGTTGTACAACAATTGACCTCTTTTCCATCATTCTCTAACCTGCAATGGGGCTCTATTATTTTTCTATTTTAGAGAAACAAAAGATTAATTGCTAAAGAAAAAAACTAACCTACTAGTGATTATTTGCAATTTAGGAGGAAACTGGGGTACCTTGAAGTAAACATACATAATTTACCTAGATGTTGCCCTGTATGGTTTAGAAGAACCCATAAACCCACCACTGCCCGGAAACAATGATACCCAATGAGCAACTATGACTTTTGACAATCTGGAGTCTAAATTTTAGATGGTTTTCCCACAATATTGCTTAAGTTACACAAACATATTCCAAAGTGCTGTACAAAAATGAGCACCAATACATTGCTCCTATATCCTGCTCTACTCTTATCTATATTGAAGTCGGCTGACAAAAGTTAAGGTTTTAATACTAGAGATATGACCATCTCGATTGGGTCACCTTGTCGCGGTGGTCTGGCTTTTATTCTTTTTTGATCAAAATAGTGTCAACTAAGTATCCTATGTTATTAACATGTATTATTACTATTATTATTTATGTACTACAGGGGATTTTCTCATTTTGTTTTTTTTATCTTGGGTTTTGTCTGAAATGGCCACAGTGTGAAAGTGCTCCTACACAGTGCACATATACCAACTTATGCACCTGCTCATTTCTTTGGTTTTACCATCACATAAGTAACTTTCCTCCTCACAATGGGGCTCCTAATTTATTTTCTCCCATTTTAGATGGTCTTCGATTTTTTCATAGGAAGCCAATTGACCTCTTTATAAATTTTTGGAGCGTGACATGAAACTGTGGTTCCCACATGCCAACATGTTGAGAATACACCAACTTCATGTAGATGTTAACGTGCTTAGATTTGAACCCAGGACTCCAGTTCGGCAAGGAAACAACAATAGCCAATAAGCTACTGTACCATTGGACAAACCAGAGCCTTTCGTAGATTGTATTTCAACTATTGCAAGTCTCTACATATGTCGTTGCACTTGTAATACACCCTTGCATTGTCCACCCAAAGTTTTCCCTGCAGTGAACTGTGCCACTACAACACAGTCCAAATAAGCTCTTGTACAGTGGGTGTCTGAAAATGCCGCTATGCCGAAGAAATGCTGAAAGGACCTCTCAATGTCATGATTAGCTGGATACCAGATGGCGGATGACCCTTAAACAGAATGCTATGGCATTTCCTTATGATATATTATAGCTACAGATATTGACTCGAAATTCGATTTCAGGAGAACAACTTCACAAATTTAAAGTCCCTTTTAATACTCCGGGGTCTCTACAGACTCCAGAGCATAATAAACGTAATATGTTAAAGAATTAAAAAAACTACTAACCTTACCGTTCTCCTCTTTGGCCCCTTCGTTCCTCACCGTCATTCATCTGGTCTGAAATCCTTAAGACTCTCATCCAGGGACTTCAGGCTTTGAGGAGGGCAGTTAGGGTTGTGCAGAAGCGCACGCAAGGTCATGACGCATGTTGTGACTTCATGACTACATGACCTTACGTAGCAGTGATCTGAAGACAGGTGTCAAGGAGGATTTTTAAAAAAAATTCTTATCATTATGATGGCCTTTTATGGTTCAGAAAAAATGGTGGCCAGCAGCTGCCATTTGGATGAATCCTTGAGAAGCAAAATTGGATACAAATTGGACATGTCTCCGATATTTTCCGCTGACCACTCGGTTCGAAAAAAAAAAAAATCAGACATGTGAATGGCTCCGATACCACAAATGCTCATAACAAAGCACAAGGGATGTGTCAACAACACATTAGCAATATTCAAAATAAATATTTTATTGATAGCACAAATAAATACAGGAAAAATTTTTATTAAAAAAGTATCATGGATGCTACTTGTCAGCTAGAAGCAAAGAAGCAGCAAGATTAGACACATGCAAATCATTAATAGTATATAACAGCGCACTGGTTTAGTCAGTCAATATTCTTTGATGGTAGCAGAGACAAAAACTATGTGGGACATAATCAAACAATAGCCAAAAAATGAGATAAAGTCATGTAATAATTTTGCAATAAAAAATTCCCAAAATTAGGGATATTCATTTCCTCTAGTATAATAGTACCAACAATCACAATCCTACTTAATGCTAAAGTTAATGGAATAATATCGACTAATCATAATACCACTTTATAGTAAGGAAAATGAATCCTCTTTCAAAAAAGGATTATAACAGTCTCATAGAACAGGAAAAATAGATGGATACACTATCTAGCACAAATATTAACTTGCTGTCTTTAACTAATGAGGCTGTCTCCCACATGCGACTCAGCAAGACTCACAAACTGACTACCCACGCATTGCAAATAATTACCTGTGTACTGTGTCACAACTGCTGCGTCTACCCCAACGCGCGTTTCGTCGATTCTTCTTCCAGGGGCGTGCTAGCTAGGAGGCTCGTACACTCTCTTAAACCCCATATGTCCAATAGGATGTCTACAATCTCATCATGTGATACATTTCATGTGCCCGACGTTAACCAATCAAATTAGGATAAAGTTATGCGCCACTGACGTCACCCCTGGAAAGGACATCCCACTTACGGCAGATGGAGCGCACTGTGTTCCACACGGCCATAGCCGAAAGGAAGTCAGGCGCCGACATCAGGAGCCAGGAGAGGGATGTCTGGAGCAACGAACAGGCGACGCATACGCACATTCACAGCTTTGATAATAAAAGCCGCAACCAACCCAAGAAATTAATAAATTGAACGAGTGCATTAGATTAATTAGATAAGCATGTAAATATAAAGTGCTAAGTGTCGAGGAGGTTATACACTAATCTCCATACTAGATAGGCATGAAGTGAAAATATTAATATTATTGCCGATGCAGCACATTATAATAAAATACAGTAAAAAGACAACAATCATGTGCAATGATATATATACATATATGGATATATAAAAAAATAAATATAATATAATAGCCAATGCAACACATACATTAAAATAGTGAAATAAAGTGCATAAGAGTTGCGTGAATTCATATATATCACATATGATAAATATGAACAAGAAAAAGAAGAGGGGAAAGAAAGGGAGTGAGAAAAAATAACAATGTTAGAAAACCACAAAAAATGCAAATATCAAGGCAATATGAAGAGAAGTCCAAAATGGAAGGTCCAATTTGATCAAAATTGTCCATATGGATATACATATTTCGTCCATCAAAACCCGAAATGGATATATATCTTCCCCTCTCCATGGATTTCTTTCTAAGTTAGAAGACCAGATTATATCACAGAAAATAATCGGACATCAAGGATCTAGAGAGATAAAATAGTACCATTAATACACATAAAATCAAATAAAAATAAAAGAAATACCCTCCCATAAAATTCCACAAACTGACAATTTTGAAGTTAAAGAAATGCCCCAAAACCAAAACTCTCATTAAGTCCCTGTGGTGATAAAGTGCCTAAACGGTATATCCAACGACTTTCAATTTGTGACAATATTTTACCCAAATCACCACCTCTAATACCCAGTGACACCACATTTATACCTTTGATCTTCAAACCATGTGGATTACAAGAATGGTATTTTTTGAAATGTTTTGGCAGTGTTTTAAGGGTAGATTCATCTTCTATAGTCATGGCATTTGCAATATCTCTGCAGTGTTCTCTTGTCCGAATTTTTAATTCTCTCGTAGTCTTCCCGATGTATATTTTTTTACACGGGCATGTGGCGTGGTAAATTACCCCACGGGTAGAACATGAGATATATTTCCTGATGGTATAAGTTTTGGAGTTGTCAAAATTGGAAAAAGTTTTAGATTTGGTAAGATTAAGGCAAGCCTTGCATGTGCCACATGGATAAAAACCGGAATTGGTGGATTGCTCTGACCTAAAATTTAGTTATGATGGATTATACAGGCTGTGTACCAACAGATCCCGTAAATTTTTAGATCTCTTGGCCACCAACATTGGACGATCGCGTAGGATTTTTCTCAAAATGGGGTCCGTGAAAAGAACCTTCCAATGATTATTCAAAATTTCCGTGAAACGATGCCATTTGTTGTGATACGTAGTAATCATGAGGACACTATTTTGTTTATTTATTTGTTGTGGTGCATCTTCCTTATATAGTAATTCATTTCTTGATGTATTTAACGCACGCTGATATCCTCTTTTGATGTTCCTTTTGCTGTACCCGCTTTCTCTAAATCTTTGAGCAAGATCAATGGATTGTGATTCAAAGTCTCTGGGGTTAGAACAGATTCTTTTGGCCCGCAAGAATTGTCCTGTGGGAATCCCTCTAATGGTTGCTGGAGGATGTGAGGATTTGGCATAGAGGAAAGAATTGTTTGCCGTCGGTTTTCTGTATAAATCTGTTGACAGAAAACCACTTTCATCAACACTGATTAAAAGATCGAGAAATTCAATCTCTTTACCAGTCTTAAAAGTGAGTTTTATGTTCAACTCATTGGTGTTAAGGGATTCCATAAAATTTGACAAATCACTTGTTGACCCCTCCCAGATAAACCAAATATCGTCTATATACCTCATCCAGCCTGTCACCAGGCTGGACTGTGGCAATGGATCACATACAAAAATGTTGCGCTCCCATGCACCAAGAAATAGGTTTGCATAAGATGGGGCACAGCAAGCCCCCATCGCTGTACCTTGACATTGTAGGTATATAGCATTTTTAAAAGTAAAACTGTTATGGGTAAGCGCATATTTCAAAAGTTGTAGTAATAGGGAAATTGTACTGTATTGTATTGTATGTGAATGGCCCCATAGACTATCATCTGTGAAAATCACAAGAATACCCGTACACAAAAAACATGTCTGAATGAGGCTTTACAAGGTGACCATAAGTGGGTTTAGTCCAGTAGAATGGGAGCTGTTGATAATTGGCGCCTCTCTCAACATTTCGAAAATGTTTATGTGAAATGTAAATTTTATAGTTACCGTACAAAGTATTTTATAAAACAATGTTACCGCTTCCACGTGTTATATGTGGAAAACAGAAATGCTGAATATTTTAACATGATATCTGTTATTAATTATGAAAATTTGCAACACATTATGACCATGTCTCATTTTCATGCAATGCTGGAAAGCATATTGTTTCCTCTGTAGTGTACCCCTGAGAAAGAATGTTTGCATAACACACTAAGCAAACTATTGAAAGCTTCGGTAATAAATATCTTAATTAATATGCATTACAGATAGATTCTGACAGCTCACCAAGCAGTTAACTATATATTTATACCCAGCTTACAGGCATGAATTCTTAATACGTAGGGAACATGAAGGCAACATTTATCTGAGTTGGAATATAGAGTTTACTCTGTAATTTTTCAGAGGAAATATGAATAAATGCAAACTGTGTGTGCTGATAGAATAATGGTAAATCAGTAAATTTCATAAATGTTTTTTAGATCAAATTTGCACCAATGGGCTGCAAGAGTAATGGTGTTGTTGGTTTGGCTTAGAGCAGGAAGGAGATGCTATGGATAAAGTGAGAATGGACAAAAACATCTCTCCCTAAGCTTTAAGAAGTCTCTAGCTACTAGAGATGGTGCAAATCCGTTTGCAGGACCAGGTCTGTTAGGGGTCGAGTTCCCGCTTCTGCACAAGGGGAATCTCGAGCCGTCCTTGCTGCAGTCTCCTATCCGTCTCCGGCCGCACTGGACTCTGCACAGCTTAGACGTCGGTCCCAGCGTCTCGCCCAGTCTAACATTGTGCAGAGGATTACTGCTGCTCATTCAGGCTCTGCTATTGTAGCCAGTACTGGTTAGCGGTGAGCAGACATCTTTAGGACAAAGTCCTTGCTTTCCCCTTCTGAGCATGCCCAGAGTAAGATCTCTCATTGGAAATCAGGGGTCACATGCTAAGGTACTGCAGCAGCTCCTATTGGTCCACCAGGAAGGTCCTGAAACCACTTGTGTTCTGGAGCAGTTTCCTATTGGTCCTTATCTGGCAGGTCCTGTAGTTGCTACTATAAAAGGGTGGCATGGTCGTGCCGCCATGCACTAGTATCAATCACATTATGTGCTTTGCGCCAGGGTGATCTTGCACGCATGTGTTAGGGCTCGGCTGAAATAAGCCCCTAGAATACCGGCACCTCCGATGAGGAGATTGTATGCACGTGTTTAGGGCTCGGCTGAAATAAGCCCCTAGAATACCGGATTCTCCGGTGAGGAGATTGTCTGTTTGGCTGTTGCTGATTGCGTTACTACGGACTGCTGTCCGCACAGCAGTTGTCTGTGCATACCTGTGGAGTTAACAGGACACAGTCCATATTTCTGCGTTTCTACCTTAGCGACTCTGTGGTGTAACAGAGTTCGCCTTACCGCCATCCTACTAGCAGCAGGCTCTGCCTGCACGGTGGACCCCGGGCTGCGAACGCACTTATTATTTATATTTATTTTGTGCGTTCCGCCAGCCCTAACAAGGTCAAGTTGGGAATTTGAATCTGAATGTTAAAGTTGGGTGGGATCTTCGGGGTCATGGTGTCCAACCCCCTGTTCAATGCAGGATTCACTAAACCATCTCAGACAGATGTCTGTCCAACCTCTGTTTGAAGACTTCCATTGAAGGAGAACTCACCACCTCTCATGGTAGCCTGTTCCACTCATTGATCACCTTCGCTGTCAAAAAGTTTTTTCTAAATTCTAATCTGTCTTCTCCCTTTCAGTTTCATTCCAATGCTTCTCGTGTTTCCATGTGCAAATGGAAGTCCATGTTCTTCAGCTGTCTGATAGGAGCCCTGTGAATCGCTACTTACATGGCCTGGCGTAATATCATTGTTGCAGTGTGTGCCAGGCCGGTTTACCATTAGATCTTAGGCTCCTAGGATTAGTTACTGCCTATAGGCACATGCCCATCAGGAAGTCAGTGTTTTGAGAGCTGATTTTAATTATATCAGGAACAGAATATTTATGAAGCATGAAATCCCCAATGAAAGAAAGAATATTAGCATGGAAATACTAAATATACTAAGGGAAGCAAGCCTTAAAAATGAGGATATGTTATTAAGCCTAAGCCTAACCTTCTCATATGGGTGGTCTTAATGTCAGCATCTCCTACAGGTGGACTTCATGCTAGCATCTAATCAAGTTGTTATAGCCATAAATTGGAGGCTAACCTCTAGTTGTTCAAAACACCTCTTCCCATGTGCTAACAGTGAACACATGCTTCAAGTGTTGGCACATACTGTACGTAACACATATATTTTACAACTGCACCCAACACGTTTCCACTTTCCACTCTACAATTCAAATGTCAAGGAGAATAGCTTTTCTCACATTTCTCCTCACTCTGCTCAGCATTGGGTAGGAAACTTTCAGAGCTTTGACAACCTTGAGAACTTGAGAAGCTGATAATTTTATGAAGTATAATGATTATCTTTAGTGGTGTAACAAGATTCTGATGGGCTACAATTCAAAATTTGGATCTGGCCCCCACCCACATGTTCGTCAGATTTATGGGCCCTTGTAGCATTCTAAGTCCTGTAAAGATATACAGCCCATTCCCCTTAAGGTTCAAGATTGAATTGTTTACAGTTTTGTACAATTTTCTATCAATGATAATTTTTTTGTGGGACCAGACTCAGACACAATAGTGATAGTGAGTGCTACAAGACTACCAGAAGACAACCTCATTTGAATTTGAGTTTGTAATGAATGGGGATTTGCTTAATATAACTAGATGTAAAAAAAATATACAATTGTGCTCAAAAGTGTACATACCCCGGCAGAATTTTTTGCTTTCTTGACCCTTTTTCATAGAATATGAATGATAGCACAAAACTTATTCTCCACTTGTGGTTAGTGATTTGGTGAACTACTATGTTTTCTCTTTTTAAATCATAATGACAACTAGAGTTGAGCGAAACAGGTCGTTCAGATTCAAAAGTCACCGACTTTAGCCAAAGTCGAGTTTCGTCAACCGAAACACGACCATAGCGTGAGGTCGGCCATGCGGTCGTCGAAACGAGCACCAAAGTTGTGTTTCCCAGAATGCTTGCAGGTGCCTTTTTTCAGCAATGAGCAAGGACGTACACTGTGGGCAACGAGATAACATGGGCAGCATCCACCACCATCTTAGAGAAGGGCATTGCAGTGAATGGCTTGCTTTGGGGGGCGTCATAGTGTCTATAAAAACCCTGAGAGCCGACCTCCATTTTACCTCTGCCGATATTAACAGTAGGAGAGGTTGCTGTTTATCAGTAGGGAGAGAGTTAGGGCTGGAAAGAGAAGTTCTTATGTGCTTGTGCTGTACAGTTAGTGTGCAGTGACAGGGGAGGAATTTCTTGTGTGCAGCAGGGCTGGTTATTAGGCTGCCTGCCAGTGACAGGGGAGGATTTTCTTGTGTGCAGCAGGCTGTTATTAGGCTGCCTGTCAGTGACAGGGGAGGATTTTCTTGTGTGCAGCAGCGCTGGTTATTAGGCTGCCTGATAGCTGTATTGCTGTGTGTACACTGCTGTGCAGACTGCTTTTTACACAGCACTAATACTTTTATTCTTTTTTTCTGCACAGTTACCGAGCGTTCATTTTTTCCCACATCGTATAGAGCTGTACGCTCCTCACACACTACCGTGTACCGGCTGGTATCACGGACAAATACATGCTGACTATCTGTGTGTGACTCCAGAAATAAATAGGGAGATTTAAATTTTCCCCTACACCGTATACTGCTGTACGATTCTCATACAGTACCATATATCTGTTGGTATTACGGTCAAATCCATACTGAGTGAGCCTCTGTGTGACTCCGGAAATAAATGCGGAGATTTAAATTTTCCCCAAAACCGTATACAGCTGTCCGCTTCTGACACAGTACCGTATATCTGCTCTTTGTATTACTGTCAAATCCATACTCATTGAGCGTCTGTGTGTGACTCCGGAAATATATACGGAGATTTAAATTTTTCCCTACACCATATACAGCTGTACGCTCCTCATACAGTACCGTATATCTACTGGTATTTTTGGTACATTTTCCCAAACATGAGGAAGTATGGTGGAAGAGGCCGCGGACATGGGCGGGGGGCCAGCTGGTACTGATGGTGGTGGTGGTGCATCTGCTGGTAGTGCCAAAAGCACAATAGCACCTAAGGCAGGAGGTGTTGAGCCTGTGTCATCGTCTGGCTCCAGAAGGCCTGGAAGGCTCCCTTTTTTGGGAGTAGGTAAACCGCTTTTAAAGCCGGAGCATCAGGAACAGGTTTTGGCTTACATTGCGGAAACAGCCTCCAGCTCTATCGCCTTCTCTTCTGAAGTTTCAAAAAATGCGAGCACTGAGTTGTCAGTGCAGGCTCCTGGTCAAGAACAACACCTTTCCTTGTGTCCTTCACCCCCACCAAAAGTGAAGGATGCGGCATGCACACTTCAGATTACTCCCTGGAGCTCTTTTCACATACCATGCCTGAGTTATTAAGTGCAATCCTGAATTCCCCAGCCCAAGATGAATATGACATGGAGTGCACTGATGCACAGCCACTGCTTTATGATTCTGCTGGTACATTCACCCACAGCACTGCATTGCCCTCGCAGTCTACTGAGCCAGATTCTAACCCGGATGAAACTCAGGTGCCCCTTCCAGCATACTATACCACCTTACACGATGACACAGAGGAAGGTGCAGATGAAATTGAAGAGGAGGTGATGGGTGACCCAGTTGTTGACCCAGATTGGCATCCATTGGGGGAAGAGGGTGCCGCTGGCAATAGCTCAGAAGAGGAGGAGGATCCGCAACAGGTATTGACATCGCAGCTGCGGTTATCTGGCAGGCCCGTAGCAGTCCAAAAACGTGTTCAAAAAACAAAAAGAGTTGCAGGACAGCTTGGCCAGATGGTCAAATTAGCACAGCGTGCAAGCCCTGAAAATTTATCCCATAGTAGGGAGAGTGCAGTGTGACACTTTTTTGACCAAAATCCTATTGATGAGGCAAAGGTTATCTGTAAGAAGTGCGGAAGGACCTTTAGCCGAGGGAAAAATCTCAGAAATTTGAATACCATTTGCATGCTTTGACATTTAAACACCATGCACTTCCAAGCGTGGACGGACTAGAAAACCTCAGGTAGCACACGTGCACCTGCTCCGACTGAAGGTAGCCAGCAACGCTACATCGCTTCCCCCACTGTAAGCTCACTGGTTAGCACACCACCAGCAAGAAATGTTGAGGTTTCGTTGCAAGGCCAAAGCAGTCAGGGAATGACAATGTTTTTCCAATGAAAGACTGAATCTAGGCCATCACCACCACCACCACCACCATCACCATCACCAACCCCCTCTCAGTCCACCATGTTCACCGCTTGTTCCACCATATGCAGTTCTCAAGTCCAGCTCACCCTAGCAGACACTCTGAGTAGGACAAGAAAGTACTCATCCTCTCATCCACGTACACTGGCTTTGAACGCCTACATTGCCAAAATGATCTCATTAGAGATGATGCCCTTCCATTTGGTTGAAAGCGCAGTGTTCCGAGAGCTCATGGCCTACGCTGTCTCACGGTATGACCTACCCAGTCGGCACTTCTTTTCTAGAAAAGCCATCCATGCCCTCCACCTGCATGTGAAAGACCGCATTGTCCATGCACTCAAACATCAGTGAGTGGAAAGGTGCACCTCACAACAGATACATGGGCCAGTAGGCATGGCCAGGGCCATTACGTGTCCTGTTATGTTTCGGTAGCTGAGGAGTGCAGGTAAAAAAGGAATACACCAGAGCAGTTGGAATCTATGGGATTACAGTACCCTGACTAACCACCACAACTAGAGGCAGCCGTGGAGCGTTCCTACGTTGGTCCTAGACGCCTCGTCAAAGCCTGAGAAACTAACTACACCTAAAGATAGAAATAGGAAAGCTATCTGCCCCGGAGCAGAACCCCAAAGATAATAGGAAGCCCCCAAACATGTAATGGCGGTTAGACAAGAGGAAATACTGACACAGAAAGAAAATAGAATGAGCAAACGCTGGGGCCCAAACTATCTAAATAGAAAAGGATAGGAAGGGTACTTACTGCAATCCCAGAAAACACTGAAAAAACACAACTCTACTAATTTCAAAATCACCTGAGATCACACGACCTCTACCACCTAAATTAGTTCTCTGGTGTAACAAAAACAGCAGCCACTGAAAAAACTGGAAAAAGCAAAAGTACAAAACACAGTGGCTGGACTAAACTGAGAGGGCAAAAGCCCCCGGAGGGGACCCTGAAGGCCCCACAGAAGTGCAGGACAAAATGCAAAAATATAGCAAAAACACAAAATAAGAAATTGTCTTATCTGATAGCAGGAGATGCAGACACGACACAGCAGGCTACAAGGGAAACTGGAAAGAAGGATTCAGACCAGAACAATTGATCACCGGCAACCCTGATGGAAAATGATTCCCTTAAATAAGACCAATCAGTAACACCTGATTCCCAATCCTCACTAGTACCGCTTGTAACCACCAGAGGGAGCCTCTGCTCAGAACTCATCTCAAACCCATTCACAACAGTACCCCCCCTTGAGGAGGGTCACCGAACCCTCATTTGAGCAACCAGGTCGGTCAGGATGAGTTCTATGATACGCACGGATAAGTCTCCTAGCATGGATGTCCGAAGCAAACACCCAAGAATTATCTTCCTGACCATAACCTCTCCATTTAACCAAATACTGGAGTCTTCGTCTAGAAAAACGAGAATCCAATATTTTCTCAACCACATACTCCAGATTGCCCTCAACCAAAACAGGGTCAGGAGGCACAGCAGCAGGAACCACTGGCTCAACAAACCTCTTCAACAAGGACTTGTGGAACACGTTATGGATCTTAAATGTCCCTGGAAGAAGCAAACGAAAAGAAAACAGGATTAATAATCTCCATGATCTTATAAGGTCCAATGAACCTAGGCTTAAATTTAGGAGATGCCACTCTCATAGGAATATTCTTTGAGGACAACCAGACCAAGTCCCCCACTTTAAACCGAGGACCATCAGTCCTATGCCGGTTAGCAAACCGCTGGGCCTTCTCCTGAGAGAGGGACAACCTCTCCACTACCTGGTCCCAAATCTGCTGCATACGCTCAACAACAGAGTCAACACCTGGACAGACAGAAGCCTCCGTCTGTCCTGAAGAAAATCGAGGGTGAAACCCAGAATTACAGAAAAACGGAGACATCAAAGTGGCAGAGCTAGCCCTATTATTAAGAGCAAACTCAGCCAAAGGCAAAAAAGAGACCCAGTCATCCTGATCAGCAGACACAAAGCATCTTAGATAAGTCTCCAATGTCTGGTTTGTTCTCTCAGTTTGACCATTGGTCTGAGGATGAAATGCCGAGGAGAAAGACAATTGAACACCCAGTTTAGAACAAAAAGTCCTCCAAAATCTGGAAACAAACTGGACTCCTCTGTCAGACACAATGTTCTCAGGAATGCCGTGTAAACGAACCACGTGCAGAAGGAACAACGGCACCAATTCAGAGGAGGAAGGCAACTTAGGTAATGGCACAAGATGTATCATTTTGGAAAACCTATCACAAATTACCCAGATGGTGGTCATTCTCTGAGAAACAGGAAGATCGGAAATGAAATCCATAGAGATATGGGTCCATGGTCTCTTGGGCACAGGCAATGGCATCAACAAACCACTAGAGCGAGAGCAAGGCTTGGAGCGAGAGCAAGTCCCGCAGGACTGCACAAATTCCCTGACATCGCGAGACAAGGTAGGCCACCAAAAGGACCGACTAACCAAGTCTCTGGTACCAAAAATTCCGGGATGCCCAGCCAATGCGGAACAATGAATCTCAGACATCACACTCTTTTTCCATTGGTCCGGGACAAACAATTTTCCAACAGGCAGCGCTCGGGCCTATCCTCCTGACACCCCTCCAGAGCAAGTCTCAAATTGGGCGAGATGGCGGAAAGAACTACACCTCCTTCAAAATAACAGAGGGATCAGATAGCTCAGGAGAGTCCGCAAGGAAACTCCTCGAGAGGGCATCCGCCTTAACATTCTTAGTGCCAGGAAGAAAGGAAACCACAAAATTAAAACGTGTGAAAAACAAGGCCCACCTGGCCTGTCTAGGATTGAGTCGCTTGGCAGATTCCAGATAGACCAGATTCTTATGGTCCGTAAGGACCACCACCTGATGTTTGGCTCCCTCCAGCCAATGTCTCCACTCTTCAAAAGCCCACTTCATGGCCAATAACTCCCGATTACCACGTCATAATTACGTTCAGTAGGAGAAAATTTTCGAGAGAAAAAGGCACAAGGGTTACTTTTAGAGGTCTCTGGATCTTTTTGGGACAAAACGGCACCTGCCCCAATTTCAGAGGCATCAACCTCCACCTGAAATGGCAGAGAAACATCAGGCTGCCGTAGAACAGGAGCAGAAGTGAATCTCTGCTTAAGTTCCTGAAACGCAGAGACTGCCTCAGGAGGCCAATTCACCACATCAGAACCCTTTCTGGTCAAATCAGTTAATGGTTTAACAATAACAGAGAAATTACCAATAAATTTACGATAAAAATTGGCAAAACCCAAAAATCTCTGAAGAGCCTTCAATGAAGTAGGTTGGACCCAATCACAGATGGCCTGAACCTTGACCGGGTCCATTTCAATAACAGATGGGGACAAAATGAACCCCAGAAATGAGATCTTCTGTACGCCAAAAAGACACTTTGATCCCTTCACATACAGAGCATTCTCTCTCAAAATCTGGAATACAGTTCGAACATGTTTCACATGAGAGTCCCAGTCATTAGAAAAAATCAAGATATCATCCAAATAAACAATCAGAAACTTGTCCACAAAATCCTGAAAATGTCATTCATGAAGGACTGGAAGACGGAAGGAGCATTAGTGAGCCCAAAGGGCATCACAAGGTACTCAAAATGCCCTTCAGGGGTGTTAAATGCCGTCTTCCATTCATCCCCGTGCTTAATGCGAATAAGGTTATACGCCCCCTGAGGTCAAGCTTGGTAAACCAAGTAGCGTTTTTCACCCTGGAAAACAGGTCAGAAATCAAGGGTAACGGGTATTGATATTTCACAGTAATATTGTTCAAGAGACGATAATCAATACACGGCCTTAATGAACCATCTTTTTTGGCCACAAGAAAAAACCGGCACCTAAGGGTGAAGAGGATGGTCTGATATGACCCTTCTCCAATGATTCCTTGATATAAGACCGCATAGCGTCATGTTCAGGTACAGACAAGTTAAAAAGGCGACCCTTAGGGAATTTACTACCTGGCACTAATTCAATAGCGCAGTCATAGCTCCTATGGGGAGGTAAGGATGCAGATTTACTTTCGCTAAACACATCAGAAAAATCAAACAAAAAGTCAGGAACATCCTCAGCCTGGGGGGAGGCAGAAAAAACAGAGTGTTGGTATTAAACACATTGGCAGCCCCAACTGGTTACAGACACAGATTTCCAATCCAAAACAGGATTATGAGACTGTAACCAAGGGAAACCCAGCACAATAATGTCATGCAGATTATATAGAACCAAAAATTTGCAGCACTCCTGGTGATCAGGTTCAACCCTCATTATCACCTGAGTAGAAAACTGGGGTTTATTCTCAGCCAAAGGGGTAGAATCGATCCCCAGTAGGGGAATAGACTTCTGTAGGGGTATCAAGGGAAATCCACAACATTTAGCAAAATCATAATCCATCAGGTTAATAGCTGCTCCAGAATCAACGAAAGCCTGAGCAGAAAATGAGGACAGAGAGCATATCAGAGTGACAGTTAATAAAAACTTAGTCTGAACACTACCCAAGACAACTGAGCGTGCAAAACGTCTTCCCCGCTTAGGGCAGACTGAAATAGCATGAGAGGCATCACCACAGTAGAAACATAACCCATTGCGCTTTCGAAACTCATGACGCTGTGCCCCAGACACCACTCCATCACACTGCATGGGCTCAGCAGCTGGCTCACAAGGCAACACCACTCCACGCATACTTCTCCGCTCACGCAAACGTCTGTCAATTTGAATCGCTAATGACATAGAATCATTGAGACCAGAGGGACAGGGAATCCCACCATAACATCCTTTACATTATCTGACAGACCCTTCCGGAAAAGGGCCGCCAAAGCGTCGTCATTCCATTTGGTCAGGACTGCCCACCTACGGAATCTCTGACAGTATAACTCAGCGTCATCAAGCCCTGATTTAATGCCAACAAGGCTTTTTCAGCTTGATCAGTGACATTAGGCTCATCGTACAATAACCCCAAAGCCTGAAAAAATGCATCAACATCACTCAAAACAGGATCCCCAGGTGTCAGGGAAAAAGCCCAATCCTGAGGATCGCCGCGCAGGAGAGAGATGACAATTTGAACCTGCTGCGCTGCGTTTCCTGAGGACTTAGATTTTAAGGCAAAAAACAATTTACAGTTATTTTTGAAATTCTGAAACTTAGCTCGATCCCCTAAAAACAAATCTGGCATGGGGATCCTAGGTTCCACAACAGGCAACCTAGCAAGATAGGTAGCAATACTCTGAACCTCAGTGGCAAGCTGATCCACACGGCCAGACAACTGTGCAAACTCCATTGAGAGAAAAGATCCTCCCAGCACCCAGAGATACAGAGGGAAAAAAAAAAAAAAAAAATGCAACAAACAGAAAAATATCTCTGACAACTTTTCTTCCTTCAAAATATTTTTTCCCTTCTGTGAGTACCATACAATTTTTATGGCCGGTGATACTGTTATGTTTCGGTAGCTGAGGAGTGCAGGTAAAAAAGGAAATACACCAGAGCAGTTGGAATCTATGGGATTGCAGTACCCTGACTAACCACCACAACTAGAGGCAGCCGTGGAGCGTTCCTACGTTGGTCCTAGACGCCTCGTCAAAGCCTGAGAAACTAACTACACCTAAAGATAGAATTAGGAAAGCTATCTGCCCCGGAGCAGAACCCCAAAGATAATAGGAAGCCCCAAACATGTAATGGCGGTTAGACAAGAGGAAATACTGACACAGAAAGAAAATAGAATGAGCAAACGCTGGGGCCCAAACTATCTAAATAGAAAAGGATAGGAAGGGTACTTACTGCAATCCAGAAAACACTGAAAAAACACCAACTCTACTAATTTCAAAATCACCTGAGATCACACGACCTCTACCACCTAAATTAGTTCTCTGGTGTAACAAAAACAGCAGCCACTGAAAAAACTGGAAAAAGCAAAAGTACAAAACACAGTGGCTGGACTAAACTGAGAGGGCAAAAGCCCCGGAGGGGACCCTGAAGGCCCCCACAGAAGTGCAGGACAAAATGCAAAAATATAGCAAAAACACAAAATAAGAAATTGTCTTATCTGATAGCAGGAGATGCAGACACGACACAGCAGGCTACAAGGGAAACTGGAAAGAAGGATTCAGACCAGAACAATTGATCACCGGCAACCCTGATGGGAAAATGATTCCCTTAAATAAGACCAATCAGTAACACCTGATTCCCAATCCTCACTAGTACCGCTTGTAACCACCAGAGGGAGCCTCTGCTCAGAACTCATCTCAAACCCATTCACAACAGTGTCCATCACTGCGCACTGGATTAATGTGGTGGATGCAGGGTCCACAGGGGACAGTGGCGGTGGGACAGTGCTGCCTAGCCCACGGCAACAGTTGGCTGTAGGCGTTCGACCCTCCTCCTCCAGAAGCGAAAGCTCGTCGACAGAGCATAGTCGCATGAGCACTCCATCCGCAGCTGCCAGTGTTGCACATGAGGTGTCCCACTATCGAACAGCTAGTGGTAAGCGTCAGCAGGCTGTTTTAAAGATGATGTCTTTGGGCGACAACAGACACACCGCGGAGGTACTGGCCGACTACTTGCAGCGAGAAACTGAGTCATGGCTAGGCAGTCTACATCTTGAGCCAGGCAAGGTAGTCAGTGATAATTTTGTGGCGGCCATAGCCCTGGCAAAACTCAGACACATACCTTGCCTGTCTCACACCTTGAACCTGGTGGTGCAGTGCTTCATAAATAATTATCCAGAGTTACTAGCCCTGCTCCATAAGGTGCGAAGACTTTGCTCGCACATCCGTCGCTCGCCCGTAGACTCCAGTCGTATGCAGAGGCTGCAGCGATCGCTCCACCTCCCCAAGCACCGCCTAATCATAGATGTTGCAACAAGGTGGAACTCCACCATGCACATGGTTGAGAGGCTGTGCGAAGAGAGGCAGGCTGTAATGCATTTGTGGGAGGATACACGGGCAGGCAGTTTGAGGGCAGACATAGAGTTGTCGGGTGTGCAGTGGTCAAAGCTGAAAGACCTCTGTAAAGTCCTTCAGTGTTTTGAGGAATGCACACGGCTGGTATGTGCAGATGACGCCATCATAAGCATGAGCATCCCACTTATGCGTCTGCTCAATCAAACTTTGACGCACATTAAGGATCAGGTGTTTGCAGCGGAAGAGGAGGAGGGAAGCCTTGATGACAGTCAGCCATTGTCTGCTCAGGGAACTGTCCTGGACTAGGTGGAGGAAGAAGAAGAAGAAGAGGAGGAGGATGAGGGGGATGATTATTTTGGGGAGGAGGATGCTTCTCAGGGGCAAGAAAAAATGTTGGCTTGCCAAGGTCAGGTACAGGGTTTGTGTGTGACTGGAGGGATGTGGATTTGGCAGATGTGCTCCTCCACCCACCACTGGCAGTGCATCATTGACACCTGGAACATTGGCCCACATGTGTGATTATGTGTTGCGGATCCTAAAAAGGGACCCCTTCATTGCCAAAATTATGAAGGATGACAACTACTGGTTGGCCAGCATCCTCGATCAACGCTATAAAGGCAAATTACAGAACATCATGCCGCAGGAGAACCTAGAGCTAATATTGGTGAACAAACAAGCAACTCTGGTAAACCGTTTGTTAGAGGCATTCCCAGCAAACAGCAGCAGTGCAGGTTCTACCACGAGCCGTACTGGGCAACATGGAAGAGGTGTTCGTGGTGCACACAGCCGAAGTGGCGTTGGAGACATGGGTTTCATGACCATGTTGTGGACTGATTTCTCGAGTACCGCTCACACGACTGTTAATACTGAATCGATTGCAACAGACAGGAGACAGCAGTTGTCAACTATGGTTCAAAATTACCTCTTCTCCCCTATCGATGTTCTCTCTCACAGTTCATTCCCCTTTGACTACTGGGCCTGTAAACTGGACACCTGGCCGGAATTGGCACAATATGCCTTACAGGAGCTCACTTGCCTGCTGGTAGTGTGCTATCAGAAAGAGTCTTCAGTGCTGCTGGATCAATCCTGACATAAAGAAGGACCCGGCTGTCGACCCAAAATGTTGGTGATCTCACCTTCATTAAAATGAACCATGCCTGGGTTTCAAAGGATTTTGTACCACTTTCCCCTGATGACACATAGGTTGCCAGCAAAATGGCTCGCTTGTCCTCCTCTTCCTCCAACTTCTCCAATTCCTCCATTTGCAGCTGCTGAACTTCCAGCCTACACCTCAACACAGGGTCGGATCCAGGTTTTTGTGGGCCCCGGGCGAAAGAGTCTCAGTGGGCCCCTTTAACACATACCACAATTCATGATGCACAGATACGGCAGAGAAATATAGGTATAATACAATGCCAAATATTTTACTTACTTCATACATTACATGAGTGATATCTATTGTAAATTCTACAATAGCTCAAAAGACAAACAGTATAGTCATCCATACAGTATTATAGGCACCACATAGTGCTCCATACAGAATAATGATCTCCTTATATTGCTACATACAGTATTAAGAGCACCCCATAGTGCTCCATGCAGAATAATGAGCCCCATATATTGCTCCATACAGTATAATGAGCTCCATATATTGCTTCATACACAATTATGGGCACCACATAGAGCTCCATGCAGAATAATGAGCCCCATATAATGCTCCATATATAATGGGCCCCATATATGATGCTCCAGTGTATGATGGGCCCCATGTAATTCTCCATATATGATGCTCCAGTGTATGATGGGCCCCATATATGATGCTCCAATGTATGATGGGCCCCATATATGATGCTCCAGTGTATCATGGGCCCCATGTAATGCTCCATATATGATGCTCCAGTGTATGATGGGCCCCGTATATGATGCTCCAATGTATGATGGGCCCCATATATGATGCTCCAGTGTATCATGGGCCCCATGTAATGCTCCGTATATGATGCTCCAGTGTATGATGGGCCCATATATGATGCTCCAATGTATGATGGGCCCCATATATGATGCTCCAGTGTATGATTGGACCCATGTAATGCTCCATTTATGATGCTCCATTGTATGATGGGCCCCATATATAATGCTCCAATGTATGATGGGCCCCATATATGATGCTCCAGTGTATGATGGGCCCCATGTAATGCTCCATATATGATGCTCCAGTGTATGATGGGCCCCATATATGATGCTCCAATGTATGATGGGTCCCATATATGATATACCAGTGTATGATTGGTCCCATATATGATACTCCAGTGTATGATGGGCCCCATATGATAGTCTCCATATATTGCGCCAAACATAAAAAAAATAAAAAATGAACTACTACTCACCTCTCATCGCTGGCAGCTGCTCTGCTCGAGGCACCGGCTCCCGGTACTGGCACAGGCACAGGGCCCCCATAGCATGCCAGTGTCCCCGAATGTGAGTGGGCCCCCCCGCCTGCTCAGGGCCCCGGCACTTGCCTGGGTGCATCGGGTGCTGACGCCGGCCCTGCCTCAACATATGCCAGTTTTTCCACCTCCCTAACTGGGCTGTACCCCCCCAACTTTAGCCAAATAACCCCCAGTTTTCAATGCGTTACTATTATTATAAAGTAAATTAAGGTTGACAAGCTTAAGTAATAGGAATTGATGTTGTTAGCATTGAAATGGGCACTGTAGGTGTGTTTTTTGTCCTCCACACACTGGCGACTTTTATTCCCCATTGACTTGCATTGGGGTCGGGTTTCCGACGCCGACTCGACTGTTTCCGTTAGTCGGCTGACTTCGTTCGACTCGACTTTTGGAAAAGTCGAGTCGGCCGAAACCCGACTCGACCCTTCCGGAGGCGAAGTCGCTCATCTCTAATGACAACCCAAAACATCCAAATGACCTTGATCAAAAGTTTGCATACCTCATTTCTTAATACCTTGTATTGCCCCCTCTAACATCAATGACAGCTTGAAGTCTTTTGTGGTAGTTGTGGATGAGATTCTTTATTTTCTAGGTTGTAAAGCTGCCCACTCTTCTTGGCAAAAAGCCTACCAGTTCCTGTAAATTCCTGGGCTGTCTAGCATGAACTGCACGCTTGAGATCTCCCCAGAGTGGCTCAATGATATTGAGGTCAGGAGACTGAGATGGCCACTCCAGAACCTTCACTTTGTTCTGCTGTAGCCCATGACAGGTCGACTTGGCCTTGTGTTTTAATTGTTGTCATGTTGCAACATCCAAGTACGTGCCATGCGCAGCTTCTGGTCTGATGAGTGCAAATTTGCCTCCAGTATTTGCTGATAACGTGCTGCATTCTTCTTTCCTTCAACTTTGACCAAGTTCACTGTGCCTTTGTAGCTCACACATCCCAAAACATCAGCGATCCATCTCCGTGCTTTACAGTAGGAATGGTCTTCCTTTATCATAGGCCTTGTTGACCTCTCTCTAAAGGTAATGTTTATGGTTGTGGCCAAAAAGTTCAATTTTGGTCTCATCACTCCAAATTACCTTGTTGCAGAAGTTTTGAGGCTTGTCTCTGTGCTGTTTGCGTACTGTAGGCAAGATACTTTGTGGCATTTGCACAGTAATGGCTTTCTTCTGGTGACTCGACCATGCAGCCCATTTTTCTTCAAGTGCCTCCTTATTGTGCATCTTGAAACAGCCACACTGCTAGTTTTCAGAGAGTCCGGTATTTCAGCTGATGTTATTTGTGGGTTTTTCTTTGCATTCCGAACAATTTTCCTGGCAGTTGTGGATGACATATTTGTTGGTCTACCTCACCGTGGTTTTGTTTATACAGAGGCCCTGATTTTCCATTTGTTAATCAAAGTTTGAATGCTGCTGACTGGCATTATCAATTCCTTGGATATCTTTTTGTATCCCTTTCCTGTTTTGCACAGTTCAACTACCCTTTCCCGTAGATCCATTGACAATTCTTTTGCTTTCCCCATGACTCACAATCCAGAAATGTCAGTGGCTGGATGAAAGATGCAAGAGTCTGTCTGGATCCCAGAAACTTACTCAGCTTTTATGCACACACTGATTACAAGCAAACAGGTCACAGATGAGGATGTTATCTTTTGTAGCCATTCAAACCCATTTGTGTCAACTTTTGTGCATGTTATCAGGCCAAAATCACCAGGATATATGAACTTTTGATCAGGGTCATTTGGATGTTTTCGGTTGTCCTTATGATTTAAAAAGAGAAAACACAGTAGTTTGACAATAAATGGCTTCACCCAACCACTAACCATGAGTGGAGAAAAAGTTTTTGCTTTATATACAGTACAGACCAAAAGTTTGGACACACCTTCTCATTCAACGATTTTTCTGTATTTTCATGACTGTGAAATTGTAGAATCACACTGAAGGCATCAAAACTATGAATTAACACATGGAATTATACATTACACTTTACAAAAAAGTGTGAAACAACTGAAAATATGTCTTATATTCTAGGTTCTTCAAAGTAGTCATCTTTTGCTTTGATTACTGCTTTGCACGCAGAAAAGGTGAACGGATGGACTCTACATTCCTGGTTCCCACCGTGAAGCATGGAAGAGGTGGTGTGATGGTGTGAGGGTGCTTTGCTGGTGACACTGTTGGGGATTTATTCAAAATTGAAGGCATACTGAACCAGCATGGCTACCACAGCATCTTGCAGCAGCATGCTATTCCATCCAGTTTGCATTTAGTTGGACCAACATTTCTTTTTCAACAGCGTAATGACCCCAAACACACCTCCAGACTGTGTAAGGGCTATTTTTACATTTTCCTACCCTATCTGGGCATGTGGTGTGTGCGACATGGTCAGACACATTCTGTTTAATTTATGGAGGAGGGACTGTGATACGCCACCAAGCTTATGCAGACAATGCAAGAACTGCCAAATTTAGAATGAAGAGGTTCTCTGTTTACACCCTTTATTGGGCATAAGGGAGGAGCTCGCACACATTTTGTTAAAATTGCTAGGCAGTGGGACTCCTAGACTTATAAAGCTTATTGCACTAAGTGCAAGGGCTGCCAAAAATTAAAAAGAGGGTGTGCAATACACATGTGGAAGATATGTAAAGGAAAGATTCAGAAAACATTTTTTTTCCCATTTTTAAGGAATGGGACTCCTAGACTGGTAAAGGCTATGCAATAAGTACAAGGGCTTAAAAAAATGTACTCCTGGGTAGGGTTGAGCGAAAGGGTCGTTAAAATTGAAAAAGCGCCGATTTTCGCCAAAGTCGGGTTTCATTGTAACGAAACCTGACCGTGGCGTACAGTCGACCGAACGCTCGGCGACCAATTTGGCAAAGTTGGGGCCGTGTTTCGCCGCTGCAAATTCCCTGCCCAAGCCGCATCATTAGCTGAGCCGCCCGCCTGCTCAGCCAATGAGCGGCGCGGGATTCAAATACCCCGCCAAAGCGGCGCCGCTCATTGGCAGACCCGGCGGGCGGCTCAGCCAATGAGCGGCACAGGATTCAAATCCCCGCCATTGGCTGAGCGGGTGCCGCCCGGCTTTGCTATGTGTGTGTGTGCGAGGCTGTGTGTGCGCCAATTCCGGCACTTAGCCCCTCTATTCCCACTTCCCTTAGCGGTGGGATATGGTGTAATAAGGGGTTAATATCACCTTGCTGTTGTAAGGTGTTATTAAGCCTGGTTAATAATAGAGAGGCGTCAAAAAGACGCCTATCCATTATTAATCTTATCTTAAGAAAGGGTTAAAAAACAACACACGCCAAAGAATAAAGTATTTTAATGAAATAAAAACACAACACGGTTTTCATATCTTTATTATACGCTCAGATCCATGCGACGCCCTCGATCTCCTGTAATAAAACGTAAAAAAATAAACAACCGTTACTCCCTGTCCGACACAGTCCAATTAATAACGAATGTCCCACGACGGTTCTCCCCTATAGAACAGTGACATCAGGTGATGCCCCTGCTCTGTAGGGCCTCCCAGTGATGCACTGACAGGAGACAATGGCTTCTGCAGTGCATCACTGAGTTCATTCTCTCACTTTATGGCAATGCTGCGTGGGAATTTTCTCACCCAGCATTGCCAGTGAGAGAATGAACGGAAGTGATGTCATTCTCTCCCTGCTCCGATGTCAGTGCAACCCAGGGGCGGTGTAGAGCGCTGACATCACCCGATGTCAGCGTTCTATACCGGAGATCATCGTGGGACACTCGTTATTATCTGGACTATGGCGGACAGGTGATGTATAGGTTGCTTTATTATTTTATTTTTATTACAGGAGACGATGGCATCGGGGAATAGGTGACTGGTGAGTATGTACTCTATGTTATGTGTTGTATGTTATGTGTATGTTCTGTATGTTATATGTTATGTGTATGTTCTGCATGTTATGTGTTATATGTTATATGTATGTACTGTATGTTATGTGTTATATGTTATATGTATGTACTGTATGTTAAATGTATGTTATATGTATGTTCTGTATGTTACGTGTTGTATGTTATATGTATGTTACGTGTTGTATGTTATATGTATGTTATGTGTTGTATGTTATATGTATGTACTGTATGTTATGCAGGGACGGCGTCAGCACCCGACATACCCGGGAAAGTGCCGGGGCCCTGAGCAGGTGGGGGGGCCCACGCGCCATCAGGCACCCCGGCGCCCGTTAGCCGTGCCAGCGGCGCCACTGGGCCCCCCCGCTTGCTCAGGGCCAGGGAGCAGCCGGCGCAATACTTACCTCTCCCCGTGCCTCTGCTGCCTCAGCTCCGGGCTCCAGGGGGCGCCTGCGCCGGTGCTTCCTCTCTCACAGCAGCGCCGCTGAATGACATCATCATTCAGCGGTGGCTGTGGCAGAGAGGGCGCGGACGCCGGACAGGTGAGGTGTGTGTGTGTGTGCTGCGGTGCTGTATGTGGTGGGGGGAGGCAGTGATGGTGGTGAGGAGGCAATGATGATGATGGGGAGGCAATGATGATGATGATATTAATGGGGAGGCAATGATGATGATGATGGGGAGGCAATGATAATGGGGAGACAATGATAATGATGATATTAATGGGGAGGCAATGATGATGATGATGGGGAGGCAATGATAATGGGGAGGCAATGATGATGATGATATTAATGGGGAGGCAATGATGATGATGATGATGATGGGGAGGCAATGATGATGATGATGATGGGGGACACAATGATGATGATGGGGAGACAGTGATGATGATGATGATGGGGAGACAATGATGATGATGGGGAGGCTATGATGATGGGGAGGCAATAATGATGATGATGATGGGGAGGCGATGATGATGATGATGATGGGCAGGCAATGATGATGATGGGGAGGCAATGATGATGATAATGGGCAGGCATTGATGATGATAATGGGGAGTCTTTCCACAGCGCCCTTTCCTGAGCCATAACAGTGCAGAACGCAGCACAGTGTAGAGGAGAGCTCCATATTTTGTATGGAGCATTATATGTGGTCCAGTATTCTGTATGAAGCATTATATTGGGTCCAGTATTCTGTATGGAGCATTATATTGGGTCCAGTATTCTGTATGGAGCATTATATGGGGGATGACATCCTGCATGGGGTATTATATGGGTGATGAGTGGGAGACTATGTGGTGCCCATAATATTGTATGGAGGACTGTACTGTCCAGTCTGTACTGTGCGCTGTGAGGATTTGGCGGTTTTTTGAGCTATTGTACAATTTACAATAGATATCACTCATGTAATGGAAGAAGAGAAGTATTTGGCGTTGTGCTATACCCATATTTCTCTGCTGTATCTGTGCATCTTTCGCCGGGGCCCATAAAAACCTGGAGCCGGCCCTGATGTTATATGTTATATGTATGTTACGTGTTGTATGTTATATGTATGTACTGTATGTTATGTGTTATATGTGTGCTCTGTATGTTGTGTTATATGTATGTTCTGTATGTTATGTGTTGTATGTTATATGTGTTATGTGTTGTATGTTATATGTATGTTAAGTGTTGTATGTTATATGTATGTACTGTATGTTATGTGTTATATGTATTGTCTGCATGTTATGTGTTATATCTATGTTCTGTATGTTATATGTATGTACTGTATGTTATGTGTTTATATGTATGCTCTGTATGTTATGTGTTACATGTATGTTATGTGTTGTATGTTATATGTATGTACTGTATGTTATGTGTTATATGTATGTTCTGTATGTTATGTGTTGTTGTTATATGTGTTATGTGTTGTATGTTATATGTATGTTACGTGTTGTATGTTATATGTATGTACTGTATGTTATGTGTTATATGTATGCTCTGCATGTTATGTGTTATATCTATGTTCTGCATGTTATATGTATGTACTGTATGTTCTGTGTTATATGTATGTTCTGTGTTATATGTTCTGTATGTTGTGTATGTAATGTATGTTTTTTTTACATTCAACACATTAGCCGGATAACGGGACTACTGTCCCATCAGTGGCTAATGTGTCACTCACTGACAGTGTAGCAGGCATAGCGGATGGGACTTGTAGTCCCATCGGACGATGCCTGCATACACACACACAGCCTCACGCGCACACATACACATAGCAAAGCCAGGCGGCACCTCTCAGCCAATGGCGGGGGATTTGAATCCCGCGCCGCTCATTGGCTGAGCCGGCGGGCGGCTCAGCCAATGAGCGGTGCCCAGGCGGCTTTGGCGGGGGATTTGAATCCCTCGCTGTTCAAAGCCGCGCCGGCACAGCTCTTTGGCTGAGCCACCCGCCGGCTGTGAAAATGGGCACTGTAGGTGTGTTTACTGTCCTCCACCCCTACCGACTTGTATTCCCCAATGACTTGCATTGGGTTTCGTGTTTCGGCCGTACCACCGACTTTTCACGATAGTCGGCCAATTTCACTTGACCCGACTTTTGCGAAAGTCAGGTGCGTGAAACCAGACTCGACCTGAAAAAAGGGAAAGTCGCTCATCTCTACTCCTGGGGGGTATACATTATATATATGTAAAAAATTGTAGAGGTAGGCCTTATACACATCCTCTATAAATTATGAAGGAGGGCATCATACACACCCTGGAAAAAAAAGAGTGAGGGTCGTCTGATGACCCTGTAAAAATTTGGAGCGCATGATGACCCTCTAAAAATTAAGAGCAAGGGTCGCATGATGACCCTCTAAAAATTTGGAGCGAGGGTTGTCTGATGACATTGTAAAAATTTCAATTGAGGGCTGCATTATGACCCTCTTAAAATTTGCAGTGAGGGTTGCATGATGACTTTGTAAAAATCTGGAGCGAGGGCAGCTTGATGACCCTCTAAAAATTTGCAGCGAGAGTCTCATGATGACCATGCAAAATGCTTTATCGGCATAAATTGCTGTGTATAGGTTTTTTATCATTATAATGTTTTTTTCCTACTTTTTATTGTTTTGTAATTTTTTGCATTTTATTTGCACTGTATTTATTTTTAAATGTATTAAAGGGTTTTCTCTCAGCTGTAGAAAACAAGCAACTTTGCAATTTACCTCTTGTCAAAATTGCAAAAATTGCAAATCCTTTCTCAATTTTTACTTTGTAGTTTGTTTCTCGTTGCGTAGATAACTGGCCTGTCAGCATCAGTGCTTTTCTGTTCCTCTGATGCTGCAGCGTAAAGCTGCTTCTGCTTGCAGGATTGGAGAGTGCACAGTTCAGACCATCTTCAGGAGCGCACTTACCCCTGGCAAGGAGAAGCCAGGAGGCAGAGGAGCTTTGTGCTCCTGAAGAAGGAAGATTAGACAAGAGGAGGAGCAGCAGCAGGTCCACTCATTACAAGTTTTTGGACAGATTTGTGCCTTTTCTAAGCACGTCTCAATAAGGTGAGAAGTTCTGCTTAGTCTCAGGGTCACTTTATTTATCCCAAACTCTACATCCATGGAGAGTACTTTTTT
>JARQOD010000007.1:128980189-129033928 GCA_033576555.1 Oophaga sylvatica
TAGGGGTTTTGTTGATGCCATTGCCGTGCCCAAGAGCCCTGGACCCATACCTATGGATTCTTTTCCCGACCTCCCTGTTTCTCAGAGAAAGACCCTCATCTGGGTGAATTTTTGATAGGTTTTCCAAGAGAACATCTTGTTTTCCATTACCCAAGTGCCCCTCCTTGAATTGGTGCCTTTTTCCTTAGCACGTGGGTTTGTTTACCCGGGGATTCTGAGAACATTGTGTTGAAGAGGAGTCCAGTTTGTTTTCCAGATTTTGGGGGGATTTTGTTCTAAATTTGGGTTTTAATTGCTTTTCTCCTCGGCGTTTCATCCTCAGACCAAAGGGGCAAACTGAGAGAACAAACCAGACCTGACTCCTGGAAAACCTTGGACTTTGTACTCCAGCTATTTCCTACTGAGGAACTTTGGAACACTTGTGGACTCTGGAAACCTGCTATTTGATAAATCCACGTTTGCATGGAATTACGGTAACAGAGAAGAGATCCTGAACCTGTTGTGGAGAGTTATTGCTGAGCTTAAGTTACTCTGGCCTGCTGTGTCTCCTGCTTCTGTACCTGCAAACTGTGTGACCATTTTTGCCACTTGTATGAAGTAATACAAGTCCTTCTATATCAAACCTGTGTCTCATGTGTTTTCCTCGCACCCAAGCACAAGACGCTATATGAACTGTACACCATACATTACACTTGCTCTCGCTCCAAGCCTTGCTCTCGCTCTAGTGGTTTGTTGATGCCATTGCCTGTGCCCAAGAGACCATGGACCCATATCTCTATGGATTTCATTTCCGACCTCCCTGTTTCTCAGAGAATGACCGTCATCTGGGTGATTTGTGATAGGTTTTCCAAGATGATACATCTTGTGCCATTACCTAAGTTGCCTTCCTCCTCTGAATTGGTGCCTTTGTTCCTTCAGCACGTGGTTCGTTTAAACGGCATTCCTGAGAACATTGTGTCTGACAGAGGAGTCCAGTTTGTTTCCAGATTTTGGAGGACCTTTTGTTCTAAACTTGGTGTTCAATTGTCTTTCTCCTCGGCGTTTCATCCTCAGACCAATGGTCAAACTGAGAGAACAAACCAGACATTGGAGACTTATCTAAGATGCTTTGTGTCTGCTGATCAGGATGACTGGGTCTCTTTTTTGCCTTTGGCTGAGTTTGCTCTTAATAATAGGGCTAGCTCTGCCACTTTGATGTCTCCATTTTTCTGTAATTCTGGGTTTCACCCTCGATTTTCTTCAGGACAGACGGAGGCTTCTGTCTGTCCAGGTGTTGACTCTGTTGTGGAGCGTATGCAACAGATTTGGGACCAGGTAGTGGAGAGGTTGTCCCTCTCTCAGGAGAGGGCCCAGCGGTTTGCTAACCGGCATAGGACTGATGGTCCTCGGTTTAAAGTGGGGGACTTGGTCTGGTTGTCCTCAAGAAATATTCCTATGAGAGTGGCATCTCCTAAATTTAAGCCTAGGTTCATTGGACCTTATAAGATCATGGAGATTCTTAATCCTGTTTCTTTTCGTTTGCTTCTTCCAGGGACATTTAAGATCCATAACGTGTTCCACAAGTCCTTGTTGAAGAGGTTTGTTGAGCCAGTGGTTCCTACTGCTTTGCCTCCTGACCCTGTTCTGGTTGAGGGCAATATGGAGTTTGTGGTTGAGAAAATATTGAATTCTCGTTTTTCTAGACGGAAACTCCAGTATTTGGTTAAGTGGAGAAGTTATGGTCAGGAAGACAATTCTTGGGTGTTTGCTTCGGACATCCATGCTAGGAGACTCATCCGTGCGTATCATAGAACTCATCCTGACCGACCTGGTTGCTCAAGTGAGGGTTCGGTGACCCCTCCTCAAGGGGGGGGTACTGTTGTGAATGGACTTGAAATGAGTTCTGAGCAGAGGCTCCCTCTGGTGGTTACAAGCGGTACTGGACTGTCCAGTGAAGATTGTGAGGAGTGGGAATCAGGTGTTACTGACTGGTCTTATATAAGGGAGTCGCCTTCCCATCAGGGTTGCCGGTGATCAATTGTTCTGGTCTCAATCCTTGAGTCCTGTTTCCTTTGTAGCCTGCTGTGTCGTGTCTGCATCTCCTGCTAACAGATAAGACATTTTCTTCTTTTTGTTTTTGTGCTTGATTTTTGCATTTTGTCCTGCACTTCTGTGGGGCCTTCAGGGTCCGCTCCGGGGGCTTTTGCCCTCTCAGTTTAGTTCAGCCACTGATGTGTGTACTTTTGCTTTTTCCAGTTTTTTCAGTGGCTGCTGTTTTGATTTTGTTACACCAGAGAACTAATTTAGGTGGTAGAGGTCGTGTGATCTCAGGTGATTTTGAAATTAGTAGAGTTGGTGCTTTTCAGGGTTTTTTGGGATTGCAGTAAGTGCCCTTCCTATCCTTTTCTATTTAGGTAGTTTGGGCCCCAACGTTTGCTCTTACTATTTTCTGTCTGTGTCAGTATTTCATCTTGTCTAACCGCCATTACATGTTTGGGGGCTTTCTATGTTCTTTGGGGATCTGCTCCGGGCAGATAGCTTTCCTCTTTCTATCTTTAGGTGTAGTTAGTTTCTCAGGCTGTGACGAGGCGTCTAGGACCAACGTAGGAACGCTCCACGGCTGCCTCTAGTTGTGGTGGTTAGTCAGGGTACTGCAATCTCATAGATTCCAACTTCTCTGGTGTATTGCCTTTTTTACCTGCACTCCTCAGCTACCGAAACATAACAGTCCGCCAGCTCCATGGACAAACTCTGCAACTGCCGAGCAAGACTGGCTACTGGATCCATGGTAGCTGGAGAGAATCTTTTGTCGGTCGGTGAAAATGTCACTCTGTCTCTGCGTACCGGAGGTTAGGGGCCTAAGCTGACCCTAAGCTGGGGCCCTGACTAATCCCTCTACCTGGAGGTACTGTTAAAGGTACAGAGGTCCAGGCCGCCAGCGTAATCCCTACCTCCTGAGGATCCCTGAACCTCAGTGATCTAGTCCTGAGAAGGACCCCGATCACAACAACAGGGAACGGGATAACATAAGCCCACACACAGAACTAGACGAACGAGACAGTACAAGGGGAAAATCAAAAACCACCTTGCATACAAAACTACATCACAACAACAGAGGGAACACCAACGGGTAAGGAGATAAATGATAAACCCGTACAGTAATAACCTGATTCCAATGCAGTCATCCTGCCATCATGCAGACAATATGTGTATCCATGGACGTCTACGAGTAACCCGTGACGAACTGATCTCAGTCATCTGCCAATCAGACATATGTGTATCCATGGTTACAGTACACAATTATACCCGGTGTAACTGATCCTACAGTCATCTGCCAATCAGACATATGTGTATCCATGGTTACAGTACACAATTATACCCGGTGTAACCTGATCCTACAGTCATCTGCCAATCAGACATATGTGTATCCATTGTTACTGTACACAGTTATACCCTGTATAACCTGATCCTACAGTCATCTGCCAATCAGACATATGTGTATCCATGGTTACTGTACACAATTTACCCGGTGTAACCTGATCCTACAGTCATCTGCCCATCAGACATATGTGTATCCATGGTTACAGTACACAATTATACCCTGTGTAACACTGTCCTACAGTCATCTGCAATCAGACATATGTGTATCCATGGTTACAGTACACAATTATACCCTGTGTAACCTGATCCTGCAGTCATCTGCCAATCAGACTGTAATGTATGTAGTACAGTTCATATAGATCTTGTGCTTGGGTGCGATAAAAATACATGAGACACAGGTTTGATATAGAAGGTCTTGTATTACTTCATACAAGTGGCAAAAATAGTCACACAGTTTGCAGATACATAAGCAGGAGACAAAGCAGGCCAGAGTAACTTAAGCTCAGCAATCACTCTCCACAACAGGTTCAGGATCTTCTTCTCTGTTACCGTAAGTCCATGCAAACGTGGATCTTTCAAAGAGCAGGGTTCCAGAGTCCACAAGTGTTCAGAGTTCCTCAGTAGGAATAGCTGGAGTACATAGTCCAAGGCTTCCAGGAGTCAGGTCACAGGTTCACTGCAGGCTAGATTCTGAAGCACTGATTGCTCAGCTGTGGCTGCTTAAGAAGCAAGAGGGAGAGAATCAGGGCGGGAACATGAAAGCTGAAAACTCCATATTGAGAGCAAATAGCTGCAGCAAGACAAAGCAAATGGCTGACGAACTGAGTTCAAAACTGTACAAGAACTTAATTACCCCTTAGGACAACCATGCCTCAAACTTCTGGACCTCGATGAACTGGCGGACAACGGGAGATAACTTATTGACGTCCATGATGCCTCATGTAGCCTGCCATTATCAATTTAACTGTTCCTTATAACTGGAATCTAGATTTCAACAATTCTCCTGACCATCGACTGGGCCTGGTCAGGCAGGAAAGAAGTCCAGGAACGTATTCGTGTCGCTTTAGTAGGGATACATGAAAGACAGGGTGGATTCTCATAGTTCTAGGCAGTTGAAGACGACAAGCAACGGCACTTATAATTTTACTGATTTTATAGGGTCCAATGTACTTATGTCCCAACTTAGACGATGGAATCCTTAACTTAAGATTTCTGGTTGACAGCCAGACCAGGTCTCCTACCTTGAAAACTGGTGCAGGTTTACGAAATTTATCTGCTGCTTTCTTGTACCTTTCCTGAGCTGATTCCAGATTCTCTTTTAGAAGATCCATATTCTTCTGTAAAGACGTGATTCTTTCGGCCACTGCTGGTAAAGGCGTTTCTATGGGAAATCGTGGAAGAATGTTAGGATGATAACCTAGATTGGAGTAAAAAGGAGACTGCTTAGTGGAGGCGCTCTGAGAGTTGTTATAAGAGAACTCAGCCAGTGGAAGTAGATCCACCCAATCATCCTGTAGGTGGCAGATAAAGCAGCGGAGATACTGCTCCAGAGTTTGATTGGTTCGTTCGGTCTGTCCATTAGTCTGGGGATGAAAAGCAGAAGAAAGGTTTACTTTAATGTCCAATGCTGCACAGAAATTTTGCCAAAACCTTGAAGTGAATTGCACCCCTCGATCCGAAATAACCTCATCCGGTACTCCATGTAAGCGAAACACATCTTTAATCATCAAATCTGATGTCTGTTTTGCAGTGGGTAAGCCGACACAAGGAATAAAATGAGCTGCCTTTGTTAAACGATCAACCACCACTAGAATGGTGTTTTTCCCTTGAGAGGTTGGTAACTCCACAATGAAGTCCATAGAAATGGATCCCCACGGGCGGGACAGGGTGGGAAGAGGTTGTAACAGACCAGTTGGTGAGGAGCGAGGTGTTTTGCATCTTGCACAGACTTCACATGAAGTGACATAGTTTAAAACATCCTTCCTGCAAGTGGGCCACCAAAAGAAACGAGAAAGAAATTCCTGTGTCTTTAGAATTCCTCTATGCCAAGCTATCTTGGAATCGTGAATGAGTTGCAATACTCTCAATCTGACTGTTTCAGGAATATACAGACGTTGTCCCAGAATCCACACACCATTCTTAAAGACAAGACTTACGTCCCTTGGGGGTTGTGCCAACAAGGAATCCGCATGGTATGCTTCCTTGATGTCCTTAAGTAGGTCTTGATTATGAATCACTCCCAGGAATCTAGAGTCAGGAAGAATAGTCTTAGGAGGAGCAAGTGGACAGGTCTCTGCTGAATGAATCCTAGAGAGTGCATCAGCCTTTCCATTGCGCGATCCTGGTCTATAAGAAATGACAAAATTAAATTGGTTTAAGAAAAGATTCCAGCGAGCCTGGCGAGGAGTCAGGCACTTAGCCGACCTGATAAATTCAAGGTTACGATGGTCTGTCAGGACGACTATTTGCTGTGCAGCTCCCTGAAGAAGGTGTCTCCATTCTTTGAAGGCGGCAATAATGGCCAACAACTCTCTATTGCCCACATCGTAGTTCCTCTCAGCCGAAGACAACTGCTGGGAAAAGAAGGCACAGGGATGCAAGACATTCTTCTCACCTGTTCTCTGAGAGAGTATAGCTCCAACGGCACAATCTGAAGCATCCACCTCTATTATGAAGGCAAGTTCGGGGTTGGGATGTACCAAGATAGGTGCGGTGGTAAATTTATCTTTTAGACGAGAAAATGCTTCCTGGGCTTGGGGAGTCCAGGAGAACCTAGACTCTTTCCGGGTAAGTTGGGTGATAGGTGACACTACCTCAGAGAAATTCCTAATGAAACGTCTATAGAAATTGGCAAACCCGATGAAGCGCTGCACCTCCTTCACATTTCTAGGACTTGGCCAATCCTTGATGGCTTGGGTCTTACTTCCATCCATACTAATTCCTTGTGTAGACAGTACATACCCCAGAAATTGAATTTCGGTCCTATGGAATTCACACTTTTCAAGTTTGATGTAAAGATGGTTTTGTCTTAGACAATCCAAGACCATTCTCACATGTCCATGATGTTCCTCTGTGGAGTTAGAAAAAATTAGAATATCATCCAAATAAATCACCACGAATGTATCTAGGAGATCACTGAAGATGTCATTCACCAAGTGTTGGAAAGTGGCTGGGGCGGTACTCAGACCAAAAGGCATAACTAGATATTCAAAGTGTCCATAGCGTGACCTGAATGCAGTCTTCCATTCATCCCCAGGTCTAATACGGACCAAGTTATAGGCCCCACGGAGATCCAATTTAGAGAAAATTTTGGCATGCCGCACTCTCTCCAATAACTCAGGGATTAAAGGCAATGGATAACGGTTTCTAATAGTAACCTTATTGAGTTCCCTATAGTCTACGCAGGGTCTCAGAGATCCATCTTTCTTCTTCACAAAGAAGATGGGTGCACCTGCAGGAGATGAAGAGGGGCGTATGAAGCCCTTGGCTAGATTTTCGTCTATGTAATCCTTGAAAGCCTTTAGCTCAGGCCCCGCCAGGGGGTAGATGTTACCAAAAGGTATCTCTGCTCCAGGCAATAATTCAATTGGACAATCATATGGACGGTGAGGGGGAAGCTGGTCAGCGTTCTTCTTGTCACATAAATCCACATAGTCCTGGTATACAGCTGGTAGTTCAGGGACTGACATGGTTCCTTTAGGAACAGAGCAAGCTGAAACTTCTGGACTCATCTGTTTCTCTGGAAAGTGTAATTCCTTGGTCTCCCAGTTAATGGTAGGGTTCTGAGCCTGCAGCCATGGTAGCCCTAGAATAATGGGAAAGTGGGGAGAAGAGATAAGCATAAAGGACAGTTTCTCTTGATGATCTTTACCCATAAGGACCCTCAAAGGCTCCGTTTCCTGATCCACTGGTCCAGAGGTCAGCAGGGAGCCATCCACAGTTTCCATCTGTACTGGAGTAGCCTTCTTCACTGAACGTATCCCCTGTTTCAGAGCAAAGGAGACATCCATAAAATTCCCACTTGCCCCTGAGTCGATCATAGCAGAGCTAGACACCCAGACTGAGTTAACCCAGAGTTTGATGGAAAGGAAGCAATGAGAATTGTTTTTCCTACAACTCAGCTAGGACACCGCTGAGGAAACTTGAAAAATTGCAGCGTTTACACAGTCATCGTCCTCAGAAGTAACGGAGTTTAAGTCCGAGAAATCAAGATCTGTTGCTGCAGATCTCTCTGGAGCCTGAGGCTCGGACCTGACAGATCTCCTCTCGCAACACTCACAGTGAATGAGTGCTGCAGTAGTCTTACGAGAACGGCTGGGGCAGTTTATAATGAAGTGCCCTGACTTACCACAATAGAAACATAGATTTTCCTTAAACGATGTTCCTTGCGTGCATCACTAACCCGTCGTTGTAAAGAGTCTACCTGCATGGGTTCAGGTTCCGGTTCCCGTGTGATCCTACTCAAAGGTTCCTTAGCTGGGGAGGAAGGTAGGAAAAGGTTAGTGCGATTGTTTTCGAACCATCTCTCTTGCCTGCGTTCAGTCAGGCGAGCATCAATACGGATGCAGTAGTTAATAAAGTCACCTAACGCAGTGGGAGGGTCGGCACGAGCAAGTTCATCCTTAATTAGTGGAGACAACCCCTTTCGAAAAATAGATTTTTTGGCGGAACTGTCCCAGGTGGTATCAAGGGCCCATCTCCTGAAATCCAAGGCATATTCGGCTACCGAGTGCTTACCTTGGCGTAAAGCTAACATGGCTGCTTCAGCTGTTGCACCTCGATTGGGGTCATCAAACACCTGCCCCATGGCTGAAATGAAAGCATCAAGATGATCCAAACATTCATCCTCAGTCTCAATCAGAGGGTTTGCCCACATCAAAGCCTTGTTGGTAAGTAACATAATTATAGTAAGCACTTTAGATCGTTCAGTGGGAAATTGTGAAGCATGTGCAGAAAAAAACAGATTGCATTGGTTAATAAATCCCCTGAATTTCTCACGTTCACCGCCAAAACGAAAAGGGGGCAACTTGGGAATCCCGGAACTTGGGTCTACGGCAGGAGCCTGGACTCGCTCCTCTAGAACCTCAATCCTGGCTCGCAAATCCTGGGCAGTCTGTCCAAACACTTGCAAATTGTGATTAGTGAGGTCCTGTAGGTTTGTAAAACGGGTTTTTATAGTCTGTAAATCTGCAAGGATATTATCAGTCACTCCGCAAAGTTCCTTTATGCGGGCCTCCATTTTCCAGATCTTTTAAGACAGGAGTACTGGAAGGAGAGGAGAAAAGAAAAAAAAAAACAATAGTGTTTACCTGTGGTAACACTGCAGAGAGAAAAAAAAAATTAAGGGAACTGCTCACCTGGAATGGTTGTGAGAAGTCACAACCACTATCATCACAGAAAGTTCAACCGGACATCTGATATCCACAGTTACAGCAGACACAAAAGAGGGAAGAGGAAAAAAAAAAAAAAAAAAAAACAATAGTGTTTACCTGTGGTAACACTGCAGAAAAAAAAAACTTAAGGGAATTGCTCACCTGGAATGGTTGTGAGAAGTCACAACCACTGTCATCACAGAAAGTACAACTGGACATCTGATATCCACAGTTACAGCAGACACAGCCTTCCCAGACCCAGCAGACACTAACGTTTTGGCTTCAGAATCTTGTAATGTATGTAGTACAGTTCATATAGCGTCTTGTGCTTGGGTGCGATGAAAATACATGAGACACAGGTTTGATATAGAAGGTCTTGTATTACTTCATACAAGTGGCAAAAATAGTCACACAGTTTGCAGATACAGAAGCAGGAGACAAAGCAGGCCAGAGTAACTTAAGCTCAGCAATCACTCTCCACAACAGGTTCAGGATCTTCTTCTCTGTTACCGTAAGTCCATGCAAACGTGGATCTTTCAAAGAGCAGGGTTCCAGAGTCCACAAGTGTTCAGAGTTCCTCAGTAGGAATAGCTGGAGTACATAATCCAAGGCTTCCAGGAGTCAGGTCACAGGTTCACTGCAGGCTAGATTCTGAAGCACTGATTGCTCAGCTGTGGCTGCTTAAGAAGCAAGAGGGAGAGAATCAGGGCGGGAACATGAAAGCTGAAAACTCCATATTGACTGAGGGCAAGATAGCTGCAGCAAGACAGAAAGCAAAATGGCTGACGGAAAACTGAGTTTCAAGAACATGTACAAAGAACCTTACACAGACATATGTGTATCCATGGTTACAGTACACAATTATACCCAGTGTAACCTGATCCTACAGTCATCTGCCAATCAGACATATGTGTATCCATGGTTACTGTACACAGTTATACCCTGTGTAACCTGATCCTACAGCCATCTGCCAATCAGACATATGTGTATCCATGGTTACTGTACACAATTATACCCAGTGTACCTTTTGCAGAATATCAGTCTGTCCATGATGTTTTTTCTGGAGAGAAGTGGCTTCTTTGCTGCCCTCCTTGAGACCAGGCCTTGCTCCAAAATTCTCCGCCTCACAGTGCGTGCAGATGCACTCACACCTGCCTGCTGCCATTCCTGAGCAAGCTCTGCACTGCTGGTAGCCCGATCCCGCAGCTGAAACACTTTTAAGAGACGATCCTGGTGCTTGCTGGTCTTTCTTGGGCGCCCTGGAGACTTTTTGGCAACAATGGAACCTCTCTCCTTGAAGTTCTTGATGATGTGATAGATTGTTGACTGAGGTGCAATCTTTCTAGCTGCGATACTCTTCCCTGTTAGGCCATTTTTGTGCATTGCAATGATGACTGCGCGTGTTTCTTTAGAGATAACCATGGTTAACAGAAGAGAAACAATGATGCCAAGCACCAGCCTCCTTTTAAAGTGTCCAGTGGTGTCATTCTTACTTAATTATGACAGATTGATCTCCAGCCATGTCCTCATCAACACCCACACCTGTGTTAATGGAGCAATCACTGAAAAGAGGTTAGCTGGTCCTTTTAAGGCAGGGCTGCAATGATGTTGAAATGTGTTTTGGGGGATAAAGTTCATTTTCTAGCCAAATATTGACTTTGCAAGTAATTGCTGTTAAGCTGATCACTCTTTATAACATTCTGGAGTATATGCAAATTGCCATTAGAAAAAGTGAAGCAGTAGACTCTGTAAAAATTAATATTTGTGTCATTCTCAAAACTTTTGGCCATGACTGTATGTGTATCCATGGTTACAGTACACAATTATACCCGGTGTAACCTGATCCTACAGTCATAAGTCCCTTCTGTCTACTTCCTTTTCTACAGTCTGAAAGTAATTTTAGGTATTTGGTAATATTATTATTATTACACCTGTTACATATTGGGATAGGATCTTGGAGACGGGAGTACCCTTTAACCATTAAAAGTATATTCCCATCGCCAAGATTCTATCCCAATATGTAGTAGGTGTAATAATAATATTAGCAAATAACTCCAATTAGAAATGTAGTATAGTACTGTTCTCCTGATTAGCTATGTTGCTTACATCATGTGCAGGGCATTGCTGTGCCTTAGGTATCAATGGTTATGGCCACTAGCAAGTAACAAACTATCACTTTATGAATAGTTGTAACCATGGATAACCAAGCTACTGCAATGCCCCTCACACGGTCTAAGGGACATAGCTAATCAGAAGAACTTTACTACATTTCTCATTGGAGGTATTTGCTAATATTTTATTACACTTACTACATATTGGGATAGGAGCTTGGACATGGGGATACACCTTTAACCCCACATAATGCACAGAATGATATACCTGCATGTGAGCGCTGAGGTAGCTGTGTGTGGAGCTGAGTTAAAAAAGCAGTTGCCGATGTGCCCACACATTGACCCTATTGGTCCCCCATGATGCAATTTTGGGGTAAAAATGGGTCATAATGGCAGCCAGATGCCCACCTAAGGCCCCGTTGCTGCCATCTTAGTCCTCCGGAGAAGCTTCGCCATAGTCTGAGCTTCACAGGAGATACCTATTTTCACTACATATTGCGATATTGTGGTACATAGTGCAAGTGATCAGATGAGCACAGGTTCAAGTCCCATGAAAGGAATCAAACAAATTAAGTCAAAAATTAAACAGTAAAAGTTAATTATATTAACCATTTCCAGGTCAGGCCATTTACCCTACCCCCGTTTCTGACCAGGAGTACTTTAAACGTTTTTCATACATAGGGTTTAAAGGGCTGCAGATTTTTTTTTCTCATTCGGATAGTCATATAATTTTTGTATTACTTTTTGGGATACGCAGAGCCTAATTTTTTATGGTATTCTCATGTTCTCTTTTATATATTTTTTGTCATTATATCAGGTGATATCAATGGAAAAATAGAGGAAATACGTTCCCCTTTCCATAACAATTATTTCTATATATCGTACATGTTTTTTTTCAACAGAAGGGAGGAGAGTAACAAAGATTTGGATTGACAGCAGCTTTTTATTGATTTGTTTTTTCCGGTTTTTACTTATTTAGATATTTATTTTTCATTTATTTCATACATTGTGCCCCCTATAAGGTTATAAAAGACCTTTGGGTGCAGGGTGCTTTTAAACATTTAATTTTTTTTTTACCTTTTTTCCCCTGTGACCGGTATATTAGCCCCAGTTACAGGAGATATTTAGCCTCTGGGCTTCATAGCAGAGCTGACTGTATCCTGTACGACCCATCGGCTTGTGCTCCCTCGCTAAACCCAGCGATCACATGACCGATAGAATGTCACTATAGAGCAGAAGGTGGACCGCCCGGATGTTTATCATTTATAGTGTTCTTTCTATCTAATCTGAGGAGAAAATGTAGGGGCAGAGATCCTGATTCTAGTGATGTGTCACTTACTGGTCTGCTTAAGGTACTTTTTATAAAATCACCAGGAGATTATCACTAGAGGACTACTTAGTCTGCTGCCACATAGTCCAAACTCACCCCCTATCAGCTTTTCTGCCTATGCACCCCATACACAGAAAGTTACCAATCAGTGATGTGGGTGCTGTTATACTGAGCTCAGCGTTGGTAGAATTGCAACAGAGAAAATAGTTTAGAATAAAAACTGCGACATCAAGTAATGGAGTGATACATTACCGGAATCAGGGTCTCTGTCCCTACACCGTGCAAAAACCTTGTGACAGAATGCTATTGATACATGCTAATACACACTAAACGCTGAAAAAAACATTGTTTTCTTGTCCCCATCCAGTCTGCCTATTGTCAGCGGCACACCTTCATTTTAAAGAGAAAAAGGATTTAATTGCCAGTCAGTGGAAAAGTGTTTTGCTCCTTTATTGGCTGATCAGAGACACGTTTACACAGATCAATGATGGGGTATGAGATTCCTTTTGAACACAAAATCGCCACTTATTGATCCTATTACAAGGCATGCTATACCCGATTCTAGAGCAAAACAGTGAGCAAATTTGGGCTAATATTGATAAAAAATTAAAATTTTCCTTTACACTCTGATATGAAAGATTCCTGATTGTGCGTTCTTTACTAGGCGTAAGAAACAGCGTCTGGCAATATAATCTTTGACACATTGATCAGATTTATGATGCTTTTTCCATATGAGCAAAGTAAGAAATAGAACAGCGGGGTAACACATCACTTTACTCCAGACCGCAGAAACACAATTTTCAGGAACAGGTTTTCGTTATTTCAGCTTTTCTAATATTTCCTGGAAGCCGACAGTCTCCATAGTTTCTGTATATCCTGGACGGGCCGTCTATCTTCTGAATTTATACAGTCGTGCTGGTGCGATGCCGGTGCTTAGGATCAATGCTTCTCTGAATCCTGATGATTAAAGATTAGCGTAATGTCATCAGCAGAATGCAAATAGCACCCGCAGAGAAGACTGGAGGGAGCTGAGCGCAGTTTTTGACCATTCATGGTGTAATGAAAGAGGTATTTCCAGTTTATACATTTATGGGCTATGCATATGGATATGTCATACGTGGAAGTGATACATAAAGGTCATGCTCCGCACACATCTGGCTCCGGTCCTTTATATTAAAGTCTATTGGGGCTACCGAATTAGCAAAGCCACAAACATCAAAGAAGTGGCACCCTATTTATTACGGTATATAAGGAAAAAGGGGTAACGTTTTTCCTTGTGCCTATTTCATTTCCCAGATAAGCATTACATGGCTTATAAGCCTCTTTAAACTGGCATGTCACAAGGAGAAACATTACCCCTTAGACCCCAGTCAGAAGCCTCTAATGCAGCCAAATCAGATCTCATGCATTGCACTGATGAGGAGCAACAACCCCGAAACACGTGCCTGAAAATTGAGATTCTGGTTTGGCTTTTATCCTAAGTTATAAGACAAGGCTCATTAAGGGTTCGATATTGAATTTTAGGATTGCTACTTCCAATAGGTGGTGCTAATGTAGAAGTCTTCTTCTCTCTGAAAATTTAATTTGAGTATATGAGGAATGGGACAGCTGAGAATTAATGAATTCCTCTAGAGGTGAGGGTTCCTAAAGGAGGCACCCACATCTATCAGGCTGTTATGGCATTATCTGTGATACACATTTATGCTGGTATTTTATCACATCTTTGACAACAACAATTTTTTAATTTTAGGATTGATTACTTTGTGTCTTGCTTTTTTTTTTTTACTTTTGTCCAACGCAGACATTCTCGCATGTATACAGATACACATACACATGCATTAATGTAGACTTGAAAAAAATGAACCAAAATGAAGCGGCGTGCATGCTCCATCTTCCTGTTGACCTTCGTAGCTGTTCATTTTACTGCTGAGATAGAAGTATTAGATTAACAGAATTTTTATCTAACCCATGGAACTCATGGAACTGACGACATTTTTTACCTCCTATAATGGGTTTGTCGAGATGCTTCAGTAATACCAAAAGCAAGCAATGGACTCCGAACCCATCGATAGTGTTAAAGGGTTGGGATAAGGGTTGTAATTGGACATAGTTTTTAAAACATGAAGACTTTGTATTACTGAGCACAAAATAGCATTGGGATAGTTTCAATAGGTCATTAATCTGCCACTAATGCCAATGTGATTATCATGGTTATTAAAGAAAGATGCAAAGGTTACACAATGTCATTACAGAAATGACAAACTCCAAAAAGGGCAAGAGAATGTTTTTCTTTATTGTCTTATGTAAATGAATAAAACTGTAAGGAAGCTGTCACCAAACTTTTGCTACTCTGAGAGCATAATGATGTAGGGGCAGAGACCCTGATTCCATCAATGTATTACTTTCTGGGCTGCTTACAGTTGTTTTGATTAAATACTCTTTTATCTGTTGTATATGCTGCAGATATAGCTGTTCTCTGAATGCTGAGCTGTGTATAACCCACCCACACCACTGATTAGCTGCTTTCTGTGTACACTGTGCATAGGCAGAAGGCTACCAATCAGTGATGGGGACGTGGTTGGACTACCTACCAGTCTAAGTAGACCTATAGAGATAATCTCCTGCTGATAATGATTTTATATAAGAAGTCTCGTAAGTGACACATTGCTAGAATCAGGGTCTCTGTCTTTACAGATTAGGTTCTAAAAGACTGCTGACAGATTATCCTTCAAGGGTATAGCCGGGACTTTCTGAAAATAAAAAATGTGCCTAAACACTAACAGGCAGTTGGTTGCTACTTACCTGCCTGTTGTGTACGGCACCATTCTCACCTGGCACAGAGCGGTCACAGACCGCTCCTGTCGGAAATTCAGCTACCTCGGCTGACATCACTTTGACAGAGCGGAGGATTCTTTTCCACTCCGCTCTGTTGACAGGGGGCAGGACTGCCGACATCTTTCTCAGTTAGTCAGTGAGAATAAGGCTGTCAATCAGAATGTCGTTGGAAGTCCTGCCCTGTCAAGAGATCGGAGCTGAAAAGAATCCTGTTGATGTGATGTCAGCAGAGGCAGCTGAATCGCCAGCAGGAGCGGTCTGTGAGTGCTCTGTGCTGGGGAAGAACGGCACCGTGCACACCAGGCAGGTAAGTTGTAACTACCTGCCTGCTGGTGTTTAGGCACAATTTTTGCTTTTCAGAAAGTCCCAGATTTCCCCTTTAAGCACAAATCACTGCGCTCAATATCATACAATAAACAGGGGTTTTAACACTAAGAAAACTTCTATTCAAGGGGAGCTAAGCTCCAAATGCACCTGTCTCTTGACTACTATCTCCATGGTGCTCCTGTGTACTTTACCATGGAGACTGTTGGCATGAGAAATTTTAGAGGTATAAAGTAAGATCAATTTACAGCTGGAAGGACACTTTTTTTTTACTTTTACATTTTTTTTTTCTGCAAGTAAATGAGTCATTTTATGTTTAAGATCTGTCATTTTACACAAAAAAAAGTTTCCCCTCTTTTTCTATCATGTCAATGTATTATTAAAAAGGACCCATGATGTCACGTTTGTTCTTATGTATGTACAGTATTTCTTACTATTCTGGAGGTCTTTATTATACATTTATATTGTGGAAGATTTATCCATTTCAATATTTGAATGGCTAGACGTGAAAAGGGTTAGAAAACTATGAGGATGAGACCCAGGTTTTTCAGCTCTTTTTAAAGTCAGCACCTGAAGCCGTGGACAGCTCCTTGTCTGGGTTCCATCATAATGTAACTCTCACCATAGGAGAGTTATTTTCCAGTTTGCTTTAGTCCATGCTAAAATGTTCAACTGAAAGGAACTGAAAACGTGTTAAAGGGAATCTGTCAGCAGTTTTTTTTTCTACCTCTTATGAGAGTAGCACAATGTAGACACAATCAGATTGTGACACAATCAAAGTTTCTTAGCATGTAGCAGAGGTGAGAAAGCTAACCCCGCCCACACCACAGCTTTCTGTGTACATTGTCTATTGAAAGTGAGCGGCTTATCACAGAGGGGGGGCGTGGTCGGACCAGTGCTCACGTGCTCTGTGGTCCAGGCAATGATAATCTCCTGGTGATGAAACACTCATTTACAATAAAAAGAAGGTACTTAGCACATAACTTGTTCAATGTACACTGGCCCAACAGCGCTTTCACTATATATTGCAATACAGTGGTATTCCAATGTATAGTATAGCAATCAGATGACTGCAGGATCAAGTTCTCTAGAAGAAAATAAAGTAGAGGAAAAAAAAGATGTTTTTTTTTAAATAAAAATATATAAAAATGTAAATCATACAGTCACAGAAAATGAGAAAAAGTTTTTTTTTAAAAGGTTCTGATTTTTTTTTCAGCCACTCAAATGTAAAAAAAAATTATAAATTGAGAATCATCACAATCCTACTTACCTGTAGAATAATTTTGCCAGGTCACTTTTACCGATCAATCAACAGTGTAAAACAAAACCCAAAAAAAACAATCGCAGAATTGAGTTTTATTGACTGTTTCATCCCACTTGGATTATTTTTCCTGTTTTTCATTATATTATATGGTAAAATTAATAATATAATTCAAAGCGATGTTGGCAGAAAAATAAAAAACTGCGGATTTGGGGACAATGGGAGAAAAAAACAAAGCGCTAATATAAAGGGTTAAAACTTACCTATCTGTCGTAGCTTGTTTTGCATTGCAGATCTTCCTCTATCAAGGACCAGGCGACACCATATATTAAATGGCTGCTCATTCTTTAACACCTTACTGATGTATGACATACAGCTACAGATTAACCTAATAAATGCCGCTGTAAATCTCTAACAGCGGCACTTACAGCGCCCCGGTAGGGGATGCATCATTCCATGAGTCGATTGGCACCCTTGTAACACATTTTCTGGGCACTGTTGGTTTGCCATGACAGCTTGGGGTCTGTTGAAGAACCTCGTGTCTGTGGTACTCCTGTGAACACCAGCTTCTGGATAATGTTCATAAAGGACCTTTAATTTTTGCTATGTAAAGTAGTGCTGTGTATAGCACAAGCAATTGGATGACTACAAGTTCATTTCTCCTTTAGCGACTACCAAGTACAGTGAAAAGTGGAATCTTTTTCTTACAAATATAAACAAATGTATAAAAGTTAAAATCACCCTCTTTTTCCTCTATTAAAAATAAAGAATAAAACCTCCCCCCCCACATATTTGGCATTGATTGTCTGTTAAAGTCCGATCTATCAAAAATATAAAATTAAAAATGCTAAACAATTGTTAAATGGCGTAGTGAAAAACTTTAAAAAAAGTAACGTAAAAAAATAAAAGCTCCAGAATCCAAACAAAATGCCAAAATAGGCAATCAAAACATTGTATCTACCCAAAATTGGTACTTGATAAAAACATCATCTCAAGGCTTAAAAAACAAGCTATCATCCAGCCTAATTGACCAAAAATGTAAAATATTATGGGTCTCGATAAATGGTGGCACACGTGAATTTTGAATTTTATTTAATTAAATTTCTAAATGTTTTTCACCCCTAAAAACTATATATGTTTGGTATTTGCGTACTCGTACGGCCCTGGAGAATCACATTACCAGGTCAGTTTTGCCACATAATGAACATGATAAATGTAATGGGTTTACGGAGACAGAGAGATATCACGTATTCCTACACTAATTAGAAGCACTTCACCATCATATTAAACAGGGCAGGTTTCTGCTAGCTGTTCAGAGTTAATATGTGCATTCGAGAGCTCCTGGAGCTTTTCTGCTTTGATGGTCTAAACTGTTCAGTGTTGGCCACTCCCTTCGGTTATATACTCGCCTTTGGCAATCATGGATTGTCAGTGTTAGTTTTATACTGCCTGGTTCTGGAGTTGGAGGATTTGTTTGTTTGTTTTTTATGTTGTCGTCAGATTGGGAAGAATGAACCTGGTGACAGATTCCCTTTAAAGGGTCTCCTGAAATAATGATGTCTCGACCACGCACCACAATTGTGGGTTTCCAGGGCAATGGGGTACTCAGAGCCGAGCCCGTAGAAGTCTATGGGATTGTCACAGGTAGCGGTGGCTCGGTCTGTGGCCCTGGCGGTCAGGCGTATGTTGGGGGGTATATTTACAGGGGATATATATATACAGTTCGTGACGCCACCTGTAGTCTCTGGTAATTTGTACCAGCGCTGCTGTAGATCTCTGAGGGGATGGTGAGGCAGCTAGATGTCGGGTCCCCTACAGGTGGGACTCTTCCCTCAGGTCGATGGTTATGATAGGGTAGTGCAGGAATGCAATCAAATAACACAGTCTCACACATCAGCGTCTTTCCATACCTTTACTTCAAGTTGTTCAGGCAGGTCCCAGGGAGGCTGATGGGGTTGATGGAGGATGAGCTTTGAGGCAACGGCTAAGCAAGTTAGGGGCCTCCTTTACTTTCAAATGATGATGAGTACAACCAGCATGAAGCGTAGTTCCCTCTATAATCTCCAGCTTTTCCAAAGCTGTGCTGCCCGGTCAGTTTTGTGGTTGGAGCCTTCTTCTGAGAGAGCTGAGTTCCAATTCCTGTCGTGCACTGACTCAAGGTTCTCACTCTCCCTGACCCCAGTTACGTACTGACTCTTCAGGGGCTGCTTTCCGTTACCTAAGGTCCGGTAAGCCTCTGGGTTTCCTACCACCATGCATGAAGCTATGGTGATGCTTCGGTCTCCAGTGACCGGTAACAATATGCAGGTATTCTATACCTATGGCACTTTTCTGTTCTCTTCCACTATGCCCTTCGATTTGCTCAGACTCTCAACAGATGTCTCAGTCCGTCCTCTAGTGGGGCACAGCTCTGACCAGGCTGAGGTGAACTGGCTCACCTTTACTGGACTCCACTTTCTGAACTGCACAAAGACTGCACTTCCTAACTCTTTCGAGTCACTGACTGAACTGAACTCAGACTATTCAGCACTCCCCTCCACACCCCTGCTGGGTGTGTCCGAAGTGTACATGATATCATGGAGAGCCCTTAACCGTTACCTCTCCACTCATCCTCCTGGTATTGTGTACCAGGGCTACACAATGACATTGCTTTTTTAAGTTTTCAAAAAGATTTTTGACTATTGAACCAACATTTTTTAAGTAATTCAGCTATCAAAAAGAAATTTAAGCTGCAGGAATATAATCTGACACAGCAGTAGGTTCCTTTAACAAGGATTTGAAAGTGAATATTCATGAGATATTGATATGTGCATCCTAGTTTACCTTGTCACGGTAATCTCCAATTATTTCAATTAATTTAAGCTTGCTTGATTATTCATGTTGATGTTTTGTTTTGGATTATTTTCGCTGTTTCCGTCTTCCGTGTTAATTACTTCTGTTCTGAATTCAGATGCTGTCTGGGAATGGTAGAAACATGATTGCTGAGTGACATACTTTAGAAAAATACTTAGATTATCGCTGGGAGGTTGAGAATCATGCATCTGTTTTATGCTTTCAATTACTCCATTCTTCTGATAGGATGTCTGATTGTAGCATGCTGGAAAGTCACCTCGTGATCCATACCAGAAGTCATGCTTTTACTATGACTACTGAGCAAAAACTAAAGAGAAGCTGTCACCTGAAAAATGTCAGCATGTGTCACCATGCTGACATTTATCACATCAGTAATATGTTCTACAGTAGTTGCGAAGACAGTAGAGGACCCCTGTGCAAGAACACTTTGGCCCCTACTCTTCTTTTATGTTTTTTTCACTTATTTTTTGTGCCTTGTTGTGGTACATATTAATAGAGATGAGCGAATATTTCAATATTCGGTTCGGATTATGATCGCTGTATTTGCAATATTAGCCGAACGCCATTAGAGTCAATGGGAGTACAAATGAGCAAATTTGTTCGAAAACGATCATCAAACATAACATTGGCGCAAATATGGCACTTTTGGATTCGGCTATTGTTTTCCGAACATATTCACTCATCTCTACTAACGTTCTCTGTGTCATAATTTTCAAAATTTCACCCGTGGTTCTTATATATTTTAGACTATAAGTTAAAAATATCTAATTCAGATAATTAAAGAAGCTCTCCTCCTCCCATCAAAGTTTTTATCCTCTTAATATATTGCACTCATCCTATTATACAGCACTGTGTACTTACAATTGCTCATTTTGCCTTTCTACCCAGTTAATTCTTCTCTTTTCTCTGCTCTATGTAGAAACAGGAAGTTTCATGTCCCTGCATGAGTCATCCCCATCTACAACTCCTGACCCAGCTGCTTTCTCCTCCCCGCTGCCAGTGACTTTTGCAGTCACCTATGACTCATACAGGGAAAACTGACCTCTTGTTTTTACACAGAGCTGAGAAAGAATCAGCTAGTCAGTTATTAATCACATGATGCCATAGACCTAATGGAAAAGAGGAGAATTAACTGGGTAGCAAGGCAAAATGAGCAATTGTATGTGCACAGTGCTATATAATATGTTGACTGCAATATAAAATGATTGCACCAACAACAAAAATAGCAAAGTGTTGTTTTGTCTTTAACTTTACCAGAAATTGATGTGGATCGGAATCAACCAAGGTTCATCCTGTTTAACACGCACCCAAATAAGCTGCGGCACATTGCAGAGAATTAGATCAGCGATAATATATGATCTCGATCACGGCTCATGTCATGTTTTTATTTAAAAAAAAAAAAAATTCATGCTCCATACACGTAAGTCACGGTTCAATCATTGATTCAATCAGAGTGGATCATTACATTAGCTCATGTGTCTTAATTGCTAATGTCACACACAACAAACAAGATGAAATTCTGTAACACGATTAGCCATTGATCTCACTGCGGTAAATTATTTATTTATCATTATATCCATTGCCAAGTTATTTCATAGCCCTATACACTCTGCACATGGGACCAGGTACACATAAAAATAAAGCATGGCCAGTACATAAAAAACACAAACCTACATGATTTGGAGTGGAGGAGGCAAATGTTGGAAAAAGCAGAAGAGACACTTGGTCATTCATATCTCATGAAGACAACGCTGTTGATATGCCTTATTAGGTACATAGATATAGAGAAAACATTGCACTCTTACCAATGTTATTGAACAAGTCAGTGCTCATCTGTGAGTTTATCCTCAGCACTAATCACACTGAGGAAAAACTTGCAGCATGCTGCAAGTGGATGCGAGAATCGGATCCCACTCGCCACTGTAAGTCAATGGGTGCGAGAAAAAAATCGGATGGCACACAGACTATGCATATGCCGTCCAATTTTTAAGCACACATCACAAAGGAAACACCAAATTTCATCAGCCAAGTGCAATAAATTCACTGCAACAACGCTCAGAATAGGTACCACATTTTTCAGACTATAAGACGCACTGGACCATAAAACGCACCTAGGTTTTAGAGGAGGAAAATAGGAAATTAATTGAATTGAAGCAAAAAATTTGGTCATGATGCCCTGTTATGGAGGGCGGGATCTGCTGCTGACACTGTTATAGGGGTAATATCCCCCAATTCTGTACTAACATCCCCTATCCTGGTATTTATATGTCCTCATCCTGGTATATATCCCCCATCCTTATATATATATGTCCTCATCCAGGTGTATATGGCTCTCATCCAGGTATACATGGCCCCCCATCCAGGTATATATGGCCTTCTTCCTGGTATACATGCCACTCCATCCTGATATACATGGCCCCCCATCCTGAGATATATGGCACCCATTCTAGTATACATGGCCCCCATTCAGGTATATGTTGTCTCCTTCCTGATATACATGGCTTTCCATCCCCATTCTGGTATACATAGCTACCATGCTGGTATACATGACCCCCATCCCCATCCTGGTATACATGGCCCCCCAACCAGATATACATGCCCCATCTCCATCCTGGTAGACATGGCCCACATCCCCATCCTAGTATACATGGCCCCATCCCCATCCTGGTATACATGGCCCCCTCATCTCCATCCTGGTATAAATGGCCCCTTCATCCCCATACTGGTATATATGGCCCCATTAACATCCTGGTATACATGGCCTTCTCATAAACATCCTGGTATACATGACCCTCTCATCCCCATCCTGGTATACATGGGCCCCAATCCTGGTATATATGGCCCATCACGTTGCATACATTAAAAAAAATGATTCTACTCACTCTCTCTCTTATTAAAAAAAAAAAAAAAAAAAGCAGGATTATCCGCCATTCGTTCCTGTGTTTGTTCTTTTGTTTTTGCATCACCTTTTAAAGTTTCTGTGTGTTGTTGTATATATGTTTTTAATTATTTTACGTTTTTCTATATATAGTTTTCATTTCTAAATACATGTGCTGCGGGACCATGTGGAGAAAAAAAGAACTAATTTCCTTCATATGCTTGGCTTACTATGAATGGCAGAAACTATCTGGTGATATAGGAAATAAAAGATGAATTTCCACTTGGAATGAAAAGATCACAGATGAATTTGGGCCGCTGAAGATACACATTGATGGGAAATTGTATTTGTAATGAATGTTTTATCTTCATGATGCATACCATTGGTTAATACTGCAGTGCGCATGCGTGCGATAGTCACCTGTCACCGCCCCATGATATCCGGCACAGCCTTTCGCCGGCGCACGACTGATGCTCTGCATTGAGCGTCCGTTGTGGGCGTGGCTGGGCGGGCCCGGGTCACGTGGGTCGGGCTGATGACGTTGCACACATGCGCCGTCAAATGCAGCGTTCATGTGGTTCAGCATGTGATGGTCACATGACCAATCACTATGGATACTTAAGGTCCTTCAGTGCTTGCAATCTCACACTTCCCCTTGAGAAAGCGAGACATACAAGAAGCGAAACGTACGTTGGGGCATATTTGTGTGACATCCTGCATTTAGGTGAGGTTTTTTGTTCCTGATCTTGCCATAGTATATGACCATGTATGATTAGTGAGGCTATGTATGGACACATTGGCCTGAGATCGTGGGCACAGTACTGTGGTCTTTTATTATGGCAGAGACCTGTTATTCAGGATATATGACTTTAGCAATACTTTGGTACTTTATATGCTCTCACCTATTTGTGATCTATTAACATTACAATGTTTATACCATGTTAAGGTGATGTGGGTGTCCACAACTGTTTGGTGTCTTTTTTAAACACACATCTAGTTATACGTTTTTATGCTATGTTTTTGTCAGCAATATTTGTTTAATAAAACCTTTTGATAATTTGTTTATAAAACTCCAGTCTTTTTCTCCTGTTCTTTGTCACTCTCTCTCTGCGTCTTCCCTGTTCTGATTCCATCAGCTGATTTCAACGTGTAAGCAGTGCATAACGTCACTGACATGGGCCTCCACATGCCGAGGTCAGCTGCTGGAATGTTCACTGCTCCTCATGCCCGGGATTATGGGAGTGGAGAGCAGTGAATATTAATTTTAGCGGGCACACTGTTAGATGTAGCCGCCGGCTTCCTGCAGCGGCTGGGCAATCATGTATTTCCACTATTAAAAAGAATGAATATTTACTGCTCTCCACTCCCATAGTCCCTCCTACTTCTCAGCACCGGCTTCTGTGCATAGAGGTGGAAGGGACTATGGGTGTGGGGAGCAGTGAATATTCCTTTTCTTTAACACTGGGCACACATGTTAGCTGCAACGGCCGACTCCTGCCTCCTGTGACCCACTCCTCCTCCGCTGTCACTCCTCTCCCCATCCACAGCCACATACGGTAAATCCGAACTATATCATGCACCCCTCACTTTTCTCCAAAAGTTTTGAGAACAAAAGTGCTTCTTATAGTTTGAAAAATAGGGTAGATAGATAAGATAGAATACATAAATAAAATAGATAGAATAGATAGCTATTGTCACAACTCTGTTGTCGGGTGACCCGGGACCAGGGACTCCTTCCCTGTCCGCAACACTGGGGGGCACCCTAGCTCACCCTGTTCCCTGGATTACTTCTGAAAGTGAAGATGCCGGGGCCACATAACTTGACCTTTCTGCTGAATCCACCCTCTGTCTGTACCCTTCTCCCACCAAGGGAAGAGGGGAGTAGTTGTACACCAACCAGACGAACAAAGTAACATGAATGGAAAATACCAGGCATACAAATATTCACTCACATATAACAGAAGAATGCATTGAGGAGTGGAGGATGGGGTAAAACCAAAGTAGAAGAAGTAAAGGGAATTATCGCTTACTAAACCACAGTCACAGATAAACCCACCAAACGCCTTCTCATACAGTCACCAACTACTATCCTCCCAGCCATGCAGCAAAAGCTCGCTCTGACAATGTGTGTCAGTCAGGACCCAGATAATATAGGGGGATAGGAGTGGCTAACAGTACTCATCTGAGAGCCCTAGCTCCCAGAGCTCCCTACATGGCCGATTAACCCCTGTACTGCCATAAGAAATTTACACCATTTAAAAAGAAGGTGAAGTGATTCTTTTCAGCGCAGGAGTAGGAGCAATCATATGCTGCAGTCTTCTGGCTCCTCTCTGTCGAAGTAACCCCGTGACAGCTATCCTATAGATATATAATTTCAAAAGTCCCCTACATATAATAAACTTGCAACATTTAGTGCCTTTAATGTGGCACTAAAGGGTGTTCAGCTTTGCTTAACCTAAAAAAATGACGTGGTTTCCCCCTATGTCTGATAACCAGCAAAGGTAAAGCAAATATCTGCTAGCTGATATTATGATGCTGGGAAGGTCCAGGGATATTGGGCCCTTCCAAGACTAAAAATACCAGCCCACAGCTTTCCCAGAAGTGGCGCATGACATTAGACATCACACATGTTGCCATGTAGATCCAAAGTAGTGCAGGGTTCATTGATTCCGTTGCCAGTGGCGGTGAATAGTAGGAACAATACTTTTTTCACAGGTGCCGGATACTGACGTCACCGTTAATTAAAGTTGCCAGCCCCCTCTGCAATCCGTGAGACCCTGCGTCTCTGAACAGCGGTGACGTCAGTAACTACACCAATCATCAGATTCGCTGCATCTCATAGAGGGCAGCGTGACTCGGTGACTCTGATGAGCGGAATAGTTACTGACGTCAGAGCCGCCAGGTCTCCCAAGAGTTGGCAACTTTGATTAGCGGTGTATATAAAACATTAAAGGGAAGCTGTCACCAAAAAAACTCTAGCACTCTTGCACTTAGCCAAACGCTGGGGGGAGAAAATGAACTTTATTCTCCCCCTCAGCATTCAGTTTCAGTCATGGGGTGGTGCCATCACTGGTTCATTATGTCTACTACTTTTGTGAGCGCTGGATGTCAGATATCTAAATTGGAAAACGTTTATACGAAATTTCTATTTAAAATTCTCTCTTGTCTTCAACATATTGTGCATAGATCAGACCCATCTGTTGTGTTGTAACGAGGTGCATAATGATTGACTTCTTACAACTGATGTTTCTTTGCCAACAGATTTGTGATATTGGCTAACATGAAAGTAAACTGGATTGGATAACATGAAAGAAAGATCAGGGGAGCAAATCAATTGCTCTGACCGAGATAAAGTCATCTTGCAGCTACATGAAGTCATTGGTAGTCCATAATCTTCACCCCATGTGTAAATGAAGAGCAAATGACATATTCTAGAAAGTCCGCAATTATTGGGTAGCTGTTGGGCATTTGTTCCTTTGATAGATATTTAGTGTGTGGATATTCTCTTAGCTAAAGATTTCCTACATTTGTTTATATGTAAAATCCTCCATTTTGATATAGGAAAATATATCTATTTGTACCATGTTAGCCAGTAGATAAAAAAATATTAAAATTTTAGAGTCCTCAGTGGTTGATCTCTTTTATTTGCTAACTGAAAAGATGGTAAGAAATAGCAAGCTATGGAGACTCTTTAGGCCTCTTCATCAGGCATAGACCATCATTAAGTTACAGAACAATGAAATAGAGACATCCCTGTACCAGAAGTCAGTTGACCGTCCAACATACGTTAAATTGGACAGTTTTCATCCAACAAATAAAAAACTGTAGTGTCTACAGCCAATTCATCAGAAACAGTCGGATATGTTCTAACTGTATGAATAGAGACAAACACCTTGTGGCCTCAGATAGACCTTTGTGAATCAGGGCTGCCATTCAAGAAAAATTGAAAACCAGATTGCAAGAGCTGCCAGAATATCAAGGGATCATCTTCTACATTATAAAACGAAACAAGAAAGCAATCGGATGCCTCTAGTAGTCACCTTCAATCCAAATCTGGAGGTGCTTAGGGGAGCCGCACGTAAACTACAACCTTTACTACAAAAAGATGCTCGATTACAATCCATATTTCGAGATTCCCCACTTTTGTGTTTTAGGCAGCCCCCAAATCTAGGAAGCATCATTGTCAGAAGCTCCATGTCCTCTCCAACAGCTGCAGGAACTTTTCCTTACAACCAGAAAAAATGTAAAACCTGTCCATTTATAATGACCACGGACAAGATAAAGATCCCCAACTCACATCAGGACTACAAGATCCCAGGTACTTTCAGCTGCATCACATCTAATGTGGTGCACCTAATTATTTGTACTAAATGTCCAACTGGAGGTCTGTATGTGGGGGAGACAGGGCAAAAACTGAGAACAAGGATGAATTCTCATCGCCACACAATAAAAAAAAAGAATAGATTTACCTGTGGCAAAACATTTTTGTCTCCTGGATCACAGCTCCATGGGCATGAAATTACTGGTATTAAAAGGAAACTTCAAATCTGAGAGAGACAGAAAAATTTGGGAGTATAAACATATCACAACGTTTGACTCACTCAGTGCAGGAATGAATGTGTCGCGTAGATTTATGTCTTTCTACATCAACTAAGGAATGTGCTCCTTAGACTTTGTGGGGGCATCACAACACAATACCAGACTCCAATCAGAGGACAATAAAACTTTCACACTCCTTATCTATGAACTGTTCCAATATTTACAGCCACAACTGTTTATCCTTCTTCCATAATGATAGTTCTGCTTCACATCACTTATCATATCTTTTGCATTATTCATGTGCCCTGTTGTGTATTAATATGACTCTTCAGATTTTGTATTAGTCTTTGCCTGATGAAGAGACCTGAGTAGTCTGGAAAGCTTGCTATTTGTTACTGTCTTTTCAGTTAGCCATTAAAAGGTATCAACCACTGAGGACTCTCAAATTTTAACATTATTGTAAGCAAAATCCAACATTTTATCTGCACTGGTGCATTGTAAGAAACCAACATGATAGGAAAAAGCTTTGTGTTACTGATGTAAGCACTTCACAAAGAATTACATAGAATGGAGAGAAATGTAACAAATAATTCAGTTGTGGGAAATATTAGGTCTACCAACTGTATAGTATAGAACTTTTAAAAGTAAGAAAAGAATGTTCCCGATCACTAACAGCAAACGAGAACCTGAGGATGTCAAAAAATGTAATTATAAAGCATATAAGAAAGATGCAGAAGTTTTCATTAGGCCGGGGTCAGACATGCGAGAAACTCGCACGAGTCTTGCATGTCAATACCCAGGATTGCCGCCGGCACTCGGGACCGGAGCGTGCGGCTCCATAGAAATACATGCAGCCACACACTCCTCTCCGAGCGTCGGCAGCAGTGTTGACATGCGAGACTTGTGCGAGTTTCTCGCATGTCTGACCCCGGCTTTATACTAAATATTTCCCAGAATCCCAGATTGATAGAGTACACATACATACCTCATTATCTAATACCTAAGTGTGATGAGGGAGTATAGACATGGCTATAAAAGTTATAGTGAAAATACCTGTAATGGGAAAAGAGGTAGCGATCAGGAGTGGCGTCTTCACACCCTGACGCGCATTTTGCCGCATGCTTCTTCTTAACCGCATGGCAGAATTAAAAACAGAAAAAAAAATACTTATGGGCCAGTGGGAACAAACTAAGAGCAAAAACTCAACACTTTTGACCTGGTCTTCTTTAAAGCAAAACTGCAGTGTTTTTTTTGTCAGTGCTTGAGTAGTGCCTCTAATTTAAAGTCCCTGACCATAGTCTTATGGTTACACGCCACCGTTTTTGCATTTTCGGCACCACTCTGGTCCCGAGGCGCCATCATTTGACCCCAGTTTCTGACTGGCCAGATGACAGAAGTTACATCACAAGCTCTCAATGCAAGTCTGTGAGAGCAAGATCAAGTCTCTCATAGACTTGTATTGAGTTGTGACCTCCGGCTCGATGGAGAGATGAATGTGCATGTGTGTCTCTTGCAAGTCATTTGCGTGGTGGATATGAAAATCGCAGAGCAGTTCGCACTCAAGATTTTTCACAACTAACACACACATGAATGGAGAGAGTTAAACCACCTCTACACATAAAATGGACTGTGACAGTTCCAAGCAGATTATACCTTTATGGCATATTCTAAAAATATGTCCTAAATGTTGAAAATGGAAATAACCTTTTAACAACATAGGAAATAAGCTGGCAGCATATTTTTGGGCTGTAGCTGAGAAGTTGCCAAAACACCACCCCTTTCTTTGACATCACGTGCTGCTCTTGTTGGACTATGTGGCACCGTACAGACTTCCTGCTAAGCCTGTCCCCTCCATGCCATGCGAGTATAGTACTAGTAACACTTAAAAAAGCTTACAAAGCAAGAAGAGAGCCCTGTAAATGAAGTGTAAGTAGTATAGGAACTGTATTACTCATCAAACTCAAATCTGACAGGTCGACACGCCCCCTATCATTTAATCCGTCTTCTATGTGAACTTTGCTCAGGCTGGGAGATCTGAACTTTGCTCAGGCTGGGAAATCTGAGCTGCTGGATTTGTGAATTTCAATCAAAGTGATTTATTCATGTCTATTGATATTTTATCCACTGGATTAGATTAGTCTGTGGAGTTTTTAGTGTATTAAAGGGTAGTTTTAACTCCATCCGTAGATGTAAAGCTATTTTCTAGCAGAGAGTGCCCTGACATGAACTGTAAAGGGTTTGTATTAGAAGCACCCAGTAAATGTCTGTATTAGAATCCATCAGTAAATGTAAAGCTATTTTCTAGCAGAGGAGAGAAACTTTTAAGGACCCAGTAATTGTATAAGGAGTTCTAGTTAAATACAGACTTCTGTATATAACTAGTATATAAGGATTTTTAGTGAAATAAAGAGTGAATCTTGATTTTATACTGGTGTTAGAAGTCTAAATATTTTTCTATCTACTGGCTAACATGGTACAAAGATATACATCTTTACTGCACCATAGAGGTAATTTATCGGTGTGTGTGTTTCACACAGGACAAGTTCTGTGATCCGTCTTTTGTGTGGGAAAAGTCAACAATTTTTATTAAGGTCTAAAATACATTATCATGGATAAAAATCCAAAAGAGTGGGATATACAGCATGCAGAAAAAATAGCCAAATGCAGACAGGTATGAATTACATTCAAATCAATATATAATAGTGCACATCGACATATCTTATATGTTATAGCGATAATAGACTAATCCGGGGCTATACAATAATAACCTCCATATATCTGTCCGTATATATGCAATCTATGTAACTCACAATATCCCCCAATAGGCAGACATATATGCACTATATATAGGATTATAAGTATCTCAATGAATCAGGTATATCAAGGATATACAGCATGCAGAAAAAATAGCCAAATGCAGACAGGTATGAATTACATTCAAATCAATATATAATAGTGCACATCGACATATCTTATATGTTATAGCGATAATAGACTAATCCGGGGCTATACAATAATAACCTCCATATATTTGTCCGTATATATGCAATCTATGTAACTCACAATATCCCCAATAGGCAGACATATATGCACTATATATAGGATTATAAGTATCTCAATGAATCAGGTATATCAATAAAGTAACTTCTCCATCACAGTTGCTAATATAATGATGTTAGCATGCGAGTGCAGAGCTCACAATACATACTGTGCGTGCATATGAAGTCAATTAGCACATCCATATGAGGAGCTATATTAAAAAAGCATCGCCATAGATGTGAGATCATACCTGAATGCTGCTTGGCACCCCTTGTGTATAGCCCTCATTTCTAACAGTGTTTTTCACAGATAGATCACTTCAAGAAAACTGTCCCGACAGTTCATCCCTATAGTGTAGTTTAATGTATCAAGGTGTGTGTACAAGGTTTGTGTTGTGTTAGAAGTCTAAATATTTTTTATCTACTGGCATTGTTGACATGAATTGTCATTGTGGAGAGAAACTTTTAAGGACCCCGTAAATGCATGTAAACAGGACAATTGAGAGAATGAGTGAAGGTCGATGCTATTGTGACATGCTAGAAACCACATATACTAAATAGCCCTGTATTGTGTCATGACCTGTAAGTACAATGAGAGAAGGTCGCATGCATTCATGAATTCATTTGTCTCTATTTACCTGTAAATGTGTGTAAAGTTGTTTTATCTGTGTGTCTGATACTGAGCTCTTTTAAGTCAACCAGTAAATGTATCCTATGACCACTCTATTGTGTGGGGAAAGTCAAGGCGAGGTCACATTATGAGATGGACATATTATGTACATGCAGATATTACAATATTACAGAATGGTTTATTCGTATTTTAAAAAAGTAATGACACGGTATTGTAAAAACAAGGTTACAAGATTTTATTGTAATAAATACAGCTCAAAGACATTTCAAGCATTGAACTAATTGTGAAACCAAAACGATATTGAACTAATTGTGACACCAAAACGTTTACTGACAGGGAGTACATAGTGGGGAGAGACCTCTTGCAGTGGTGACCTGACTGTGAGACACCATATTTTTCAACATTTTTGCTCCTTCACAGATTTATTTTGCATTATATTTTTTTTTATTTTGCTTAAGGATCATGTACAGAGGAGTTTTTATGGTTTAATACTGATAGACATATTGTGAACTGACATATAGGGTCCATGTGAGACACCATTTTTTCAACATTTTTGCTCCATCAAAGATTTATTTGCATTATATTTTTTTTATTTTGCTTAAGGATCATGTACAGAGGAGTTTTTATGGTTTAATACTGCTAGACATATTGTGAACTGACATAGGGTCCATGTGAGACACCATATTTTTCAACATTTTTGCTCCTTCACAGATTTATTTTGCATTATATTTTTTTATTTTGCTTAAGGATCGTGTACAGAGGAGTTTTTATGGTTTAATACTGATAGACATATTGTGAACTGCCATATAGGGTCCATGTGAGACACCATATTTTTCAAATATTAGTTATGCGTTCGCTACCACTATCAACCATAGCAGCTCTCATGATGCTAGCTATTCTGATCAGCTTATCATATCAACCATGAAGCCTCTTTTAACCCCTTCACAATAATGTACAGAGGAGTTTTTATGTTTTAATACTGATAGACATATTGTGAACTGACATATAGGGTCCATGTGAGACACCATATTTTTCAACATTTTTGCTCCTTCACAGATTTATTTTGCATTATATTTTTTATTTTTCAACATTTTTGCTCCTTCACAGATTTATTTTACATTATATTTTTTATTTTGCTTAAGGATCATGTACAGAGGAGTTTTTATATTTTAATACTGATAGACATATTGTGAACTGACATATAGGGTCCATGTGAGACATGCCTGGACAAGTCCGGGCATGTCCGGGCATGCCTGGACAAGTCCTGGTCACGGGACAGCCGTGGAAAAAACAATAGTGAAATTCAAAAACTATGTGCTGGCCGTTAACACACGCATAGTCATCTAGAAAATATTGAGCGAGTTGCTTCACAAACCCTCTCAAGGCATGTTGAATGTTAACGTTCCCGCTATGAGCTACACACATGACCAACTGTATAGCCTGGGATGCGCAGCGTTCTTGTTGCACATGACTATTTTTAAAGACGCTAAGCCCCTCAGATATAAAAGACAGACCTGTTGGGACGTGTCCCGGCCTATTTTGGCACATGCCCACTCCTATGCATCGATATTGAGCATCGTTCAACAAAAATCAGGTACATAGTTTTAACCATAGCTGTGTTTCTGACTCTCATGCCATGCCAGAAAGGCCTATTTTGGCACAGGCCCGCACCTATGCAACGATTTTGATCAGCATTCAACAAAAAAAAATCGGGTACAAACTTTTTAACATACATGTGTTTCGGACCCTCAGACCATGCCAGAAGCACTCTGTGCCATGTACTCGAACCCATAATAATCGATTTTGATCATCATGCAACAAAAAATTGGGTGCTAACTTTTTAACATACATGTGTTTCTGTAGCGGATACACGGACCCCTACAGCGCATCCCTATAGTGTAGTTTAATGTAGGGGGCACACAGATCATCGCTTTTGTTTGGAAAATACCATATTTCATAGATGCTGGTGATCCGTTGAATCATTTTTAAACATTTCACGCCACTCATGCAACCACAGCACACTTATGGTGTACCGCACCGCTGCAGCTAGAGCTTTTTAGCTAAAAAGGCCCTTATTTGCATCATTTTCATTATAGTACGACTGGTACATGCCCAGGCCTATGCAACGGTTTTGACCACTACTCAACAAAAATTGGTTACAAACTTTTAACATATCTGTGTTTCGGACCATCATGTCATACCAGAAGCACCCTGTGCCATGTACTCTAGACCATAATATTCGTTTTTGATCACCATTCAACAAAAAATTGAGGCATGTTGAGACGTGTCCCGGCCTATTTTGGCACAGGACCACACCTATGCAACGATTTTGATCACCATTCAACAAAAAATTGAGGCATGTTGAGACGTGTCCCGGCCTATTTTGGCACAGGACCACACCTATGCAACGATTTTGATCAGCATTCAACAAAAAATTGCGTGCAAACTTTTTAGCATACCTGTACAAACTTTTTAACATACCTGTGTTTCGGACCTGTACAAACTTTTTAACACCTGTGTTTCGGACTCTCATGTCGTACCAGAAGCACCCAGTGCCATGTACTCTAGCTCATAATATTTCACATCGGGTATGGGACCTACATAGCTTTGTTTTCTCAGGTATTAAAAAGCGTGGAAAACTGAAAATCCCGAGGCCTGAGGTAATTTACGGAGCTTCATGGGGATAAAATTTATCGAGTCTATGAACCTTATAGACAAAACGGGTAGCGTCACACACAAGACCACAACACCTCGGGCTATCACATTTACCGGTAGTTTTCAAAAACCACTGCCTTAACAATAAAGTAAGAATCGTGGCGCCATGCATTGTGGGCTATAAATGTATACCCTGAAAATTTACCGTTAGTAAAGAACAGTAAAAAGTCGTGCGTACAACTATCATCCTCAAACTCTCAGAGCTATCACAAACACTATTGCCTACAAAGGCGGCCCCGCGAGAATTTCTGGATGTGCGTGTCAAGAGGCTCCATGCCTTGACCGATTGTTTGCGCGTGAATGCTGACATTTCCAGGGTCATTATAGTTGTGTAAATGCGCTGGGGGCTCGTGTATCGGCCCCTAGGGTGTAATGCGTGATCATTTTATTTATTTTTCAATTCATAACCACACGTTCTCAGGCAGACAGGTTTATTTCACAGAAGTTGACTGTACAGTTGCATAATTTTTGTTTAAAATCATACATTTGCATAATTTTGTTTAAAATCGCACAGTTCTGCGATAATGTCGGGTGTTGGACACGCACTTATCAGTCTTTCATACGTGTCGCAGAAAGATTTTAGCCTGTTCTGCGAGAGTTTATTATGCACGTACTGTGCAGACATGTCAAGAAACATTTTGGTGTGTTCACCAGTCCATACGGGTGTTGGTGTGTAAGGCGATCGACCATCATCCTTCTGCTTCTTACTTACACGACGGCGCGATACCGCGCGTTTCTTTGACGGTAATGCATCGGCTGAATTGGCAGCTGCTGCTTCCGCGTTGCTATTTGCAGATTCTGTAGCTTGACACAGACGTATATTCTTAAGCCGACTACTCTCAGAAGGATGATGGTCGATCGCCTTACACACCAACACCCGTATGGACTGGTGAACACACCAAAATGTTTCTTGACATGTCTGCACAGTACGTGCATAATAAACTCTCGCAGAACAGGCTAAAATCTTTCTGCGACACGTATGAAAGACTGATAAGTGCGTGTCCAACACCCGACATTATCGCAGAACTGTGCGATTTTAAACAAAATTATGCAAATGTATGATTTTAAACAAAAATTATGCAACTGTACAGTCAACTTCTGTGAAATAAACCTGTCTGCCTGAGAACGTGTGGTTATGAATTGAAAAATAAATAAAATGATCACGCATTACACCCTAGGGGCCGATACACGAGCCCCCAGCGCATTTACACAACTATAATGACCCTGGAAATGTCAGCATTCACGAGCAAACAATCGGTCAAGGCATGGAGCCTCTTGACACGCACATCCAGAAATTCTCGCGGGGCCGCCTTTGTAGGCAATAGTGTTTGTGATAGCTCTGAGAGTTTGAGGATGATAGTTGTACGCACGACTTTTTACTGTTCTTTACTAACGGTAAATTTTCAGGGTATACATTTATAGCCCACAATGCATGGCGCCACGATTCTTACTTTATTGTTAAGGCAGTGGTTTTTGAAAACTACCGGTAAATGTGATAGCCCGAGGTGTTGTGGTCTTGTGTGTGACGCTACCGTTTTGTCTATAAGGTTCATAGACTCGATAAATTTTATCCCCATGAAGCTCCGTAAATTACCTCAGGCCTCGGGATTTTCAGTTTTCCACGCTTTTTAATACCTGAGAAAACAAAGCTATGTAGGTCCCATACCGATGTGAAATATTATGAGCTAGAGTACATGGCACTGGGTGCTTCTGGTACGACATGAGAGTCCGAAACACAGGTGTTAAAAAGTTTGTACAGGTCCGAAACACAGGTATGTTAAAAAGTTTGTACAGGTATGCTAAAAAGTTTGCACGCAATTTTTTGTTGAATGCTGATCAAAATCGTTGCATAGGTGTGGTCCTGTGCCAAAATAGGCCGGGACACGTCTCAACATGCCTCAATTTTTTGTTGAATGGTGATCAAAATCGTTGCATAGGTGTGGTCCTGTGCCAAAATAGGCCGGGACACGTCTCAACATGCCTCAATTTTTTGTTGAATGGTGATCAAAAACGAATATTATGGTCTAGAGTACATGGCACAGGGTGCTTCTGGTATGACATGATGGTCCGAAACACAGATATGTTAAAAGTTTGTAACCAATTTTTTTGAGTAGTGGTCAAAACCGTTGCATAGGCCTGGGCATGTACCAGTCGTACTATAATGAAAATGATGCAAATAAGGGTCTTTTTAGCTAAAAAGCTCTAGCTGCAGCGGTGCGGGTACACCATAAGTGTGCTGTGGTTGCATGAGTGGCGTGAAATGTTTAAAAATTATTCAACGGATCACCAGCATCTATGAAATATGGTATTTTCCAAACAAAAGCGATGATCTGTGTGCCCCTACATTAAACTACACTATAGGGATGCGCTGTAGGGGTCCGTGTATCCGCTACAGAAACACATGTATGTTAAAAAGTTAGCACCCAATTTTTTGTTGCATGATGATCAAAATCGATTATTATGGGTTCGAGTACATGGCACAGAGTGCTTCTGGCATGGTCTGAGGGTCCGAAACACATGTATGTTAAAAAGTTTGTACCCGATTTTTTTTTGTTGAATGCTGATCAAAATCGTTGCATAGGTGCGGGCCTGTGCCAAAATAGGCCTTTCTGGCATGGCATGAGAGTCAGAAACACAGCTATGGTTAAAACTATGTACCTGATTTTTGTTGAACGATGCTCAATATCGATGCATAGGAGTGGGCATGTGCCAAAATAGTTCGGGACACGTCCCAACAGGTCTGTCTTTTATATCTGAGGGGCTTAGCGTCTTTAAAAATAGTCATGTGCAACAAGAACGCTGCGCATCCCAGGCTATACAGTTGGTCATGTGTGTAGCTCATAGCGGGAACGTTAACATTCAACATGCCTTGAGAGGGTTTGTGAAGCAACTCGCTCAATATTTTCTAGATGACTATGCGTGTGTTAACGGCCAGCACATAGTTTTTGAATTTCACTATTGTTTTTTCCACGGCTGTCCCGTGACCAGGACTTGTCCAGGCATGCCCGGACATGCCCGGACTTGTCCAGGCATGTCTCACATGGACCCTATATGTCAGTTCACAATATGTCTATCAGTATTAAAATATAAAAACTCCTCTGTACATGATCCTTAAGCAAAATAAAAAATATAATGTAAAATAAATCTGTGAAGGAGCAAAAATGTTGAAAAATAAAAATATAATGCAAAATAAATCTGTGAAGGAGCAAAAATGTTGAAAAATATGGTGTCTCACATGGACCCTATATGTCAGTTCACAATATGTCTATCAGTATTAAAACATAAAAACTCCTCTGTACATTATTGTGAAGGGGTTAAAAGAAGCTTCATGGTTGATATGATATGCTGATCAGAATAGCTAGCATCATGAGAGCTGCTATGGTTGATAGTGGTAGCGAACGCATAACTAATATTTGAAAAATATGGTGTCTCACATGGACCCTATATGGCAGTTCACAATATGTCTATCAGTTATTAAACCATAAAAACTCCTCTGTACACGATCCTTAAGCAAAATAAAAAAATATAATGCAAAATAAATCTGTGAAGGAGCAAAAATGTTGAAAAATATGGTGTCTCACATGGACCCTATGTCAGTTCACAATATGTCTAGCAGTTTTAAACCATAAAAACTCCTCTGTACATGATCCTTAAGCAAAATAAAAAAAATTAATGCAAAATAAATCTTTGAAGGAGCAAAAATGTTGAAAAATATGGTGTCTCACATGGACCCTATATGTTAGTTCACAATATGTCTATCAGTATTAAACCATAAAAACTCCTCTGTACATGATCCTTAAGCAAAATAAAAAAAAATATAATGCAAAATAAATCTGTGAAGGAGCAAAATGTTGAAAAAATATGGTGTCTCACAGTCAGGTCACCACTGCAAGAGGTCTCTCCCCACTATGTACTCCTGTCAGTAAACGTTTTGGTGTCACAATTAGTTCAATATCGTTTTGGTTTCACAATTAGTTCAATGCTTGAAATGTCTTTGAGCTGTATTTATTACAATAAAATCTTGTAACCTTGTTTTTACAATACCGTGTCATTACTTTTTTAAAATACGAATAAACCATTCTGTAATATTGTAATATCTGCATGTACATATATGTCCATCTCATAATGTGACCTCGCCTTGACTTTCCCCACACAATAGAGTGGTCATAGGATACATTTACTGGTTGACTTAAAAGAGCTCAGTATCAGACACACAGATAAAACAACTTTACACACATTTACAGGTAAATAGAGACAAATGAATTCATGAATGCATGCGACCTTCTCTCATTGTACTTACAGGTCATGACACATACAGGGCTATTTAGTATATGTGGTTTCTAGCATGTCACAATAGCATCGACCTTCACTCATTCTCTCAATTGTCCTGTTTACATGCATTTACTGGGTCCTTAAAAGTTTCTCTCCACAATGACAATTCATGTCAACAATGCAGTAGATAAAAATATTTAGACTTCTAACACAACACAAACTTGTACACACACCTTGATACATTAAACTACACTATAGGGATGAACTGTCGGGACAGTTTTCTTGAAGTGATCTATCTGTGAAAAAACACTGTTAGAAATGAGGGCTATACACAAGGGGTGCCAAGCAGCATTCAGGTATGATCTCACATCTATGGCGATGCTTTTTTAATATAGCTCCTCATATGGATGTGCTAATTGACTTCATATGCACGCACAGTATGTATTGTGAGCTCTGCACTCGCATGCTAACATCATTATATTTAGCAACTGTGATGGAGAAATTACTTTTTTGATATACCTGATTCATTGAGATACTTATAATCCTATATATAGTGCATTATGTCTGCCTATTGGGGGATATTGTGAGTTACATAGATTGCATATATACGGACAAATATATGGAGGTTATTATTGTATAGCCCGGATTAGTCTATTATCGCTATAACATATAAGATATGTCGATGTGCACTATTATATATTGATTTGAATGTAATTCATACCTGTCTGCATTTGGCTATTTTTTCTGCATGCTGTATATCCTTGATATACCTGATTCATTGAGATACTTATAATCCTATATATAGTGCATATATGTCTGCCTATTGGGGGATATTGTGAGTTACATAGATTGCATATATACGGACAAATATATGGAGGTTATTATTGTATAGCCCGGATTTAGTCTATTATCGCTATAACATATAAGATATGTCGATGTGCACTATTATATATTGATTTGAATGTAATTCATACCTGTCTGCATTTGGCTATTTTTCTGCATGCTGTATATCCACTCTTTTGGATTTTTATCCATGATAATGTATTTTAGACCTTAATAAAAATTGTTGACTTTTCCCACACAAAAGACGGATCACAGAACTTGTCTGTGTGAAACACACACACCGAAAAATTACCTCTATGGTGCAGTAAAGATGTATATCTTTGTACATGTTAGCAGTAGATAGAAAAATATTTAGACTTCTAACACCAGTATAAATCAAGATTCACTCTTTATTTCACTAAAAATTCCTTATATACTAGTTATATACTGAAGTCTGTATTTACTAGAAACTCCTTATACAATTACTGGGTCCTTAAAGTTTCTCTCCTTGCTAGAAAATTGCTTTACATTTACTGATGGATTTAATACAGACATTTACTGGGTGCTTCTAATACAAACCCTTTACAGTTCATGTCGGGCACTCTCTGCTAGAAAATAGCTTTAATTACGGATGGAGTTAAAACTACCTTTAATACACTAAAAACTCCACAGACTAATCTTATCCAGTGGATAAAATATCAATAGACATGAATAAATCACTTTGATTGAAATTCACAAATCCAGCAGCTCAGATTTCCCAGCTGAGCAAGTTCAGATCTCCAGCTGAGCAAGTTCACACAGAAGACGGATTTAAATGATAGGGGGCGTGTCGACTGTCAGATTTGAGTTTGATGAGTAATACCCGTTCCTATACTACTAGTGTATCCCCCATGTGGTTGAAACAGTGATGATTGAGTACTAAAAATGCTCGAGGGGCTCAGTATTCGATTCGAGCAGGTCGGAGGCTCGGATGGGCTTGACTCGAGTACGAGTATAATGAAAGTCAATAGGAAACTCAAGCATTTTTCCGGAAGACCCTAACAGGATGGATGGGGAGGCAGAAAAGTCTTTGAAATGGATGGAAACAGCACTCAAATGGAATGTGAACAGCATGGGGAGATGCCTGGACACATCTTTGACTCCAGGTCAGTGCTGAGAAAAAATGTTGTCAAGAGTATACTCCACTTTTATGGATTGACAATAAAATAATGCAAAGAACTACCGGCGCTGTGATTAGCTGTCACTTTCCTGCTATTCACAGACATGGACACATCAGGGACCTTGGACTACATTGAACCTGCGTGGCAACATTTTGGGTTATAAAATTGGTGAATGAGGGAGGATGTATAATAGTGTAATAGGTATGCATTTACACAAACCAAACTAGCAAGGGAGGACATACAGGGATAAATGAAAATACCAATATACAAATATGCACTCACAGACACCAGAGAGAGTTACACAGGGAGAAAGGAAGGAAAACCAAATAGGAGAGGATGAGGAATTGAACACAGCGGAAACACCTAGAAACAGTCACAGATCAACACTCCAAACGCCTCTACCTACAACCAACACCTCCACTCCACACCAGGCAGTACAAGACTAACACTGGCAAACATTTTGCCAAAAGTGAGTATATATGGGAGAGGGAAGTGGTTGATACTGCACAGCTGAGATCATCCAAGCACAGACTCTAAGCTGAACAGTTTAACCCTTGCACCGTAACAGAAACCTGCACGTTTAATATGAAGGAGAAGTGCTCAAATTCTGTGCAGGAGTTTGTGAAATCAGACACTGCGATTTCTGGCCCTCTCTGTTGCTGTAAACCCGTTGACAGATGTTCCTCACAATAATTAGGTGTGCTGGCTATACTATAAGCATGGAGATCATTTTAGACATCACTAAATGTTCTTTTTCTGTGCTCTCTGTGTGCAGTACAGACCTTGGTGATGAATAAGAAGAATTGGGAGTAGAACTCGCCCCGGGCTTATTATATTTACTAAATTAGATTGCAGCCATAATATACTGTAAGTGTTGCCATGGCACCTAGGAGTTTAACTAGACCTACTATGTTTTCCCGTACAAAAGCCTTGGTCACACCTCGCGCTGTGGTTCCTAATTAGCACTGGATTTGTGAAAGAATACAATGAGCCATAATTGTTTCCGGAAATATTGTTTTGTTTTGCTCTTTAAATGAATAAGGAACAAAGTGCTGTATATTTAAGATGAAGTTTCAACTATTATCATGTTCTTCTGTGCTCCCGGTAGAAGGTTTGAGCACCTGTATCCTATGGAGGAGACACGAGCAGACGGCAGAGGGTGCTAATGTGGATCAATGCTAAGCATAATCTCATGAGTAGAGTACACACAGCTACATTTGCACAATTATTTCAAACCTAACAAGTAAACTGAATAATATGAGATTTGGGATCCACAACTTGAAAGCAATTTTTCTTAGATTGAATTGGTTTGATTTGCAGAATTTTTCTTAATAAACTTGTTTCCAGGCTCACAGCTGCCTCTATGTTGCCCGTTAGGCATTACATTGAGATTTCCGTCACTTTATACTATTGCAGTTTATAATAGATTACTTTTTTTTTTTCCTATCAAACTGACCAAAACCTCAAACACATCCTTCAGGATTCTTAGTGTCAGTCACTGTTTGCCGCATTCGTCACCCGTCATCAATGGAACCCGTAATGAACATTTTGTGTCAACTGACCAATTCATAATGGCCCAAAGAATTTATATTTTCTGGTGGGAATTGTCAATTTATTGGAATAGACGTTCAGTTAAGATCTTAGTGCACACAAACTAGTTGCGAGATGTAGTAGCCTATAATTTATTTAAAAAAAAAACCTTCCCTAGATATTTAATTTAATTTTTTTTTTTGCATTTACTCACAATGCCTCTAATTTTCTGACTGGGGTACAGAAATGCAATTAGGCAGGACTTGACTTTCCCCTTTTCACCTGGCATGTTGCTCACATGGATGAATGGTGAAGCGGAGGTATTTACAAAGTGAGAATTGTAACCAAAATAAGGGGCGCTCATTATGGTCTCCTTTAGACCTCTTCAGGAAATACTAGGAAGTATCAAAAATAGAGTAGCTTTATTTAAAACATGACGCACCAAAAAGAGACAAAAATTGCAGCGTCAAAAACTCACTAGAATACATGTTTAAAAAAAACACACACAAAAAGCGCAATGAAAAACCCAAGTATTTACCTAAAAGTTGTAGAAATGGAGATGAAAATTTGCAGTGTCAAAAACTCACCAAATGCACATTGTGGGAATGTAGCTTTTTTTTGCATATTCACATGTTCAGTATTTGGTCAGTATTATACATCAGTGTTTGTAAGCCAAAACCAGGAGGGTGTGAAAAATACAGATGCGGTGACGCGTTTCTAGTATACTTTTCCTTTGATTGTCCTACTTCTGGTTTTGGCTTACAATACTGATGTAAAATACTGACCAAATACTGAACATGAAAACGTGGTTTTATTCTTCAATATTCATCATATAGCACAACACTTGTCTTATGGCTAAGGCAGCCATACACATGATATAGCCACGAGGTGATGGTTAAGCAAGTATTGACAGAGTACCTTTCTTGTGATGGCACAACTTTGTTTTCTGGTATCTCGAGACCAGGGGCTCCTACCTATCCTAACATTAGAGGTGCCCTAGCTTGCCCTGTTCTCCGGATTACTTCTGATGGTGAAGACGCCGGAGCCATGTACCTTGCCTTAGCTCCTGAATCTGCCCTCAGTCTGTACCCTTCCCCCACCCAGGGAAGAGGGGAATAGTAGTGTACCGTAGTACACCAACCAGACTAACAAGGTAATATGAACAGGGATAAAGGAAAATACCAAACATACAAATGTACTCACACATATAACAGAAGTATACACCGGGTAGTGGAGGATGGGGAAAAAACAAAGTAGGAGAAGAAGAAGAATAGCACACACCCACAACCTCGGAACAGTCTCAGATCAATCCACCAAATATCTTCCCCAATAACAACCACCAACAACCTCCAAAAAAAAAAAAAAAAAATTATTCTCCATCTTCTTTCATCCGATAGAATCGGATCACACTGATCAGAGTGTCATTTGCATAATCACTCAGCCCTATTCTCTTGAGAATATTACGGTTGCATAACCTTAGCCTTAAGGTGCGATTTTTATAGGGGCTACAACCCTACAAGCTTTTATGCTTGGTTTATGCTGTCCAGTTTGGCTGACAGATTCCCTTTAAACAGGCAATAACGTGTTCAATGCCATCTGGTGCAGATTTAACAATATTTCAAAGGAAGATCATTCACGGGAGAAAGAACTTTCATGTGACAAAAGATCTTTCATCCGACTATTAGAGAAAAAGTTCAAACATGTTTGTCTTCATTCCAGATAGTGACCACGTTCCATTGGTTGCCTAACATGGCCATTCTTTCATACAGTACACTTCACCCAGCGAGTGTTCATTATGCTTTTCACTAACAAAATCCATTATGTCACTTTTATCGTGTGGTTCTATCTCCATTAAAGGGACTCTGCCAGCACACAATGACTGTCTAAACCAAATACAAGTGCTCGATGCGTCATGGCGGGGTCAATTATTTATATCACCTTCCCACCTGCTTGTTTTCCATCTATCGTCACCCTTCTCTGGCTCTATGAAGTCAGAGCTGTCAATCAAAGGAGAGGAGTTCAGGGGGTGGAGATTGAGGGAAACACAAGCAGGTGGGAAGGTGTACCTAAATTATTGGCCTCACCCATGATGCTCGGAGTGGCGGGACTTAGTTTGATAGGGTCACACTTGCGAGTGTGATGCAAGAAACTCGTGCGAGTCTCTTGCGTCAATACTGGCACTGCCGCCGGCACTCAGGACCGGAGTGTGCGGGCGCATGTACAATATTTCTATGCAGCCACACACTCCGGTCCGAGTGCCGACGGCAGTGCCGGGTGTTGATGCGAGAGACTCTCGCGAGTTTCTCGCATCGCATCGCAAGTGTGACCCCGGCCTACAGGATTGTTGTTTTACAGTTACATTGTAAAAAGTTAATTCACTGCTCATTTATTATACTTTTTAAATGCCCAATGGCTTTTGCAGACTTGATTCGTGCCTAAAATCCCGACATTACAATCCTGACCCAATCATATAGTTATCTAACAATGGCTCTGATGTAGAAAAATGATAAAATGGTAAAGGATTCTATATTTAATCTCAATTTGTTCCTTCCCTGCATAGAGCAGAAAGGTTTTAGTGGTGAGAAATACTTGCCAAATAGACTGATATAAAACATGAGTCAGTTTAATGTCCCAACTAAATTCCCCTGTTAGTCTACTCTGGCATAACCCATGTATACTGATCAGAACACTTTAAGGTGAAAATAAGCAATTCTGATAATTGAATTCATTCAAGGTAAAAAAAAAAAAAATTTGGCCGCAGAATGAAAGTTACTATAATTTATGTTTGACGGTATTTAGGAACAGATAATTCTCACACTGTGGATGTTCTCAAGAAGGCGACGTTATGAAGTGGATTTTACACATACAACATACATGGTCGGAGTATGAACTCAATGTCTGGGCTGGTCACAGGACTCCTGACTATGGGGACGATTCATGAAAGCTTTTTTGCCAGATTTCTGCTGAAAAAAAAGCTTTGAAAAATAGCATTCTTTTTTGCACAACTCAAGGTTGTCCCCCAAAAATGCAACTTCCGGCGTTTCTACACTATTCTCACCCAACTCCAGCAATGTGGTTGGAACTGGAGCATGATTGGAATGTCAACCCTGCTCATCAAATTCAAGACTAGTGGCGGTGATCGATACGCCACAAATCTTACTCTGACAGAGTTGTGAGCCTCTTAATGAATCAGGAGTGTCTTCTCCAAAACGACCTCTCATCAAGACCGGCAAGAGAATCGTCGGTCTTGATGAATCACCCGCTATGTCTATGAGGCTGTTGAGTTTTGGTCATGGGCCCTCCAATCTGCACTTGGATTGAGAATGTTGGACATGTGAAACCGGTCTTATCTTAGATAGTCTTTTATATAAGTAGGGCATATGACATTTTGTGGTAAAATAAAAAAAATTAAAAATTCATCCATGCTAAGGTTATGTTCATGGAGCACCCCTATGGCCGGGGAATCGGTACCTAGCTGGACGGTTCGTAAAGGGGATGTCACGACAGCAGTGACCGGTTCATGGCCCTGTGGGTCAATAAAAATGAAAAATATAAAGTAAAAAAGGGGAATAGTTTATAGGGAAATGAGTTTGTGACACCCTGTGGTATTCGGGAAAAAAGGCGTTAGCCGACGCTGCTTCAGGGTCCGCTGGGGTTGTTGGTGATGCCCGCAGAGTTGTTAAGTCTCCACGGGTAGAGTTGACCCCAGGGAGCTTTATGTGAAGGGATGATGGGGTTGTAGTGAAAGGGGGTGATGCAGTAAAATTAAAACTGGGTCCCGCGGGGGTTGTAGTTTCCTTTTCCTTTTTTGGGGTGTTTTGAGGTGCGACGGGGCAATGGTTACAGATGAAAGGGGGTCCCGGGGAAGGGCCCGAAAACACTTTGGGTTCCCCTAAGAGGTGGGTTGGAGGCCCCCCATTATGCACTTTCTCTCTCTGAGGGCCTTGCGCCCAAAGGTATGTTCGTCCTCGTTCTTATTTTTTTTCCCTACTTTCCTGTTTTGCCAGGGAGCTTTAGCCTATTAAAGGTGTGCTCTGTTGTTTGGCGGGTCGGGGTTGGGGCTTTTGCTGGCCTTCAGGTGGTAGGGTTTGGGGGGAGTAGGGCCTGCGCCCCCGCCCCCAGATTTTTGTGTGGGGCGTAGTACCCGGCAACCACGGACCTGGTGTCTGGGTTTTTTAGCGTGAGTTCTGGGATTTTGGGTTGATTTCAGGTCCACTTCCCCCTTTCTTCTAACTTCTCTCTCCCCTGAATCTTTCTCATTCAGAAAGCTTTCTAGTTGGGGGTGAGCTCCCCACGTTCCTGTCCCAGGGAAAGTGACTAACCCCCCCCCAGGGCCGAACTAATAGGGAAGTTCCTGAAAAAGGTTTTTTGGGCCCCCCCCTTGGGGGTTAAAAAAAGTTTGGTTTTTAAAACATGGGGGGGCCCCCTTTTTTTTAGGCGATACCCCCGGGGGGCTGCCAGGGTTTAAGGACCCGGGTCAAAACCAAAAATTTTCTTTTTTTTTTTTTTTGAGTAAAAACCATTTTTGAGAAAAAGTGCAAAAAAAATTTTTCTTTTTTTTTGGGTTTTAATTTGGGTTTTTTTTTACCCCCTTTTAAAAAATTAATTAAAAGGCAAAAGGGTTTTTTTTGTTTTTTTTGCATTTTATTTTTTCTTTGGGAAAAAAATGAATTTGGAAACAATGCTCTTTTTTTTCTTTACAAACGTTTTCCCCGGGCAATTTTAAAATTAAAAAAAAAGGTTTTTTTTTTTTCTAAAAAAGCAACCCGAATGGTGTAAATTTCCCATGCTTTTATGATTTTAAAAGTTTTAAAAAAAAAAAAAATTTTAAAAATTTTTCCCCTTTTTTATATTTTTTTAATTTTGGGGTTTTTGGGGTTTATTGATAATTTTATACCTTTTTTTAAAAAAAGGTTTTTAAACATTTCATTTTCAAACCCAATATTTAAAATACAAAACCCTTTGGGAAAGACTTTCCCCCAAAAAAATTTGAAAAATTTTGCCGAAAAAAGGGCTTTTAAGGGATTAATTAACTTATTTTTTAAAACCCGGACAATAGTTAAAATAATTTTATTGAAAAAATTCTTTTTAAAGGGGGGGAAAAAAAAAAAAATTTTTCAAAAAAAAAATAAAATGAAAAGGGTTTAAATAAAACTCCTTTATAAAAAAAATAAAATATTCCCCATTTGGAAAGAAAAATTTTTAAATTTTTTTGTTCAACTTCTAAAAAAAAATTAAATTTATAAAAAATTTGGTAATTTGTGTCCCCTTTCCCATAGGGTTTTTCACAAATGTAATTTTAAATCTTCCTTATTTAAAAAAATGTTTTTAAAAAAATTTAAATTATTTTTTTGGTCGTTTAAATAAAAAAAAAGGGGAATGTTTAAAGGATTAAAAACCCCGGGCCTTTTTTTTTTAAAAATGTTATGGAAAAACAATTTGGTTATAAAAACCAGGGGGGGCGGGAAATTTCCCCAAAAAAAAGTATTTAAATTAAACTGAATTCCCACTTCAAAAATTTCCCCCAAATTTTAAAAAGAAATTGGTTTTTGTCACAATGCCAAAAGCTCATTACAAAAAAAATTTTTTTTAAACTCATTTCCCCGGGTTTTTAAAAATTTTCTCCAAAACATTTCCACCAGGGGGAAAATTTTAGTTTCCCAAATTTAAAAACATTTTTAATTTTTTTTTTTTTTTCCCCCTTTAAATTTTTTTTTCCCCAAAATTTTTAAAAAATTTTTTTAAAAAAAATTTTTTTTTTAAAAAAAAACCCAAAAAAAATTTCAAAAAATGAAAAAAGGGGTAAAACCCCCTTTTTTTTTTTTTAAAAAAAAGGGGGAAATTTTTTTTTCCCCAAAAAAAAAAATTTTTTTTTTAAAACCCAAAGGGTTTTAATTAAGGTTTTTTTTGGATTTTTTTTTTTTTTAAAAAAAAAAACCCCCCCAAAAAAAAAAATTTTAAAAAAACCCCCCCCCCCTTTTTCCCCAAAAAAAAATTTTTTTTTTAATTTTTTTTTTTTTTTTTTTTTTTTGGGGGGGGGGAAAAAAAAAAAAGGAAATTCCCCTTTTTTTTTTGGGGGAAAAAAAACTTTTTAAAAATTTTAAAAAAGGGGAAAAAAAAAAAATTTTTTTTTTTTTTTTTTTTTTAAAAAACCCCCAAAATTTTAAATTTTTTTTCCCCCAAAAATTTTTTTTTTCCCCCCTTAAAAAAAAAAGGGGGGGGTTTTTTTTTGTTTTTTCGGGGGGCCCCCCAAAAAAAAAGGGCCCCCAAAGGGGGGGAAAATTTTAGCCCAAATTTTTTAAAAAAGGAAAAATTTTTTTTTTGGGGAACCCCCAAAAAAAAACCCAAAAAAAAAAGGAAACTTTTTTTTTAAAAAAAAAAACCCCCAAAATTTTTTTTTTTAAAAAACCCCCCCCTTTTTTTTTAAAAAATTTTAAAAAAAAAAAAACCCCGGGGGTTTTTCCCCCAAATAAAAAAAAAAAAAACCCCCCCAAAAAAAAATTTTTTTTTTTTTTTAAAAAAATTACAAAAAAAAAAAAAAAAAAAATTTTTTTTGGGGGAAAAAAAACCGGGTTTTTTGGGGAAAAAAGGGAAATTTAAAAAAGGGGAAACCAAAAAAAGGGGCCATTTTTTTAAGCCCCCAAAATTGGGGAAAAAAAAAAAAAAATTTTTTTAAAAAAAAGGGAAAAAAAAACCCAAAAAATTAAAAAAAAAAAAAAAAAAAAAAAAAAAAACCCCCCCCCCTAAAAAAAAAAGGGGAAAATTTTTTTTAAAAAAAAACCCCCCCCCTTTTTTTTTTCCCCCCAAAAACCCCCCCTTTTAATTTTTTTTTTTTCCCCCCCCCCCCAAAAAAAAAAAGGGGGGGTTTTTTTTTTAAAAATTTTTTTGGGGGGTTTTTTTTTTTTTTAAAAAAGGGAAAAAAAAAAAACCGGGGGGTTTTTTAAAATTTTAAAAACCCAAAACCCCCCATGGGGGCCCCCCTTTTTAAAAATTTTTTTTAAAAATTTTTTTTGGAAAAAATTTTTTTTTTTTAAAAAACCCCCTTTTTTTTTTTCCCCCCCAAAAAAAAAAATTTTTTTTTTTTGGGCCCCCTTTTTTTTTTTTAAACCCCCCTTTTTTTGGGGCCCTTTTTTAAAAAATTTTTTCCCCCCCAAAAGGTTTTTGGGGGGAAAAACCAAAAAAAGGGTAAAAAAAGGGGAAAAAAAAAAAAAACCCCCAAAAATTTTAAAAAAAAAAAACCCCCGGGGGGGTTAAAAACCAAAAAAAAAAAAACCCCCCAAAAAGGGGTTTTCCCCAAAACCCCAAAAAAAACCCCAAAAACCCCCCAAAAAAAAAAAAAAAAAATTTTTAAAAGCCTTTTTAAAATTTTTAAAACCCCCCCTTTTTTTTGAAAAAAGGGGAAAAGGGGTTTGGGGAAATTTTTTTGGGGCCCCCCCCCAAAAAAAAAAATTTTTTGGGAAAATTTTTTCCCAAAAAAAAAATTTTTTTTCCCCCCAAAAAAAAATTTTTTTTAAAAAAAGGTTTTTTAAAAAAAAATTTGGGGAAAAAAAAAGGGGGAAAAAAAAATTTTTTTTTTCCCCAAAAAAAAATTTTTTCCAACCTTTTTTTTTTCCCCCCCCCCCCCCCAAAAAATTTTCCAAAAAAAAAAAAAGTTTTTTTTTTAAAAAAGGGGGGGAAAAAAAAAAAAAAGGGGCCCCCGGGGGGGGGGGGAAAATTTTTTTCCCCTTTTTTTTTTCCCCCCCAAACCTTTTTTTTAAACCCCAAAAAAAAGGGGGAAAGCCCAGGGGGGAAAAAAAGGGGGGGGGAAAAAATTTTTTGGGCCCCCTTGTTTTTTTGGGGGGTTTTTTTTTCCCCCTTTTTTTAAAAAAAGGGGGCCCCCCCTTTTGGAAAAGGGGCCAAAATTTTTTAAAAATTTTTTTTTTGGGAAAAAACCCCCCCGGGGAGGGGGGGTTTTTAAAAACCCCCTTTTTTGTTCCCCCCTTTGGGGGAAAAAAGGAGGGGTTTTTTTTTAAAAAAAACCCCTTTTTTTTAAAAAAAAAAATTTTTTTTAAAATTAAATTCCCAAAAACCCCCCCAAAAAAAAAAAACCCCCCAAAAAAAAAAAAAAAGGGGGGGAAAATTTTTTTTCCCAATTTTTTTTTTTAAAAAAAAAAGGGGGGGTTTAAAATTTGCCAAAAAAAAACCCAAAAAAACCCCCTTTTTTTCCCCCAAAACCCAAAAAACCGGGGCCGGGGGAAAAAAAAAACCCGAAATTGGGGGCCGGGGGGAAAAAAAATTTTGGCCCGGGGAAAAAAAAAATTTTTTCCCGGAAAGGGGAAAAAAAAAACCCAAAAGGGTTTTTTTTTTGGGGGTTTTTTTAAATTTTTTTTTAAAAAATTGGCCCCAAAATTTTTTTTGGGGGGAAAAAAGGGGGTTCCTAAAAATTTTTTTTAAAAATTTTTTCCCCCAAAAAAAAAAAGGGTTTAAAAAATTTTTTTTTTGAAAAGGGGGGGGGGGCCCCTTTTTTAAATTCCCTTTTTCCCCCCCCCCGGGGGGGGAATTTTGGGGGCAAAAAATTTTCCCCCCCTTTTAAATTTTGGGGGAAAGGTTTTAAAAAAAATTTTTTTGGGGGGCCCCCGGGGGGGTTTCCCAAAACCCCCCTTTTTAAAAGGGGGGGGGGAAAAAAAATTTTTTCCTTTTTTTTGGGGTGTTTTTTTTCCCCCGGGGGAAAAAAAAAAATTTTTTTTGGGAAAAAAATTTAAAAAACAAAAAAAAAAATTTTTTTTTTTTTTTTGGGGGGGCCTTAAAACCCCCCCAAAAAAAAGGCCGGGGGGTTTTTTTTGGGGGGGTTTGGGGTTTTTCCCCCTTTTTGGGGGGGGTTCCAAAAAAAAACCAAAAAAAAAATTTTTTTTTGGTAAAAAAGGGGGGGGAAAAATTTTTTGGGGTTTTGGGGCCCCCCTTTTTGGGGGGGCCCTTTTTTTTTTGGGGAAAACCCGGGGGTTTTTTAAAATTTGGGGGGTTTTAAAAAAACCCCAAAAAAAATTTTTTAAAAACCCTTTTAAATTTTTAAATTTATTTTTTTTCCCCCCAAAATGAAAAAAGGGGGGGTTAAAAAAGAAAAAAAACCCCCAAAAAAAAGGGGGGGGCCCCCCCTTTTTTCCCCTTTTTTTGGGGGGCCTGGGCCCCCCCCAAAAATTTTTTAAAAACCCCCCGGGGTTTTAAGTTTTTAAAAGGGGTTTTTCCCCCCGGGGGGGGGGTTTTTTAAAAATTTTGGTTTTGGGTCCCCCTAAATTCCCGGGTTAAAGGGGGGGAAAAATAAAAAAACCTTTTTTCCTTTCTTTTTTTTTTTAAAAAAACCCCCCCGGGGGAAAAATTTTCCCCCTTTTTTTTTTAAAATTTTTTTTTGGGTTTTCCCCCCCCCGGGGAAACCCCCCAAAAGGTTTCCCCCCCCAAAATTTTTTTTTTAAAAAAAGGGGGGGGGGGGGTTTTTTTTTGGGGGGAAAAAAAATTTTTTGGTTTTTGGGGGCCCCCCCCCTTTTTTTAAAAAAAAGGGGGGGAAAAAGGGCCCTTTTTTTGGGGGTTTTTTTTTTCCCCCCCAAAATTTTTTTTTTTTTTTTTGGGGGAACCCAAAATTAAAAATTGGGGGGGAAAAAAGGCTTAAAAAAAATTTTTTTTTTTCCCCAAAAAATTTTTTTTTTTAACCCCCCCCAAAAAAAAAACCCCCCCCCCGGGGGGGTTTTTTTTCCAAATTTTCCTTTTAAAAAAAATTTTTAAAATTTATCACCCAAAATTAAATTCCCCACGAATGTATCTAGGGACCCCTGAAGAGGGTCATTCACAAGTGTTGGAAAGTGGCTGGGGGGGGTTACTCAGACCAAAGGCAAAAATAGTTTTCAAAGTGTCCATAGCGGGGACCTAAATTTGCAGTTTTCCTTTACCCAAATTTTTAATACGGACTAAGTTATGGGGCCCCGAAGATCTATTTTAAAAAAAAATTTTGGCTTTTGTCGCACTCTCCCCAAAAATCGGGGTTTTAAAGGAATGGATAACGGTTTCTAATAGAAAACCTTATTGGTTCCTTTAGTTACGCTTGGTTTCTCAAAAGACCCCATCTTTCTTCTTTAAAAAGAAGTGGGTGCACCTGCAGGGATGAAAAAGGGGGGGTATGAAGCCCTTGATAGATTTTAATCTAGGTAATCCTTTTAAAGCTTTGGGCTGGGGCCCCCGCCAGGGGGTAGATTTTAAACCAAAAAGGTATCTTGTCCAGGCAATAATTAAATTTTGGAAAATTTCATATGGACGGTGAGGGGGGGAAGTGGTCGGGTTTTTTCTTCTTAAAAATAAATGCACTGGGCCCGGGTATACAGGGGTTTGTTCGGGGGCCTGACATGTTTCCCTTTTTGGAACAGAGCAAGCTAAAAATTTTGGACTCATTGTTTCTTGGAAAGTGTATTTTCCCTTTGGGCTCCCCGTTAATTTGGGAGGATTCTGGGCTGCAGCCATGGGGAGCCTAGAAAAATGGAAAGTGGGGAAAAAGAAAATAAGGGATTTAAAAGGGCAAATTTCTCTTTATGATCTTTAAACCCTTTTTGAACCCTCAAAGGCCTTTTTTTGCCCCTGGTTCCCCGAGGTCAGCGGGAGCCCATCCCCCTTTTTCCCTCTGTATGGAGTAGCCCTTTTTTCACTGAAGTTTCCCCGTTTCGAGCAAAAGGGGACATCCAAAAAAATTTTTCCCCTTGCCCCCGAGTTAAACATAGCGGTAGAAACCCCGCTGAGTCAAACCCCCGGGTTTTTTGGAAAAAAAGCATGAGAAATTTTTTTTCTTCAACCAGCTGGGACACCGCGGGGGAAAATTGAAAAATGGCAGGTTTACCAGTCAAAGTCCCCAGAGGTAACGGGGTTTAAGTCCGGGGGAAATCAAAATGTGTTGGTGGGGAAAATTTTTGGACCCGAGGCTCGGATGCAGTTCCCCCCTCGAAAAATCCAAAAGAATGAGTGCTGCCAAATGTCTTTGAAAAAGGCTGGGGCAGTTTATAATTTAAGTGCCCTGACTTACCCCAATAAAAAAATTAGATTCTCCTTTTTAAAAAGATGTTCCCTTTGGGGCATTTTCCCAAAACCGTCGTTTTTAAAAAGTTATGCAAGGGTTTTTGGGTTAAAGGGTTCCCCGGGAATCTACCAAAAGGGTTTTTAGCTGGGAGGAAGGTTTGGAAAAAGGGTTGTCGGGTTGCTTTCGAACCTTTTTCTTGTTTCGTTTAGTCGCGTTATCAATACGGATTTCAGTAGTTAAAAAAAAGTAACCCAACGGGGTGGGGGGTCGGCACGAGCAATTCATCCCTTTAAACAGTGGAGATAAAACCCCTTTTTGGGGAAAAAAGATTTTTTGGCGGAAAATGTCCCAGGGGGGTATCAAAAAGGCCCCTCTCTTTAAAACCAAAGGCTTTTTCAGTCCCGGGTGCTTCCCTTTGGGGGCAAAGCTAAAGGCTGCTTCAGCTGTTCCCACCTGTTTGGGGGTCATCAAACATCCCCCATGGTAAATTTAAAATCATAAAGGGTGATTCAAACAATACCCTCAGTCTCAATGGGAGGGTTTCCCCACATTAAAGCCTTGTTGGTAAGCAAAATTTATAGTAAGCATTTGATTTTTCCAGGGGGAAATTGTGAAGCATTTGCAGAAAAAAAAAAAAAGATTGCATTTTATTAATTTTTTCCCCCGAATTTTTTCCGTTCAAACCCCCAAAACGGGAAAAAAGGGGCAACTGGGAAACCCCGCATCGGGGCTACGGGAAGGGGGCCTGGGTCGCCCCCCCTTTGAAATCAATCCCGGCTCGCAAATCCCGGGTGTCCCGTCCAACCACTTGCAAATTGTGGGTTATTGAGGTCCCGTAGATTTGTTTTAAAAGGGGTTTTTTATTCTGAAAAACTTTCAAGGATTTTATCAGTTCACTCCGCAAAATTCCTTTTTGCGGGGGGCCCCCATTTTCCCAATTTTTTAAGACAGGATTATGGAAGAAGGGAGAGAAAAAAAACAATAGTTTTCACCCGTTTGGAACATGCAGGAGAAAAAAAAAAATTAAAGGGAAATGCTCAAATGGGGGAAAGGTTGGGGAGAAGTCACAACCACTATCAATTTTCCCGAAGTTTCAAAACCCGAAATTGATATCCAGAGGTTTCAGCAGACAAAAAAGAGGAAAAGGGAAAAGGAAAAAAAAAAAAAAAATAAATGGTTTTCCCGTTTGGGAACGCTGCAAAAGAAAAAATTAAGGGGAAAAACTTTACCCGGAATGGTTGTGAGAAGTCCCCCAAACCCTTTTCTTTACGAAATTTCAAACGGACGTTTGATATCCACAGTACTGAACCCCCAGCCCTTCCGGAAACCCGCAACACTAAAAAGTTTTTTGGGTTCAGAAATTTTTAATGAAAGTTTGTTTCAGTTCATATAGGTTTTTGTGCTTGGGTGCGATGAAAAAAACAGGAGTCACAGGTTTGATATAGAAAAGTTCCCGTATTACTTCATACAAATTTGGGGAAATTGTCACAGTTTGCGAACAGAAACAGGAGCACAAACAGGCCAGGTAATCCAAGTCAGCAACACTCTCCAATAAAAGATTTAAAGGGTCTTTTCTTGTTACCCTTTTAAGTCCATGCAAACGTGGGGGTTTTTTCAAAGGGGCAGGGTTTAGAGTCCCCAAGTGCTTCAGAGTTCCTCAGTAGGAAAAAGGAGTAAAT
>JARQOD010000007.1:129034028-129133254 GCA_033576555.1 Oophaga sylvatica
GAAGGGTTATGGCCAGGAAGGGGGCTTTTGAAGAGGGGAACTTCTGGAGGACCAAACACGGTGGTCCTTACGCCTAAGAACTGCTACGGGAATCTCCAACAAATCAATCCTAGACAGCCAGGGGGGCCTTGTTTTTCACAGTTTTTAATTTTTGTTTTTTCCTTCTTCCGGCACAAGAAGTAAGGGATGCCCCCTTCAATTTTCCTTCGGACTCTCCGAGCTATCTACCCCCTCTGTTTTTTTGAAGGGGGGTGTAGTTTTTCCCCCTCCCCTTTTTGAGACTTCCTGGGGGGGTCAGGGGGGATCCCGCGCTGCCCAAAAATTTTTGCCCCGCCCAAAAAGAAAAAAGTGTGATTAAATTTCTTTTTCCCATGGTGGCTCCCCGGAATTTTTTTGGACAAGACTTTTAGGGGCCTTTGGGCCAAACCTTGCTCCATTCAAATTTTGTGCATCCTGGGGGACTGCCTCCTCCAACCCCTTCCTCCGCTCTAGTGGTTTGTGATGCCTTGCCTGTGCCCAAAGCCATACCCATATCTCTAGATTTTTTTCCGATTTCCTTTTCTCAGAGAAGACCCCATCGGTATTTGTGAATTTTTTCCAAAATAATACATCTGTCCATTCCTAATGCCTTCCCCTCTAATTGGCCCCTTTGTTCCTTCCACTGTTCGTTACCCCTTTTTCCTAAAACATTTTTCGAAAAGGGATCCAGTTTGTTTCCAGATTTTGGAGGACTTTTTGTTCTAAACTGGGTGTTCAATTGTCTTTCTCCTCGGCATTTCATCCTCAGACCAATGGTCAAACTGAGAGAACAAACCAGACATTGGAGACTTATCTAAGATGCTTTGTGTCTGCTGATCAGGATGACTGGGTCTCTTTTTTGCCTTTGGCTGAGTTTGCTCTTAATAATAGGGCTAGCTCTGCCACTTTGATGTCTCCGTTTTTCTGTAATTCTGGGTTTCACCCTCGATTTTCTTCAGGACAGACGGAGGCTTCTGTCTGTCCAGGTGTTGACTCTGTTGTTGAGCGTATGCAGCAGATTTGGGACCAGGTAGTGGAGAGGTTGTCCCTCTCTCAGGAGAAGGCCCAGCGGTTTGCTAACCGGCATAGGACTGATGGTCCTCGGTTTAAAGTGGGGGACTTGGTCTGGTTGTCCTCAAAGAATATTCCTATGAGAGTAGCATCTCCTAAATTTAAGCCTAGGTTCATTGGACCTTATAAGATCATGGAGATTATTAATCCTGTTTCTTTTCGTTTGCTTCTTCCAGGGACATTTAAGATCCATAACGTGTTCCACAAGTCCTTGTTGAAGAGGTTTGTTGAGCCAGTGGTTCCTGCTGCTGTGCCTCCTGACCCTGTTTTGGTTGAGGGCAATCTGGAGTATGTGGTTGAGAAAATATTGGATTCTCGTTTTTCTAGACGAAGACTCCAGTATTTGGTTAAATGGAGAGGTTATGGTCAGGAAGACAATTCTTGGGTGTTTGCTTCGGACATCCATGCTAGGAGACTTATCCGTGCGTATCATAGAACTCATCCTGACCGACCTGGTTGCTCAAATGAGGGTTCGGTGACCCCTCCTCAAGGGGGGGTACTGTTGTGAATGGGTTTGAGATGAGTTCTGAGCAGAGGCTCCCTCTGGTGGTTACAAGCGGTACTAGTGAGGATTGTGAGGACTGGGAATCAGGTGTTACTGATTGGTCTTATATAAGGGAGTCATTTTCCCATCAGGGTTGCCGGTGATCAATTGTTCTGGTCTGAATCCTTCATTCCTGTTTCCCTTGTAGCCTGCTTTGTCGTGTCTGCATCTCCTGCTATCAGATAAGACAATTTCTTATTTTGTGTTTTTGCTATATTTTTGCATTTTGTCCTGCACTTCTGTGGGGGCCTTCAGGGTCCCCTCCGGGGCTTTTGCCCTCTCAGTTTAGTCCAGCCACTGTGTTTTGTACTTTTGCTTTTTCCAGTTTTTTTTCAGTGGCTGCTGTTTTGATTTTTTTTACACCAGAGAACTAATTTAGGTGGTAGAGGCCGTGTGATCTCAGGTGATTTTGAAATTAGTAGAGTTGGTGTTTTTTCAGGGTTTTCTGAGATTGCAGTAAGTACCCTTCCTGTCCTTTTCTATTTAGATAGTTTGGGCCCCAGCGTTTGCTCATACTATTTTCTTTCTGTGTCAGTATTTCCTCTTGTCTAACCGCCATTACATGTTTGGGGGCTTTCTATTATCTTTGGGGTTCTGCTCCGGGGCAGATAGCTTTCCTATTTCTATCTTTAGGTGTAGTTAGTTTCTCAGGCTGTGACGAGGCGTCTAGGACCAACGTAGGAACGCTCCACGGCTGCCTCTAGTTGCGGTGGTTAGTCAGGGTACTGCAATCTCATAAGATTCCAACTGCTCTGGTGTATTTCCTTTTTTACCTGCACTCCTCAGCTACCGTAACATAACAGGAGAGGATGTGATTCATGAATGAAGCTTAATTGATTGTGTCCACTTTCACCTTAGGTCAGGTCACTCAAGTGAAAGTGGCAATAAATCAATTAAGCTCCATTCATGAATCTATTCCTCTCCTTTCGCTGGGAGAGTAACTGATTCATTCAGGGGAATACAGGTCTGAGACAGCATTATTAGCTCTCTGCGACCTGTAACCTGTTAACCCTTTCTGATGGATTACAGCGTGTGACCTGACTGTACTTCGGATTGGTAAGAATCATTTTGCTTTTTTATTTTATTTTTATTACAGGAAATGGTTTTAGCAGGAAAATAAAATATTGCCAAAAACTGTGTGATTATTTCATTAAACTTCTTTTTTATTAAACTGTGTGTGTTTGATTTTTCTATCATACAATAGGATTAATAATTGATAGTTGTCTAATTGACAGCTCTCAATTATTAACCTGCCTTAAGGTCACCTTTCAATACTAAGGTGACATTAAGGTGAGATTATTAACCCATTCGCCACCGCTACAGGGCAATGGGAATAGACGGGCAAAGTGCCAGAAAGGGCGAATCTAATTATAGATTTGCCCTTTCTGGGGTGTCTGGGGGCAGATGTTAGTAGCCGGGGGGCACAAAAAATGTACCCTCCCTAGGCTGTTATTATCTGCCCCCACTCGCTTGCTTTGTCTGTCTGGTGGAGAAAATACAGCGGGAGCCCACGCATTTTTTTTCAACAAAATTACACCTTTAATTAACCCCTACATGTCTGAAATTTTGCACAAATACACTCATGTAATTGTAAATTCTAAACAAATATCAAAATACAGGAAATGACATGGTTAACTGTGTGGAAACAATGTATCATTTCATGTCGGCTTCTGTGATTTCACAAAAGCCGGCAATTGCATTAGCGGCTATAACAGTATGTAGAAGTCTAGGAACTATAAATATATGTATATATACATGTCACAATGACATGTATATATATATATATATATATATAATATAATATATATATATATATAGTGTGTTCTATGTGTATATATCTATTCTTTTTTTGTGATTGAAATACTATTCTTTTGGATCCATTATATGTCAGTTTTGCAAGCCTGCGAGAAAATCTCGCAAGTCGGATGAAAATCGGATGTTACAAGCTACACACACATGCGACTAAATCGCATCTTTGAAGGAAAATTGGATGCCAGAAGGATGTGTGATGTTTGCATTTTGATCCGACAATCGACCGTCTAAAACGGACCAATTTTTTGTCGTTGTGTGTGACGCCGGCCTAAGTGTCATATCCGTGGGTGAGAGCAGAGACCGAGCCCAGAATCTGTCTCTTTTAGCTTAATCACAGGTTGCCTGATCCTCACATGGTAACCACTATGTAAGGATGTTGTCTCGATTTTTCTGCAGAAACAATGGATTATGAATAAACATGGAGCACCAGAATATTATGTATAAGAAATATAGACTTTTTTTTTTTTTTTTTTTTACACAACATGCCCTTAGGAGAATCTCGATAATATTACATCACTACTCTATGGGCAGAATCCAGTGTGATATAAATGACGTTTTATATCCTATAGATCAGATCTCGGGGCTTTTCTATAGAAAATATAGACTTTTATGCAAAACTAAATCGTAGCATTAAAGGGCTATTCCCATCTCTTCCGTTTATGGCATATCCACCCAATAGTTTGTAAGGAAAAAAATCACCATTGTAACTAATAAAATAGCATGAAGTGGATAAAGCACTGAAGAAATTAGGAACTCATTTCTTTACTATATCCAGTGTAATCATAATGGGACAGAGCAGCAATAGTTAAATCCTCTGAATACAGCGATGAAACATTGCACGTTAACCATTTAACAACAGAGAATATTTGCAGAACATGTATACTGCACCTTAAATACCATGAAATCTCCTGCATTAGTGGCTGTAATAATTCACCACCCAAGACCCCAGTCAATCAATGAACCTATTCCCACCACAACAGGACACATGGGAGGTGGAAAAAAGACTTGTGAGGTTCAGGAAGTGAATGAAATACTGGTGTCAGTGGATTATTCCACCAATAATTATTCCACGTTTTTTCAGACAATACTCCCAAAACAACTTCTTCACGTCGGTCTTGAGGAGGCGCACTGAAGTCAGACGATCCTGAGTCATGGAGAGGCATACACCTCTTTATAAATCAGGAGTGTTTTATTATAGGTGTGCACCTCTGGTGAGAATTTTTCGTGGCTTAACAAATGCCGCCGATTGCCATGAATTTGACAAGATGTGGTCGCCACTCCACCCATCCTGCCCAAGCTCCAGCACATTGTCGGAAATGGGTCAAAAATGGCGAGAATGCAAAAGTCACAATATTTTAGTGCAGCCTGGAGTTCTCCAAAATTTGTGACGTTTCAAAGCTTTTTACGTAACAAAACTGGTGTAAAAGATTTGATAATCGGGGCCCTAAATCCTTTTGAAACAAATTAAAGATGATCTTCTGATAAACTTTGTGCTGAGATATGGAAAAATACTTACTTTTTTTCAATTATTGTTTGTGTTTGTATATGAAATATCTCATTTCACGTCCATATTGCAAAAACAATGGTTCAAAAGTAACACCTTTCGTGTTTTTCTTTTTCATTGGATTTCTTCCTTTTAAGATCTGGCTCAAAACTAAAGCTAGCGTTTTTTATATGGTCTGTATAATTGTAACATACAACACCTGGCGAAGAAGTCATGATGGAACACACATGAATAATAAACTCAGCTTGAACCAGAAAAAGAAAGAGAAAAAAATAGAAGTGTAAGAGAAATCCCATAGCTAGTTACAAAACATGAAAAAAACACAATACTTTAAAAACATAAATAAGTTAACAATATGGAACAGAAAGACTCCTCAGAATATCACTAACCTGCTGGTGTTCACTTAGGGCCCCGTCACACATAGCGACTCACCAGCGATCCCGACAACGATATGAACTTGTCAGGATCGCTGGCGTGTTGCTACCTGATCGCTGCTGAGCTGCCAAACAGGCAGATCTCAGCAGCGATCAGGACAGCGACTATGCGGGTAACAAGCGATGCACGTCACTTAGTTACTCACAGTGTAGGTTAGATACCAGCGCGCTGGTGCAGGGAGCTGGTAACCAAGGTAAGCAGCGGGTTTCTAAGCGCCGCGCTGCGCTTAGAAACATGCTGTTTACCTTGGTTACCAGCTCCCCTGCACCAGCGCGCTGATATCTAACGTACACATCGGGGTTCTAGGTGCGGCGCTTAGAAACCCGCTATTTACCTTGGTTACCAGCTCCCCTGCACCAGCGCGCTGATATCTAACGTACACATCGGGGTTCTAGGCACCGCGCGGCGCTTAGAAACCCGCTGTTTTCCTTGGTTACCAGCTCCCCTGCACCAGCGCCCTGGTATCTAACGTACACATCGGGTTTCTAGGCACCGCGCGGCGCCTAGAAACCCGATGTTTACCTTGGTTACCAGCACGCTGATCGCTGGTCTCCCGCCTGCCACACGCAGCAATGCGTGCTGGCCAGTGGGAGACCAAGAATGAAAAAAAATGTCCAGAGCATTCGAGCACGATCAGCGATAACCGGCAGGGGGGCCGGTCGCTGACAAGTGTCACACACAGCGATATTGCAGGGGAGATCACTATTGCGTCACAAAACTTGTGACTCAGCAGCGATCTCGCTATGTGAGACAGGGGCTTTAGTACTGTTTAATCAGATCGCATCTAGCATTTAATCCTACTGGGAAACGAGTAAAAATCCAAAAGGATTCTCTGTTCAGAAGCTTGCGTTTATGATCTCCTCCCCGATGTGGTTGTAAAACTTTTTCAATGCCATTAAATCTAAAGGAGCTGAGGTCTCCCTTATGTGTTGACAAAGTGTTTGGAGACTGCTGAGGATGAGAAGGCTTGAGGGTTAGGGCCCCGTCTCACATAGCGACACACCAGCAATCCCGACAACGATCAGGATCGCTGGTGTGTCGCTACATGATCGCTGCTGAGCTGCCAAACAGGCAGCTTAGGCAGCGATCAGGACAACGACACTGCGGGTAACGTCGCCGATGCAGGGAGCTGATAACCAAGGTACACTTCGGGTTTCCAGGCGCTGCGCGGTGCCTGGAAACCTGATGTGTACCTTGGTTACCAGCTCCCCTGCAGCAGCGCACTGGTATCCAACGTACACATTGGGTTTCCAGGCACAGAACTGCGCCTGGAAACCCGATGTGTACCTTGGTTACCAGCTGATCGCTGGTCTCCTGCCTGTCACACGCAGCGATGCATGCTGGTCAGCAGGAGACCAGCGATCAAAAAAAAAAGTCCTGGCATTTCTGACACGACCAGCGATTCACAGCAGGGGCCTGATCGCTGGTACGTGTCAGACATAGCGAGATCGCTGCTGAGATCGCTGTTTAGCACCAAATCTCGCTATGTGAGACGGGGCCTTTAATCGCATCCGACAAATGCCATCTGATGCCTACTTTCAAAGGACAGGAGGTGCAACCCACATATAGTAAATCCCATTTAGTACAGGCAATGGTATAGACAACAAAAGTTGTGTTGCAGTTGATGTAATTGTTAATCTGATATGTCTTATCTCCAAGCGCTGAAGTGAAGCTCTGTGTTTTGGTAGCATATAAACAGGCTTTACACTTATTAGCGCCGCATTTGTAAAAACCTTTTGTGCTCAACCAATTGCCTGCTCTTGAAATCGTAAACCAGCTACAGCTGAAAACTGCAGCGGTCCTGTATTTCCAGTCATTCCTGTTTTCCTGCATTATCGCTTTATTTTGTAGGGAAAAGGCTGTTTCACTTGGAAAACCATGGCCCAACTAGAATCGGCTTCATTGTCTTGCAGGTGAAATGGCTGTTTTTCCTGCAAAATTAAGCGATTGTGCAAGGAAACTGTGGAATAAACTCTCCTTGACTGGTTGTGTGGTTTTCGGCCATAATGTGAGTGCACTGTTAAAGGGACTCTGTCAGCGTAGAATGACTGTTCAAACCAAGCACAGATGCTCAGTGCTTCCCCAATCCTTTATATACACCTTCCCACATGCTTGGTTTCCCTCTATCGCCTTCCTTCTCTGGCTCTATGAAGACAGAGCTGTCAATCAAAGCAGAGACAGGTGGAGATAGAGGGAAAGCAAGCGGTGGGAGGTGTATGTAAATGATTGGCAGCGCCGAGAATTGGTGTGAACAGTCGTTCTGTACAGACAGGGTCGCTTTAAATTTAGACTCTGAGAATAAATCTCTCACTTACTACTTCTAAAATTGTGTTTCCTTCTGCTCCATTGTTCTTGGAAAACATGAAAGAAGTTTTTCTGTTCCCAAAGAAAATGAGTGGATTACGGTAAGCAAAATAATAGTTCTAATTTTATGTAACACGTTTCCTGTAACACTTTGTGACCGGCCATATTAAAAAAAGGAATAAGTCTGTTGGTTGATAAGTAAATTGATTAGTAGTGTTGAAGGCAGTCTGTTATATCCCGAAACGTGTTATATCCGCATATATAGTGGGAAGCTGCCAGTAAATGGCGTTTCTGCACAGGACTGTTACCATCTAAATAAAAAAGTAAAGGGGATAAGACGTTTTAGGCTGCTCTCCGGCAATGAATTTCTAGTTGTAGATGGTTCCATCTGGTTCTATGTAAGTAACACCCATTAGGAAAAAAACTTGCACAGTTTAATTCCAAAAACAAATTGACACTCTTAGGCTGGGGCCACACGACCAGTTTTTCTCTTTTCCGTTAAAATTAGTTCGATTATGCTAATCACACTATGATCAGAGTGGTATCTGATTTTTTTCGGATGTGGAAAATAAAAAAAAAAAGAAAAGAAAAATCTCAATCTTAAATCTGTTTGTGAAAATCGGACTGCATTCTGATGTCATCCGAGTGCAGTCCGGTTTATTTATTTTTTTCTCCATGGTCTTGCAGACTTGCATGGCCAAGTGTTATCCTATACTCAGATGCTACTCGTGCGTGCTGTGATTTTAATTTTTTATTCCCCCCTTTAACTAACTCTGTCTGCCAACAGTATTGGACACACACACGGCCCCATAGAATTACATGGGGACGAGTGCCATCTGTCAAAATGATAGCACTTGGCATCTTCCTTGATTACAAAGGTGTTTGTAGTGCAAAATAAACAGCATGGGCAATCATAAAAAAAAAAAAAAATACAGCTTTGGCATTTGGACCTGTTCCCTTGTGAAAATGCTTTTCCATTTTTTGTGTCCACACAAAATACACATTATTGCATTTTTGACCCTGCATTGTTGTTTTTTCCTCCCCTTCGGTTTACTTAAAAAAGGAAACCTGTTGCCCCCAACTGTGGCTGCTATTAAATTGCAGCTACAGGGTTAATCTGCAGGTTAATGGTGTTCTAAAGCCGTCCCTGCCAGCACTGAGATCTGGCTCCTGGGAGGAAATTAACTTTATTCCTGTAAGGAGGGTCAAGGTTTTAACCCTTTACATGTCTTTTCTGCTATGTGTATATATGTATATCTGTCATGTACTTTATAGGGTTAGGTAAGGCAGTGCATCCTTTGGGAACATTAGAGGAGGGCACTTGTAGCATAGTAGTTATATTTGGGTACATGCAGTTCTGCGAAGGGTCACTAGAAGGGGGATATTAGTGGACCCAGTTAGATAGTAGTTAGATGTTCAGTGTAGGTCGGTGGTAGGTCACTGGGTGGGGGCATTGAGAACATTTGGCATAGTGGAGACTTGTCAGGACACCGAAGGGTTAAGTAGGTGAAGTGTTGGTTGGGAACTAGTGTGAGGGACTTCCCAGATAGAGACACTCGGGGTGGACCCTGTTGCTGCTCAGATGTCCCTGGTTCTGAGCTGTGTAACGGACACGAAGAAAGTAGTGAGAATAGGTACCAGCAGTTGTGAAGCCGGTGAAGGAATTACCGATGGACTGTCAGCCAGTAGTCGGTGGGCTGATGAAGTGTGCGTGCTATAGCAGTTGTGAGTGGGCTACCAGCGAGTACACAGGCAGGTTAATCAAAAGGAGGTGGACGACCTAGTAGATGTATATTTCCGTGACTGGATTGAAGTGTTCTCCAGGGAAAGATGGAAGTGCCGTTTTTACTGGGCTCCTCGTCCCTGATTTACATTGGGGCCTATTCTGGTGTAACAGGGGAAGAGAAGTGGAGTTGTGGAAGATGTATTGCTGGTACCGTGTCAGGCATGCTAATGGTGTTTTGGATGTGCTATGTCCGGAGGAAAATAAAGCTGAACTGTTTAACATTGTTCTGGACTCTGACTCAGATTATTTATACTCTGAAATGGGTGAGAGCTACTCCAGGGATGAAATAGCCACCAGTGGGAAGAATACAGATAACGCTGGTGATTCTCCCCCACCCCCCCAACCAGTGCTTTACATTCCTACCGGCAGCCTCCGACTTTCAGTCAGTTAATTCCTACAGCTTCAGTCACTGCTTAGTACATAGTAAGTGGTGGCTATGATTTCCCCCCCCCGGCACTGACTGACAGCCAGCTAGCTCTGCCCTGGTGCACTGCTGAGCTGGCTGTCAGTGCCGGGGCGTGGTACAAGTAGGATCGAGAACATCACAGGAAATTTGGACAATTTTTCTTTATTCTCCGTGGGTTTAGACAAGAGCTGCGATGGCAGCGACACAGCCTAGTTACTTGTCTTTATGCGTGGGATAAATAGAGATTTTAAGATTACAGATTGGATGACGGCGATCTGGTCAATGAAACATACGTCATAAAAGTAAATGCAAGCTTGAAGAAGCTGCGGCTTATATGTGTAGCCCTGGTACACAATACCAGGAGGATGAGTGGAGAGGTAACGGTTAAGGGCTCTCCATGATATCACGTACACTTCGGACACACCCAGCAGGGGTGTGGAGGGGAGTGCTGAGTAGTCTGAGTTCAGTTCAGTCAGTGACTCGAAAGAGTTAGGAAGTGCAGTCTTTGTGCAGTTCAGAAAGTGGAGTCCAGTAAAGGTGAGCCAGTTCACCTCAGCCTGGTCAGAGCTGTGCCCCACTAGAGGACGGACTGAGACATCTGTTGAGAGTCTGAGCAAATCGAAGGGCATAGTGGAAGAGAACAGAAAAGTGCCATCGGTATAGAATACCTGCACATTGTTACCGGTCACTGGAGACCGAAGCATCACCATAGCTTCATGCATGGTGGTAGGAAACCCAGAGGCTTACCGGACCTTAGGTAATGGAAAGCAGCCCCTGAAGAGTCAGTACGTAACTGGGGTCAGGGAGAGTGAGAACCTTGAGTCAGTGCACGACAGGAATTGGAACTCAGCTCTCTCAGAAGAAGGCTCCAACCACAAAACTGACCGGGCAGCACAGCTTTGGAATAGCTGGAGATTATAGAGGGAACTACGCTTCATGCTGGTTGTACTCATCATCATTTGAAAGTAAAGGAGGCCCCTAACTTGCTTAGCCGTTGCCTCAAAGCTCATCCTCCATCAACCCCATCAGCCTCCCTGGGACCTGCCTAAACAACTTGAAGTAAAGGTATGGAAAGACGCTGATGTGTGAGACTGTGTTATTTGATTGCATTCCTGCACTACCCTATCATTACTATCGACCTGAGGGAAGAGTCCCACCTGTAGGGGACCTGACATCTAGCTGCCTCACCATCCCCTCAGAGATCTACAGCAGCGCTGGTACAAATTACCAGAGACTACAGGTGGCGTCACGAACTGTATATATATATCCCCTGTAAATATACCCCCCATCATACGCCTGACCGCCAGGGCTACAGACCGAGCCACCGCTACCTGTGACAATCCCATAGACTTCTACGGGCTCGGCTCTGAGTACCCCATTGCCCTGGAAACCCACAATTGTGGTGCGTGGTCGAGACAAAATTTGGCGTCACGAACAGGATACGAAACTTGCAGCATTGCGAGCCCTGTGTGTCTGTGGAGTGTTTTGGTGAAAAAGACTGTTGCTATTGTTTGGCGCCAAATACCGCCATATTTGCCGCCAGATTCGCGCCCTAAGGCGCTGGAGAAGAAGGTGGGCGTACCTGAAAGAGCGCGCAGAGTCTTGGACACGCCCCTGGCTCTGACTCAGCGGCAGGTCCTGCAACAGGAAGTGAACGCTCTGACATCAGAGCGCCTGCGACGAAGGTCCTGTTCCCACTGCGGTGCCTGTGAAATAGCAGCGTCTGAAACCGGTAGGCTCCGTTTAACCAAGGGGGCGCTAAGATGTCACAACAACCGGCTGATAGTGCGGCCCCAGCCGGAGTCCCCAATCCCGCCCCGTCTGGTATTGTAGCGCCAGATGGGGGCGCAGGCCCTGCACCCAGTCCGGTAGTCCCGATCATGCCACTAACGCTCCCATATATGCCTGGGGCGAAATGGCTTCCCCAGTACAGCGGTGAGCCAGGCACATTAGCAGGCTTCAAGCGGAAGTTATGCAGCATCCTAGAAATGTACTCCATGCCTGAGAGACAAAAAGCTGCTGTGCTAATAGGGCAGCTAACTGGCGCTGCTGAGAGGGAAGTGGAGACTTGGGATACCGTTGATCAGGAGTCGGTACCTGCGATCTTCCTTAAGCTGCATGCCATATTTGAAGACCGCACGGAAACGGATCTCCGGATGGCCTTCTATCACTGTTCACAACAGCCAGGTGACAGCATCCGGGACTACGCTTGCCGACTACAAGGAGCCCTGAGAGCTCTTAAGCAGGTTAATAATTTAAATGCTATTGATGAGAATAAAATGCTGAAAGAACAATTTATACAGGGATTGAGATCCCAAGAGGAACGCAGAACTGTAAACTGGTGGTCCTTAGATCATCCGGATGCTACCTTTGATGCCCTAAAAGACATGGCAATAAAAGGGCTGCGGCCCCTGGGCAAACTTGAGGTGGCAACCCAACATCATCAGGCTGAAGTCACTCTGGAACCGGCAGTAAACCCCTTTTCCCCGTTAGTGGCCGAAGCCAAAGCGCAGGTGACCCTCCTAGTGAATTGGATTGTCTGCGCTCAGAGGTGCGCCAGCTGACTAAAAATCTGGCTGCTGTAATGAGTGCCCTGCAACTGCGGAAAGAGGAAGAAGGGAAGATCTTGTTAGCAGACTGCCCAGAAGACGTCCCGTGGATGCACCGGAGAAGAAAGAAGACGTCGCCCCCCCGGAGGAGGACAACGCCACCCCCAGGAGCGACCTCTGATCAACACCCTCCTCGTCGAGAGATCATCTGTTACCGATGCAACCGGAAAGGTCATCTGTCTCCACAGTGTCCTTTAAACGGGCAGAACCTGGGTCTGAGGGCCAACACCCAGGAGAATACCCGTCAGGCCCCCTAGACTGGAACCGCAGGTATGTGGGTGGGCGACCCTACCTGTCTATCATCTTAGATGGTATTGCAGTTCCGGCATTGTTAGACACTGGGTCCCAGGTGACCCTAATTCCTGATGCCCTCTATACTAAGTACTGGTCAATGGACAGTCTTAAACCCCCGAGCTCTGACTTTACCGTGTATGCTTCTAATGGTCTTCCTGTAGAAGTACTTGGGACAAAATGTGTAGATGTAAAGGTGGGCAGAGAGGAGTTGAAAGACCAGGGGCTTCTGGTAGTAAAGACTGTAAATGAGGAGAACGGTTTAAATATAATTTTGGGTACTAACATTATCGGTAATTGTTTGGGAGAAGTTGTGTTCTTGCTCCAACAGCTCGCTGAGATTGCCCGACCAAGGCAGAGAGGAGTAATCCAAAGAGAGATCCGGGCCCTGGTGTGTCAGCAGCAAGCGAAGCTTACAGACGGCGAAATTGGTAATGTACGGGTCACTGACTCGGATCCTATTGTGATACCCCCAATGAGTGAAATGATCATTTGGTGCAGGGCAGCCATAGGTCTGAGAGGACAGAATTACCAAGCTGTAGTAGAACCCCACCATTCAGAACATAGACCTACACTTATGACTGCTAGGGGAGTAGTAGAAGTGGTGAATGGAAGAGTACCGGTACGGCTTCTCAATTGGGGAGATGATGAGGTAAACTTACCCCGTTATGCAACCATTGCTAAACTTCATGCTGTTGACAATAATTCTATTCTCCCGGCTGAGTCCTTAGACTCCTGTCAAATAGCGGAGGACAATGACCCAGCAACTCAGGTGGCGGAATGGTGTCAGCAACTCCATGTTGGGACGGACACCACTCCCGCTCACCAGAAGCAAGGGGTATTACGGGTGGTGCAAGAGTACGCCCAAGTGTTTAGCAAGAATCCACTTGATTTTGGGATAATTAAGGGAGTACAACATCATATCCCTACAGGCAGTCATCCTCCCATCAAAGAGCGGTATAGGCCCATACCTCCAGCTCATTATCAGAAGGCTAAAGAAATGTTGCATGATATGAAGAAAGCTGGGGTGATAAGGGATAGTTGTAGCCCCTGGGCAGCCCCTCTAGTTCTGGTTAAAAAGAAAGATGGTAGTATGAGAATGTGTGTGGATTACAGGCAGGTGAACCGCATAACACACAAGGATGCATACCCGTTACCACGCATAGAGGAATCATTAGCTGCTCTGAAAACGGCTAACTACTTTTCTACCCTTGATCTGACTAGTGGTTACTGGCAAGTGGCTGTGGCTGAGGAGGATCGTGAGAAAACGGCTTTCACCACCCCAATGGGGCTCTGTGAGTTCGACAGAATGCCGTTTGGGCTCAGCAGTGCCCCAGGAACATTTCAGAGAGTGATGGAAAATTGTCTGGGACATCTCAATTTTGAAACCGTGCTGCTATACCTAGACGACGTCATCGTGTATTCCAAGACATATGAGGACCATCTGAAGCACCTGGCAGAAGTATTTGAGTCTCTGTCCAGGTACGGGATGAAGTTGAAACCTTCAAAATGCCATCTACTCAAGCAGAAGGTACAATACTTGGGGCACATCGTCAGTTCGGAAGGAGTAGCGCCGGACCCAGAGAAAGTCACTGCCATCCAGAAGTGGCCGGAGCCGAAGAACCTTAAGGAAGTGCGACAGTTCCTGGGACTAACGGGTTACTACAGGAGATTCGTGAAAGATTACACGAAGAAGGCAGCTCCTTTACAGGACCTCCTAGTAGGACAATCCCTAAAGAGCAGAAACCCTCCCTTTAATTGGGGTAAAGAACAGGCTGAAGCATTCCAAAAGATGAAAGAGATCCTTACAGGTGATGAGATCTTAACCTATCCTGATTACAGCCAACCGTTCCTGTTGTACACCGACGCCAGTAATGAAGGTTTGGGAGCAGTTCTCAGTCAGAAGCAGAATGGCCAAGAAAAAGTCATCGCCTATGCTAGCAGAAAACTCAGGCCAACTGAAAGGAATCCGGAAAATTATAGCAGCTTCAAGCTGGAGTTTCTGGCGCTGGTCTGGGCCATTACTGAAAGATTTAAGCATTATCTGGCCTCCAATCGGTTCACTGCGTTTACAGATAACAACCCCTTAACGCACCTGGAAACCGCCAAGCTGGGTGCCATGGAGCAGCGATGGATGGCTCGGTTGTCCAATTACCAGTTTACTATCAAGTACCGGGCAGGTCGAAAGAATGCTAATGCTGACGCATTGTCCCGAATGCCGCATGACTCTGATACGGAAGAAGAATCGGACGACCTGGAAGAAATTGAGCTACCTGCGTTCCATCGAAATGGGGTAGTCCACGAGCATCGAGTCAACAGAAAGCAGTATGGTGCAACATTAAATCCTTTACCCCATCACAGCTGGAAAGAGACTCAGGACAGTGATCCAGTGGTCAGCCGCATCAAGGAGTTGTTAAGACAGGAAGGCTCCTCTTTGGAAAAGGATGCACCTATGCCAGCCCAGAACTTATCTTGTAAATAGTTGCACTAAGGTGCCTTATAATGGTTTCACACGAAGCCTAGACTTACCTCTGAACATAAAACCCATGTGGTGAGGCACTGAGTGAGGTCTGCATTCGGATGTCCTGCAGCCCACCCAGGACCCACGTTGAAGGTTTGGTGCGGGTCCTTCACAAGAATATTGTCGTTTATTTATGAACATGTTTATTTAATATTTCGTATTTTTTTTCTATATTCAATGTGTTGTTAGCAACGTTCAAGTCATCTTTACCTCCCGGATGGGACGAATTAATGTTTAATGTTGATGTTTAATGCATAAACAAAAATGTCTCTTGTATTTCACAGCCCGGGAGTGCTGTCGTTTACCATGGGGGAATGTGTAGCCCTGGTACACAATACCAGGAGGATGAGTGGAGAGGTAACGGTTAAGGGCTCTCCATGATATCACGTACACTTCGGACACACCCAGCAGGGGTGTGGAGGGGAGTGCTGAGTAGTCTGAGTTCAGTTCAGTCAGTGACTCGAAAGAGTTAGGAAGTGCAGTCTTTGTGCAGTTCAGAAAGTGGAGTCCAGTAAAGGTGAGCCAGTTCACCTCAGCCTGGTCAGAGCTGTGCCCCACTAGAGGACGGACTGAGACATCTGTTGAGAGTCTGAGCAAATCGAAGGGCATAGTGGAAGAGAACAGAAAAGTGCCATCGGTATAGAATACCTGCACATTGTTACCGGTCACTGGAGACCGAAGCATCACCATAGCTTCATGCATGGTGGTAGGAAACCCAGAGGCTTACCGGACCTTAGGTAACGGAAAGCAGCCCCTGAAGAGTCAGTACGTAACTGGGGTCGGGGAGAGTGAGAACCTTGAGTCAGTGCACGACAGGAATTGGAACTCAGCTCTCTCAGAAGAAGGCTCCAACCACAAAACTGACCGGGCAGCACAGCTTTGGAATAGCTGGAGATTATAGAGGGAACTACGCTTCATGCTGGTTGTATTCATCATCATTTGAAAGTAAAGGAGGCCCCTAACTTGCTTAGCCGTTGCCTCAAAGCTCATCCTCCATCAACCCCATCAGCCTCCCTGGGACCTGCCTAAACAACTTGAAGTAAAGGTATGGAAAGACGCTGATGTGTGAGACTGTGTTATTTGATTGCATTCCTGCACTACCCTATCATTACTATCGACCTGAGGGAAGAGTCCCACCTGTAGGGGACCTGACATCTAGCTGCCTCACCATCCCCTCAGAGATCTACAGCAGCGCTGGTACAAATTACCAGAGACTACAGGTGGCGTCACGAACTGTATATATATATCCCCTGTAAATATACCCCCCATCATACGCCTGACCGCCAGGGCTACAGACCGAGCCACCGCTACCTGTGACAATCCCATAGACTTCTACGGGCTCGGCTCTGAGTACCCCATTGCCCTGGAAACCCACAATTGTGGTGCGTGGTCGAGACATATATGCGACAAACTGGCAGGTGTTAAAAAACTTTGGACTTTTGAGATTGATGCAGGATAAATTGACTAAATTAATCAGAAATTTGGTGTTTTAACATTGTACAAACCCCCCTGCTGTATAATGCAATCAGTGCTAAAAAAAATAACTTGTATTGATTTTATAATCAAAATGGTTCAAGGGATTGTCCCATGACTAAAGTACAATTTAATCGATTTTGGAGAACTAATAAGTTCCACAATTGGATGTCTAAAAAAAATGTTCCTGTGCTGTGATAATCTTATAAATATGCCCCTGCTGTGTACTGTGTAATGGCTGTGTCTGACTGTGCAGGAACATGGTCTGATCATGCTGAAAAAAAGGTTAAAACCAGCTCAGTCATGTGGAAGCACGAACTCCAAGGGACTACTTGAAGAGGAAACTATGAAGAAAAACTGTGTCCAGCTTCCAATTTATTCAACATTTAAAAAAAAAGAAATTAAAATTACAAGGTATCTATGGCCACAGGAACGCATTTCTAGTACTGGCAGCGTTCTCTGTCAGAGCTCTGCTGTTAGGAAATCCCCACGTGTTGAGGCTGTCCATCAGGCGCAAATCATGCAACCGCAGAGACTCGAACATAATATACAAGCACGCCCACGATACTCTGATAACGCACGAGTGTAAGAAGGTGACAGGGGACCCTCACTTGCCTCCTCTCCTTTTGACACTGTCCACATGTTATGTGCGGCACCTCATTGTGCACTAATGTTATTATAATTGTGTTTGTACTGTAATGTGATGCATTTGATATGGACTGTGCATCAGCTTAGGGATAGTATAGGACCATAGGGGAATTAGAGAAGAGGGGGGCATCATAGAGAATAGAGTGTTGGTTAGCACAGGGGTTTAGCAGCTGGGAGGAGTTACAGGGCAGGGCTATGCAGAGCATAGAGATATAGTCAGGACACTTCCTGATTAGACAGCAGAAGCCCGGGCAGGCTTGCCCAGGACAGAGTGTGAGCAGTCTATGAAGTAGACTTCCAGTGGTGGGGATAAAGCTGCTATGGCAGTAAGGGGCCCCAGGCGGTAAATAGTGCAGTCGGGCACCAGCTCAACAAAAGCATCCCCAAAATGGATCCGGGGTCTATGACCAAGGCCGGGAGCAGCTGATATGGCGTTCCCAGCACCTTTCCCAATTGGAACCGGACGACGGGCTGACAGGGAGCTGGTGACGCATGAAGGCACGGATGTGACACGGACTGTCCAAAGATACGGCAGGGATTGCCAGGAGAAGGGAGACATAGTTGCTAGAAAGCATAGAGCCTGCCCGGACGGCAGAGAATTATAAGATATGTGTTTAACCTGTGCTGCCAGTGAGAAGAATGCCTTGCTGAATAGTAAAGTTAAACTGTTGGAAAAGAACTGTGACTCAGATGTTTTGTGGAGCTCAGAAACGCGGAGCCGGAATGACAGAACCTGAGAGGATCCTGGCAGTGAATGTAAGTGTATTGCTGCACATGCTGCAGAAGGGACATTGTATTTTGTCTGTGGGGCGCCAGGGTGTGGGAACAGTACAGTTCATTGCCACAACTACCACCCTGGCTGCCTTACACGAGCATGCTCAGATAAAACGTTATTCGAGCACATTCGCTCATCACTTATACTGACCCATTGTGAAATTCCTGGGGGTCTTCTATCCATCCATCTCATGGCGATAGCCTTGCGAGCCAAAAACAATTATTCCCTGAGAAGAGTGCGAGGGTGGTGAGGCTGGTCTCCTCATGAAGAATTCCTAATAAACACGCCTTAGGGCAGGCAGGGTAGGACAGGAGATTTTATGATCTTGATGAGGATAGCTGACATATTTCCAAAAGTCTGCAATAGGAGCGCAATACCACATCAGGTGTATAAACCCATATTATATAACCTGCTGGGAGTTGGGTAGCATTGATGGACATTTGCACTAGCTTGTTATTAAAGAAGCACTCCTCCTCTCCCCATTAAAATGTTCACCCCTTTATATATTGCAATCATCATATTATATGGCACTGTGCACTTACAATTGCTCATTTTGCCTTTATACCCAGGTGATTCTTCTGTTTTCCATTAGGTATATGACTAGAGATGAGCAAACCTGAACGTAATAGTTTGAGGTGCTAAATGCCGAACACGAGCAGACGCAGCCAGGAGAGGACAGGAAGAGGTTATTTTGATTTCTTGACAGGGTCAAGGAGGGATGTGGTTAGTTTGAGAGCAGGAAGGCCTGGAGGAGAGAACCCCACCCACACATGCCTGTAGACAGGCATGTCTGTATATACAGTACATATATTTTATTTTGGTGGTAAAAGGAGCCATTTTCCAGTAAGAATCTGTGTAGCATCTTTTATCATGTCTGACCAGGAACAGTTGCTTCCCCTCCCACACCTTCCATCAGGGCATTGTTCACACGACCATTTAGGTCTCTAAAATATCTGGCCCAACGTTCTCCTCTATTCTACATTGAAGGAGGCGCAGTGTTATGCTCCTCTACACTGTCTATGTACATGTATAATCCCTCCTCTCTACGGTACGTGTATAATCCCTCCTCTGTACTGTACGTGTGTAATCCTTCCTCTGTACTGTATGTGTATAATCCCTCCTCTGTACTGTATGTGTATAATCCCTTTTCTGTAATGTACATGTATAATCCCTCTACTGTACGTGTATAATCCCGCCTTTATACTGTACGTGAATAATCCCTCTATACTTTACTGTACGACTATAGTCTCCCTCTATACTGTACGTCAATAATCCCTCCTCTGTACTGTATGTGTATAATCCCCCTCTATACTGTTCTGTACGTCTGTAATCCCTCCTCTATACTGTATGTGTATAATCCTTCCTCTGTACTGTACGTGTATAATCCCCCTCTATACTGTATGTGTATAATTCCTCCTCTATACTGTTCTGTACGTCTGTAATCCCTCCTCTATACTGTACGTGTATAATCCCTCCTCTGTACTGTATGTGTATAATCCCTTTTCTGTAATGTACATGTATAATCCCTCCACTGTACGTGTATAATCCCGCCTTTATACTGTACGTGAATAATCCCTCTATACTTTACTGTACGACTATAGTCTCCCTCTATACTGTACATCAATAATCCCTCCTCTGTACTGTACGTGTATAATCCCCCTCTATACTGTTCTGTACGTCTGTAATCCCTCCTCTATACTGTATGTGTATAATCCTTCCTCTGTACTGTACGTGTATAATCCCCCTCTATACTGTATGTGTATAATTCCTCCTCTATACTGTTCTGTACGTCTGTAATCCCTCCTCTATACTGTACATGTATAATCCCTCTTCTGTACTGTATGTGTATAATCCCTTTTCTGTAATGTACATGTATAATCCCTCTACTGTACGTGTATAATCCCGCCTTTATACTGTACGTGAATAATCCCTCTATACTTTACTGTACGACTATAGTCTCCCTCTATACTGTACGTCAATAATCCCTCCTCTGTACTGTACGTGTATAATCCCCCTCTATACTGTACGTGTATAATTCCTCCTCTATACTGTTCTGTACGTCTGTAATCCCTCCTCTATACTGTACGTGTATAATCCTTCCTCTGTACTGTATGTGTATAATCCCTCTTCTGTAATGTACATGTATAATCCCTCTACTGTACGTGTATAATCCCTCCTCTATACTGTACGTGTATAATCCCTCCTCTATACTGTACGTGTATAATCCCTCCTCTGTGCTGTACGTGTATAATCCCTCCTCTATACTGTACATGTATAATCCCTCCTCTATACTGTACGTGTATAATCCCGCCTTTACATGAATAATCCCTCTATACTTTACTGTACAACTATAATCCCCCTCTATACTGTACGTCAATCCCTCCTCTGTACTGTACGTGTATAATCCCCCTCTATACTGTACGTGTATAATTCCTCCTCTATACTGTTCTGTACGTCTGTAATCCCTCCTCTATACTGTATGTGTAATCCCTCTATACTGTGTGTATAATCCCTCCTCTGTGCTGTACATGTATAATCTCTCCTCTGTACTGTGCGTGTGTAATCCCTCCTCTGTACTGTATGTGTAATCCCCCTCTGTACAGTAGGTGTGTAATACCTCCTCTATACTGTACTCTACGTGTGTAATCCTTCCTCTGTACTGTATGTGTAATCCCTCTGTACTGTACGTGTGTAATCCCTCTGTACTGTACATGTGTAATCCCTCTGTACTGTACGTGTGTAATCCCTCTGTACTGTACATGTGTAATCCTTCCTCTATACTGTACGTTTATATTCCCTCTATACCATATATATTATCCCTACCCTATACCGTACTGTACATTTATTATCCTCTATACCGTATATATACTATCCCTACCCTGCACCATACTGTACATTATTGTCTATACCGTATATATACTATCCCTCCTACATACCATACTGTACATGTATTATCCTCTATTATTCCTCCTATATACCATACTGTACATGTAGTATAGTCTATACCATAACTGCCCTATATCATACTGTACATGTATTATCCTCTATATCGTATATATACTATCCCTACCCTATACGGTACTGTACATGTATTATTGTCTATACTGTATATATACTATCCCTACCCTATACCGTACTGTACATGTATTATTGTCTATACTGTATATATACTATCCCTACCCTATACCGTACTGTACATGTATTATCCCCTATACATACTATCACTACCCTATACTTTACATGTATGAAGGGTATGCCACACTAAGCGAGATCGCAAGCGAGATCGCTAACGAGATCACTACTGCATCACCATTTATGACGCAGTAGCGATCTCATTAGCGACTTAGCTGTGTGACATGTAGCAGCGATGTGGCCCCTGCTGAGATGTCGCTGAGCGCTCATGAACGTTCTGAGCCATTTTTTTTGTCGTTGGTGTCCCGCTGGTGAGCCTGAATCGCTGAAGGGTATGCCACACTAAGCGAGATCGCTAGCGAGATCGCTAACGAGATCGCTACTACGTCACTATTTAGCGATCTCGTTAGCGACGTCGCTGTGTGTGGCATGTAGCGGCGATGAGGCCCCCGCTGCGATGTCGCTGATCGTGCACGAACGGTTTGGGCCGTATTTTGATCGTTGGCGTCCCACTGGTGAGCCTGAATCGCTGTGTTTGACACCTTTTGCGAACGATGTGCGACCTCGTTGACGACGCGGCGCAGGCGGGACTGGGTTTTCTTTAGTAACGCCCTTCAGCTCTGATTGGTGACCACAACATCACCTCAGCAATAATAACTGCGCCCCCATCCATTGTTTCCAGAGCGCTTTGTGGGTGACTCCAACGTTCTGTGCTTTGTGCTTTGTTGTGAGGATAGTATCGTGTGTCGGAGTTTTGCGATCCTGTTTGTGGCGCAGTGGTGGGTTTTGCGATCCTGTCTGAGTCGCTAGAGCGCTTCATCTTTGCCATTTAGATTTGGATCTTCTGGATATTTGAATTCAAGGTACATATTGTTTGTGATGTTGTGTGAAGGGTTTTTTTTTTTTTGCTACACCTTTTTTTTTGTCTGCTTTATTTATTTTACAGCCCCCACCATTTTAGGCTTTTGTAAACTGTTTTTTAAATGTTAAATGAAAAGTTAACAATAAACAATTTTTTTTTTTTTTAAATATTTTTAATATTATTCTTTATTTTATTTTGTTTAAACACTTTAGTAATAGTAATTAACTTTTCTCTTCTTTACCGTACAGGTTGCACATAATGAACCTGACCACCGCGGAGCGTGTGATTGTGGCAGTTGCATTAGCGATGGAGGCAGATCGACAAGAAGAGGCGCGGGTGGAAGAGAGGCGCTCCAAACGATAGCGTCGCATGTGGACCAGAGAATGGCTGGAGCAGAGGTCCAAATTCACCCACATGCATCTAGTGAGGGAGTTGCAGGAGAAGAATCCGCAGGATTTCCGAAATTATCTACGGATGTCGAAGGATTCATTCAAGCTCCTACTGGAATGTGTGAGGCCACTCATTGAACGGCAGGATACAAGGATGCGTGCAGCTGTTTCAGCAGAGGAACGTTTGGCAGTAACGCTGCGATTTCTGGCAACCGGATGTTCAATGAAGGATTTGCAATTTTCTGCTGCAGTTTCTCGATCGCTGCTTGGCATACTAATTTCAGAGACATGCAACGCCATCGTCCGCAGTTTACGGAGCTACATGCCTTTTCCAAAATCAGTGGTGGAATGGCAAATTATTGCCTCTGATTTTGAAAGGATTTGGCAGTTCCCAAACTGTGGTGGTGCCTTGGATGGCAAACATGTGCGGATCACGCAACCAGCCAACAGGGGATCCTTTTTTCATAACTACAAGGGCTACTTCAGCACGATCCTCATGGCCCTTGTTAATGCCAATTATGAATTTATTAACGTTGATGTTGGCATTAATGGAAGGGTTTCTGACGGTGGCGTTTTGGAGCACACAAGTTTTGGTCAACGGTTGTTGAATAATAAACTTAAATGGCCAACCAACATGGACACCACCGCCAACCTAAACTTTGTGTTTGTGGGCGATGAAGCCTTCCCCCTTCATTAGCATCTTGTGAAACCGTACCCACAAAAGACTTTGACTGGGGAAAGGTGTATTTTTAACTACAGACTCTCTAGGGCACGGCGCGTTGTGGAGAATGCCTTCGGCATAATGGCCAACCGCTTCAGGGTTTTTCACACTCCTATCAACATGAAGCTGGAATCGATAGACTCAGTGGTTTTTGCCTGTTGTGTGCTGCACAATTTTCTACGAAAACGCGATGCTGTTACTTACAGTCCGCCAGGCTTCATGAACTCGGACAGCAATGGTGACGTGGTGCTCGGAGAATGGCGTGACAATGATCCCGCTATTGCAGGCCTTCAACCTGTCAATCAAGGCAGGAGCAAGGACGATGCGAAGGCCGGCCGAGACAAGTACTGCCATTACTTTAACGGGCCTGGTGCAGTGAGTTGGCAGCATCAGATATAGTTTGCTTTGAGAATGTTTTACTTTTGCCTTTTTTTAACAATCTTTTAATAATAAAAAATGTTTATTTTAAAAATGCCTTCGTGTTTTTTCAATTATTTTACCAATATGGGAGAAGGGCTAATGATGGGTGAGATGTGGGGAGGGAGTAATGGGGATGGCAACGAGACATGTTACCAGCAGCTGTAGTTTTTAAAATATTTTCTAAAGTTTTTTGTTGTCTATATTTTTTTTTTTACATTTTATCTACTTGTCACACACGGGGTCATGGGAGTACCAGCAGTCATAGGAGTTCCAGCATTGTTAAAAAAAGAAAAAGAAAAAAATTTCAAAAATTTACAATTATTTTAAAGACCCATGGTCACACTAGCGCTCAAACCTTATAATTAAAAATAATATCAAATAATACACCACAGATTCTCACATGGTGCCCCAGCTATGCACAGACATGAGACGCCATTGCGATCGCAAGGTGACGATTCTCACATATCTGTGCACCATGAGACACCACTGCGATCGCAAGGTGACGATTCTCACATGGTGCCCCAGCTATGCACAGATATGAGACGCCATTGCGATCGCAAGGTGACGATTCATAACATGACTATAAATAAAGTAATTACAATGAATGAAAACTTTTGTAAACATGGTAAAAAAGTAAGCGGTCAGTAGCCCACTAGATCTGATGCTGCCAATTATGCCAGATAATCGCATTATCCTTGCGCATGCCTTGATAGGCTGGGGCGCCTAGCTTGGAACCATCATCTTGCAATCGCAACAGCGTCTCATATCTGTGCGTGGCTGGGGCGCACGGCTGCTGCGGTCACTTTGCAATCACAATAGCGTCTTGTGTCGCAAGTGCGGCCACACGTACGTACGCTGTGACGTCATGGCGCTGGCGTCCTCCAATGCTTGTTGTTTGTAACAATGGCGGCGAGACAGCGTGGCACTAAATGGAGTGACGTTGAGGACCATTTTTTGATTAAAAAAAGGGACCTATGGGATTATGACTGCAGGCTACCTGTGGCGCACCCTATGCGCCACAAAAAGGTATGCCTGCGGAAAATCCAGCGGGGCCTGGCGAGACGCTTTGGGGTGCAGCAGACCACTCAACAGATCCGCAAAAAGCTGGTGGACCTCCGATACCGCTCCAGCGAGAGGGTCGCCAGCATCCGGGCCCAGTTACGCAGGCCTCTGAGTGAGTATTGATGAGGTTATCTGGAGAGGTTATGTTTTGTGGGTTATCTACCTATATCATGTGTGATGGGTTTACCGGCAGTGATGGGAGTACCAGTAGTGAGGGGAGTACCAGTTGTGAGGGGGTTACAGGCATTGATGGAAGTACTGGCAGTAACGGGAGTACCAGTAGTGATGGGAGTACAGTCGTGAGGGGGTTTACAGGCATTGCTGGAAGTACTGGCAGTAACGGGAGTACCAGTCGTGAGGGGGTTTACAGGCATTGATGGAAGTACTGGCAGTAACGGGAGTACCAGTAGTGATGGGAGTACCAGTCGTGAGGGGGTTACAGTCATTTATGGAAGTACTGGCAGTGACGGGGTTAGTAGTGACGGGGTTAGATAGGATTATTTGACTGAATTGTATATTTTATTTACAGCACCACCTTCACCAGCTCCAGCTGCTCCACCGTCCCTAGCCACCCCTCCACCTCCATCATCTCCTTCCCCTGCTACCCCTCCACCTCCATCATCTCCTTACCTTGCAACCCCTTCGCCTGCAGCAACCCCCCCTCCTGATTTGGGGTCTTCCAGCCATTTACCTGATTATGGCTTCTCTCCAGCGTCACCCCGTGACATGGATGCAGGCTCGCCTTCAGGTAATTTACGCACATAATATAAGCTTCAGAATTTGGGTGCAGTCAGTCATAATTTTTTGGTTTTTTATTTTCATTTGTATTATCTTATTGTTATTTTTTTCTTTTTGTTTATTTTGTACCTGTGTATGTATATATATATATATATATATATATATATATATGAAAAAAATATATATCTAAAAAATATACAGTACAGACCAAAAGTTTGGACACACCTTCTCATTCAAAGATTTTTCTGTATTTTCATGACTATGAAAATTGTGGAATCACAATGAAGGCACCAAAACTATGAATTAACACATGTGGAATTATACATTACACTTTACAAAAAAGTGTGAAACAACTGAAAATATGTCTTATATTCTAGGTCAGGGGTGGGCAATTAATTTTGCCAGGGGGCCGCATGAGAAATTGGGATGGTTTTAGAGGGCCGGACTAATATAATTAACTCCGTTCTACCCAATACTGTATATATACATTGTAACATTTCCAGGGGATATAGCTCTAGGATCGCTGTCTGGGTAGACAGAGTGACATGAAAACAGTTCATTCAGACAGCAGTTCTGGTGAAAACTGGCCGCAACCAGCTTTATTAAAGTCCACAGCAAACAGATAAAAATAAAGCATAAACAGAAAACCTAGGCTTGTCTAGCCACTAATTACACATAGATAGATTGCCCTGTCTATCCGGGTCCCGGCTCTACCAGCCTGACCCAAAACAACACATATGATATATGTTACCAGTATGGAGTTTCACAGATACTCCTCCTTGTGTCTGAAGGCACCTTCAATGTCCAGACTTGAGAGAGATCCACTCCTATTCAGCCGCTATTCGCACGGATTCTCACTGCGACTACTCCTGTGTCCGGGTACTTCCTGCACCCAGACTGAGATAGCTCACACTCCTGGAGACACCTTCTGTACCTGGACCCCTTGTCCAGATTAAGCGTGCTCCCACTCCTGGAGACCGCTTCTTGTGCCGGGACACCTTCCTGTGTCCAGACTAAGCGTCCTCTCTGCCTGTGTTTCAACACACCTACTTCTGGTCTCCTAATTAACACCTGAGTGATTTCAGGCCTGAGCTGCAAGTGTGTACTGAATGTAAGGTGTAGTGACCTTTCTCTACCACTAGGTCTACAAAGCCACACACCCCCCCTTATACCAGTCAGTAAAGTAGCTAGGTGAAATATACACCCCATTCAATACACATACTCTCACTGTCTCACATATCCCCCCCCTCTTCTCCAGACCGGAGGCTGGTCATCCAGACCGGAGGGCTGGTTAACAATCCAACAGAGACAGTGAACTCTGGACCAGTCATGGCCCTCATCAGCTTCATCTTCACCACTGTCATTTGTATCTTCACCTGAGTCATAGCCAACATCAGCTTTCTCTTCATCTGAAGCATCCGTACTACCCTGTACCCTCCCAGGCCTATGCTCTCTGCGGGCCTCGGGTATCCTGCACGGTTTCATCTTGACCTTAGGGCCGGGCTCAGTTTCGATATAGTGCCTGGCCAGAGAAGTACGACCAGGCACGTCAGAACACCTCTGCTGATTCTTCCACAGAAACTCTCGTACCTCCTGTTTTTGGGGCACTGACCCTGTGTCACCAACTGTCACAGGAGGTATAGGGGTTTTTTCACCTTTCTCTAATTCCCCCTGAACCTTTTTTAGCACATCTACTTTCTTAAATATCAGTTGGTTCATAAATTCTATTTCACAGAACTTAAGCACCTCTGCCATGGTCTCTGACCATTTTGAGCCACACTGTTCCCACAATTGGCACTGTATAGGAAGCTGATCGTTTTTCTTTTTCGGTACACATAATTCATCCTCTTCCTGTACAGGCTCTTCTGGTAGAACATGCTCAGAAGCCCTACCGTCAGTCTTACATTCTGCCTCTTCAGTCACATCATTATGGTCTCCAATATTTCCATTTATTCCAGCTTTCAAGTTCTCCTTGATAGCGGCATCTGTATACTCAGAACCCGCCGGATTCTTCTCTTCCACCACGTTCTGCATCCCATCTGGGCTCCCGTGTGTCTGTAGCGGCAACGGAGTGACACATCGCTTTTCCCATTTGTTGGGACGTGGCTCCGATGTAGCCTCTCTGAAAGTGCGCTTGAGCTCACCAACGCCAGCCCGATGTCTCAAACTCTCATCTTGTGACTTATCCAGATCCTTGGTATCACTCGGGAACACTGCTGGGCTCCGGGCGCCGAACTTCCAGCCTGAGCTTCACGAGTTGCAGCTACTGATGAGGCATCTGGTTTGGTGTCTACCACTTCTATGGCTTTTTCCACCTCTGCAGCATCACCTTCAGAGTCCTTGGCATGATGCAGATCCACACCACACACCGACAACTTCTCATCTTCAACAGCATCCACTTGTGCTGTGTTCCGTTTCAGAGTCCTGCCTTTAACCCCTTCACCCCCGAGGGTGGTTTGCACGTTAATGACCGGGCCAATTTTTACAATTCTGACCACTGTCTCTTTATGAGGTTATAACTCTGGAACGCTTCAACGGATCTTCGCGATTCTGAGAATGTTTTCTCGTGACATATTGTACTTCACGTTAGAAGTAAAATTTCTTCGATATAACTTGCGTTTATTTTTGAAAAAAAACGCAAATATGGCGAAAATTTTTAAAATTTTGCAATTTTCAAACTTTGAATTTTTATTCCCTTAAAACAGAGAAATATGTCACATAAAATAGTTAAGAAATAACATTTTCCACATGTCTACTTTACATCAGCACAATTTTGGAACCAAAATTTTTTTTTGTTAGGAAGTTATAAGGGTTAAAAGTTGACCAGCGATTTCTCATTTTTACAACAAAATTTACAAAGCCATTTTTTTTAGGGACCACCTCTCATTTGAAGTCACTTTGAGGGGTCTATATGGCAGAAAATACCCAAAAGTGACACCATTCTAAAAACTGCACCCCTCAAGGTACTCAAAACCACATTCAAGAAGATTATTAACCCTTCAGGTGCTTCACAGGAGCTAAAGCAACGTGGAAGGAAAAAATGAATATTTAACTTTTTAGCCACAAAAATGATCTTTTACAAACTTTTTTTTATTTTCACAAGGGTAAAAGGAGAAAATGGACAGATAAGGTTGTTATGCAATTTCTCCTGAGTACGCCAATACCCAATATGTGGGGGAAAACCACTGTTTGGGCACACGGCAGAGCTCGTAAGGGAAGGAGCGCCGTTTGACTTTTTCAAACTAAAATTGGCTGGAATTGAGATTGGACGCCATGTCGTGTTTGGAGAGCCCCTGATGCGCCTAAACAGTGGAAACCCCCACAAGTGACACCATTTTGGAAACTAGACCCCTAAGGTACTTATCTAGATCTGTTGTGAGCACTTTGAACTCCCAAGTGTTTCACAAAAGCTTATAATGCCTGGGTGTGAAAAAAAAAAAAAAAATTTTCCACAAAAATGATTTTTTTAGTCCCAAATTTTTGAATTTTCCCAAAGAAATTGGACCCCAAAAGTTGTTGTCCAATTTGTCCTGAGTACGCTGATACCCATATGTGGGGGGGGGAACTGTTTGGGTGCACGGCAGGGCTTGGAAAGGAAGTAGTAACGTTTTGGAATGCAGACGTTGATGGGGGTCATGTTCCGTTTGCAGTGCCCCAGATGAGCCTAAACAGTGGAAACCCCCCACAAGTGACCCCATTTTGGAAACTATACCCCCTAAGGAACTTATCTAGATCTTTGGTGAGCACTTTGAACCCCCAAGTGCTTCACACAAGTTTATAATGCCCGGGTATGAAAATAAAAAATCCTATTTTTTTCCCACAAAAATTATATTTTAGTCACTAATTTTTTATTTTCTCAAGGGTAACAGGAGAAATTGGACCACATAAGTTGTTGTCCAATTTGTCCTGAGTACGCTGATACCCCATATGTGGGTGGGAACCACTGTTTGGGCGCACGGCAGAGCTCGGAATGGAAGGAGCACCATTTGACTTTTTCCAACCAAAATTGGCTGGAATTGAGATTGGATGCCATGTTGCATTTGGAGAGCCCCTGATGTGCCTAAACAGTGGAAACCCCCCACAAATGACCCCATTTTGGAAACTAGACCCCCTAAGGAACTTTTCTAGATCTTTGGTGAGCAATTTGAACCCCCAAGTGCTTCACACAAGTTTATAACGTAGAGCCGTAAAATTTAAAAATCATATTTTTTCCACAAAAATGATCTTTTCACCCCAATTTTTATTTTTCCAAGGGTAACAAGACTCCAAAAGTTATTGTGCAATTTGTCCTGAGTGCGCTGATACCCCATATGTGGGGGTAAACCACTGTTTGGGTGCATGGCAGAGTTTGGAAGGGAAGGAGCGCCCTCTGACTTTTTCAACGCAGAATTGGCTGGACGCCATGTCGTGTTTGGAGAGCTCCTGATCTGCCTAAACAGTGGAAACCCCCATAAATGATGCCATTTTGGAAACTAGACCCCTCAAGGAACTTATCTAGATGTGTGGTGAGAACTTTTAACCCCCAGGTGTTTCACTAAAGTTTATAACGTACAGCCGTAAAATAAAAATCTTTTTTTTTTTTACAAAAATGATTTTTTCGTCCCCAATATTTTATATTCACAAGGGTAACAGAAGAAATTGGAACCCAAAAGTTGTTGTCCAATTTGTCCTGAGTACGCTGATACCCAATATGTGGGAGAAAACTACTGTATGGGCGCACGTCAGGGCTCGGAAGGGAAGTAGTGACGTTTTGGATTGCAGACTTTGATGGAATGGTCTGGGGCGTCATGTCACATTTGGAGAGCCCCTGATGCACCTATACAGTGGAAACCCCCCACAAGTGACCCCATTTTGGCAAATAGACCCCACAAGGAACTTATCTAGATGTGTGGTGAGCACTTTGAACCCGAAGTGCTTCACAGAAGTTTATAACGTACAGCCGTAAAAATAAAAAATCTTTTTTTTTTACAAAAATGATTTTTTCGCCCCCAATATTTTATTTTCACAAGGGTAACAGAAGAAATTGGAACCCAAAAGTTGTTGTCCAATTTGTCCTGAGTACGCTGATACCCAATATGTGGGAGAAAACTACTGTATGGGTACACGTTGGGGCTCGGAAGGGAAGTAGTGACATTTTGGATTGCAGACTTTGATGGAATGGTCTGGGGGCGTCATGTCGCATTTGGAGAGCCCCTGATGCGCCTAAACAGTGGAAATCCCCCACAAGTGACCCCATTTTGGAAAATAGACCCCACAAGGAACTTATCTAGATGTGTGGTGAGCGCTATGAAGCCCCAAGTGCTTCACAGAAGTTTATAATGTACAGCCGTAAAAACAAAAAAATATTTTTTTTGTACAAAAATGATATTTTCGCCCCCAGTTTTTTATTTTCCCAAGGGTAGCAGAAGAAATAGGACAAATTGCACAATAACTCTTGGGTCCAGAGTACGCTGATACCCCATATGTGGGGATAAACTACTGTTTGGACGCATGGCAGAGCTGAGAAGTGAAGGAGCACCGTTTGACTTTTTCAACGCAGAATTGGCTGGAATTGAGATCAGACGCCATGTCACATTTGGAGAGCCCCTGATGTGCCTAAACAGCTGAAACCCCCCAATTCTAACTCCAACCCTAACCCCAACACACCCCTAACCCTAGTCCCAACCCTAACCACAAACCTAACCCTAACACACCCCTAATCCCAACCCTAACCCTAATCCTAACTTTAGCGCCAACCCTAACCCTAACTTTAGCCGCAACCCTAACCCTAACCCTAATGGGAAAATGGAAATAAATACTTTTTTTTAATTTTATTATTTTTCCCTTACTAAGGGGGTGATAAAGGGGGGTTTGATTTACTATTTATAGCGGGTTTTTATGATTGGCAGCTGTCACGCTAAAAGACACTTTTTATTGCAAAAATAGTTTTTGCATCATCACATTTTGAGAGCTATAATTTTTGCATATTTTGGCCCACAGAGTCATGTGAGGTCTTATTTTTTGCGGGACGAGTTGACGTTTTTATTGGTACAATTTTTGAGCACGTGACGTTTTTCGATCGCTTTTTATTTCGATTTTTGGGAGGTTAGAATGAACAAAAATCAGCAATTCATGAATTTCTTTTGGGGGAGGCGTTTATACCGTTCCGCGTGTGGTAAAATTGATAAAGCAGTTTTATTCTTCGGGTCAGTACGATTATGGCGATACCTCATTTATATCATTTTTTCATGTTTTGGCGCTTTTATAGAATAAAAACAATTTTATATAAAAAATAATTATTTTTGCATCGCTTTATTCTGCGAGCTATAACTTTTTTATTTTTTCGCTGATGATGCTTTATGATGGCTCGTTTTTTGCAGGACAAGATGACGTTTTCAGCGGTACCATGTTTTTTTATATCGGTCTTTTTGATCGCGTGTTATTCCACTTTTTATTTGGCGGTATGATGATAAAGCATTGATTTTTTGCTTCGTTTTTTTTTTTTTTTTTAAGGGGTTCACTAAAGGGGTTAACTAGTGGGACAATTTTATAGGGGGGTCGTTACGGACGCGGCGATACCAAATATGTGTACTTTTATTGTTTTTTTTTTTTTATTTACAGGAAGAAGTGAATTTATTGGGGAATATTTTTTTTTTTTTTATTTATTTTGGATTTTTTTTTTACACATGTTTATTTTTACTTTTTTAACTTTTTTACTTTGTCCCAGGGTGGGACATCACAGTATTTTATCAGATCGCTGGTGTGACAGTGTGCACAGCACTCTGTCACACCAGCGATCGCACAGGCATAGATGCAGGCTTCTCAGTGCCTGCTCTCGGCAGGCACTGAGGTAGCCGCCTCCCTCCAGGACCCCGGCGCCATCTTGGATCCGGGTCCTGGGAGGGAGGAAGCCCTCAGAACAGCGCGATCACATCGCGCTGCTCTGAGGGTCTCAGGGGGGCGCGCAGGGAGCCCCCACCCTGCGCGATCCTCCCCTGTGCCCCCAGTACACCGCGATCATGTTTGATCGCGGTGTGCAAGGGGTTAATGTGCCGGGAGCGGTCCGTGACCGCTCCTGACACACAGTCATGGGTGTCAGCTGTGATAATCAGCTGACACCCGGCGGCGATTAGCTGCGCTCCCCTCAGGAGCGCAGCTGATCGCCTATGACGTACTTGTCACGCGGTCTTATGATATGTGTACGATGTCAGTAAACTATTCTTAAAAGAACAACACTCTATACAACATATAGATTAGCAACATCAGCATGTAAATATAGAATAGATTTACCTGACACGATATCCGTTGAACTCAGGGTTAATCTTGAGGACTTGATACACTGTCACAGGAAAGAGGAGGACCGGGGGTCTAACCTGACCCTAAACTGGGGTCCTAACTAATCCCTCACCTTGGAGGTACTGATAATGGTTCAGAGGTCCAAGTCTCCAGCCTAACCCTGTCTCCTATCAGTCCCTGAACCCTGTAATCAGTCCTAAGAAGGATACTGATTACCACCAAAGGAATATGGGCTGATCTCTGCTAAATACACAGATTAGACATATTAGACAGACTGGAGAAAACACAGACTTGCATACACACTTAAACACAGAAGGAACATAAATGATCTGGGATATTAAACTCTAAGCAAGGTGAGCTTAAAACAACTAAGGAGCTCTTTAACTTAAGTCTATACAGATACAATCCTATCTGTGGTCTGCATGAAGAATTTCACTGGCAACTCCCAACACAGACAACCAGAGATTTAAAGGAAACCAATCAACAAATAATTAATTGCAGCCGGGAGAAACTGCACCCAGTCCCAGAACTGAGCACAGACAGAATTAACTCCCTAACTGCCAAACACAAAGAAACAGCAACTCAGCTATGAGAAGTCAGAATGTGCAACCGCGACGATCTTCGTGGCAATGCACACATGACAGTACTATCCCGTCCCCGGTCATACGGGCCCAGGTACCATGGACGGGATAGTACGTCCGATGGCAGTAAGGGGTTAAAGCTCAGCTCTCCTCCTTTCACCTTAGTCTTCGCCAGGGAACCGGCCAACTGTAAAACATCTTCAGATGCCATCTTCTGTCTGGCTGTAAGGTCAGCATCAGCTTTCTTCTCAGGACTCTCAACCTCCTCTGCTACCATGCCTTCCTCATTTGCACTGGTTGCTTTACGGTCATCAGATGATTCACTATCACTATCTGACCCCTTTTTCTCAGCCACATCTGGCTCACTGTCAGGGCTATACACTTCATTATCATTCATATCCTGCTCACTGTCAGGGTTATACAATTCATTTTCATTCACATCCTGCTCACTGTCAGGGTTATACAATTCATTTTCATTCACATCTTGATCTGGAACCTTAGTTAACATGTCATCCACAACATTAACTTCACCATCTGGTCCCTCAAGTATGTGACTATGTGACAACCCCAGCACTATACTTCTATATAGCTCAGGTACTAGGAGCTGACTCACGACCTCTCCCTGGACTTCAGTGTCCCTATACAATAGGCTATTGTCCATGGCAGCATGAGGAAACCTCTCCTCAGAGCCAGGCTCCTGGGAAACCTCATTTAGAACAATCATATTTTCCTGTGCCGTCCTAAGAGAGGGTCTCGCCACTGCTCACTCTCAAAATTGTCACAGGACACAGGTAAGTAAGGGACACTCGGTTCCCGAGAACCACCATCCTCGTCTCCCAACATCACCTGCAAAGGAACTTCATCACCATCACAGTCATCATTATTATCAACATCATTATCATGACTATGATCAGTATCATCATCACTATCATGGTCATCATCATTATCATGATCATCATCATCATTATCATTATCACATAAGTTTAACGGCCCACTAGCATTGTGTTCCGCCCCTCGGGACTGCGCACCCTCAGTAGGAGCTTCATCACACTGTCCATCAGAAACATTTTTCCCCCAGCGATCCTTAGACCGGGGAAAGTCATTACCCAATATAACGGGTTGCACCAGGTTCTTCACTACCCCCACTTCATATGAAACCTCCCCGAGTTTGGGGACCAAGTCCACGGCAGTCTCTGGGTAGACTTTGGTGTCTCCATGGATACACATCATACTCAGGTGCTTATCAGGGATGAAGTCCCTATCAATCAGGCTGTCACATACGGAAGTCACTGGACTCTCTGAGTCCAAGAGGGCCTGTGCTGGGCAGTCATTTACAACCACCGGGGACCCCTGTGGTCCAGTCTCTTTGGCTGAGGTGGACACACACACAGGCTCTGTGCAGGGAGAGAGGGATCTGCCAACATCACAACACATAGGCTCCCCCTCTATTGGACGGTTGGCTGCAATTTCACGACATCTCCAACACTGTCCATCACACTCTCCCACCCATATGTCCCCTCGGGCCCGAACCCGCTTATCAGCATACCCCATGTCCCCAACAGCTGGAACGCTCTTACCGCGAGAGTTCAGCGTCCGGGAACTCCGAAGTGACGACCTCTCAGACGGCTGTACCTCAGGAGGACGTGCTTGGGTGTAGCGGTCCACTATCACCTTTTCAACTCCATAATCAAGCCTGCTGACTGCAGACTCCCAACTGTATCTCCAGTCATGAACTCCCCTGGCACGGGCTGTCACCGTAACACCCAGCCGGGTAAGAATCTCCGCTTTCAGCTTGCCATAGTCTTGGCTGTCCTGCTCGCTCAGGTCAGCATATGCCCTTTGGGGCTCTCCAATCAGATAGGGTGCGACCATCATGGCCCATTCAGATAGGGGCAGATTCTCCTTCTCTGCCAATCTCTCAAACCTAGTGAGATATACCTCCACATCATCACGAGGTGTCATCTTTTTCAGGGACCGTCTTACCGCCTTCTTTACAGCGGACAATGCAGGTGACTTTGCAACATTACTTTGGGACGATGCGCCACAAGTCTTTTGTTGTGCTGCAACCTGCTCAAAAAACAACCTGTTATTCTCCTGCTGCTGCTGCAGGAATTGCTGCCGGGCCTGCTGCATGCGCTGCTGGTGCTGCAAGCGCTGCTGCTCCATGCTCTGCTGCATGCTTCGCTGGGCCTGGACCAGGTACTCAATGAGCTCCTTCATACTGCCGGACTTATCTGTCTCAACCCCGGCAGTCTTATGTTGCCCATTCACTTGCGCCATTTGTTCAAACAGCGCCTCCATGCTGTCATCCATGCTGTCAGACTTCTCTGTCTCAACAACGGCAGTCTTCACTCAAGACATACACACTCCACAGTTTTTTCCACAGAAAAATTCAGCTCTGCTGTGCAGACACTTTTTTTTTTTTCTCTGCAAACTCTATTAGGGCCACTGTCTTTTTAAGACTGCTCCAATAGACGTTTCTCTTTTGCTGCTGCACACTCCACAGTCTTTTCCACAACAAGTTCAGCTTTGCTGTGGCAGACACACTTTTTTTTTTTTCCTTTGCAAACTCTATTAGGGCTACTGTCTCTTTAAGACTGCTCCAATCAGACGTTTCTCTTGACACACTTTTTTTTCTCTGCTGCTATTTCAACAGACTTCACCTTTATTGCTGTCTCTAAGCCACCGTGCTGCATGCACACTCCAGCACTAACTGTATCAGCCACTGCGCTGCTCCAGCATTCTCCGCCAATTGTAACATTTCCAGGGATATAGCTCTAGGATCGCTGTCTGGGTAGACAGAGTGACATGAAAACAGTTCATTCAGATAGCAGTTCTGGTGAAAACTGGCCACAACCAGCTTTATTAAAGTCCACAGCAAACAGATAAAAATAAAGCATAAACAGAAAACCTAGGCTTGTCTAGCCACTAATTACACATAGATAGATTGCCCTGTCTATCCGGGTCCCGGCTCTACCAGCCTGACCCAAAACAACACATATGATATATGTTACCAGTATGGAGTTTCACAGATACTCCTCCTTGTGTCTGAAGGCACCTTCAATGTCCAGACTTGAGAGAGATCCACTCCTATTCAGCCGCTATTCGCACGGATTCTCACTGCGACTACTCCTGTGTCCGGGGTACTTCCTGCACCCAGACTGAGATAGCTCACACTCCTGGAGACACCTTCTGTACCTGGACCCCTTGTCCAGATTAAGCGTGCTCCCACTCCTGGAGACCGCTTCTTGTGCCGGGACACCTTCCTGTGTCCAGACTAAGCGTCCTCTCTGCCTGTGTTTCAACACACCTACTTCTGGTCTCCTAATTAACACCTGAGTGATTTCAGGCCTGAGCTGCAAGTGTGTACTGAATGTAAGGTGTAGTGACCTTTCTCTACCACTAGGTCTACAAAGCCACACACCTCCCTTATACCAGTCAGTAAAGTAGCTAGGTGAAATATACACCCCATTCAATACACATACTCTCACTGTCTCACAACATATATATATATATATATATATACTGTATACTGTATATATACATACCTGCCCATTATCATCATCTTCTCCCCATCATCATCAATGCCTCCCCATTATCAGCAATGCCTGCCCATCATCATCTTCTCCCCATCATCAATGCCTGCCCATTATCATCAATACCTGCCCATTATCATCATCTTCTCCCCATCATCATCAATGCCTGCCCATCATCATCATCATCTTCTCCCCATCATCAATGCCTGCCCATTATCATCAATACCTGCCCATTATCATCATCTTCTCCCCATCATCATCAATGCCTGCCCATCATCATCATCATCTTCTCCCCATCATCAATGCCTGCCCATTATCATCAATACCTGCCCATTATCATCATCTTCTCCCCATCATCATCAATGCCTCCCCATTATCAGCAATGCCTGCCCATCATCATCATCATCTTCTCCCCATCATCAATGCCTGCCCATTATCATCAATACCTGCCCATTATCATCATCTTCTCCCCATCATCATCAATGCCTGCCCATCATCATCATCATCATAATCTTCTCCCCATCATCAATGCCTGCCCATTATCATCAATACCTGCCCATTATCATCATCTTCTCCCCATCATCATCAATGCCTCCCCATTATCAGCAATGCCTGCCCATCATCATCTTCTCCCCATCATCAATGCCTGCCCATTATCATCAATACCTGCCCATTATCATCATCTTCTCCCCATCATCATCAATGCCTGCCCATCATCATCATCATCTTCTCCCCATCATCAATGCCTGCCCATTATCATCAATACCTGCCCATTATCATCATCTTCTCCCCATCATCATCAATGCCTCCCCATTATCAGCAATGCCTGCCCATCATCATCATCATCTTCTCCCCATCATCAATGCCTGCCCATTATCATCAATACCTGCCCATTATCATCATCTTCTCCCCATCATCATCAATGCCTGCCCATCATCATCATCATCATCTTCTCCCTATCATCAATGCCTGCCCATTATCATCAATACCTGCCCATTATTATCATCTTCTCCCCATCATCATCAATGCCTCCCCATTATCAGCAATGCCTGCCCATCATCATCTTCTCCCCATCATCAATGCCTGCCCATTATCATCAATGCCTGCCCATTATCATCATCTTCTCCCCATCATCATCATCAATGCCTCCCCATTATCAGCAATGCCTGCCCATCATCACACACAGACAGCACATAAGCACTCTCTCACATACATACACACACACACACACACACACACACACAAAAGCACCGCACTACATAGACACAGACACACACAGAGACACGTCTTACCTGTCCAGCGTCCCCGCTCTCTGACACAGCCGGCCGCTGAATGATGACGTCATTCAGCGGCCGGCTGTGAGAGGAAGCGCCGGTGGAGCCCGGAGCTGCAGCAGCGGAGGCACGGGAGAGGTAAGTATTGTGCCAGCTGATGCCGGGGCCCTGAGACTGCCGGAGCGCCTCCGCGGGCCGGTCACTGACAGCCGGCGGGCCGGATGCGGCCCGCGGGCCGCCCCTTGCCCGGGTCTGTTCTAGGTTCTTCAAAGTAGCCACCTTTTGCTTTGATTACTGCTTTGCACGCAGAAAAGGTGAACGGATGGACTCTACATGCCTGGTTCCCACCGTGAAGCATGGAGGAGGAGGTGTGATGGTGTGGGAGTGCTTTGCTGGTGACACTGTAGGGGATTTATTCAAAATTGAAGCGGTGAGCGGTCCAGCTCACCCCAAACCATCTAGATTGGGTTCAGGTCTGGTGACTGTGGAGGCCAGGTCATCTGGCGTAGCACCCCAACACTCTCCTTCTTGGTCAAATAGCCCTTACAACAGCCTCGAGGTGTGTTTGGGGTCATTGTCCTGTTGAAAAATAAATGATGGTCCAACTAAACGCAAACCGGATGGAATAGCATGCTGCTGCACGTTGCTGTGGTAGCCATGCAGCTTCAGTATGCCTTCAATTTTGAATAAATCCACAAAGTGTCACCAGCAAAGCACCCCCACACCATCACACCTCCTCCTCCATGCTTCACGGTGGGAACCAGGCATGTAGAGTCCATCCTTTAACCTTTTCTGCGTGCAAAGCAGTAATCAAAGCAAAAGGTTGCTACTTTGAAAAACCTAGAATATAAGACATATTTTCAGTTGTTTCACACTTTTTTGTAAAGTGTAATGTATAATTCCACATGTGTAAATTCATAGTTTTGATGCCTTCAGTGTGATTCTACAATTTTCATAGTCATGAAAATACAGAAAAATCATTGAATGAGAAGGTGTGTCCAAACTTTTGGTCTGTACTGTATATGACACACAAATATATATGATATATTTTAAGTTTATATACGCAGCTGTGGTGTATTATTTTTTATTATAAGGTTTTAGAGCTAGTGTGACCAGGGGCCTTTAAAAGAAATGTTGGTAATTTTTGAAATTTTTTTCATTTAATTTTTTTACCTATGCTGGAACTCCTATGACTGCTGGTACTCCCATGACCCCAAGTGTGTGACAAGTAGAAACAAGTAGATGGAATAAAAATACAAATTTTAATAGTTGACAACAAAATTGTTGACATCACATAAGAATAAAAGACCACATTTCATTAGATAAATAAGATTTTTATTAAAAAAATGTAACAATTTAAAAAAAATATAGACAACAAAAACCTTTATAAAAAATTTTAAAAACTACAACTGCTGGTAAGATGGATCGTTGCCATTACTACGTTGCCTCGGCGGTGTATAAAAATAAGGTGGAGCAACAACGTTTGGGTTTGGTGGATTCCCAATTGGGTTCGGCACAGGATTGTGCGACCATGAGTAGTCCGGGTACTGCGGTCTTGGCATGACGACATAACTGTTATCAAGGTTTCCTAATGACGCTTGAGTCAGTACCTCAAACATGAGTCTCTCTGCATGAATCCGTTGTATAGGATCCAGTGTTGGGAGCTTCTCATTAGCGTAGTAAGCAAAGCCAGTTATTTTTGGTTGTTCTTTTTCCGCCATAAGGACTTTTTTGGCAATTTCAACCAATTCTGGAGTAGACGAGGTGGGAGCCTTCCTTTTCCTTCCTGAAAATGTAAGCCGGCTCTGCACAGATGAGGATGGTGGCTCAACTGCTTCGTCGTCTTGGACCAACGCCATGCTGTCTTCTTCAGTCTGAGGTGTGGAGACAGCCTCTTCTGTGTCCTGCATGAACAAAAAAAAATGTTAAATCACAAAGAAAAAGAAATTTATCTTCACACTATAACACCCATATACAGCAAAAATGTGAAAACGACACTTGTAAGGCCTCAACCGTTCAGCTAAATAAATTATCAGTACATGAAGGGATTAATTCAGCCATTTTATCTACATTTCACATTAAAATGTGTTTTAATACAAAGGTATTTACATGTACGACAGGGGAGTCCGGATGGATTACTGGGTCTAGATCCCACATGGAAATCGCTTGTCTGGGTACTTCTTGGTCCCTTGTGAAAGAAAACAGCTCAAAGTACCACAATTTGGGGACATACACATCTTCGGCCCCGGCTCCAGACTTGGTAGAATTTTGGATTTTATTTAACTCTTTTTTGTACACTGTGCGGAGGGCCTGAATACGTTTTTTCACCGATGACTCATCCGCTGGTTCATCGGGGTTACGGTTCTTGCACAGCTCCACCAGTTTTTGGTACGCCTCCTTCTTTTTAAGCCTGTTGCAGTAATCAGCCGACTTTATTTTCCACAGGCAAGGCATCGAGAGGTACATCTCGATGAATTCCCGCAGAAATTCATGCTTATCGGCCGTCTGTAATAAAAAAAGGATTATGTGAGAACGGCAGAATGGTTAAATAAAATGCTTAAATAGCCTACAACATCGAACACAGCAGGGATCATAAAATGGTGGTTGTGGGCGCAGCAGGTGAAAACAATGGCAGACCAAAATAAAAGTCATAGATGGACAACTACGGTAAAAACAGCAGGGGTCATAAAATGGTGGTGGTGGGCGCAGCAGGAGAAAACAATGGCAGACCAAAATAAAAGTCATAGATGGACAACTACGGTAAAAACAGCAGGGGTCATAAAATGGTGGTGGTGGGCACGCCAGAACAAAACAATGGCAAACAAAAAACAATGGCAAAAAAAAAAAAAATTGATGGACGACAATGGTTAACAACAGCTGGGATCTAAAAATGGATCTGTAAAATTTAAAAAAAATTAAAAATTAAATGTGACAAAAAAAAAATACCTACCTTACAAGACTTGTTTGTGATCCTGGAAAAAAAAAATAAAAAAGGGAAACGCAATAGCGCCACAAACTGGATTGCAGAAAAAATAACGGCACAGCCTGGATCGCAGCTAATGCAAGAGGCACAGACTGGATCGCAGAAAAAAAACAATAACGGCGCAGACTGGATCGCAGCAAACGCAATAATGGCACAAACTGGATCGCAGTAGCTACAAAGAAGGCTAGCAGGACGCACTGGAACGATGCTGGAGATATGAATGAACCGCTTGCACTCGAGAGCAATGGAAAGGAGCGCTGATACGTCGTCTTTTATGACGCGGTCATCCAATCACAAAGCAAAAGAGCTGTGACAAACTGTCATGACATAAATAGTGACCACCAATCTGTGATGAGGGGCGTGGAAAAGGTTGCGCTCAATCACGACTATCGAGGTCGTGATCTTTAACAAAACATGCAGTGTGGCACGTCCCAACGACCGCCGAAGTCGTTATACAGATCGCTGATTGTTGATGCGTCGTTAATGAGATCTCCTGTTTGGCAGCTACTAGCGACCTTAAAGCGATCACACCAACGATCTCGTTAGCTTGCGTCGTTGTCGTGATCACTAGTGTGATCGCTTAGTGTGGCAGTACCTTGAGTGTGACACCCTTTATGAACGACTTCACCAGCATCGCAGGCGGGACTAGGTTTTTGCCAACGACCGCAGAGGTCGTTATACAGATCGCTGATGAGATGTGTTTGGAATCACAGATCGTTGATAAGTTGTGTTTGGAATCACACAGTAAGTCGCTAACGAGATCGCTACTGCGTCATAAATGGTGACGCAGTAGTGATCTCGTTAGCGATCTCGCTTGCGATCTCGCTTAGTGTGGCATACCCTTTATTATTATTTATAATATAACGCTGTAAGCGTCACTCTGTCTGAAGCCTTTATAGACTGCGCAAGCGTGACGCGCCTGCGCAGTCTGGCTCCAGACAGAAGACGGCATCCAGTGGTGAGGATTGTGTATGGTGCCGAAGATCGCGGTACGCGTGGACACTGAATGCATACCGCGATCTCCGGCGCCATACCTACATACTTACTTGACCGGGAGGAGCGTTGTCGGGCCATTCTTGGAGACCGGGTCGGAATCGCGCACACGCATAGCGCTATCCAGCGCCATTTTACTGAAGACACATTTGCAGTGTGTCTTCAGCAATATGGTGCCGGACAGCGCGGTATGGGCATGCGCATACTCCAGTGCAACACTCCACCCCCAGCCTCCGGCAGAACGGGACAGCGCTGGAGCACAGAGAAGAAAGGTGAGTATAAATGTTTTTTTTTTGTATGTGTGTAGTTTAATAGGGGTGAGGGTACCATACATATCAGGATAGGGGGGTGAGAGGTAGCATGCATATGAGGATAGGAGGTTGAGGGGACCATGCATATCAGGATTGGGGGTGAGAGGTAACATGCATACGAGGATAGGGGGTGAGGGGACCATGCATATCAGGATAGGGGGTGAGGGGACCATGCATATCAGGATTGGGGGGTGAGGGGACCATGCATATCAGGATAGGGGGGTGAGAGCTAGCATTCATACCAGGATAGGGGGTGAGGGGACCATGCATATCAGGATTGGGGGTTAAGGAGACCATGCATTCCAAGATTGAGGGGTGAGGAGACCATGCATATCAGGATTGGGGGTTAAGGGGAACATGCATTCAAAGATAGGGGGGTGAGGGTAGCATGCATACCAGGATAGGGGGGTGAGGGGTAGCATGCATATCAGGATTGAGGGGGTGAGAGGACCATGCAAATCAGGATTGGGGGCTGAGGGGGTACCATACATCCTACGATAGGGATGAGTGGGGACCATGCATACCAGGAATTGGGGGTGAGGGGATCATGCATACCAGGATTGGGGGGTGAGGGGACCATGCACACAAGAATTGGGGGGTGAGGGGACCATGCACACCAGAATTGGGGGGTAAGGGGACCATGCACACCATGATTGGGGGGTGAGGGGACCATGCACACCAGGATTGGGGGGGTGAGGGGATCATGCACAACAGGATTGGGGGTGAGGGGACCATGCACACAGGATTGGGGGGTGAGAGGTAGCATGCATACGAGGATAAGGGGTGAGGGGACCATGCACACAAGAATTGGGGGGTGAGGGGACCATGCACACCAGGATTGGGGGGGTGAGGGGACCATGCACACCAGGATTGGGGGGTGAGGGGACCATGCACACAGGATTGGGGGGTGTGAGGGACCATACATATCAGGATTGGGGGGTGAGGGGCCATGCATATCAGGATAGGGGGTGAGAGGTAGCATGCATACGAGGATAGGGGGTGATGGGACCATGCATACCAGGATAGGGGGTGAGGGGACCATGCATATCAGGATTGGGGGGTTAAGGGGACCATGCATTCCAAGATTGGAGGGTGAGGGGACCATGCATATCAGGATTGCGGGGTTAAGGGGAACATGCATTCAAGAAAGGGGGTGAGGAGTAGCATGCATACCAGGATAGGGGGGTGAGGGTAGCATGCATATCAGGATTGAGGGGGTGAGAGGACCATGCAAAGCAGGATTGGGGGTTGAGGGGGTACCATACATCCTACGATAGGGATGAGTGGGGACCATGTATACCAGGATTGGGGGGTGATGGGACCATGCACACAAGAATTGGGGGGTGAGGGGACCATGCACACCAGGATTGGGGGGTGAGGGGACCATGCACACCAGGATTGGGGGGGGTGAGGGGACCATGCACACCAGGATTGGGGGGTGAGGGGACCATGCACACCAGGATTAGGAGGGTGAGGGGACCATGCACACCAGGATTGGGGGGGTGAGGGGACCATGCACATCAGAATTGGTGGTGAGGGGACCATGCATTCCAAGATTGGGGGTGAGGCGACCATGCATTCCAAGATTGGGGAGTGAAGAAACCATGCATACCAGAATATGGGGTGAGAGGACCATGCATATTAGGATTGGGGGTGAGGGGACTATGCGTTTCAGGATTGGGGGTGAGGGGACCATGCATACCAGGATAGGGTGGTGAAGGGTACCATGCATACCAGGATTGGGGATGAGGGGACCATGCATACCAGAATTGGGAGCTAAGGGGTGCCATGTATACCAGGATTGGGGATGCGGGGACCTTGCATTCCAGGATTGGAGGGTGAGGGGGTACAATACATCCTACGATAGGGATGAGGGGGGACCATGCATACCAGGATTGGGGGGTGAGGGAACGATGCATACTGGGATTGGGGGGGTGAGGGCACCATGCATACAGGGATTGGGGGTGAGGGGACCATGCATACCAGGATTGGGGGAGGGGACCATGCATACCAGGATTGGGGGGAGGGGACCATGCACACCAGGATTGGGGGGGGACCATGCATACCAGGATTGGAGAGTGAGGGGACCATGCATACCAGGATTGGGGGGTGAGGGAACCATGAATACCAGGATATGGATGAGCAGGTACCATGCATACCAGGATAGGGATGAGGGGGTACCATGCATACCAGGATTGGGGGTGAGGGGACCATGCATACCAGGATGAGGAATGGGGTGCCATGCATACCAGGATTGGGTGGGAGTGAGGGGACCATGCATACCAGGATGGGGATGAGAGGTGACATGCATATCAGAATAGGAGGGGGCAGCACATACCAGGATGGGAGACCATATACCAATAAAAATGCTTGCCACCCTGGCGTAGAACGGGTTCATAGCTAGTTTATTTATATAGCTCTGTTAATTCCATGGTGCTGTACATGAGAAGGGGTTACATATAAAGTTATAGATATCGTTTACAGTAAACAAATTTACAATGACATCAATTACTATCCCTCCTATATACCGTACTGTACATGTATTATCCTTTATACTATCCCTGCGCTATACTGTACTGTACATGTATTATCCTCTGTACCGTATATACAGTCCCTCCTATAAACCGTACTGTACATGTATTATCCTCTATACCGTATATATACTGTACTATCCCTCCTATATACCATGCTGTACATGTATTATCCCAGGGCCGGACTGGCCATCTGGCAATTCTGGCAAATGCCAGAAGGGCCTGTCTGGTCATGGGCCACCTTGTTTGCTATGCTGTTAACAGAATTGGTGTTCTCAAGACACTCAAACTGTTAATAGTTGTGACGGAGGTATCATTAGAAATATTGGTCTTGTAGTAAATCTTGCTTTCCTCCATCCAGGGTAATATTGGTAATATATAAAAACCTCAGATAGCGGACTAAAAATCCAAAATTCAAGAAAACACCAGAAGCAACAGAAGCAGGCAGAGATGCTTACCTGTCTAAAAAGAAAGATTCTTGAAAACCCTGTCAGCAGGGCGCAAAAGACAGGAATCTTCTTAGTAAATGACAATCTTCATAATTATGCCACCTGAGGAAGACGGACTCACTCCGTTGAAATGCGTTGTGGATTCATTGTTTTACCATAATTTTTAATAATTTTTAATAAATGAAGATTGTCATTTACTAAGAAGATTCCTGTCTTTTGCGCCCTGCTGACCGGGTTTTCAAGAATCTTTCTCAATAGTAATCCCACTCGAGGTACCCGGCTGGAGCAGCATTAGATTTCTTAATTGCTTACAACACTTACACCTGGCTGGCGCTCCTACAGACTGTCTATCCCACGTCTCTCATCTACCTGTCTAAAAAGGTCTCAATACTAATGCACTGACAGGGAGCAGCAGACCCAAGTAAAATGGCAACTACACAGGTGCATTAATACCAAATGAAACAGCCAGCCTTCAATCAGGGATTGGCGGTGTGGCGCCCCAGTGCACAAAGATACAATCTGTATGTGGCGATGTTTACACTAGGAATGCAGAGCATCTGGTTCACAGCCTATTAATGACGCCTTATGCGGGCTGCCCAGTGCTAACTATAATGCATCCAGTGTGAACAAAGTCTGCCACAGTGTACAGAACCATTAGGGCCCAACTGCACCCTGCAAAAATATAATGTGCAAAAAAACATATCAATATATGTAAGGTATTGGTTTATATTCTGGCCAAAATATGGAAGCTGGCAACCCACTTCACGGATCCTTACACTTGCCAGTCCTACTCTAGCATAAAAACCTCAGACAGCGACTAAAAATCCAAAATTCAAGAAAACACCAGAAGCAACAGAAACAGGCAGAGATGCTTACCTGTACCTGTGTGGTTTCAAATGCCAGGGCTGAAGTTTACCCCAGTCCGTACCTGTATTATCCTCTATACCGTATATACACTGTCCCTCCTGTATACCATACTGTATATATGCTATACCTCCTATACACCGTACTGTACATGTATTATCCTCTGTACCGTATATATACTATCCCTCCTATACCATACTGTACATGTATTATCCTCGATACCGTATATATACTATCCCTCCTATATACCATACTGTACATGTATTATCCTTTATACTATCCCTGCGCTATACTGTACTGTACATGTATTATCCTTTATACTATCTCTGCCCTATACTGTACTGTACATGTATTATCCCTGCTCTATACCATACTGCAGATATACTATCCTCTATACTACACCTGCACTACCCTCCTCTACACTGCACTGTACGCCTCTTTCCCTCCTGTAGCCGGCCAGCCATATGTGATGGAGGTTAGAGGCAGACCTTGCACAGAGTGCTATCTGTGGCTGTATTATGTGATCTGCCATATCTCCCTCCCTTCTGTTATGGGAGCAATATGGCAGCTCCACCCTCCTGTCACGCTGAGCTGTCACCTCCCAGCTCTGACACTTCCCTCTTCTACCTCCTAGTCAGCAGCTGTGTGACTTGTGTAGTAGTGTAATGATAGCTGTGGGGATCCTGTCACACCGCGCTCCGGACAGTATGTATATCTTTATTATACGTGTTCCTGATGTGTGTCACTAGTGTAATGTCCGCCAGGAGAACGTCCACCTCTGGTGCTGCAAGGACCACAACTGCTGTAGATGATGTACACATCTTTCCTATACGTAGATGATGTAGCGCATTTCTTTTATGAGGAAAGGTCTTGGCGGTGAGACGTAATGTCTGACAATGGTCCAGTTATTACTTATCACATGTACAAAACGTTCCATGCACAAAAGCGAAATGCGTTAGTAAGAAAGTGGTTTCGCCGTGTGGCGGTGTGCCCTCATGTCGCCGATGTGCGGACCCTTTAGCATACGTGTCACCATACCCTTTAGGTTTTTTATGTTGTACTTTTCGATGTAGAGGGGCTGTTGACATCATGTTTTTGCAAGTATATTTGACGGACACATTTAATCTATTTGTTAAGAATGGGTCATCGTTAATTCATCCGAAAGGGAGTAGGTTGGGTGTACATGCGAGTAAACGTGGGGTGGAAGCTTACCATCTTTATTGCAAGATGTATTATTTATATATAATATATATATATATATATGTGTATATACTGTATGTGTGTGTGTGTGTAATATATATATATATATATATATATATATATATACTGATGTGAGTCAATGTGCCACGTATGCTATATAAATGAATTCCCTGTACCACTTTTTACCATTTAGTCACTCATATGGATGATGATTTTCTTGCACATGTGACTAATTTCTTGACTTTTACTGCTTCTATTAAAAAAAAAAGTTAGGAATGAGGATGTCCGACCTGTACTTATCTTAACTAACACTATATTCTTTGACAGGGAGCCTGGTGGACAGATACTGGCAGGCACTGCTTATATAGTGCCCATTGTGTGTGCCATTTGTCACCGGTCATTCTTAGGCTTGGTCACTATTTTGTGAGTGCAGGGTGACGGCATGCCATAATGATAATTTTTTAAGGGGTTGTAGAGTTTTCTTTCCTGAAGTGAAAGAACAATTTATAAAGTCTGAAATAGGATTTTTTTGCACATCAATGCTTATGGCTCATTCACACATCAGTTTTTTTCATGGGTTAGAAAAATAGACAGAGTTTCATCAGTGATTTTCAATTGGGTGTTGTCAGAGTTTTCACTGGGTGCAAGTACTACTTCTCCCTGTATGAGTTGCTTAATCATAAGTAGGCAGCAACACCCACAGTACCTTACAGGTTTTTCAGTGTGTGAGATGTAATGATACAGCTCTGATGTCCTGGTCTAACCTCCTGCATGATTAGAAAGTGCTGGGAGTAAAGCACAGAAGACTAACACCATTCAAATAACGTCCTGGCAATATGTGTGGGGGAAAGGGCAGTGCAGCGGAGTGTAGCTGTGTCACATTACAAACCCTTCTAACAGCTGGTCTCCTCTCATAGCACTGTTACTTCTGCAGTATTGCCCCTCTCCCACACAGTCTGTTCAGAGATGTCAGTAACTGCACTTATGTTTATGTTCACAGCAACCTGTAATCACTCTGCAATGAGAGCAGAGCAGGCTATTCCTGTGTGAGACATACACTGACGAGTGAAAGGTTAACAATGTTTTGAAGTTTTCACTTTCAGGCTCCATATCTCACCAAACACTACTGCTTCGAGCATAACACTACCATCATTTTGTAGACAATCATCTTGGCTATCTCATATATAAATTTGACTTGCAACTATTTAGCATATGATTAGTTATGCAGATTCTTGTTATGTCACTGCATTGTTACTGCTTTTGCTTCTAGTGGTGGAAAAACATTTTTCTTTCTGTATACTAGAACCTTTTCTCTAATTCCATAATAGCTCAGTGTGTTATTAGGTTGATTACCAAGCCAAAAGTCACTGGTTCAAATCCAGGAACAGCCATGAAGATGATTTACCAAGCAAAGAGAAACAGCATCATCCAGCTCATCAATAGTGGTCTCTCAAGCCAAGAGAACTGCCAAACTGCATCATGTGAGCGCCATGACAGTTGCAAGAATACAAAATGAACTCTATCCATTAAAAAAAAAAAAGAGGTGGACGTCCAGGCAAAACATCAGAGTCAACAAATCGGCTCATCGCAAGGTCTGTCAGTTCTGGCGCAACCAACACGGCAGTGGAGGTGGCTCCTATGCTTCGTAATAATTAGATCACAAACGTCCAAGTGCAAGCGTTGTTCGACACACGTTACCCAAGTCTGCAATGGTGGCTTGAAAAAACGATGAAGAAGCCTCGACCTCAATATTGTCATAAGCATTGGCTTGAGTTTGCAAAAAAGTACGAAAAGTGGACAGTGGAAGATTGGAAACGGGTGATTTGGAGCGATGAGACGAAAATCAATAGACTAGGCTCTGATAGGTGCTTATTCTGACTCCATGGATAAGCTGCAAGCATAGGGCGCTGTGAGACACTGTTTCTAGGCTGCCTCTTTTAAATCGTACTCGCGAATAGTGGTGTCCTCAGATGGTTTTAACTAGACTGTAGGATGAAGGTTTATTTTACAGATGAATTCATGAAGATATGCACACATACAGCAGGTAAAAAAGACCTTTGAGGAATCTGACTACATACACATGAGCTTCTAAGATGGCTAATAGTTGGTGAATGAGGAAGAAGGGAGGGGTTACTGACATCAAAGCTACATCAGAGAAAGAGGGAGAGAGGAAGGACAAACGTCTAAAGAGGGCAAACCTTTTTGCATATCAACAAAACAGCACAATGATAATGCAACACTGTATGATTCCCAAATCATTGGACATGACAGTGCAAATGGGTCTGGGAGAAACAAGGGAAAGAGGGCCTACGGATCGAGAAATTGAAAGAACTGTCAAGTTCGGTGGAGGAAGCCTGATGATATGAGGTTGTTTCACAACCAAAGGCGTTGGAAACTTGACCAGGATCGATGGTGGTCTCATATGTTGAGTTATGCTGTATGTAAGTATCCTATAAGACAAGTTACTTCATACAATTGAGTACTATTGGTATGAAAAGGACGACATAGTATTCGAGCAGGAGAACGACCACAAGCATACACTTAGCGAAGAAATGGTTCAATGACAATGTGTGACGCATCCCACGGCTGCGGGGCGTCGGGACATGGCATAGCTTGCCTAGCTAGCCAATGCTCCCACGCCGCCAGTCCACGACGACGTGAGGCATGGGTCCCAGATGGTAAGAGAATGTGGACCCACTGGACCACGGAGGGAGACCCGGGCCTGCCCGGACTAGGGAAGGGCAGCGACCGGGATCCGTGGCAGCTGAGCATGTGGGCAAGATGGCGACCTGCAGGACTAGACAACACCGCACAACTTCAGGTAAGAAGAAACATAAAGTTTACTTAAAGAAACACAGTACATAAACAGAACATAAGACCGGGCTCCTGATTCCGCACATCAGAGAAGGGTACACGACTCAGGATCACAGACAAGTGCAGGAGGACATCACGGGTAGATGCAGTCCAGGGTTATCTGGCACGGGCATACTTGGGCGGCCTCTCTCTCAGGTCTCAGGCGTAGCACAGGCTCAGCAGGAGAACATCAGACACCGACCCAGGACAGACGTCACACAGGGTAGACCAAGGAGGAACCGGCAGGACATCGGAACATCAGGAACACGGATTGAGAACATCAGACACCAACCTCAGACAGACTTCAGACGATGGCGGGGTCATCACGGGTAGATGCAGTCCAGGATCATCTGGCACGGGCATACTAGTATGGCCTCACTCTCAGGCATCACAGGGTAGACCAAGGAGGAACCGGCAGGACATCGGAACATCAGGAACACGGATTGGATCTCAGGGACACAGGAACACGGACAGGACATCAGGAACACGATTGGATCTCAGGAACACGGACTGGACATCAGGAACACGGATTGGATCTCAGGAACACGGATTCAGGAAACAAGATACAACAGGAACAGGCCTGGATATGCAGCCTCCAGGAACGGCGATCTGGGTACTCAGCCCCAGGCAGAAACACAAGACAGGACAAGGGGAATCAGCTCTCCAGAGCTGATCAAATTCAGAGCAGGAGCTGAACACACAACCACATACGGCTAGGTTCAGGAATTCAATGTGGATTCAATGCGAAGCTCTGGCAACGCCCATCAGGGCTGGGGAACTTTATATATGAACTGCTTCACAGCGATAGGCTGGAGCAGTAATTCTAGTACACACCCAATCCTCATAAAAGCAGGACAGGTGTGGGCCGCGCCCCCTATGCAGAGCCAGACAACTCATTACAGAGGAACAACTGACAGTGGCTGCTGCCACACACGTAGTAAATCATGCACCATTGCAGAGGACTTTGCAACCTACGGATGTTCTTCACAGCAGGCCAGGCCCCTGACAGTAGCTGCTGCCACACACGTAGTAAATCATGCACCATTGCAGAGGACTTTGCAACCTACGGATGGTCTTCACAGCAGGCCAGGCGCCTGACAGAAGCTGCTGCCACACACGTAGTAAATCGTGCACCATTGCAGAGGACTTTGGAACCTACGGATGGCTTCTGCAGCAGGTCAGGAACCGCACATGCGGGTGGTCATGCAACGCAGCGGAGACACTCACGCAAGTACGGCCACGCAGCAGAGCTGGGAACTGAGCAGCATCCATACAGGTAACAGACAACAGTATCCCAGCTGGTTAGGGGGAAAGGAGCAAAAGGGTTAATGCAAAAGACATGCAGAGTAACGCTGGAAAACAAAGTACAGACAATACCAGCGTTACACAATGAAGTAGAGGGGCTGGATTGGTCCCTCGCAGTCTCCAGACCTCAACCCAATCAAACACTTGTGGGTAGTATTTAAGAAAAAACTGTATACAAACCCAAGTGAATCGACCAGTATGCACCAACATTGGGAGTATGAAGAAGAGAACTGGGATTAGATTTTGGTAAATACATGCTTGAATCTGAAAGAGAGCATGTCCAGAACAATACAGGCAGTGACGAAAGACAAAGGGGGATTTACAAAATACAAAAAAATACAATTTAGATTTTTAGAAGTAAAACAATAACAATGCATTGACATTATAAGAATCTGCATAACTAATCATATGCTAAATAGTTGCAAGTCAAATTTATGTATGAGATAGCCAAGATGATGATTGTCTATAAAATGATGGTAGTCTCTCTTTCGGAGCATTAGTGGATGGTGAGATATCAGTGTAGCATGACAGCTTGCTCTGCTCATATAATGACCTTATCTAACAGGTGTTAGTCATCTGTGCTCTAGTCCCAGCACATTGTAATCATTCAAGAGGTTAGACCAGATGATCAGGACTATCTGTCATACATCTCATACATTGAGAAGCCTGCTCTAAGCTATTGTGGGGGTGTGTTCTTTCTCCAGTGTGTTTCTGCCTGCCTATGATTGATCAGCATCATACAGGGAGAAAAAGTACACACCCCCAGTGAAAACCATCTGATAACACTAACTTGGACTTAACAAAAGTTTACTCATTAGGTGCCAAATACTTTGCCAGTTAAGGCGAGTACAATCTGATCTTGTTTTCTTACATGAGAGCTATCATTTAGAGACCACTTTTTTAAAAGTGGAAAAGTCCTTTAAAACCACTGCAATTGTGCAGGCCTGGTCTCTTGTCAGGCACAGCCATGACCCTGGGAAGAAGACAGAAGTGGCTTATTATTGCTTGTCTTCTCCATTGCTGCTATTTCAGGGAAAGTCGCCCACTTTTTTCCAGTCTCTTACAGTATTCACCATTATGAAATATGATCTTGAAATTAATAAGCGGCATATAGTGGAATCTATATTATTTTACTCGGCTCTAACTTATATAATTACTTCACTGCAGCTTGCCATCATATCACAAGGCTCCCGAAGTCACAGCATAACCCAGTCCTATGGTACCTGAATATTATTCATTGCCTCTGCCATAATCTCTGTATAATGGACCCAATGGCTTGGTGTCCTTAAAAACCATGCGGAAGGCAAAAAAAGATTATGCATGTGTTTAGCCATTCATTATACATAGGATTATTATGAGCTTTTATTATGAGATTATATTATACTTGATAAAATAATGTCCATCATACATATAAAAATTTGAATAAATCCATAAATATATAGATAAGTGCAATGAAAAATCCCTGGGGGGAGGGGGTTCATGTAAAGACTTTCCTTGCCCGATCTTCCTCTCCTACATCTGGTACAGTGCTTATCCCAATGAATAGTTGGGTCTCTCTTGCAGGGTGTGATTGGCAGAACTCGTCTGGTTAATGGACGGAGAAGGAAATGTTACAGATGGACTTGAACAATGAAAGGAAGATCTTGGAATGTTGGAAAGTCTGAAATCGAGGCAGCGCTATAGAAAAGTGCTCCTAGAACCAAAAAACCTCACATCTCTCAGTCCAAAACATGGTATTTGGTCTCGCGCTCGGTTTTTGGACTCTGTAGAACTTTGGATAACTTCACTTTGGTTGATCTTATAGGTCCTAATATACCCCCTGCCATTATGAAGTGGCTCTGTAAACTCGAAGAGCCTGAAAAATTTTGGGTAAGCTTTTTCTTTTTTATAGATAATGTTCAGCTCATTGAATGCTATATTTTATAAGTTACCTAGGCATCTTTACTGTGTTTGTGACCGGGTCTATGTTTGTCTATGCATTTAGGTGATATTCCACTTTTGGTCCCAAAGATTATTTGAGAAAATATTATTGGATCTTGAGTAGGTCCCTTTGACCTCTGCAGAAGATCTATTTTATTTTGGCCTTCTTGTATTGTTGATTTTGAACAATTTCAAGGATGCCAACACTTTTGGCCATGACTGTATATTATTAGCCCATGTAGGATAAGCCCCTTCTACATAAGGTGTTTATTACATGGACTTATTTGATTGTTTTTGCAGCTTTTCTATTAAATGACTATTTGGCTGTTACAGTAAGTGCAGGGAGTAGTCTTCCCTGGAGATCGTCCATTGTTGGCGACTCTGAATGTGAGCAAAATTCATCAGGAAATGTCTGATTGCTTATACTATAGCTACAATATTGAAGAAAAGGGACAGGTCTCCTTAATTTTTTGGGCACATACACTGTGTTCTAAAGATCGCAGTCCTCATAGATGTTAATGGGAATGTGTTCTTTTGGAGAAATTCACAGATAGAACATGTATGTGAAGCACAGGTGTCTGAATCAGGCCTAAACCATAGCTGTTCGCAGACTTGTCCAGAAGTAGTATTTTAGCTATTCATTGTAATACTTTGATATTGGTTACTAGGCCGTTTTTGTTTAGCTTAAACCATAAAACAGGAGTGGAGATAATGACAGGGACAAGTGTAATAATCCTTCCCCAGACACAACCTACCGCATGTCATTGCTATGGTGAATGGCTAACTGATAGCGATGTTGTATACCGTCGGCAGCTACTCACAAGTCTGGAGCCGGAGATTATGATCAAAGCTGTATTCGGGAAATTTGGAGGCACTATATGACAGATTTAGGCCTCACTCAAATGTCCGTTTTTCACAGAAGAGATCTGTCTGGTTTTTTTCCTGTTCACATTATGTTTTTTTGGGCGGTTCACATGTCTTGTGTGTTTTGAGTCATGACCTGTCCGATTTTGATCCAAGTCATGGGTCAAACTCCCTCACATTCAAGTGAAAAACTCGGTCCCCACTCTGATGACCTACTTGTTGCACCCTAGCGCTGGCCATTTTTCACATTAGTCGGACAAGAGATGTTTGAGAAACCTCCATCACTTTTTTTTGTGCATTCAAAAACAAAAACTGTGAAACACTGATTTTTTTTTTTTTTTAAGACGTTTTTGGACTGGAAACTCCAATCGCCCTCCAAATCTCAAAACTTTGTGTTTCTTTTTATTGAAATGACTCTGTGTACATTCAGCTTTAAAATGGACACACCGACCAAACAACAATGAAAATTTGTCAATTTTTTCACATAGGAGAAAAAGAAATTCGGACATTCGCATGAAAATTTACACTAGTGATGGACCAATGCCAATAAACGACAATTATTAATAATCTGAACTATCACTACTTGATGTAATATATTAGTTGTTTGTTCTTGCAGGATATAAACCAGACTTGGCACACAGATAATCCCGACTTCTCCTGGTGTTTCCATAATACCATCCTTTACTGGATACCCTGTTTTTACCTATTTGCCTGTTCACCACTATACATCCTCTACCTACGACGACATGGACGAGGCTACATCAGGATGTCTCTTCTCAGCAAAGCAAAGACTGTAAGTACTGTAAACTGTCGTGCAGCCATGTGGGGTCATCTTACTACTTGGTTTATTCCCCCATCATGAATGAACGTACACCAGATTTATTATCAGTCTTTGCGTATTGTTTTGAAAACTTTCATATATATTTATGTATACATTTTTAGTATGGATCAGAATGTGGGTCCACAAATAATTCTCTGATAGGTACATCGTAAGATTTTTGACACCCTGCCAAAAGTGTTAGTCCAGTATAAGCATAAAGTTAATCTCATGAGATATTTTTCCATCTTTTGCTTGTTCCAGAAGCAATACATCTTCCTTCTAAGTTTGTATATAAAACCACCTCATCTGCAATATCATCAGAAAACCAAGAAAGTTCACTTTCAACATCACTTAAAAAATGATTGCTTCAATCTCTTGATCAGTCAAACCCTTTGACGAAGACTGCGCTATTGTTGTTGACTTAGATGTCAGTAAACTAAAAAGTTAAAACTAAGAAGAAAAAAAACAATGATTACAAATAATATAATAACTTGTTACCTGCAGCAAAATGACACAAAAACTGATGCATATATGATAAACATAATATTGGCCTAAAAGGCCAAAGTCTTGGAAATATGTGGTTTTCCAAAAAGCATTTTTTATAAAGAAATGCCTATCATATAAAATGATATAAACAACTGGAAATTAGCAAAAACTACAAACCTGAGGAATACCTAGAGATTTGATATTTAAAGTTAAGTACGGTAATTTTGCAGAAAATAACAAATAAGTAAGCTAATGGGTCTAAAAGGCCCGCATTATGCATCCTAGGGTTACATAAGAGATCAGATTTGATTATTCAATATTAATTAATATGCTATATAATTTGTTAAAGTTGTACTTTTTTGTTAAATGTACTTTGGTTTAAGCTATTTTTATGAGATTTAACTTTTGTTTTTACGTCACTTTTATACTCAGCGGTTTGTTGATGTAATTAGATCAGTCATGCATATCTTTGTTTCTCTGTTCAGTCAACTGTTTTTTTTTTTTTTAGCCATTCTAGAGAACATTGACCAATTGTTGTTGCTTTTGCCAACTACACCATGTGTACATCACTCAGTATGGCTCTTGGACAGAGTTGAGCTGTTTCTTGTTTTTGTTTAAGAATGGATGACAAGTTTAGAAGACTGAGGAGGAGAATAAGTGGCCGATAAGTGGAGAAGGAAGACAATTTGTATGGTTTAGATAAATTTTCTTCTATTTGTACGTACTATTGATTTGTACAATCTTTGCTCAAAGTACAGTCCTTTTTTTAGGTGGCCATACTCAGCAGTGTTCAGCAGGGCACTATGGGCAGTAAAGAAGTTCTCCAGTCATGTCATGTATTCATCACATATTACCCTCATATCTCAATTTTTAATGTAATTTTTATCAAAATCTGCAATGTTTTATCTCGGTTTTGTCGTACACTGAGTCATTTATCTTTGGACTGTTCACTATTCCCTCTCATACTAGACTCCAATGTCTGTTCAGTTCTTTCTTCTTGTTGATAGTTCTTCTCAGTCACTGCAGCTTGTTATGTGACATCTAAGATAGGATCTAGGTTTATTTATGAGGAGGGCTCCCTCCTTCCTACTATCCTCACATACACAGCAGTCCGTCGATCACTGTCAATAAGGGGAGGTGGAGGTGAACGCCCCGTAATGAATACAGTGGATCTGTCTCCACTTTATGCTGAAATTACGAAGGGCCATGTAGCCAGGTGATAGATTATTATTATTATTATTATTACACATTTATATAGCGCCATTTATTCCATGGCGCTTTACATATGAAAAGGGAAAATATAGACAGGTACAATAAACGTGTGCTAGACAAGGGACACACAAGTACAGAAGGAGAGAGGACCCTACCCGCGAGGGATCACAGTCTACAGGGATGGGTGAGGATACACTAGGAGAGGGTAGAGCTGGTCGTGCGATGGTTCAGTAGACTGAGGATCATTGTAGGCTGTAGGCTTGTCGGAACAGGTGGGTCTTCAGGTTCCACTTTAACCACAGGATTCTCAGTACCAGCAGAGATAAAGGGCTAAGAAGAGAAACTAGGTAGTAAAGATGTATTACATGTCGTAGGGAAGATGTAATTCATTGTCGTAGGGAAGATGTATGATATGTGTAAAGTACTGCAGCGTAGCAGTCTCAACCAAGGTGCTGTACGGTTTCGCTCTGGCACTTTAGAGACAAGGGGTGTCCCAGTCCTAGTATGCTGTAGGGTGCGGGGCACATGACACTCGCTTGTAGACCGCAGGCCTACGCTGCCTCCAGGTCTCCGTACTCATGACCCGCCACACCCAATACATGGGACATCAAGTTCTTTGTAATAGTCAAACTTTTACTAAGCACTCCAAGTTCATCAGGTGAGAAAAGCTGCTATCTGGTTTCGCTCTGGCACTTTACAGACAAGGGGTGTCCCAATGTGCTGTAGGGTATGTGGTGCATCACATTCATTTGCAGGCCGCAGGTATCTGCTGCCTCCAGGTCTCTGTCCTCAGGCACCACCATAGACAATGCATGGAACACCAAGTTCTTTGTAACAGTCAAACTTTTACTAAGAAGTCCAAATTCATCAGGTGGGATAGGGCACAGCAATTTGCACTTCCTTCCATCTTGGCACAAGCCCTCTACAGTCCTGCCACCCATTCATTCTGGACTACCTCAAAGCCCGCTGACTCCATCAGACTCGGGGATTTGTTTCCCACTCCGGCAGTGCACCCGGGACTGTCCATCTACCCCTCACATAATTCCACATCCACCTACCTCGTGATGACAGAAGAACAGGCCCACTCCTTGCTACATGGCCCGAGCCCTAGGCTCTCTGTGCTGCAGAAATATCTATCAGGGAATTCTGTTTGGCCTACCACTGCCTCCAATGGTTGCCCCATACTGCCCCTAGCAACCCACCGCACCTGAACTTGGCTTTCACTGTCACTGAATTCCCTCTAACCAGGAAGTGCGCCCCTTTTATTGACACTAGTGCCCACCCACTGGGCTAGTTCTATCCTTAACACTTTCTTATCTTATATGCTATACCTATTATCCTGATTCTATATCTTATGCTATCCTCACCTTATGCAATAACTCTTTACATATTGTACATTAGACACACATTACTTTTACATATAAATCTGTACGATGGTATTCACATGGCGAGTCTGTTGTCTTCATGGGCAGGAACGGCATAAGACAGTCCACAACCCTACTTATGTAGCAGGGAGAAAATGTTTTGACATGTCAAATGAAAGATTAATATATGTCGTATGAAAACTGTATTACATGTATGTATGAGGTTTTACATCTTGTATGAAAGATGTATTACAAGTGGTAGGGAAGCTGTATGATGTCATAGGGAGAAGGTGTATTGCATGTGGAATGACAGATGTATAACAAGTGATAGGGAAGATTTATTACCTCCGGTAGGGAAGTTACATGATGAGATTATACAGGTGATAGGGAAGATTTATTACAGGTGATAGGGATAAAGATTTTAAAGGAATAAGATAGGGAAATTTATTACCTCGGTAGGGAAGATTTATTAAGGTGATAGGAAGAATTACAGGTAATAGGGAAGATTTACTAATACCTCGGTAGGGAAGATTTATTACAGGTGATAGGAAGATTAATATAGAAGTTAATAGGGAAGATTACAGGTAATAGGGAAATTTATTACTCGTAGGGAAGATTTATTAAGGTGATAGGAAGATTACAGGTAATAGGGAAGATTTATTACCTCCGGTAGGGAAGATTTATTACAGGTGATAGGAAGATTACAGTTAACAGGGAAATTATTACTCGGTAGAAGATTATTAAGGTGATAGGGAAGATTACAGGTAATAGGGAAGATTTATTACCTCCGGTAGGGAAGATTTATTACAGGTGATAGGAAGATTACAGGTAATAGGGAAGATTTATTACCTCCGTTTAGGGAAGATGTATTACAGGTGATAGGGAAGATTATTACAGGTAGTAGGGAAGATTTATTACTCCGGTAAGGGAAGATGTATTACAGGTAATAGGGAAGATTTATTACCTCCAGTAGGGAAGATTTACTACCTCCGGTAGGGAAGATTTATTACCTCCGGTAGAGGAAGATTTATTACCCCGGTAGGGAAGATTTATTACACCGGTAGGAAGATTTATTACCTCCAGTAGGGAAGATTTATTACCTCCGGTGGGAAGATTTATTACCTCCAGTAGGGAAGATTTATTACCTCCGGTAGGGAAGATTTTATTACCTCCGGTATAGGGAAGATTATTACCTACCAGTAGGGAAGATTTATTACCTCCGGTAGGGAAGATTTATTACTCGGTAAGGGAAGATTTATTACTCCGGTAAGGAAGAATTTATTACCTCGGTAGGGAAGATTTATTACCTCCGGTAGGGAAGATTTATTACCTACCGTAGGGAAGATTTATTACCTCCGGTAGGGAAGATTTATTACCTCCGGTAGGGAAGATTTATTACCTCCGGTAGGGAAGATTTGTTACCTCCGGTAGGGAAGATTTATTACAGGTGATAGGGAAGATTTATTACAGGTAATAGGGAAGATTTATTACCTCCGGTAGGGAAGATTTATTACAGGTGATAGGGAAGATTTACAGGTAATAGGGAAGATTTATTACCTCCGGTAGGGAAGATGTATATACAGGTGATAGGGAAGATGTATTACAGGTAGTAGGGAAGATTTATTACCTCCGGTAGGGAAGATGTATTACAGGTAATAGGGAAGATTATTACCTCCGTAGGGAAGATTTATTACCTCCGGTAGGGAAGATTTATTACCTCCGAGTAGAGAGATTTATTACCTCCGGTAGGGAAGATTTATTACCTCCGGTAGGGAAGATTTATTACCTCCAGTAGAGAAGATTTATTACAGTAATAGGGAAGATTTATTACAGGTATAGGGAAGATTTATTACCTCCAGTAGGAAGATTTATTACCTCCGTAGGGAAGATTTATTACCTCCGGTAGGGAAGATTTATTACCTCCGGTAGGGAAGATTTATTACCTCCGGTAGGGAAGATTTATTACCTCCAGTAGGGAAGATTTATTACCTCCGTAGGGAAGATTTATTACCTCCGGTAGGGAAGATTTATTACCTCCGGTAGGGAAGATTTATTACCTCCGGTAGGGAAGATTTATTACCTCCGGTAGGGAAGATTTATTACCTCCGTAGGGAAGATTTATTACCTCCGGTAGGGAAGATTTATTACCTCCGGTAGGGAAGATTTATTACCTCCGGTAGGGAAGATTTATTACCTCCGGTAGGGAAGATTTTGTTACCTCCGGTAGGGAAGATTTATATTAAGGTGATAGGGAAGATTTATTACAGGTCAATAGGGAAGATTTATTACCTCCGGTAGGGAAGATTTATTACAGGTGATAGGGAAGATTACAGTAATAGGGAAGATTTATTACCTCCGGTAGGAAGATGTATTACAGGTGATAGGGAAGATTATTACAGGTAGTAGGGAAGATTTATTACCTCCGGTAGGGAAGATGTATTACAGGTATAGGGAAGATTTATTACCTCAGTAGGGAAGATTTATTACCTCCGGTAGGGAAGATTTATTACCTCGGTAGAGAAGATTTATTACCTCCGGTAGGGAAGATTTATTACCATCCGGTAGGGAAGATTTATACCTCCAGTAGAGAAGATTTATTACAGGTAATAGGAGAGATTTATTACAGTAAAGGGAAGTTTATACTCCGTAGGAAGATTATTACAGGTAGGAGATATGATTATTACTCCGGTAGGAAGATTTATTACCTCCGTAGGAAGATTTATTACTCAGTAAGGAAATTTATTACCTCCGGTAGGGAAGATTATTACCTCCGGTAGGGAAGATTTATTACTCCGGTAGGGAAGATTATTACCTCCGGTAGGGAAATTTTTACTGTGGGAAATAAAAATACTCGGTAGGGAAGATTTTTTACCTCCGGTAGGGAAGATTATTACCTCCGGTAGGGAAGATTTATTACAGGTGTTTATAGGGAAGATTTATTACCGGTAGGGAAGATTTGTACCTCCGGTAGGGAAGATTTATTACAGGTGATAGGGAAGATTACAGGTAATAGGGAAGATTTATTACCTCCGGTAGGGAAGATTATTACAGGTGATAGGGAAGATTACAGGTATAGGGAAGATTTATTACCTCCGGTAGGGAAGATGTTTACAGGTAATAGGAAGATTTACTATACTCGTAGGGAAGATTTATTACTGGTTAGGGAAGATATACAGGTAATAGGAAGATTTATTACCTCCAGTAGGGAAGATTTTACTTAGACTCCGGTATGGGAAGATTTATTACCTCCGGTAGAGAAGATTTATTACAGGTAATGGAAGATTTATTACAGGTAAAGGGAAGATTTATTACCTCCAGTAGGGAAGATTTATTACCGTTCCGGTAGGGAAGATTTATTACCTCCGGTAGGGAAGATTTATTACAGGTAGGGAAGATTATTACAGGTATAGGGAAGATTTATTACCTCCGTAGGGAAGATTTATTACCTCGGTAGGGAAGATTTATTACGGTATGGAAGATTTATTACCTCGGTTAAGGAAGATTTATTACCCCGGTAGGGAAGATTTATTACCTCGGTAGGGAAGATTTATTACCTCCGTAGGGAAGATTTAATTACTCGGTAGGGAAGATTTATTACCTCCGGTAGGGAAGATTTATTCCCGGTAGGGAGATTATAATAGGGAAGATTTTTACCTCCGGTAGGGAAGATTTATTACAGGTGATAGGAAGATTATTACAGGTATAGGGAAGATTTATTACCTCCGGTAGGGAAGATTTATTACAGGTGATAGGGAAGATATTACAGGTAATAGGGAAGATTTATTACCTCCGGTAGGGAAGATGTATTACAGGTGATAGGGAAGATGTATTACAGGTATAGGGAAGATTTATTACCTCCGTAGGGAAGATGTATTACAGGTAATAGGGAAGATTTATTACCGGATAGGGAAGATTTATTACCTCCGGTAGGGAAGATTTTATTACTCCGGTAGGAAGATTTATTACCTCCGTAGGAAGATTTATTACCTCCGGTAGGGAAGATTTATTACCTCCAGTAGGAAGATTTATTACAGGTATAGGAAGATTTATACAGGTAATAGGGATTTATTACCTCCGGTAGGGAAGATTATTACCTCCGGTAGGGAAGATTTATTACCTCCGGTAGGGAAGATTTATTACCTCCGGTAGGGAAGATTATTACCCGGATAGGAAGATTTATTACCTCCAGTAGGGAAGATTTATTACCTCCGGTAGGGAAGATTTATTACTCCGGTAGGAAGATTTATTACCTCCGTAGGGAAGATTTATTACCTCCGGTAGGGAAGATTTATTACCTCCGGTAGGGAAGATTTATTACCTCCAGTAGGGAAGATTTATTACCTCCGGTAGGGAAGATTTATTACCTCCGGTAGGGAAGATTTATTACCTCCGGTAGGGAAGATTTATTACCTCCGGTAGGGAAGATTTGTTACCTCCGGTAGGGAAGATTTATTACAGGTGATAGGGAAGATTTATTACAGGTAATAGGGAAGATTTATTACCTCTGGTAGGGAAGATTTATTACAGGTGATAGGGAAGATTACAGGTAATAGGGAAGATTTATTACCTCCGGTAGGGAAGATGTATTACAGGTGATAGGGAAGATGTATTACAGGTAGTAGGGAAGATTTATTACCTCCGGTAGGGAAGATGTATTACAGGTAATAGGGAAGATTTATTACCTGCAGTAGGGAAGATTTATTACCTCCGGTAGGGAAGATTTATTACCTCCGGTAGAGAAGATTTATTACCTCCGGTAGGGAAGATTTATTACCTCCGGTAGGGAAGATTTATTACCTCCAGTAGAGAAGATTTATTACAGGTAATAGGGAAGATTTATTACAGGTAATAGGGAAGATTTATTACCTCCAGTAGGGAAGATTTATTACCTCCGGTAGGGAAGATTTATTACCTCCGGTAGGGAAGATTTATTACCTCCGGTAGGGAAGATTTATTACCTCCGGTAGGGAAGATTTATTACCTCCAGTAGGGAAGATTTATTACCTCCGGTAGGGAAGATTTATTACCTCCGGTAGGGAAGATTTATTACCTCCAGTAGGGAAGATTTATTACCTCCGGTAGGGAAGATTTATTACCTCCGGTAGGGAAGATTTATTACCTCCGGTAGGTAAGATTTATTATCTCCAGTAGGGAAGATTTATTACCTCCGGTAGGGAAGATTTATTACCTCCGGTAGGGAAGATTTATTACCTCCTGTAGGGAAGATTTATTACCTCCGGTAAGGAAGATTTGTTATCTCCGGTAGGGAAGATTTATTACAGGTGATAGGGAAGATTTATTACAGGTAATAGGGAAGATTTATTACCTCCGGTAGGGAAGATGTATTACAGGTGATTGGGAAGATGTATTTCCTTTAGTAGGAAAGATGTATTACAGGTGGCATGTTACTAAATCTGATATTTTCTGAGAAAATGGCCTGTGCAGCATACAATCACTTCTATCAGCCTGCACCCTACCAGCCACGCCACAGCAACACCCGGGGGTACGTCACCAATGAGCCCACCTTATAGGTACAGAAGCACAAGTATACGGCATATCTAGCATTGGGCAATAATCTGTTTTTATTGCAGCCCTATGCTTTTACAGCTATTTAACAAAGCTTCATAAAACTGTTCACACAATGCATTTACCAGGAAGCGTCAAGGACAAGGGTTCTCCTTCTCGTAATGGACTTTTTATAGTTGAGGTCCATCACCCCATAAAAGAATAACTTGCATTTTTGTTATTATTTGTATTCATTAATAAAGACAAGACTTTTTTTTTTTTTTACAAAAAGCCACAGATTTAATGAATGCAAACATGTCAAGCAGCAAAGATCTTACCCGACCCATGAAGTTCCTTAAGCCCCCAGTGGCTTGTTAGGTCTCATTCACTCATCCGATTTTTTTACGTACGAGTGCTAAGTAATAAATGATAAAATAAATAATAATCCCTCTGTATCTATTAGTGTGCTTATCACATCTGGAGAGGTTTCTCTTTTTCTTAATATTACTATATACCAGAAAAGCACTCAAATATTTAATTATAACATTTAATCTATCTACTTATTATCCAAGGTGTGGCCTTTTATTCTTGTGGTTTTTGTAGCTAACGGTTGCTTAACAAACCCTTTAGGGATGAAAATTCTTACTAACAAATTATCTAGGGATTATGGTTAAAACTTGACTTTTATTTAGTTTAATTAATAAAAAGTGATCTATAATATTGTTCAATAACACTAAAGTTGTCTTGTGTTATTTCTATATTGTATTGGATTCCTGTGTTTTAGAGATCGGCTATTCGTTCTAACATGTTAATTTAAGGCTATATTATCCTACCTAAATCATGGCCACAGTCCATAAATTTGTATAGCACTAGGAGGGTAACTATACAGTGGCATATAAAATTTTGGGCACCCCTGGTCAAAGTTACAGTTATTGTGAACACTTAAGCAAGTTGTAGGTGAAATGATCTCTAAAAGGCCTAAAGATAAATTTGACACAGTTCCTTTGTATTTTAGGCAAAAAAAGGAAAAAGTATTTTTTTTACATTTTAAACATTACAAGAAGGAAAATAAGCAGATGCAAAAGTTTGGGCCCCCTGCATGGTCAGTACCTAGAAACAGCCTTTTTTTGCAAGTTTCACAGCTTGTTAATGCTTTTTGTAGCCAGACAAGAGTCTTTCGATTCTTGTTTGAGGGATTTTCATCCATTCTTCCTTGGAAAATTCTTCTAGTTCTGTGAGATTCCTGGGTCGTTTTGCATGCACTGCTATTTTGAGGTCTAGCCATAGATTTTCAGTGATGTTCAAATCAGGGGACTGTTAGGGCCATTGTAAAAACCTTCAGCTTGTGCCTTTTGAGGTCATCTATTGTGGATTTTGATGTGTGTTTAGGATCATTATCCATTTGTAGAAGCCATCCTCTTTTCAACTTCAGCTTTTTTACAGCTGTTATGTTTTCACAATCAGTGATGGTTTGGGGAGCCATGTCATCTGCTGTTGTAGGTCCACTGTGTTTTATCAAGACCAAAGTCAGCGAAGCCATCTACCAGGAAATTTTAGAGCCCTTCATGCTTCCCTCTGCCAACAAAGCTTTTTGGAGATGGAAATTTCATTCTCCAGCAGGACTTGGCACCTGTCCACACTGCCAAAAGTACCAATACCTGGTTTAAAAACAACAGTATCACTGTGCTTGATTGACCAGCAAACTCGCCTATCCTTAACCCCATAGAGAATCTATGGCGTATTGTCAAGAGGAAGATGAGAGACATCAGACCCAACAATGCAGATGAGCTAAGGCTGTTATCAAAGCTACCTGGGCTTCCATAACCCCTCAGCAGTGCTACAGGCTGATCGCCTCCATGCCATGCCACAATGATGCAGTAATTGATGCCAAAGAAGCCTCGACCAAGTATTGAGTGCATTTACTGAATATACATTTCAGCAGGCCAACATTTCGGATTTTAAAATACTTTTTTAAGCTGTTGTTATAAAGTATTATAATTTATTGAGATAATAACTTTTGGGTTTTTATTGGCTATAAGCCATAATCATCAACATTAACATAAATAAACACGTGAAATAGATCACTCTGATTGTAATGACTCTATATAATATGAGTTTCACTTTTGTATTGAAGAACTGAAATAAATTAACTTTTTGATGATATTCTAATTTTGTGAGAAGCACCTGTACATCTGACGCTCAATTTTATGGTGAGTACGCAGGAGAGGTTTTCTTCTGATAACTCTAACACGAAAGGCTGTATTTGTGCAGGTGACTCTGAACAGTAGAGCAATGTACAACAACTCTGGAGTCTGATAAATCTTTCTGATGGTCTTTTCTAGTCAAGCAGGGGTTCTGATTTTCCTCTCTAGCAATCATATGAGCAGCCCTCACTGAAATTTTGCTTAGTCTTCCAGACGTTATCTTGACCTCCACTGTTCCTGTTAACTGCCATTTCTTGTTATAATCACAACGTTTAGGCCATAGATAAGCTTTATCAAGTCATAAATATGAAAGGTAACATACTTGTGTGAATTTCCACAACTATCACAGTAGTGGACATGGTTTCATAGACTTTTCACACATTAGACTGTTTCCTCTTTTATATCACTTCTATAATTTAGACCAGTCCTTGCTCCTAAAAATTGTCTTATGTCAGTAATAAATGTGGAGCAACCGTGATAATTCTGCTCTTACTTCTACTGTAGTGTATTTGTCATAAATCTGCCCATATCCATATATTGTTGTGCAAATATAATTTTTCTCATGTTCATGCTTCTGGGATTTACCTTTTTCTCATTGCAGTGCCTTTCCGCTTTGTTGGCACTTATCTGCTATACAGAACTTTTCTACACTGTGTGGAATATGACACACAACATTGCTGAGCCTCCAGTTCTCCTCATTAGCCCACTTCTCGTTGGAGCTACTATGGTAAAGGAAATATTTTGGCTTAATAAATAATCTGCACTGTTTTAAAAGTCACTTAGTACAAGAATCCTACTCATGCATCACTGGCGGCTCCATACCAACTCAGTTAGACCCCCACAAGGTCCAAAGCCATAGAAAATCCAGGATTCTGAGACACCAGAGAAAATGGGGATAAAACATAACCTTTATTCCATTATTCCATCCTTAAAAATCACATGGTGAAATACAATTAAGGTAGACAAGTGACGCACAGTTTCTGCCCAAAAAGGGTCTTTATCGAGCCAGAAATACAACTATACAATAAAAATTACGGCCATGGCTGTAATTTTTATTGTATTTCTGGCTTGAAACTTTGCTTTTCTTGTCTTCCTCAACTGTATTTCACCATGAGATTTTTAAAGATGGAATAATGAAATAAAGGTTATGTTTTATCCACATTTTCTCTGGTGCCTCGGAATCTTGGATTTTCTGTGTTTAAAAGTCAACTTTGATCATATCTGGTATTAACAGTAATGTTAAAAGAAGCAAATTATACAGTAAGAGGGGGATATTGTAAATGTAGAGTTTGTCACCTGCATATGTCTGTAGACCAAAGTCCTGTCAGAGTAGAGATGCATATATACATATTAAGGGATTCCGACCCTCCACTGGCAGTGCCCCATTCTCAAGAAAAAGAAGCCCGTCTCATTGGTGGTAAGTCATAAACGTGCGAGATTGGAATACCCTTTTAAATTAATAATTTGATATAAGGCTCTTAAATAGAAAGTTTGAGTGTTATTTTTATATTGAAGGGGTTATTCAGACTTTACAGATTGATTGTTTATCCTTAGGGCAGGTGCAGACGATCATATGTTCTTCAGCCAAGAAAGTCGATGCGCTTATGCTGATCACACTCTGACACTCTGATCCGACCCTGATCACACTCTGATCCGACCCTGATCACACTCGGATCCGACCCTGATCACACTCGGATCCGACCCTGATCACTCTCGGATCCGACCCTGATCACACTCGGATCCGACCCTGATACCCTCGGATCTGACCCTGATCACCCTCGGATCTGACCCTGATCACCCTCGGATCCGACCCTGATCACCCTCTGATCCGACCCTGATCACCCTCTGATCCGACCCTGATCACCCTCTGATCCGACCCTAATCACCTCTAATCCGATCCTGATCACCCTCTGATCGACTGATCACCTCTGACCGACCCTGATCACCCTGTCATCCAACTGTCATCCGGTTCTCTCAGAGGTGGAGAGAAAAAAGTTTTTACATCTTCTCCATTCTGACATTTCGTGAAAATCTGACCACACTCTCTTATCATATGAGTGCAGTCCGAAGTTTTCAATGGACCCATAGATGTGAATGGGTGAATGCTATCTAATATTAAAAATAAATAAATCGTGCATGCTGCAATTTTTTTTCCTTGGAACACATGGTCTGACTAAAAAAAAAATTGCACATGTGCACAGCCTCATTGAATAAAATTGGTCCGAGTGCATCCAATGTATCCAATGAATATCTAGAGAGTATAGAAAAAATTATTCAAAGGTAATGATCTTTAAGACCCAAATATCGATACAAAGGGGGACCCAGAACCCCTGTTCAGCGACTCAATCAGCACCTTCCTCACTGAATTTGATATATGGGTCGTGTCTGTACGTAGCCCTCGAGCTCCAGATGAGGAGATGAGCCGCTCGCCAGGGCCTTGGGGAACTCGGCACCAAGCCCACTGATTTCTATGGGGGATGTCACGGTAGCTGCAGCTCGGTCTGTGGCCCTGGGTGCTCACTGAAAAAGGGGATATTTACAGGGGAGTTGAATATTGGTGTGGGGATTTGTGACGCCACCTGTGGTACCTGGTCAGGGTGACCAGCGCTGATATGCAGATCCACTGAAGGGTTAGTATTGGGCAGCTAGATGTTAGGCCTCCCACAGGTGAGGCTGAGTCCTTCAGGGTAGATGGATGTGTAGGGATGCAGGACAGACGGGGACTCGGCAGTTAGAGGTAATAAGGTAGACACACACACAAGTCACTTTGGTACCTTTACTGAAGATGCTGCAAGCACTCCCCGGAGCACTGTAGGGTGAAGGGTGCACATCCATATTCCTCCACTGAGTAGGTGTGTGGCCTCCTGTTCCTTGCCCTTTTAGTAGTGAAGTCCTGGCCTGCTTGTAGCTGGGCCTAACTTGGTCTCCGTCCTGCACCTGGCTGACCTTGTGATTGGACCTTCCCTTGAAGTACACAGTCCCTGCTTGCAGCGTCCTGCTTGCCGGACTCCGTCCTCCTGGCCCGGTTACGTATCAGCTCTGTAGTCCTCCAGGAATTCCGGTGTTCTCCTAATGGGTCGTGGAGATCCCTAAAGGCTTGGACCCCGGCGTCCGGTAAATACTTGTTGAGGTGAGCTATAATGGCTCCTCTGCCTCATTCACTTTCCACTCGCCTTCGGCCTAACCGGGCCCTCACACGATCACACACTGGCAGTTGGTGGGCTGCCTCTTCGCCGCTCTCTAAGCGTCGGCACGCTTTCTCACTGAGCTGCACTCACTAGTTTCAGCTCTGACTAGGCTGGAGTGGTTTCCGTTCCACTTTACTAGCCTCCACTCTATTGAACTGAACTTTACTGCAGACTGCAGCCTTCAAACTCCTCAGCTACCAACTGAGCTCTCCTCAGAACTAACTCTCATCTGCACTCTCTGAGGTGACTGAACTTGTTCTTCCTGTGTTCACCCTCCTTTATATGTCTAAACAGCTCCCTCTGGTGGTCTTAGGGATGGGTGAAGGTGTGTGAGTGTATATAATGACCTCTAGTGGTGTATTCCTTCAGTGCACCCTTCTGGGAGATATGAATCCAGTCGCAGCTGGGCTCCACATAAAGGCTCAATCCGACGTCCATTTTTCGTGGATAGAACTCCTAACCATTATAGCCTATGGGGCTGTTCACATGTATTTAGCAGACTGAGCGTCTGCCCAAATATAGGAGACTTGTCCGATTTTGATTCAAGTGACTGATCATACTCGCCAATGTAAGTCTGAGGGTCTGAACAGCACTCAGTTGCCCTCTGTGACCTGTCTGTTTTTCATGGATGGTTTGTTAGGAGAAGCATGAGAGACCTCCATCAGCTGTTTTTTCTACTTGGTCCCAGAGCAGAGACTCCAATTCCAGCGATGTGTCACTTATTGACCTGTTTGCTGCAGTTTTGATAAAATTAAAAAAATTTCTGCAGCAGATCTAGCTTTTTCTGAATGCTGGGCTCTGTATAACTCCGCCCACACCATTGATTGGCAGCTTTCAGTGTACACTGTGCATAGGCAGAAAGCTGACAATCAGTGGTGGAGACGGGGTTACACAGAGCTCTTGAATATGTAGCAGGTTTACCAGTGATTTTATCAAAACTACAGCAAGCAGTGTGGTAAGTGTCATATTGCGTAAATCAGGGCATCTGCCACGACACTGTGCTTATTTCAGATTAGGTATCCAATACCTGGTGACGGAGGTTTATTTTTAAGGTGAAATGGCCACTGTGGATTGCAAACGTTTATAAGGCATAATCTCTTTTTTTGACCTTTTCATTTCTAATGTTTATGTTCGTGTTGACCTTTTTATTTCTAATTTCTAGCTCCTTGCCACATGTCTTATCCAGTATGAGAGGATGCGAGGCGTTCGCTCATCAGCTCTCCTGCTGGTGTTCTGGATACTGACTTTCATTTGTGCAGTTTTCCAACTGAGAACCAAAATTACAATAGCCCTTTCACAGGTAAGGATAAATGACAGAACACGGATCTATAGGGATGAAGCGGGGAACTAGACACTTATTTTTCGTTTTCTATTCCTTTGATAGAAAATATGACCCAGATGTGAAAAAGTGCTTAAAAGGAGCCATTGTTTTGTGAAATACAGATACATATATGTCATACATTTTGAAGATTAGAATTTTTAATATATTAATATAAAATTATATATAATATTATAACTATAATATTTGAAAAATAGTTGTCAAACAAATAGACAAAAGATATTTAATGAGAAATCTTAGTGGAGTCCAATATTTTAACTCTATTGTTGTTTTATTTTGTTAAGGCAGTAGAAATGAACCGACTGCGCTACACCCTGTTCATGCTGTACTTCTTACTGGTGCTGTTCCAGTGCGTTCTGTCTTTCTTCAACGATCGACCTCCGTTTTTTACCAGTGTAAAAAATGACATGGTATGTCGTCATTGTTGTTTGTTTCCACTTTAATTGTCACAATAAAGGAAAGGGTGTACTTTTAGCATTTGTTTTATGCTGGAACTTTGCAGACCTTTTCAGCTATAAGAGCATACAGTTGCATACATCAGGCCGTATGTTCATTGAACCCATTTCTAAAGGTCCAGCTGAATGTTCATTTACCTTTGCTTAGATGTCCTTTTTTTAATTAATTGCAAGCTTTGATTTGCAGAGCGAAAAAAAAAATACTTAAATAACCAAGACAGTAGATATGAATACTTGTCAAGCGGGTATGTTTATAGGAGATTGTTATTCCAATAATAAAGCTTTCAATATAAAAATATAAATATGAATACAGTAAAAAAAAAATCTGTAACTGCTACGTTTGCATTGTGACTTATATCAATATTGTTTCTTTGCACCAGAACCCGTGCCCTTTGTCAAGTGCCTCCTTCCTTTCCAAAGTTACCTTCAGCTGGTTTACAGAGTAAGTAACTGCACATAACTAAAACTGTAGAGAATTAATCAGACAGAGTATTGTTCCATATATAGGGACATGCCATAGGATTTGCTTAGATGCACCTGCCTAGTTTTTTTTTTACTAGAACCAGGGCCTGTGTTCACTAGGTGTGTCAGTCTGCTGGATGGAGCAGACTCGAGTGTGCTGCTGGAGAGTGCCCAGCTAAAATGTGAGCTGTAGCTGGGATTTCTGTCTGAATGGAGACTGCATGGGTCAGCTAGGAAAGCTGAGCAGTCTGTGTGTGTGTAGAGAACAGTGTGTCAGCTGCAGCCTGTTTAGTGTGAACTGTGCCTGGAGTTGAACACTTCTGTTTGGCGCTGGAAGCTGCTGGAGCTCAGGCTGAAGGGGATGAAGAGACTGGCTTGATCGTGCTTCTTTGTGTATGAAGTTTGCTCCGGGAGAAGGATTGTAATCTGTTCAGGTGAGCCCACACTCACATACTGTATATATGCTGAATGAACTATTTATTTGCGGTGATACCTTTGTGCCCAGAAGAGACTGCACCAGTTTGGATCAAACCGCATTGCCTGTGTGAACGCTACCTAATGCCTGAGAGAGTAAATCCAGAATACTGACTAATGTTGAGTAACACAAGTTTATGCAGTCGCATTGCAACCCCGAGAGTACTGCAGCCGCAACAATCCAGTCACAAGAAGTCCAATGATATCAGATATTTGCGACTTGCTTGTTGCAGTAATTTAGGGGTTTCAATGTGACCCCACTCACTTGCACTGGAGCAGTGACACCTGGCGACAGTTGTTGTGACCAAAGTCTCCATATATCTGTATATTTCCAGCCTAAGGCCAGAGTCACACTTGCGAGTGTGATGCGAGAAACTCGCGCATCAATAACCGGCACTCGGGACAGAGTGTGCGGCTGCATAGAAATACATGCAACCACACACTCCAGTCCCGAGTGCCGGCGGCAGTGCCGGTTATTGATGCAAGAGACTCGCGCGAGTTTCTCGCATCACACTCGCAAGTGTGACCCCAGCCTAAGGGTGATGCAGCGCCTTCATATTCAGACTAGATAGGGTTCCCAGAGTGAAGTACTATTGATTGATGTGATGGGGAAACTAGATAAAACACGGATTTTGGTAAGAACTTACCTGTAAAATCCTTTTCAGCGAAGAAGGAAGGGAGACACAGTCATTACTAGTGGGTAGGCGGAGCCCACATAGGATAAACACACCTCAGATTAAAAAGTGTTGACCGGCCCCTCCAGCTATATAGGACTCCTCCTACTCCAGCTCTCCAGTCGTACCCAAGCTTAAGGAAGAGCAAATATCACCAGCGTAGCAACATAACCCCTTCTGAAGGACTTCAGAGAAAAAACAAGAAGACAGGTTATGCATATAGCCGAAACAACCACACAGTCCAGGTACTACTCACTGAACCTGACCACTGCGATGAGCTGGCAATGCTGGAACAGAGCCTTAGCGCGCCTACCTCAGCCCAGATAATCGCTATCAGAGAAGGGTCACACCGCATCTGAAAACACAACAACACACTTCTGCCATGGGAGGGAGCTGTGTCTCCCTTCCTTCTTCGCTGAAATGGATTTTACAGGTAAGTTCTTACCAAAATCCGTGTTTCAGCTGCAGATGAAGGAAGGGAGACACAGTCATTACTAGTGGGACGTCCCAAAGCAGTCCAAAAATAAGGGTGGGCAAAAAACCAAAAGAGGCAGATACCCAACAACCTAGATAAATGCGCAAATAGCGCTAACTATAAGTTCACAAGAACTTTTAAACTACAGCCGCCTGCAGGACCCTACGTCCTAAGGCCGCATCAGCGGAAGCACTAACGTCCACCTTATAAAATTTCGTAAATGTGTGGACGGAACGCCAGGTCGCCGCCCGGCAGAGCTGAGCTGCCGAGGCTCCTTGATGAAAAGCCCACGATAAACCCACAGCCCTTGTGGAGTGAGCTTGAATCTTAATCGGGCAAGGTTCGCCCTTAAGTCGGTAAGCCTCTAAAATGGCCGACCGAATCCAACGAGCTATAGAATCCTTGGAAGCTCGTTGCCCACGTCGACGACCTGCTGGAATCACAAACAGAGAATCCGACTTCCGAAAATTTTGAGTAATGGACAAATAGAACTTTAAAGCCCGCACCAAATCCAATGTGTGCAAGGCTCATTCTTTCGCATTCCTTGGCTCGGACAGAGCGAGGGCAACACAATATCCTGGTTAACATGAAACTGTGATGCTACTTTAGGTAGAAAGTCGCCACGTGTGCGAAGCACTACGCGATCTGGGAGAAACTCCAGAAAAGGAGGCGAGCAAAGAGAGAGCCGCCAACTCAGAAACCCTTCTCAAAGAAGTGACCGCCACTAAGAAGGCAACCTTCCAAGAAAGCAAAGAAAGGCTAACAGAGTCCATAGGCTCAAAAGGCCCATGTTGAAGAGCCTCCAAGACAAGATTGAGCCGCCAGGGAGACACAGGCGCCTTCCGCGGCGGAAACTGACGGGTTACTCCGGAAAAAAGGAACGTACGTCCCTATGCGAAGCGATAGCCTTCCGAAATAGCAAGGACAGAGCAGAAACTTGCCCCTTCAAAGTGCTAACTGCCAAACCCCTGTCCAGCCTGTACTGCAAAAAGGCCAACAAATTGGGAATGGAAAAACTCCTTGGGTTCCTAGAAGAACCTGAACACCACGAAAAGAAGGCTTCCCAAGTCTTTGATAAATTCTAGTGGTAGCCGGACCTCTGGCAGCTCACAGAGTGGCAATGACTTCAGCTGAAAAACCTTGACGGGTCAAGATTTCGGTCTCAAGAGCCACGCCGTCAAACGCAGAGACTTCAGGTCCGGGTGATGAACGGGCCCTTGGGTTAACAGGTCCGGGCGAAGAGGGAGTGGAAGTGGAGGCGCTGCCAGAAGCGACACTAGCGTCGAGAACCACGTCCTCCTTGGCCAATCTGGGGCTATCAATATAGCCGGGACTCTCCCCAGTCTGATCCGACGCAAAACCAGAGGAAGTAAGGATATCGGCGGGAACACATAAATTAGCTCGAAATGGTCCCAAGGAGCCACCAGAGCATCCACCGCCACAGCCTTCGAGTCCTTGTACCTGGACATGAATGTCGGTAACTTGGCATTGAGCCTGGATGCCATCACATCCACTTGGGGAGTTCCCCAACGGGAGCACAGCAGCGCAAAAATTTCCGGATGAAGACTCCATTCTCCGGGATCCATCTTTTTGCGACTCAGGAAGTCCGCTGTGATATTCTGAACTCCTGGAATGTGAATCGCAGAGATGGCTGGCACCCTGGCCTCGGCCCATACCAGGATTCGAGACAGTTCCATCATGAGCCTGAAGCTCCTCGTTCCACCTTGATGGTTGATATACGCAACCGCCGTCGCGTTGTCTGTCTGCACTCGGACTGGTAGACCGCTTAAAGGGACCGTCCAGTGTTGGAGGCAAAGAAAAATTGCCCTCAATTCTAGGATGTTGATCGGCAGGACAGACTCTTCCAATGACCATACCCCCTGAATCCAAAGACCGTTCCAGACGCTCCCCCAGCCCGTCAGGCTGGCATCGGTGGTTATGATCGACCCCCTTGGAGGAAAGAAGGACTTCCCCAGGGATAACGCTTCCGGACGTAACCCCATTCTAGCGACTCTCTCACCCTGTGGGAGATGATGACACTGCAATCCAGTGAAAACCGTGATCGATCCCAACGGTTCAAGATGAGCATTTGGAGAGCCCTGGAATGAAATTGGGCAAACGGAATTGCTTCCATTGACGCCACCATCAAACCCAGAAGGCGCATACACCTTCGAAGGGACATTGCTGTCGCAGACTTCATATCCTGCACATGGTGAAGAAGACTCGCTTGCTTGTCTGAGGGCAGAGACACCACTGCTCGTACCGTGTCGAACTGCATTCCCAAAAACAGGATTGACTGCGACGGTTCCAGTGACGACTTCTCCCAATTGATCAGCCACCCGAAGTCCTCCAGGAGCTGAAGGGATAAATCGCGAGCCGTCACCGCCTCCTCCTTTGAGGACGCCACAATCAAAAGGTCGTCCAGATAGGGAAGAATCGTAATCCCCTGTCTTCGCAGAATCGCCATGAGAGGAGCCAGAATTTTGGAAAAACTCTGGGTGCTGAGGCCAGACCGAATGGCAGGGCCACAAACTGGTAATGGTCCTGACCTATGGCAAAACGCAGGAAGCGTTGGTGAGCCCTTCCGATGGGGACATGCAAATAAGTGTCGCGAATGTCGATTGACACCAAAAAATCGTTCTGTGACAAGGCCGCCACAACGGAGCGAAGTGATTCCATGCGGAATTTTTGGATGCGGACATGCCGATTTAATTTTTTGAGATCCAGAATGGGACGAAATTTGTCCTCCTTTCTGGGGACTACAAAGAGGTTGGAATAAAAACCTCTTCCTTGGTCCTCCGGTGGAACTGGTACCACCACACCCTTCTGTAGAACGGAATCGACCTCCCGTAGTAGAGCGGCAATTAGCCCGGGCTCTGACGGAATGCGGGATAGGCAAAAACTGTCTGGGGGTCGAGAAAGAAACTCTATGAAGTAGCCTGCCGACACGACCCGCTGTTGTGAATGGGTTTGAGATGAGTTCTGAGCAGAGGCTCCCTCTGGTGGTTACAAGCGGTACTAGTGAGGATTGTGAGGACTGGGAATCAGGTGTTACTGATTGGTCTTATTTAAGGGAATCATTTTCCCATCAGGGTTGCCGGTGATCAATTGTTCTGGTCTGAATCCTTCTTTCCAGTTTCCCTTGTAGCCTGCTGTGTCGTGTCTGCATCTCCTGCTATCAGATAAGACAATTTCTTATTTTGTGTTTTTGCTATATTTTTGCATTTGGTCCTGCACTTCTGTGGGGGCCTTCTGGGTCCCCTCCGGGGCTTTTGCCCTCTCAGTTTAGTTCAGCCACTGTGTTTTGTACTTTTGCTTTTTCCAGTTTTTTCAGTGGCTGCTGTTTTTGTTACACCAGAGAACTAATTTAGGTGGTAGAGGTCGTGTGATCTCAGGTGATTTTGAAATTAGTAGAGTTGGTGTTTTTCAGGGTTTTCTGGGATTGCAGTAAGTACCCTTCCTGTCCTTTTCTATTTAGATAGTTTGGGCCCCAGCGTTTGCTCATACTATTTTCTTTCTGTGTCAGTATTTCCTCTTGTCTAACCGCCATTACATGTTTGGGGGCTTTCTATTATCTTTGGGGTTCTGCTCCGGGGCAGATAGCTTTCCTATTTCTATCTTTAGGTGTAGTTAGTTTCTCAGGCTGTGACGAGGCGTCTAGGACCAACGTAGGAACGCTCCACGGCTGCCTCTAGTTGCGGTGGTTAGTCAGGGTACTGCAATCTCATAGATTCCAACTGCTCTGGTGTATTTCCTTTTTTGCCTGCACTCCTCAGCTACCGTAACATAACAGTATCACCGGCCATAAAAATTGTATGGTACTCACAGAAGGGAAAAAATATTTTGAAGGAAGAAAAGTTGTCAGAGATATTTTTCTGTTTGTTGCATTTTTTTTTTTTTTTTTTTTTCCCTCTGTATCTCTGGGTGCTGGGGAGGATCTTTTCTCCCAATGGAGTTTGCACAGTTGTCTGGCCGTGTGGATCAGCTTGCCACTGAGGTTCAGAGTATTGCTGCATATCTTGCTAGGTTGCCTGTTGTGGAACCTAGGATCCCCATGCCAGATTTGTTTTTAGGGGATCGAGCTAAGTTTCAGAATTTCAAAAATAATTGTAAATTGTTTCTTGCCTTAAAATCTAAGTCCTCAGGAAACGCAGCGCAGCAGGTTCAAATTATCATCTCTCTCCTGCGCGGCGATCCTCAGGATTGGGCTTTTTCCCTGATACCTGGGGATCCTGTTTTGAGTGATGTTGATGCATTTTTTCAGGCTTTGGGGTTATTGTACGATGAGCCTAATGTCACTGATCAAGCTGAAAAAGCCTTGTTGGCATTAAATCAGGGGCTTGATGACGCTGAGTTATACTGTCAGAGATTCCGTAGGTGGGCAGTCCTGACCAAATGGAATGACGACGCTTTGGCGGCCCTTTTCCGGAAGGGTCTGTCGGATAATGTAAAGGATGTTATGGTGGGATTCCCTGTCCCCTCTGGTCTCAATGATTCTATGTCATTGGCGATTCAAATTGACAGACGTTTGCGTGAGCGGAGAAGTATGCGTGGAGTGGTGTTGCCTTGTGAGCCAGCTGCTGAGCCCATGCAGTGTGATGGAGTGGTGTCTGGGCACAGCGTCATGAGTTTCGAAAGCGCAATGGGTTATGTTTCTACTGTGGTGATGCCTCTCATGCTATTTCAGTCTGCCCTAAGCGGGGAAGACATTTTGCACGCTCAGTTGTCTTGGGTAGTGTTCAGACTAAGTTTTTATTAACTGTCACTCTGATATGCTCTCTGTCCTCATTTTCTGCTCAGGCTTTCATTGATTCTGGAGCAGCTATTAACCTGATGGATTATGATTTTGCTAAACGTTGTGGGTTTCCCTTGATACCCCTACAGAAGTCTATTCCCCTACTGGGGATCGATTCTACCCTTTGGCTGAGAATAAACCCCAGTTTTCTACTCAGGTGATAATGAGGGTTGAACCTCATCACCAGGAGTGCTGCAAATTTTTGGTTCTATATAATCTGCATGACATTATCGTGCTGGGTTTCCCTTGGTTACAGTCTCATAATCCTGTTTTGGATTGGAAATCTGTGTCTGTAACCAGTTGGGGCTGCCAATGTGTTAGTGCCAACACTCCTGTTTTTTCTGCCTCCCCCAGGCTGAGGATGTTCCTGACTTTTTGTTTGATTTTTCTGATGTGTTTAGCGAAAGTAAATCTGCATCCTTACCTCCCCATAGGAGCTATGACTGCGCTATTGAATTAGTGCCAGGTAGTAAATTCCCTAAAGGTCGCCTTTTTAACTTGTCTGTACCTGAACATGACGCTATGCGGTCTTATATCAAGGAATCATTGGAGAAGGGTCATATCAGACCATCCTCTTCACCCTTAGGTGCCGGTTTTTTCTTTGTGGCCAAAAAAGATGGTTCATTAAGGCCGTGTATTGATTATCGTCTCTTGAACAATATTACTGTGAAATATCAATACCCGTTACCCTTGATTTCTGACCTGTTTTCCAGGGTGAAAAACGCTACTTGGTTTACCAAGCTTGACCTCAGGGGGGCGTATAACCTTATTCGCATTAAGCACGGGGATGAATGGAAGACGGCATTTAACACCCCTGAAGGGCATTTTGAGTACCTTGTGATGCCCTTTGGGCTCACTAATGCTCCTTCCGTCTTCCAGTCCTTCATGAATGACATTTTCAGGGATTTTGTGGACAAGTTTCTGATTGTTTATTTGGATGATATCTTGATTTTTTCTAATGACTGGGACTCTCATGTGAAACATGTTCGAACTGTATTCCAGATTTTGAGAGAGAATGCTCTGTATGTGAAGGGATCAAAGTGTCTTTTTGGCGTACAGAAGATCTCATTTCTGGGATTCATTTTGTCCCCATCTGTTATTGAAATGGACCCGGTCAAGGTTCAGGCCATCTGTGATTGGGTCCAACCTACTTCATTAAAGGCTCTTCAGAGATTTTTGGGTTTTGCCAATTTTTATCGTAAATTTATTGGTAATTTCTCTGTTATTGTTAAACCATTAACTGATTTGACCAGAAAGGGTTCTGATGTGGTGAATTGGCCTCCTGAGGCAGTCTCTGCATTTCAGGAACTTAAGCAGAGATTCACTTCTGCTCCTGTTCTACGGCAGCCTGATGTTTCTCTGCCATTTCAGGTGGAGGTTGATGCCTCTGAAATTGGGGCAGGTGCCGTTTTGTCCCAAAAAGATCCAGAGACCTCTAGAAGTAACCCTTGTGCCTTTTTCTCTCGAAAATTTTCTCCTACTGAACGTAATTATGACGTGGGTAATCGGGAGTTATTGGCCATGAAGTGGGCTTTTGAAGAGTGGAGACATTGGCTGGAGGGAGCCAAACATCAGGTGGTGGTCCTTACGGACCATAAGAATCTGGTCTATCTGGAATCTGCCAAGCGACTCAATCCTAGACAGGCCAGGTGGGCCTTGTTTTTCACACGTTTTAATTTTGTGGTTTCCTTTCTTCCTGGCACTAAGAATGTTAAGGCGGATGCCCTCTCGAGGAGTTTCCTTGCGGACTCTCCTGAGCTATCTGATCCCTCTGTTATTTTGAAGGAGGGTGTAGTTCTTTCCGCCATCTCGCCCAATTTGAGACTTGCTCTGGAGGGGTGTCAGGAGGATAGGCCCGAGCGCTGCCCTGTTGGAAAATTGTTTGTCCCGGACCAATGGAAAAAGAGTGTGATGTCTGAGATTCATTGTTCCGCATTGGCTGGGCATCCCGGAATTTTTGGTACCAGAGACTTGGTTAGTCGGTCCTTTTGGTGGCCTACCTTGTCTCGCGATGTCAGGGAATTTGTGCAGTCCTGCGGGACTTGCTCTCGCTCCAAGCCTTGCTCTCGCTCTAGTGGTTTGTTGATGCCATTGCCTGTGCCCAAGAGACCATGGACCCATATCTCTATGGATTTCATTTCCGATCTTCCTGTTTCTCAGAGAATGACCACCATCTGGGTAATTTGTGATAGGTTTTCCAAAATGATACATCTTGTGCCATTACCTAAGTTGCCTTCCTCCTCTGAATTGGTGCCGTTGTTCCTTCAGCACGTGGTTCGTTTACACGGCATTCCTGAGAACATTGTGTCTGACAGAGGAGTCCAGTTTGTTTCCAGATTTTGGAGGACTTTTTGTTCTAAACTGGGTGTTCAATTGTCTTTCTCCTCGGCATTTCATCCTCAGACCAATGGTCAAACTGAGAGAACAAACCAGACATTGGAGACTTATCTAAGATGCTTTGTGTCTGCTGATCAGGATGACTGGGTCTCTTTTTTGCCTTTGGCTGAGTTTGCTCTTAATAATAGGGCTAGCTCTGCCACTTTGATGTCTCCGTTTTTCTGTAATTCTGGGTTTCACCCTCGATTTTCTTCAGGACAGACGGAGGCTTCTGTCTGTCCAGGTGTTGACTCTGTTGTTGAGCGTATGCAGCAGATTTGGGACCAGGTAGTGGAGAGGTTGTCCCTCTCTCAGGAGAAGGCCCAGCGGTTTGCTAACCGGCATAGGACTGATGGTCCTCGGTTTAAAGTGGGGGACTTGGTCTGGTTGTCCTCAAAGAATATTCCTATGAGAGTAGCATCTCCTAAATTTAAGCCTAGGTTCATTGGACCTTGTAAGATCATGGAGATTATTAATCCTGTTTCTTTTCGTTTGCTTCTTCCAGGGACATTTAAGATCCATAACGTGTTCCACAAGTCCTTGTTGAAGAGGTTTGTTGAGCCAGTGGTTCCTGCTGCTGTGCCTCCTGACCCTGTTTTGGTTGAGGGCAATCTGGAGTATGTGGTTGAGAAAATATTGGATTCTCGTTTTTCTAGACGAAGACTCCAGTATTTGGTTAAATGGAGAGGTTATGGTCAGGAGGATAATTCTTGGGTGTTTGCTTCGGACATCCATGCTAGGAGACTTATCCGTGCGTATCATAGAACTCATCCTGACCGACCTGGTTGTTCAAATGAGGGTTCGGTGACCCCTCCTCAAGGGGGGGGTACTGTTGTGAATGGGTTTGAGATGAGTTCTGAGCAGAGGCTCCCTCTGGTGGTTACAAGCGGTACTAGTGAGGATTGTGAGGACTGGGAATCAGGTGTTACTGATTGGTCTTATTTAAGGGAATCATTTTCCCATCAGGGTTGCCGGTGATCAATTGTTCTGGTCTGAATCCTTCTTTCCAGTTTCCCTTGTAGCCTGCTGTGTCGTGTCTGCATCTCCTGCTATCAGATAAGACAATTTCTTATTTTGTGTTTTTGCTATATTTTTGCATTTGGTCCTGCACTTCTGTGGGGGCCTTCTGGGTCCCCTCCGGGGGCTTTTGCCCTCTCAGTTTAGTTCAGCCACTGTGTTTTGTACTTTTGCTTTTTCCAGTTTTTTCAGTGGCTGCTGTTTTTGTTACACCAGAGAACTAATTTAGGTGGTAGAGGTCGTGTGATCTCAGGTGATTTTGAAATTAGTAGAGTTGGTGTTTTTCAGGGTTTTCTGGGATTGCAGTAAGTACCCTTCCTGTCCTTTTCTATTTAGATAGTTTGGGCACCAGCGTTTGCTCATACTATTTTCTTTCTGTGTCAGTATTTCCTCTTGTCTAACCGCCATTACATGTTTGGGGGCTTTCTATTATCTTTGGGGTTCTGCTCCGGGGCAGATAGCTTTCCTATTTCTATCTTTAGGTGTAGTTAGTTTCTCAGGCTGTGACGAGGCGTCTAGGACCAACGTAGGAACGCTCCACGGCTAACTCTAGTTGCGGTGGTTAGTCAGGGTACTGCAATCTCATAGATTCCAACTGCTCTGGTGTATTTCCTTTTTTGCCTGCACTCCTCAGCTACCGTAACATAACAACCCGCGTCACCCAGGTGTCCGACACGCGGGAAGCCCAAGTCGGCTTGAACTGGAGCAGGCGACCTCCCACTCGAGAGCCCTCGAGTGAGACCCTGGCGTCAGTCCGCTTTAGCGGGCTTTTTGTCAGCTTCCCGCTTGTCTTGGCGGAAGCTCTGTTTCCAGGGAGTGCGAGATTTCTGAGCGCTCTTTTTTCCCGAAAAAGAGGGACGACCCGATCCCCAAGAGGGCTGACCAAACCATCCCCTGGACCGAAAGGACCGCCGACTACCACCGGCACTAGGCCTGCCAGACGCAGAAGCCACAGCTCTTCGTTGCGGTAAAGCCGTTTCTTTTGCCTTTGCTTTGGCAATCAGCTCCGTGAGGCCAAATCCAAATAGCTGACCACCTTTGTAAGCTAAAGAAAGCAAACCTTGCTTGGAAACCGCGTCTCCGGTCCACTGTCTAAGCCACAGAGCTCTCCTGACTGTGATCGCCGAGGATTGTGCCCTGGACAGCATGGAGGCAGTATCCAAACCTGCATCACTGCCATATCGAGCTGCATCCTCCAATGACTTGAAAAGCCCCTCTACCTCGGATAGTGGGGATCCATCTTGCCACGCCGTCCGTAGACGGTCTAACCAGCTCAAGGAGGCTTTACAAGCACACATGGATCCTAGCACAGCTCTGAATCCATGACCCGCGGCCTCGTAGATGGATTTCACCGCCATCTCCGTTTTTCTGTCCAGCGGATCCTGCAGACTCGCCTTCCCTTTAACAGGAAGTAATGAGGATTTGCTAAGCTGGGATAAAGGGACATCCACTTCAGGAGAAGGAATCCAATTAGTAATCAACTCCGTAGTACACGGATACAGTGTCTCAAAAAAACCGTGTCCCCTGAAAACGTTTATCTGGACACAGGCGTTCCTTCTCCACTGCCTCATTAAGCTCATCCAGAGATGGTAAGGCTGATCGCGACCTATGCGGCTCCTGAAACATCCGGGCCGACTTACCAGGACGTCTAGTTACCTCCTCCGGTAACTGTAACGCCTCCCTCATGGCTCCAATAAAAGCCTCTGTACGGCTCAAAAGAGAGGCAGATTGTCCCTGCCGATCCTCCTCTTTATCCGAATCGGATATCTCACCATCCGAGCTTGGAGGGGAACCCTCCATACCAGAAATCTCTGAGTCACTACGCGAGAAAGATGGCACCGGCCTGTGTCGCTTCCTGCCATGAGAGGATCTAGCTGACATCCAATAACCTAGAAGGTCAGACAGGCCATCAATAGAACGAGCGAGGGCATCCATTTTGGCGTCACTGTAACCTCCGACCGCTGCACTTGACGCCGTCGAGGTCTGCGTGTCAGATACGCGAGGCTGATCCTGTAGCGGATCTGGGAGACAGTCCGCTCCTGGACCCTCATCCGACATGCCCTCACACAGTATATGGCAGGTAAAAACCTGTCAGCACCAGAACAGTGTGGATTTCAAAGGCAAAATGAACGCTGAAGGGTTAAGCTTCTTAAATAGAGAGCTACCCCAGCTTTTGTCTCCCAATAAAGGGTTAACCACCAAAGAATGGGTTAATGTTGCAGACTCTCCACAACCCTTATTTAATGAAAAGGGTGTGCGAGCCGCAGGTGCCTCTTATGAGGTAACAGCTGCAGGACAGTGTTCAAAAGTATGCCACATTAAACAAGAACGCCAACGAGATCGCTAACATATTGCGCTGAATTGTATATCGCAATACCAAAGTCGCTAAAGAGATCGCTAACCACTTATGCGTCGTCAATGAGATCGCCTACCGTGGAAGCTACTAGCGACATAAAAAAAAATCATAAAAGAAAAACGATCGCAAAACTATGCGTCGCTATTGTGATCGCAACGGGAGCGTTCTGTGTGACAATACCTTGTCCTGTGCTGAGGGGGTCAAGCTTCTGCCCTGACAGGTAGAGGCGACTCACCCAGCTGGCCGTGGTGTAGTGTCTCCTTTCGGTCGGTCGGGGAGAGCAGAGAGTGAGGAGCCCGAGGAGGCTGTCAGTAATGGCCGCCGCGCTAGAGCGATCTAAACCGGAAGAAAAAAGGCAGGACAAGGCGCGCGCTCAGAGCGCTTCCTGCCCGTGAAAGAATGGGAGAGCGCGAAGCCACGCCCCCCGCCGGTTTCAAGAAAAGCGCGCAACTCACTCCACTCTCCGCTCCCATGTCCTGCAGGCAATCCACCTGCGGACAAAAGTACACAATCACCACACATGAATACATGTAGCAGCGGCTGCCGCAGCGGCCGCTGAAGCACTCAAACACATTAAAATGTGGAGTACTCACCCAGCTGAGCGCCACAGGGACCCCTCAGAGATTTGTGGCGCTGCCCGTAGCTTCCCCCAGGGCGGGGAACGCAGGGACCCAGAAGCGCGGTTTGCGTCCCCGCCAGGGAAGCAATCCTCATCCCCCAGGGCCAGCAGGGTTCTGCAGGGACCACCTTATAGGGTAATACAGATCCGCCAAGGGAGAGGTGGGAGTCCAGCAGCGCTGAGACCCCTGAGACCTCTAGACCACTTCTGGTGATCCAAGTCTCTGTCCGACTAAAATAAAAAAATCTTCTGAGGAGCTGCTTCCAGCAGCGACTATCCTCTGTGAACTTCAAATTTTAGACTGGAGAGCTGGAGTAGGAGGAGCCCTATATAGCTGGAGGGGCCGGTCAACACTCTTTTTAATCTGAGGTGTGTTTATCCTATGTGGGCTCCGCCTACCCACTAGTAATGACTGTGTCTCCCTTATTTCATCTGCAGCTGAAAAATATATAACTGCCCCATGTGCGCACAGTTGATAGAATTACTTACGATTTACTGGATGTCACTTAATTTATTTTTTTACTTTTTTCAGAATAATGTTTAGGGGTTATAAACAACCGTTAAAATCAGATGACGTTTGGTCTCTGAGAAAATCAGACACAGCTGAAGACATTTTATTAAAATTTTCAAAAGAGATCCAGAGACAATGGCATGACACTAAACCGTAAGTGTGATTGAATCAATGTATTAATACTGGTATACCACAGAAGAATAGAAGTATACCACTATGTTTCTTTTGTGTTGCGTGTTCTGTAGAATGCCCTACTGATTTTTTTTCCCATACATCATAAAAAATAATAATGGAGTTAAAGAGGTTGTCCACTACTGGGCAACCCCTTCTTAAATACTCGAGGGTCCATCATAAAACAAAAAATTCTTGAAACCTACCTCCTGGAGTGGCGCTATTCCAGTCGGCGCTGCGATTCCAGGAAGTCACGTGACATGATGTCACTGATCAAACTAGCCAATCAGCAGCACCATTTCAGTCATCCAGAACAAATATAATGGGATGAAGGTAGATATATATTTTACCCACATCACTGGGAGGTTATGGTGCAGAAGAGATTGTGTTGCATTCCACTGATACCTAAAATTGCATGTATGCAAAGCATACAAACAATAACATTAAAAAAAATGTTCAACATATTATTGCTCATTTGTTTCATAAATGCAAAATTAAGCAGCGTTCTAAATAGTATTTATTAAAAATGTCATACCATTTTATTGTAGAATCTGTAGAACTACTGCACATAGCTGGCTATTATGCTGCTTCAACAGTGTTATTTCACTCTTCCTTACACCGTCCTACTTTCAGGTACAGATACAGACAGTGGAAATGTCAAGGACACCGCACTGCACATGCTCACTGAACCAGTGCACGTGTCCTGAGTGAACCAACTGTGCCCCAAGATACCTGTAGACGTGTGTTTCTGTAGAGCAGGACCTTCCGTAGCATGTGACTGCCAAGGGGCGGAGTCGGCCACACTTCTCTCAGAGGCAGCCGTAATGAATGGTGTGTACTGCAGACTAACAGGACCTGCAGCACATGACTTCTGGGGGCGTGGCCTAAGCTCCAGAGATCTAGGAACTGCAGGAAAACTCCTAGCAGGGTAACTACGAGATAAAGTTACCAAGGGGCAAAGACAGGGACGAAAACCAGGACAGGCCAAGATCAGAGCACAAGATAGCACGACAGTACCAAAGGGTTAGACAGAACGGATAGTCAGGACGTAGCAATAGATCAGTAAACCAGAGCGGGCAATAGACAGTACAATAGGTACAAAACAGTAACGGAGTATCGATAGCCAAGCCAGGAGGTCAGAACCGGAGAAGACAATATAAGCAAAACGTGAGACAGAGAGCAGAGTGAGCAAACAGACCGGGTCATACACGGGAATCAAACAAGCAGAGCAGTATACATGCAAACCAGGGGAGTCAAATACACAGTCACAACGAAAGTATAGCTGACAGAGAATCTCCCTCTGGACTGGGTATAAATACCCTCCCAGATCCAAAGGGAGGCCAGCAAAAGTTAACCCTGAATGGACAGGACATTAACCATGTCCTATACCATGACAGTACGCCCCCTTTAATGGGGGGCCACTGGACCCCCAGGCCTCTCAGGATATCTGGCATGAAAAGCCTGTACCAGTCGATCGGCATGTACCGAACTGGCCGGAACCCATGACCGATCTTCAATGGAGTATCCCTTCCAATGAATAAGGTACTGAAGTCTCCGGCGCACCCACCGCGAATCAATGATGCGCCCTACCTCGTACTCCAGTTGACCCTCTACCAATACTGGTGGAACCACGGATGAGGGATCTTCTCTAACCGTCCCCACAGGTTTTAATAGGGACCTGTGGAAGACGTTAGATATTTTGAAGGAGGTGGGCAACTGAAGCCTGTATGCCACAGGATTGATCACCTCTACAATCTTGTATGGGCCAATAAATTTGGGGCCCAGTTTCATAGAGGGTATCTTAAGTTTGATGTTACGGGTGGACAACCAGACCTTTTCCCCCACTGTCAACACAGGACCCAACCCCCTCCTCCTGTCCGCAAAATCTTTGTACTTCCTCTGGGCTTTGGAGATGTTCTCCTGCACCTCCCTCCAAAGGTTTCTTAACTGTTGAACCATCCCCTCGGCACCAGGACAACCAGAATCCATACGGGAAAATTCCCCAAACTGCGTAACAAACCCATAATTGACCTGAAAAGGAGATTTTCCGGTAGACTGATTGATACGACAGTTGAACGCAAATTCTGCCATGGGTAAAACCTCACACCAATCTTCCTGTCTGGAGGAGGCCAGGCATCTCAGAATCTGCTCCAACGACTGATTGGTGCGTTCAGTCTGTCCATTGGATTCCGGGTGATAGGCAGAGGAGAATGATAATGTGACACCCAACTTCTTACAGAACGCTCTCCAAAACCTGGCCACAAACTGCACACCCCTGTCCGACACCACATTCACAGGCACTCCATGCAACCGAACTATGTGCTGTATAACCCCTTCACCCCCAAGGGTGGTTTGCACGTTAATGACCGGGCCAATTTTTACAATTCTGACCACTGTCTCTTTATGAGGTTATAACTCTGGAACGCTTCAACGGATCTTCGCGATTCTGAGATTGTTTTCTCGTGACATATTGTACTTCACGTTAGAAGTAAAATTTCTTCGATATAACTTGCGTTTATTTTTGAAAAAAATGCAAATATGGCGAAAATTTTTAAAATTTTGCAATTTTCAAACTTTGAATTTTTATTCCCTTAAAACAGAGAAATATGTCACATAAAATAGTTAAGAAATAACATTTCCCACATGTCTACTTTACATCAGCACAATTTTGGAACCAAAATTTTTTTTGTTAGGAAGTTATAAGGGTTAAAAGTTGACCAGCGATTTCTCATTTTTACAACAAAATTTACAAAGCCATTTTTTTTAGGGACCACCTCTCATTTGAAGTCACTTTGAGGGGTCTATATGGCAGAAAATACCCAAAAGTGACACCATTCTAAAAACTGCACCCCTCAAGGTACTCAAAACCACATTCAAGAAGATTATTAACCCTTCAGGTGCTTCACAGGAACTAAAGCAACGTGGAAGGAAAAAATGAATATTTAACTTTTTAGCCACAAAAATGATCTTTTACAAACTTTTTTTTTATTTTCACAAGGGTAAAAGGAGAAAATGGACAAATAAGGTTGTTATGCAATTTCTCCTGAGTACGCCAATACCCAATATGTGGGGGAAAACCACTGTTTGGGCACACGGCAGAGCTCGTAAGGAAGGAGCGCCGTTTGACTTTTTCAAACTAAAATTGGCTGGAATTGAGATTGGACGCCATGTCGTGTTTGGAGAGCCCCTGATGCGCCTAAACAGTGGAAACCCCCACAAGTGACACCATTTTGGAAACTAGACCCCCTAAGGTACTTATCTAGATCTGTTGTGAGCACTTTGAACTCCCAAGTGTTTCACAAAAGCTTATAATGCCTGGGTGTGAAAAAAAAAAAAACAATTTTCCACAAAAATGATTTTTTAGTCCCAAATTTTTGAATTTTCCCAAGGAAATTGGACCCCAAAAGTTGTTGTCCAATTTGTCCTGAGTACGCTGATACCCCATATGTGGGGGGGGGGAACTGTTTGGGCGCACGGCAGGGCTTGGAAAGGAAGTAGTAACGTTTTGGAATGCAGACGTTGATGGGGGTCATGTTCCGTTTGCAGTGCCCCAGATGAGCCTAAACAGTGGAAACCCCCCACAAGTGACCCCATTTTGGAAACTATAAACCCTAAGGAACTTATCTAGATCTTTGGTGAGCACTTTGAACCCCCAAGTGCTTCACACAAGTTTATAATGCCCGGGCATGAAAATAAAAAATCCTATTTTTTTCCCACAAAAATTATCTTTTAGTCACTAATTTTTTATTTTCTCAAGGGTAACAGGAGAAATTGGACCACATAAGTTGTTGTACAATTTGTCCTGAGTACGCTGATACCCCATATGTGGGTGGGAACCACTGTTTGGGCGCACGGCAGAGCTCGGAATGGAAGGAGCACCATTTGACTTTTTCCAACCAAAATTGGCTGGAATTGAGATTGGATGCCATGTTGCATTTGGAGAGCCCCTGATGTGCCTAAACAGTGGAAACCCCCCACAAATGACCCCATTTTGGAAACTAGACCCCCTAAGGAACTTTTCTAGATCTTTGGTGAGCAATTTGAACCCCCAAGTGCTTCACACAAGTTTATAACGTAGAGCCGTAAAATTTAAAAATCATATTTTTTCCACAAAAATGATCTTTTCACCCCAATTTTTATTTTTCCAAGGGTAACAAGACTCCAAAAGTTATTGTGCAATTTGTCCTGAGTGCGCTGATACCCCATATGTGGGGGTAAACCACTGTTTGGGTGCATGGCAGAGTTTGGAAGGGAAGGAGCGCCGTCTGACTTTTTCAACGCAGAATTGGCTGGACGCCATGTCGTGTTTGGAGAGCTCCTGATCTGCCTAAACAGTGGAAACCCCCATAAATGACGCCATTTTGGAAACTAGACCCCTCAAGGAACTTATCTAGATGTGTGGTGAGAACTTTTAACCCCCAGGTGTTTCACTAAAGTTTATAACGTACAGCCGTAAAATAAAAAATCTTTTTTTTTTTTACAAAAATGATTTTTTCGTCCCCAATATTTTATTTTCACAAGGGTAACAGAAGAAATTGGAACCCAAAAGTTGTTGTCCAATTTGTCCTGAGTACGCTGATACCCAATATGTGGGAGAAAACTACTGTATGGGCGCACGTCAGGGCTCGGAAGGGAAGTAGTGACGTTTTGGATTGCAGACTTTGATGGAATGGTCTGGGGGCGTCATGTCACATTTGGAGAGCCCCTGATGCACCTATACAGTGGAAACCCCCCACAAGTGACCCCATTTTGGCAAATAGACCCCACAAGGAAGTATCTAGATGTGTGGTGAGCACTTTGAACCCCGAAGTGCTTCACAGAAGTTTCTAAGGTACAGCCGTAAAAATAAAAAATCTTTTTTTTTTTACAAAAATGATTTTTTTTGCCCCCAATATTTTATTTTCACAAGGGTAACAGGAGAAATTGGACCCCAAAAGTTGTTGTCCAATTTGTCCTGAGTACGCTGATACCTAATATGTGGGAGAAAACTACTGTATGGGCGCACGTCAGGGCTCGGAAGGGAAGTAGTGACGTTTTGGATTGCAGACTTTGATGGAATGGTCTGGGGGCGTCATGTCGCATTTGGAGAGCCCCTGATGCGCCTAAACAGTGGAAACCCCCCACAAGTGACCCCATTTTGGAAAATAGACCCCACAAGGAACTTGTCTAGATGTGTGGTGAGCACTTTGAACCCCGAAGTGCTTCACAGAAGTTTATAACGCACAGCCGTAAAAATAAAAAAATCCTTTTTTTTTTTGCAAAAATGATTTTTTTGCCCCAATATTTTATTTTTACAAGGGTAACAGGAGAAATTGGACCCCAAAAGATGTTGTCCAATTTGTCCTGAGTACGCTGATATCCAATATGTGGGAGAAAACTACTGTATGGGTACACGTTGGGGCTCGGAAGGGAAGTAGTGACGTTTTGGATTGCAGACTTTGATGGAATGGTCTGGGGGCGTCATGTCGCATTTGGAGAGCCCCTGATGCGCCTAAACAGTGGAAATCCCCAACAAGTGACCCCATTTTGGAAAATAGACCCCACAAGGAACTTATCTAGATGTGTGGTGAGCGCTATGAAGCCCCAAGTGCTTCACAGAAGTTTATAATGTACAGCCATAAAAACAAAAAAATTTTTTTTTGTACAAAAATGATATTTTCGCCCCCAGTTTTTTATTTTCCCAAGGGTAGCAGAAGAAATAGGACAAATTGCACAATAACTCTTGGGGTCCAGAGTACGCTGATACCCCATATGTGGGGATAAACTACTGTTTGGACGCATGGCAGAGCTGAGAAGTGAAGGAGCACCGTTTGACTTTTTCAACGCAGAATTGGCTGGAATTGAGATCAGACGCCATGTCACATTTGGAGAGCCCCTGATGTGCCTAAACAGCGGAAACCCCCCAATTCTAACTCCAACTCTAACCCCAACACACCCCTAACCCTAGTCCCAACCCTAACCACAAACCTAACCCTAACACACCCCTAATCCCAACCCTAACCCTAATCCTAACTTTAGCGCCAACCCTAACCCTAACTTTAGCCGCAACCCTAACCCTAACCCTAATGGGAAAATGGAAATAAATACTTTTTTTTAATTTTATTTATTTTTCCCTTACTAAGGGGGTGATAAAGGGGGGTTTGATTTACTATTTATAGCGGGTTTTTATGATTGGCAGCTGTCACGCTAAAAGACGCTTTTTATTGCAAAAATAGTTTTTGCATCATCACATTTTGAGAGCTATAATTTTTGCATATTTTGGCCCACAGAGTCATGTGAGGTCTTATTTTTTGCGGGACGAGTTGACGTTTTTATTGGTACTATTTTCGAGCACGTGACGTTTTTTTGATCGCTTTTTATTTCGATTTTTGGGAGGTTAGAATGAACAAAAATCAGCAATTCATGAATTTCTTTTGGGGGAGGCGTTTATACCGTTCCGCGTGTGGTAAAATTGATAAAGCAGTTTTATTCTTCGGGTCAGTACGATTATGGCGATACCTCATTTATATCATTTTTTCATGTTTTGGCGCTTTTATAGAATAAAAACAATTTTATATAAAAAAATAATTATTTTTGCATCGCTTTATTCTGCGAGCTATAACTTTTTTATTTTTTCGCTGATGATGCTTTATGATGGCTCGTTTTTTTGCGGGACAAGATGATGTTTTCAGCGGTACCATGTATTTTTATATCGGTCTTTTTGATCGCGTGTTATTCCACTTTTTGTTCGGCGGTATGATGATAAAGCATTGATTTTTTGCTTCGTTTTTTTTTTTTTTTTTTTTTAAGGGGTTCACTAAAGGGGTTAACTAGTGGGACAATTTATAGGGGGGGTCGTTACGGACGCGGCGATACCAAATATGTGTACTTTTATTGTTTTTTTTTTTTTATTTACAGGAAGAAGTGAATTTATTGGGGAATATTTTTTTTTTTTTTTATTTATTTTGGATTTTTTTTTTACACGTTTATTTTTACTTTTTTAACTTTTTTACTTTGTCCCAGGGTGGGACATCACAGTATTTTATCAGATCGCTGGTGTGGCAGTGTGCACAGCACTCTGTCACACCAGCGATCGCACAGGCATAGATGCAGGCTTCCCAGTGCCTGCTCTCGGCAGGCACTGAGGTAGCCGCCTCCCTCCAGGACCCCGGCGCCATCTTGGATCCGGGTCCTGGGAGGGAGGAAGCCCTCAGAACAGCGCGATCACATCGCGCTGCTCTGAGGGTCTCAGGGGGGCGCGCAGGGAGCCCCCACCCTGCGCGATCCTCCCCTGTGCCCCCAGTACACCGCGATCATGTTTGATCGCGGTGTGCTAGGGGTTAATGTGCCGGGAGCGGTCCGTGACCGCTCCTGACACACAGTCATGGGTGTCAGCTGTGATAATCAGCTGACACCCGGCGGCGATTAGCTGCGCTCCCCTCAGGAGCGCAGCTGATCGCCTATGACGTACTATCCCGTCCCCGGTCATACGGGCCCAGGTACCATGGACGGGATAGTACGTCCGATGGCAGTAAGGGGATAAACAAACGGGCCAAGGTTTCAGCAGACGGCAACGCGGGTAACGGCACAAAGTGGGCTTGCTTAGAAAATCTATCAACCACTACCCATACCACTGAATTGCCCTTGGATGAGGGAAGATTAGTGATAAAGTCCATGGACAGGTGTGTCCATGGTTTATCCGGAATTGGCAAAGGCACCAATTCCCCGGCCGGCCGGACCTGAGAGCTTTTAGAGCGAGCGCACACCCCACAAGTATTAACAAAATTTTTTAGATCAGTACCCATAGAGGGCCACCAAAAACCTCTAGCCACTGCCCCCCGGGTAGCTGCAATACCAGGGTGTGCACTTAACACAGAATCATGAAATTCTTGCAGGAGTGTGAGACGGAGCTGTTCGGGTACGAACAATTTACCTGGGGGTTTATTCCTGGGAGCTTGTGCTTGTGCTTCCAGAATCTCTCTCTGTAACTCAGAGGAGACTTCGGCTACAACCACTCCCGGTTGAAGAATGGAGGAAGGAGGTTCTGGAGGGGACACAGAATCAAAACTTCGGGATAAGGCATCTGCCTTTACATTTTTAGACCCTGGTCGGAATGTGATGGTAAAATGAAAGCGAGAAAAAAAAAAAGTGCCCACCGAGCCTGTCTGGGGGTCAATCTCTTAGCGGACTCGATATAGGCCAGGTTCTTATGATCAGTGATGACCGTAATGGGATGAGCGGCCCCCTCCAAAAAATGCCTCCATTCTTCAAAGGCCAGTTTGACCGCTAACAATTCCCTGTTGCCGACATCATAGTTTCTCTCTGCCGAAGAGAACTTTTTAGAGAAAAAGGCACAGGGTTTAAGATTAGTCAGGGTAGAGGGGCCCTGGGACAACACTGCCCCCACCCCCACTTCCGAAGCGTCGACCTCCACGATTAAAGGTCTTGACGAATCGGGTTGTACCAACACAGGGGCTGAAGTAAAGCATTTCTTCAATGTAAGTAAGGAATTTTTTGCAGCCACGGACCAATTTTTTACCTCTGCCCCCTTAAGAGTGAGGTCCGTCAAAGGTTTCACTACCTGTGAAAACCCTTTAATGAACTTCCTATAATAGTTAGCGAAGCCCAAATATCGTTGCAACCCCTTCAGATCATGAGGCTGCACCCAATCTGAATGGCCTGAACCTTCCCAGGATCCATGCGGAATCCCTCCCCGGATACAATTACACCCAGAAAAGACAGTTCTTGCATAAAAAATAAACACTTCTCCAGCTTAGCATACAAATGGTTCTCCCGGAGTCTCATAAGAACCGCACGTAAATGATGCAAGTGTGACTGACTGTCTTCTGAGTATATCAGAATGTCATCCAGGTAAATGACTACATAACGTCCAATTAAATCAGAAAAAACAACATTAATGAAGTTCTGAAAAACAGCAGGGGCATTAGTGAGACCGAAGGGCATAACCAGGTTTTCAAATAGCCCCTCAGTTGTCAGGAATGCTGTTTTCCATTCGTCCCCCTCCCGGATCCTTATAAGGTTATAAGCCCCTCGTAGATCGAGCTTAGAAAACCATTTGGCCCCCGTGAGTTGATTGCATAGATCGGGAATCAACGGGAGAGGGTACGTGTTCTTAACGATAATTTTGTTCAGTTCCCGAAAGTCGAGACACGGTCGCAACCCACCATCTTTTTTCTTTACAAAGAAAAACCCCGCTGCCACGGGTGACACCGAGGGCCGAATATGCCCTTTGCGAAGGCTTTCTTTGATGTACTCTTTCATGGCTTGGCGCTCAGGCCCGGACAAATTAAACAAACGAGCCTTGGATAATTTGGCTCCAGCTAACAAATCAATGGCGCAATCATAGGGTCTATGTGGTGGGAGCGCCTCAGCCTCACTTTCGGAAAATACGTCTTCAAAGTCTTTCAGGTACTCCGGAATACCCTCCAGACTGACAGACGACACAGATACAGATTTTATCGGTTTGACAAGAGAAACGGAGTTACAACACAGACCATTATTATTACATCCCCATCGGGTGATCTCCCCTTTTGCCCAATCAATGAGAGGATTATGGCGTTGCAGCCAGGGCATCCCCAATACCAGTCCTGCAGGCAGATTATTCAGAATAAAGCAACTTAATTTTTCCACGTGAGTGGAACCCACTTTCATAGAAAAAACTTCAGACATAAAACAAATTCCATCCCGGGCAAGAGGGGATGAATCCACCGCCACAATTTTAACAGGATCTTTCAACCTGACTGTCCCTATCTTATTAAGAGTCACAAATTGGGCATCAATCAGATTAATGGAGGAACCACAGTCAACAAAGGCGGTGGTCATAACAGAACCACCAGCAAGTTCCAATTCAACCTGGAGCACCATTTTAGCAAGCGAAAAAAAATGTACCTGGGAGTCTGGGCAACCTCCACGATTGTCGCCCAGACTCAGTGTTTTCCTGATGATTTTACAGAAGAAGGGCAGGGAGGACAGTCCCTTTTCCAATGTCCAGAGGCTCCACAGTAAAAGCATAGACGGTTGTCTTTACGGTGTCTTCTCTCTCGTTCCTTTCCTGAGACAGCCTCCATCTCCATGGGCTCAGATGCGGGTGCGGTGTAACACAATTTTGAGTACAAGGGAGTCTCTTGTTGCATCATTCCCCTAGCACGGAGTCTCCGGTCCATACGGACCGCCTGCATCATGGCGTCCTCCAGAGTATCGGGAGGAGGATGTAATGCCAGAGCGTCCTGCAGACGGTCAGATAGGCCCCTGCGGAACAACCCCCTCAGGGCGGCATCATTCCAGGATACTTCCGCGGTCCAACGTCTGAACTCTGAGCAGAACCATTCAGCAGAGTTCCTCCCCTGTGTCACACTCATCACCATATCCTCAGCCAGACGCACTCTATCAGGCTCGTCATAAATGTGCCCCAGAGCCTCAAAGAACAGGCTCACAGACATACGTTCAGGAGCAGAGGAAGAGAGAGAGAAAGCCCATGCTTGCGGAGCCCCCCTTAATAAGGACATTACGATCCCCACCCTCTGCCTTTCATTTCCAGAGGTCCGGGGACGCAATTCAAAGAACAACTTGCATCCCTCCTTAAAAACCCTAAACAATTTTTTATCTCCAGAAAAATTGTCGGGTAATTTTACAGGGGGGTCGGGGTCTGCAAGAGATACATCAGTGGGGCCCCCCTCCTGGAACCCCGACGGAACAGACCCCATTAGAGCATCTGCCACATCTCTCTGTACTTGTTGATGTGACTGAACCAGATTTTGCTGCTCCATAGACAGCTTCTGCATAAGCTGGGAGAGCTCATTAACCTGTTCAGTGAGAGCCCGTACCGGATCCATAATGTGCTAACACCCCACCACCAGGGAAAGACTGTAAGGGTCAGCTATAATGTCAAGGACACCGCACTGCACATGCTCACTGAGCCAGTGCACGTGTCCTGAGTGAACCAACTGTGCCCCAAGATACCTGTAGACGTGTGTTTCTGTAGAGCAGGACCTTCCGTAGCATGTGACTGCCAAGGGGCGGAGCCGGCCACACTTCTCTCAGAGGCAGCAGTAATGAATGGTGTGTACTGCAGACTAACAGGACCTGCAGCACATGACTGCTGGGGGCATGGCCTAAGCTCCAGAGATCTAGCAACTGCAGGAAAACTCCTAGCAGGGTAACTACGAGATAAAGTTACCAAGGGGCAAAGACAGGGACGAAAACCAGGACAGGCCAAGATCAGAGCACAAGATAGCACGACAGTTTCCAAAGGGGATAGTCAGGACGTAGCAATAGATCAGTAAACCAGAGCGGGCAATAGACAGTACAATAGGGACAAAACAGTAACGGAGTATCGATAGCCAAGCCAGGAGGTCAGAACCGGAGAAGACAATATAAGCAAAACGTGAGACAGAGAGAGAGTGAGCAAACAGACCGGGTCATACACGGGAATCAAAACAAGCAGAGCAGTATACACGCAAACCAGGGGAGTCAAATACACAGTCACAACGAAAGTATAGCTGACAGAGAATCTCCCTCTGGACTGGGTATAAATACCCTCCCAGATCCAAAGGGAGGCCAGCAAAAGTTAACCCTGAATGGACAGGACATTAACCATGTCCTATACCATGACAGGAAGAGGTTGTACACAGCCTATCAGAGTGCAGAGGGGGGAGATATCATCTTAATCTTTAGGCAGAGCAGATTATACAGGACATATTGTATCAGAGTATAGATAGGGAAGAAAACAAGGACAAAACAGTCTGCAGGGCCAGGGAGAGGAAATCACATCAGCTCTGAAAGGGGACGTCGTACCAAAATGCAAGAGCTAATAAAGTCCGCTTCATCTTGAGTCATGCTCCTTCACATCCAGAGAATATTATTAGAAGGGGCATGTTCACATGTGAATAATCGGAAGCTAGGAACAGAATGCAAACTGCATGGGTTATGAAAGCTAGTGAATAAAAGAGGATCGTAGACTGAAACCTTTAACTTTAAGAAAACCGCTAAGATCTGGTTTCTACATCAAATTTTCCTAGTCTTTAAAGACGCGCTCTTACCAAACATTTTATTGCCTAAACACGTGTAAGTGTACATGCATTGTAGAGTAATTGCAGTTAATATATTCACCGATCACAGTCTTTCCCGGTTTCAAGCGCCACTTCTGGCCTCTTCTCTTTTCTCTGCTCTATGTAGAAACAGGAAGTCTTTTTCCTGCATGAGCCATCACCCTCTTCAATTCCTGACCCAGCTGCTTTCTCCTCCCCCCTGCCAGGGACTTTGCAGTAATGTAGAATTATAGCTCTGATGATGACTCATGTAAGGAAAAGACTTCCTGTTTCCACATAGCGCTTAGAAGGATTGAACTTGTCTGTTTTTAATCATGTGATGTCATATTCCTAATGGAAAAGAGAATAATTAGCGGGTAGAAAGGCAAAATGAGCAATTGTAAGTGCACAGTGCTGTATAATATGATGACTGCAATCTATTAAGAGGATAAAACCTTTGATGGGAGGAGGAGGGTTTCTTTAATCTACATTAGGAATAAACGGTTTCATGATTATTGTAATCTGGAAACAGCTAATAATCAGGTGTTCACTATGGACCTTATCATTCTCGATATCTCGTGGAAATGACATCTCTATAGCAAGCTTGTAATCCCAACTATATGACGTTATTTCATTATTTCAACTATTCATTTCTTCATGCTTCAGATGAGTGCTAGTTCCCCTTTTACATCGATGGCGTTGTGCCTTTTTTTGTGTGATTGCAGGTTGGAGGTTCACACAAAGTTCTCGACTGCCAAGAAGGAGAATGAGATTCATGTTTATCAGAATGAGATGGAAATTCTCCTGAAAAATCCCAGTATGCCGATGAATAACCAGTCACTACTAAAGATCATCACAAAATCTTTTGGATACCACTTCCTATTTAGTGCACTGTTAATGCTTCTATACACTGCATTTCTCTTCATCAGCCCCGAACTTATGAGGTATGGGCAAAACAAGAGCAAAGAAAAGTTCAGGGCTCTTGTGATTTATGGCATAATACACCTTTTTTTGTGGCTTTGACCTGTGGTGCATCTGTCATGATTTGCAGAAATCATTTTTTTTTTATTACTGGGTGTATTGTGTTTATTAGGTCAGAGCTTCAAGGTTAGTATACATTTGATCATTGGGATTTCAAGAATGCAAAATATATATTTTTTTTATATGTGTGCACAGTTACATAATCAGTACAATGTTTGTATCGATAATAAGAAAACTACACAAATTTATAGAAAAAAGTCCGTTAATAAAAAAGTAATTATGTAAATGCTAATTACATCCATATCTGACATTAATCAAGCATGTTGTTAGATGCCCTGCTCTCAGCCTGATTCAAAGGGCATGTACAGACGTCGTCTATGTACCCACCGTGTTTTACAGGAGTAAGGGTCCCGTCACACATAGCGACTCACCAGCGATCCCGACAAAGATATGAACTTGTCAGGATCGCTGGTGTGTCGCTACATGATCGCTGGTGAGCTGCCAAACAGGCAGATCTCAGCAGCGATCAGGACAGCCACTACGCGGGTAACAAGCGATGCACGTCACTTAGTTACCCCCAGTGTACGTTAGATACCAGCGCGCTGATGCAGGGAGCTGGTAACCAAGGTAAACAGTGGGTTTCTAAGCGCCGCGCGGCGCTTAGAAACCCGCTGTTTACCTTGGTTACCAGCTCCCTGCACCAGCGTGCTGGTATCGAACATACACATCGGGTTTCTAAGCGCCGCGCGGCGCTTAGAAACCCGCTGTTTACCTTGGTTACCAGCTCCCTGTACCAGCGTGCTGGTATCTAACGTACACATCGGGTTTCTAAGCGCAGCGCGGCGCTTAGAAACCCGCTGTTTACCTTGATTACGCAGGCCAGCGGGAGACCAGCGATCAAAAAATGATCCAGGACATTCAACTACGACCAGCGATACCCAGCAGGGGGGCTGGTCGTTGCTGAGTGTCACACTAAGCGATATCGCTGGCTAGGTCGCTGTTGCGTCACAAAATCGGTGACGTTTCAGCGATATCGCTAGCGATCTCGCTTAGTGTAACGGGGGCTTAAGACGCAACAGGTCACGCCGGCGGCTTTTGTCCTGAATCTTTTTTTTTTCTTTTAAAGGAGGTCTCTTTTTTTTTTTTTTTAAGTTTTATATATAAAGTAGTAGGTATCTGAAGAATAGTCAACAGTGAGGAGTGAAAGTGCTTGAATAACCGAGTGTCTTTGGCGTGTTAAAAAAATTATGTTCGAG